>CM034035.1:26921929-27535314 GCA_019705995.1 Raphanus raphanistrum x Raphanus sativus | reverse complement strand
CCTTCTGGTTTGATAAGAATCATGAAGATATTGTCATATATCCGAACAGGGTAATCTGGAAATCATCTGAATATAAAGTGGGATAGCTTCTTCCTCATAACTCTTATGGGATTTATTCAACTTCCTGGTGATTCTAAACTGATTAATGGTTTCAAATCAAGCTTCTTACATCTTGGTTCCTTCTGGTTTTATAAGAATCATGAAGATATTGCCATATGTCCGAACAGGCCAATCTGGAATCACCTGAATAGAAAGTGGGATAGTTTCTTCCTTATAACTCCTATGATATTTATACAACTTCCTGGTGATTCTACACTGATTAATTTTTTGAAATCAAGCTTCTTACATCTTTGATCCTTCTGGTTTGATAAAAATCATGAAGATATTGCCATATGTCCGAACAGGCTAATCTGGAATCACCTGAATAGAAAGTGGGATAGCTTCTTCCTCATAACTCCTATGAGGTTTATTCAACTTCCTGGTGATTCTACACTGATTGAAGGTTCCAAATTAAATTTATTACATCTTGGTTTCTTCTGGTTTGATAAGAATCATGAAGATATTCCCATATGTCTGAACAGGCTAATCTTGAATCACCTGAATAGAAAGTGGGATAGCTTCTTCCTCATAACTCTTATGAGATTTTTTTAACTTCCTGGTGATTCTACAATGATTAATGGTTTTAAATCAAGCTTCTTACATCTTGGTTCCTTTTGTTTGATAGGAATCATGAAGATATTGCCATATGTCCGAACATGCTAATCTGGAATTACCTGAATAGAAAGTGAATTAGCTTCTTCTTCATAACTCTTATGAGATTTATTCAACTTTCTGGTGATTCTAAACTGATTAATGGTTTCAAATCAAGATTCTTACCTCTTGGTTCGTTCTGGTATGATACGAATCATGAAGATATTGCCATATGTCCGAACATGCCAAACTGGAATCACCTTAATAGAAAGTGGGATAGCTTCTTCCTTATAACTCTATGAAATTTATACAACTTCCTAGTGATTCTACACTGATTAATTTTTTTTGAAATCAAGCTTCTTACATCTTTGTTCCTTCTGGTTTGATAAGAATCATGAAGATAAATGGTTTCAAATCAAGCTTCTTACATCTTGGTTCCTTCTGGTTTTATAAGAATCATGAAGATATTGCCATATCTCCGAACAGGCCAATCTGGAATCACCTGAATAGAAAGTGGGATAGTTTCTTCCTTATAACTCCTATGATATTTATACAACTTCCTGGTGATTCTACACATTAATTTTTTGAAATCAAGCTTCTTACATCTTTGTTCCTTCTGGTTTGATAAAAATCATGAAGATATTGCCATATGTCCGAACAGGCTAATCTGGAATCACCTGAATAGAAAGTGGGATAGCTTCTTCCTCATAACTCCTATGAGATTTTCAACTTCCTGGTGATTCTACACTGATTGAAGGTTCCAAATTAAATTTATTACATCTTGGTTTCTTCTGATTTGATAAGAATCATGAAGATATTTCCATATGTCTGAACAGGCTAATCTTGAATCACCTGAACAGAAAGTGGGATAGCTTCTTCCTCATAACTCTTATGAGATTTTTTCAACTTCCTGGTGATTCTACAATGATTAATGGTTTCAAATCAAGCTTCTTACATCTTGGTTCCTTCTGGTTTGTAAATAATCATGAAGATATTGCCATATGTCCGAACAGGCTAATCTGGAATCACCTGAATAGAAAGTGGGATAGCTTCTTCCTCATAACTCCTATGAGATTTTCAACTTTCTGGTGATTCTACACTGATTGAAGGTTCCAAATTAAATTTATTACATCTTGGTTTCTTCTGATTTGATAAGAATCATGAAGATATTTCCATATGTCCGAACAGGCTAATCTTGAATCACCTGAACAGAAAGTGGGATAGCATCTTCCTCATAACTCTTATGAGATTTATTAAACTTCTTGGTGATTCTAAACTGATTAACGGTTTCAAATCAAGATTCTTACATCTTGGTTCCTTCCGGTTTTATAAGAATCATGAAGATATTGCCATATGTCCGAAAAAGGCCAATTTGGAATCACCTGAATAGAAAGTGGGATAGATTCTTCCTTATAACTCCTATGAGATTTATACAACTTCCTGGTGATTCTGCACTAATTAATTTTTTGAAATCAAGCTTCTTACCGCTTGGTTCGTTCTGGTTTGATTAGAATCATGAAGATATTGCCATATGTCCGAACAGGCTAATATGGAATCACCTGAATAGAAAGTGGGATAGCTTCTTCCTTATAACTCCTATGAGATTTATTCAACTTTCTGGTGATTCTACACTGATTAAAGGTTCCAAATCAAGCTTCTTACATCTTGGTTCCTTCTGGTTTGATAGGAATCATAAAGATATTGCCATATGTCCGAACAGGCTAATCTGGAATCACCTGAATAGAAAGTGGGATAGCTTCTTCTTCATAACTCTTATGAGATTTATTCAACTTCCTGGTGATTCTAAACTGAGTAATGGTTTCAAATCAAGCTTCTTACATCTTGGTTCGTTCTGGTATGATATGAATCATGAAGATATTGCCATATGTCTGAACATGCTAATCCGGAATCACCTGAATAAAAAGTGGGATAGCTTCTTCCTCGTAACTCCTATGATATTTATTCAACTTTCTGGTGATTCTAAACTGATTAATGGTTTCAAATCAAGCTTCTTACCTCTTGGTTCGTTCTGGTATGATACAAATCATGAAGATATTGCCATATGTCCGAACAGGCCAATCTGGAATCACCTTAATAGAAAGTGGGATAGCTTCTTCCTCATAACTCCTATGAGATTTATTCAACTTCCTAGCATTCTATGCTGATTAATGGTTTCAAATCAAGCTTCTTACATCTTGGTTCCTTCTGGTTTGATAAGAATCATGAAGATATTACCATATGTCCGAACAGGGTAATCTGGAATCATTTGAATATAAAGTGGGATAGCTTCTTCCTCATAACTCTTATGGGATTTATTCAACTTCCTGGTGATTCTAAACTGATTAATGGATTCAAATCAAGCTTCTTACATCTTGGTTCCTTCTGGTTTTATAAGAATCATGAAGATATTGCCATATCTCCGAACAGGCTAATCTGGAATCACCTGAATAGAAAGTGGGATAGCTTCTTCCTCATATCTCCTATGAGATTTATTCAGCTTCCTGGTGATTCTACACTGATTGAAGGTTCCAAAATAAATTTATTACATCTTGGTTTCTTCTGATTTGATAAAAATCATGAAGATATTCCCATATGTCTGAACAGACTAATCTTGAATCACCTAAACAGAAAATGGGATAGCTTCTTCCTCATAACTCTTATGAGATTTTTTCAACTTCCTGGTGATTCTACAATGATTAATGGTTTCAAATCAAGCTTCTTACATCTTGGTTCCTTCTGGTTTGTAAATAATCATGAAGATATTGCCATATGTCCGAACAGGCCAATCTGGAATCACCTTAATAGAAAATTGGATAGCTTCTTCCTCATAACTCCTATGAGATTTATTCAACTTTCTGGTGATTCTAAACTGATTAATGGTTTCCAATCAGGCTTCTTACCTCTTGGTTCGTTCTGGTTTGATAAGAATCATTAAGATATTGCCATATGTCCGAAAAAGCTAATATGGAATCACCTTAATAGAAAGTGGGAAAGCTTCTTTCTTATAACTCCTATGAGATTTATTCAATTTTTTGGTGATTCTAAACTGATTAATGGTTTCAAATCAAGCTTCTTACATCTTGATTCCTTCTGGTTTGATAAGAATCATGAAGATATTGCCATATGTCCGAACAGGCCAATCTGGAATCACCTTAATAGAAAGTGGGATAGATTCTTCCTCATAACTCCTATGAGATTTATTCAACTTCCTGGTGATTCTACACTGATTAAAGGTTCCAAATCAAGCTTCTTACATCTTGGTTCCTTCTGGTTTGATAGGAATCATGAAGATATTACTATATGTCCGAACAGGCTAATCTGGAATCACCTGAATAGAAAGTGGGATAGCATCTTCCTCATAACTCTTATGAGATTTATTAAACTTCCTGGTGATTCTAAAGTGATTATGGTTTCAAATCAAGATTCTTACATCTTGGTTCCTTCTGGTTTGATAAGAATCATAAAGATATTGCCATATGTCCGAACAGGCCAATCTGGAATCACCTGAATAGAAAGTGGGATAGCTTCTTCCTCATAACTCCTATGAGATTTATTCAAGTTCCTGGTGATTCTACACTGATTAAAGGTTTCAAATCAAGATTCTTACATCTTGGTTCCTTCTGGTTTGATAGGAATCATGAAGATATTGCCATATGTCCGAACAGGCCAATCTAGAATCACCTGAATAGAAAGTGGGATAGCTTCTTCCTCATAACTCCTATGAGATTTATTCAAGTTCCTGGTGATTCTACACTGATTAAAGGTTCCAAATCAAGCTTCTTACATCTTAGTTCCTTATGGTTTGATAAGAATCATGAAGATATTGCCATATATCCGAACATGCTAATCTGGAATCACCTGAATAAAAAGTGGGATAGCTTCTTCCTCGTAACTCCTATGAGATTTATTCAACTTTCTGGTGATTCTAAACTGATTAATGGTTTCAAATCAAGCTTATTACCTCTTGGTTCGTTCTGGTTTGATAAGAATCATGAAGATATTGCCATATGTCCGATCAGGTTAATCCGGAATCATCTGAATAAAATGTGGGATAGCTTCTTCTTCGTAACTCCTATGAGATTTATTCAACTTTCTGGTGATTCTAAACTGATTAATGGTTTCAAATCATGCTTCTTACCTCTTGGTTCGTTCTGGTATGATACGAATCATGAAGATATTGCCATATGTCCGAACAGGCCAATCTGGAATCACCTTAATAGAAAGTGGGATAGCTTCTTCCTCATAACTCCTATGAGATTTATTCAAATTCCTGGTATTCTATACTGATTAATGGTTTCAAATCAAGCTTCTGACATCTTGGTTCCTTCTAGTTTGATAAGAATCATGAAGATATTGCCATATGTCCGAACAGAGTAATTTGGAATCACCTGAATAGAAAGTGGGATAGATTCTTCCTTATAACTCCTATGAGATTTATACAACTTCCTGGTGATTCTGCAATAATTAATTTTTTGAAATCAAGCTTGTTACATCTTGGTTCCTTCTGGTTTGATTAGAATCATGAAGATATTCCCATATGTCCAAACAGGCTAATATGGAATCACCTGAATAGAAAGTGGGATACATTCTTCCTCATAACTCCTATGAGATTTATTCAACTTCCTGGTGATTCTACACTGATTGAAGGTTCCAAATCAAGCTTCTTACATCTTGGTTCCTTCTGGTTTGATAGGAATCATGAAGATATTGCCATATGTCCGAACAGGCTAATCTGGAATCACCTAAATAGAAAGTGGGATAGCTTCTTCTTCATAACTCTTATGAGATTTTATTCAACTTCCTGGTGATTCTAAGCTGAGTAATGGTTTCAAATCAAGCTTCTTACCTCTAGGTTCGTTCTGGTATGATACGAATCATGAAGATATTGCCATATGTCCGAATAGGCTAAACCGGAATCACCTGAATAAAAAGTGGGATAGCTTCTTCCTCGTAACTCCTATGAGATTTATTCAACTTTCTGCTGATTCTAAACTGATTAATGGTTTCAAATCAAGCTTCTTACCTCTTGGTTCGTTCTGGTATGATACAAATTATGAAGATATTGTCATATGTCCGAAAAGGCCAATCTGGAATCACCTTAATAGAAAGTGGGATATCTTCTTCCTCATAACTCCTATGATATTTATTCAACTTCCTGGCATTATATACTGATTAATGGTTTCAAATCAAGCTTCTTACATCTTGGTTCCTTCTGGTTTGATAAGAATCATGAAGATATTGCCATATGTCTGAACAGGGTAATATGGAATCATCTGAATATAAAGTGGGATAGCTTCTTCCTCATTACTCTTATGGGATTTATTCAACTTCCTGGTGATTCTAAACAGATTAATGGTTTCAAATCAAGCTTTTTACATCTTCGTTCCTTATGGTTTTATAAGAATCATGAAGATATTGCCATATCTCCGAACATGCCAATCTGGAATCACCTGAATAGAAAGTGGGATAGTTTCTTCCTTATAACTCCTATGATAATTATACAACTTCCTGGTGATTCTACACATTATTTTTTTGAAATCAAGCTTCTTACATCTTTGTTCCTTCTGGTTTGATAAAAATCATGAAGATATTGTCATATGTCCGAACAGGCTAATCTGGAATCACCTGAATATAAAGTGGGATAGCTTCTTCCTCATAACTCCTATGAGATTTATTCAACTTCCTGGTGATTCTACACTGATTGGTTTCTTCTGATTTGATAAGAATCATGAAGATATTCCCATATGTCTGAACATGCTAATCTTGAATCACCTGAACAGAAAGTCGGATAGCTTCTTCCTCATAACTCTTATGAGATTTTTCAACTTCCTGGTGATTCTACAATAATTAATGGTTTCAAATCAAGCTTCTTACAGCTTGGTTCCTTCTGGTTTGTAAATTAATCATGAAGATATTGCCAAATGTCCGAACAGGCCAATCAAGAATCACCTTAATAGAAAGTTGGATATCTTCTTCCTCATAACTCCTATGAGATTTATTCAACTTTCTGGTGATTCTAAACTGATTAATGGTTTCCAATCAAGCTTCTTACCTCTTGGTTCGTTCTGGTTTGATAAGAATCATGAAGATATTGCCATATGTCCGATCAGGTTAATCCGGAATCATCTGAATAAAATGTGGGATAGCTTCTTCCTCGTAACTCCTATGAGATTTATTCAACTTTCTGGTGATTCTAAACTGATTAATGGTTTCAAATCAAGCTTCTTACCTCTTGGTTCGTTCTGGTATGATACGAATCATGAAGATATTGCCATATGTCCGAACAGGCCAATCTGGAATCACCTCAATAGAAAGTGGGATAGCTTCTTCCTCATAACTCCTATGAGATTTATTCAAATTCCTGGAATTCTATACTGATTAATGGTTTCAAATCAAGCTTCTGACATCTTGGTTCCTTCTAGTTTGATAAGAATCATGAAGATATTGCCATATGTCCGAACAGAGTAATTTGGAATCACCTGAATAGAAAGTGGGATAGATTATTCCTTATAACTCCTATGAGATTTATACAACTTCCTGGTGATTCTGCAATAATTAATTTTTTGAAATCAAGCTTCTTACATCTTGGTTCCCTCTGGTTTGATTAGAATCATGAAGATATTCCCATATGTCCGAACAGGCTAATATGAAATCACCTGAATAGAAAGTGGGATAGCTTCTTCCTCATAACTCCTATGAGATTTATTCAACTTCCTGGTGATTCTACACTGATTGAAGGTTCCAAATCAAGCTTCTTACATCTTGGTTCCTTCTGGTTTGATAGGAATCATGAAGATATTGCCATATGTCGGAACAGGCTAATCTGGAATCACCTAAATAGAAAGTGGGATAGCTTCTTCTTCATAACTCTTATGAGATTTTATTCAACTTCCTGGTGATTCTAAACTGAGTAATGGTTTCAAATCAAGCTTCTTACCTCTAGGTTCATTCTTGTATGATACGAATCATGAAGATATTGCCATATGTCCGAATAGGCTAAACCGGAATCACCTGAATAAAAAGTGGGATAGCTTCTTCCTCGTAACTCCTATGAGATTTATTCAACTTTCTGCTGATTCTAAACTGATTAATGGTTTCAAATCAAGCTTCTTACCTCTTGGTTCGTTCTGGTATGATACAAATTATGAAGATATTGTCATATGTCCGAACAGGCCAATCTGGAATCACCTTAATAGAAAGTGGGATATCTTCTTCCTCATAACTCCTATGAGATTTATTCAACTTCCTGGCATTATATACTGATTAATGGTTTCAAATCAAGCTTCTTACATCTTGGTTCCTTCTGGTTTGATAAGAATCATGAAGATATTGCCATATGTCCGAACAGGGTAATCTGGAATCATCTGAATATAAAGTGGGATAGCTTCTTCCTCATAACTCTTATGGGATTTATTTAACTTCCTGGTGATTCTAAACAGATTAATGGTTTCAAATCAAGCTTTTTACATCTTGGTTCCTTATGGTTTTATAAGAATCATGAAGATATTGCCATATCTCCGAACAGGCCAATCTGGAATCACCTGAATAGAAAGTGGGATAGTTTCTTCCTTATAACTCCTATGATAATTATACAACTTCCTGGTGATTCTACACATTTTTTTTTTTGAAATCAAGCTTCTTACATCTTTGTTCCTTCTGGTTTGATAAAAATCATGAAGATATTGTCATATGTCCGAACAGGCTAATCTGGAATCACCTGAATAGAAAGTGGGATAGCTTCTTCCTCATAACTCCTATGAGATTTATTCAACTTCCTGGTGATTCTACACTGATTGGTTTCTTCTGATTTGATAAGAATCATGAAAATATTCCCATATGTCTGAACATGCTAATCTTGAATCACCTGAACCGAAAGTCGGTTAGCTTCTTCATCATAACTCTTATGAGATTTTTCAACTTCCTGGTGATTCTACAATAATTAATGGTTTCAAATCAAGCTTCTTACAGCTTGGTTCCTTCTGGTTTGTAAATTAATCATGAAGATATTGCCATATGTCCGAACAGGCCAATCAAGAATCACCTTAATAGAAAGTTGGATATCTTCTTCCTCATAACTCCTATGAGAATTATTCAACTTTCTGGTGATTCTAAACTGATTAATGGTTTCCAATCAAGCTTCTTACCTCTTGGTTCGTTCTGGTTTGATAAGAATCATGAAGATATTGCCATATGTCCGAACAGGCTAATCTAGGAATCACCTTAATAGAAAGTGGGATAGTTTCTTCCTTATAATTCCTATGAGATTTATTCAACTTCCTGGTGATTCTAAACTGATTAATGGTTTCAAATCAAGCTTCTTACATCTTGATTCCTTCTGGTTTGATAAGAATCATCAAGATATTGCCATATGTCCGAACAGGCCAATCTGGAATCACCTTAATAGAAAGTGGGATAGATTCTTCCTCATAACTCGTATGAGATTTATTCAACTTCCTGGCATTCTATTCTGATTAATGGTTTCAAATCAAGCTTCTTACATCTTGGTTCCTTCTGGTTTGATAAGAATCATGAAGATATTGCCATATGTCCGAACAGGCTAATCTGGAATCACCTGAATAGAAAGGGGGATAGCTTCTACCTCATAACTCCTATGAGATTTATTCAACTTCCTGGTGATTCTACACTGATTAAAGGTTCCAAATCAAGCTTCTTACATCTTGGTTCCTTCTGGTTTGATAGGAATCATGAAGATATTACCATATGTCTGAAAAGGCTAATCTGGAATCACCTGAATAGAAAGTGGGATAGCATCTTCCTCATAACTCTTATGAGATTTATTAAACTTCCTGGTGATTCTAAACTGATTAATGGTTTCAAATCAAGATTCTTACATCTTGGTTCCTTCCGGTTTTATAAGAATCATGAAGATATTGCCATATGTCCGAAAAGGCCAATTTGGAATCACCTGAATAGAAAGTGGGATGGATTCTTCCTTATAACTCCTATGAGATTTATACAACTTCCTGGTGATTCTGCTCTAATTAATTATTTTAAATCAAGCTTCTTACCTCTTGGTTCGTTCTGGTTTGATTAGAATCGTGAAGATATTGCCATATGTCCGAACAGGCTAATATGGAATCACCTGAATAGAAAGTGGGATAGCTTCTTCCTCATAACTCCTATGAGATTTATTCAACTTCCTGGTGATTCTACACTGATTAAAGGTTCCAAATCAAGCTTCTTACATCTTGGTTCCTTCTGGTTTGATAGGAATCATGAAGATATTGCCATATGTCCGAACAGGCTAATCTGGAATCACCGGAATAGAAAGTGGGATAGCTTCTTCTTCATAACTCTAATGAGATTTATTCAACTTCCTGGTGATTCTAAACTGAGTAATGGTTTCAAATCAAGATTCTTACCTCTTGGTTCGTTCTGGTATGATACGAATCATGAAGATATTGCCATATGTCCGAACAGGCTAATCCGGAATCACCTGAATAAAAAGTGGGATAGCTTCTTCCTCGTAACTCCTATGAGATTTATTAAAATTTCTGGTGATTCTAAACTGATTAATGGTTTCAAATCAAGCTTCTTACCTCTTGGTTCGTTCTGGTATGATACAAATCATGAAGATATCGCCATATGTCCGAACAGGCCAATCTGGAATCACCTTAATAGAAAGTGGGATAGCTTCTTCCTCATAACTCCTATGAGTTTTATTCAACTTCCTAGCATTCTATGCTGATTAATGGTTTCAAATCAAGCTTCTTACATCTTGGTTCCTGCTGGTTTAATAAGAATCATGAAGATATTGCCATATGTCCGAACATGGTAATCTGGAATCATCTGAATATAAAGTGGAATAGCTTCTTCCTCATAACTCTTATGGGATTTATTCAACTTCCTGGTGATTCTAAACTGATTAATGGTTTCAAATCAAGCTTCTTACATCTTGGTTCCTTCTGGTTTTATAAGAATCATGAAGATATTGCCAAATCTCCGAACATGCTAAACTGGAATCACCTGAATAGAAAGTGGGATAGCTTCTTCCTCATAACTCCTATGAGATTTATTCAACTTCCTGGTGATTCTACACTGATTGAAGGTTCCAAATTAAATTTATTACTTCTTGGTTTCTTCTGATTTGATAAGAATCATGAAGATATTCTCATATGTCTGAACAGGCTAATCTTGAATCACATGAACAGAAAGTGGGATAGCTTCTTCCTCATAACTCTTATGAGATTTTTTCAACTTCCTGGTGATTCTACAATGATTAATGGTTTCAAATCAAGCTTCTTACATCTTGGTTCCTTCTGGTTTGTAAATAATCATGAAGATATTGCCATATGTCCGAACAGGCCAATCTGGAATCACTTTAATAGAAAGTTGGATAGCTTCTTCCTCATAACTCCTATGAGATTTATTCAACTTTCTGGTGATTCTAAACTGATTAATGGTTTCCAATCAAGCTTCTTACCTCTTGGTTCGTTCTGGTTTGATAAGAATCATTAAGATATTGCCATATGTCCGAACAAGCTAATATGGAATCACCTTAATAGAAAGTGGGAAAGCTTCTTTCTTATAACTCCTATGAGGTTTATTCAATTTCCTGGTGATTCGAAACTGATTAATGGTTTCAAATCAAGCTTCTTACATCTTGGTTCCTTCTGGTTTTATAAGAATCATGAAGATATTGCCATATCTCTGAACAGGCTAATCTGGAATCACGTGAATAGAAAGTGGGATAGCTTCTTCCTCATAACTTCTATGAGATTTATTCAACTTCCTGGTGATTCTACACTGATTGAAGGTTCCAAATTAAATTTATTACATCTTGGTTTCTTCTGATTTGATAAGAATCATGAAAATATTCCCATATGTCTGAACATCCTAATCTTGAATCACATGAACCGAAAGTCGGATAGCTTCTTCCTCATAACTCTTATGAGATTTTTCAACTTCCTGGTGATTCTACAATAATTAATGGTTTCAAATCAAGCTTCTTACAGCTTGGTTCCTTCTGGTTTGTAAATTAATCATGAAGATATTGCCATATGTCCGAACAGGCCAATCAAGAATCACCTTAATAGAAAGTTGGATATCTTCTTCCTCATAACTCCTATGAGATTTATTCAACTTTCTGGTGATTCTAAACTGATTAATGGTTTCCAATCAAGCTTCTTACCTCTTGGTTCGTTCTGGTTTGATAAGAATCATGAAGATATTGCCATATGTCCGAACAGGCTAATCTAGGAATCACCTTAATAGAAAGTGGGATAGTTTCTTCCTTATAATTCCTATGAGATTTATTCAACTTCCTGGTGATTCTAAACTGATTAATAGTTTCAAATCAAGCTTCTTACATCTTGATTCCTTCTGGTTTGATAAGAATCATCAAGATATTGCCATATGTCCGAACATGCCAATCTGGAATCACCTTAATAGAAAGTGGGATAGATTCTTCCTCATAACTCGTATGAGATTTATTCAACTTCCTGGCATTCTATACTGATTAATGGTTTCAAATCAAGCTTCTTACATCTTGGTTCCTTCTGGTTTAATAAGAATCATGAAGATATTGCCATATCTCCGGACATGCCAATCTGGAATCACCTGAATAGAAAGTGGGATAGCTTCTTCCTCATAACTCCTATGAGATTTATTCAACTTCCTGGTGATTCTACACTGATTAAAGGTTCCAAATCAAGCTTCTTACATCTTGGTTCCTTCTGGTTTGATAGGAATCATGAAGATATTGCCATATGTCCGAACAGGCTAATCTGGAATCAACTGAATAGAAAGTGGGATAGCTTCTTCTTCATAACTCTTATGAGATTTATTCAACTTCCTGGTGATTCTAAACTGAGTAATGGTTTCAAATCAAGCTTCTTACCTCTTGGTTCGTTCTGGTATGACACGAATCATGAAGATATTGCCATATGTCCGAACAGGCTAATCCGGAATCACCTGAATAAAAAGTGGGATAGCTTCTTCCTCGTAACTCCTATGAGATTTATTCAACTTTCTTGTGATTCTAAACTGATTAATGGTTTCAAATCAAGCTTCTTACATCTTGATTCCTTCTGGTTCTATAAGAATCATCAAGATATTGTCATATGTCCGAACATGCCAATCTGGAATCACCTGAATAGAAAGTGGGATAGCTTCTTCCTCATAACTCCTATGAGATTTATTCAACCTCCTGGTGATTCTACACTGATTAAAGGTTCCAAATCAAGCTTCTTACCTCTTGGTTCGTTCTGGTATGATACAAATCATGAAGATATCGCCATATGTCCGAACAGGCCAATCTTGAATCACCTTAATAGAAAGTGGGATAGCTTCTTCCTCATAACTCCTATGAGATTTATTCAACTTCCTAGCATTCTATTCTGATTAATGGTTTCAAATCAAGCTTCTTACATCTTGGTTCCTTCTGGTTTGATAAGAATCATGAAGATATTGCCATATGTCCGAACAGGGTAATCTGGAATCATCTGAATATAAAGTGGAATAGCTTCTTCCTCATAACTCTTATGGGATTTATTCAACTTCCTGGTGATTCTAAACTGATTAATGGTTTCAAATCAAGCTTCTTACATCTTGGTTCCTTCTGGTTTTATAAGAATCATGAAGATATTGCCATATCTCTGAACAGGCTAATCTGGAATCACGTGAATAGAAAGTGGGATAGCTTCTTCCTCATAACTCCTATGAGATTTATTCAACTTCCTGGTGATTCTACACTGATTGAAGGTTCCAAATTAAATTTATTACATCTTGGTTTCTTCTGATTTGATAAGAATCATGAAGATATTCTCATATGTCTGAACAGGCTAATCTTGAATCACATGAACAGAAAGTGGGATAGCTTCTTCCTCATAATTCTTATGAGATTTTTTCAACTTTCTGGTGATTCTACAATGATTAATGGTTTCAAATCAAGCTTCTTACATCTTGGTTCCTTTTGGTTTGTAAATAATCATGAAGATATTGCCATATGTCCGAACAGGCCAATCTGGAATCACCTTAATAGAAAGTTGGATAGCTTCGTCCTCATAACTCCTATGAGATTTATTCAACTTTCTGGTGATTCTAAACTTATTAATGGTTTCCAATCAAGCTTCTTACCTCTTGGTTCGTTCTGGTTTGATAAGAATCATTAAGATATTGCCATATGTCCGAACAAGCTAATATGGAATCACCTTAATAGAAACTGGGAAAGCTTCTTTCTTATAACTCCTATGAGATTTATTCAATTTCCTGTTGATTCTAAACTGATTAATGGTTTCAAATCAAGCTTCTTACATCTTGATTCCTTCTGGTTTTATAAGAATCATCAAGATATTGTCATATGTCCGAACATGCCAATCTGGAATCACCTGAATAGAAAGTGGGATAGCTTCTTCCTCATAACTCCTATGAGATTTATTCAACTTCCTGGTGATTCTACACTGATTAAAGGTTCCAAATCAAGCTTCTTACATCTTGGTTCCTTCTTGTTTGATAGGAATCATGAAGATATTACCATATGTCTGAACAGGCTAATCTGGAATCACCTGAATAGAAAGTGGGATAGCTTCTTCTTCATAACTCTTATGAGATTTATTCAACTTCCTGGTGATTCTAAACTGAGTAATGTTTTCAAATCAAGCTTCTTACCTCTTGGTTCGTTCTGGTATGATACGAATCATGAAGATATTGCCATATGTCCGAACAGGCTAATCCGGAATCACCTGAATAAAAAGTGGGATAGCTTCTTCCTCGTAACTCCTATGAGATTTAATCAACTTTCTGGTGATTCTAAACTGATTAATGGTTTCAAATCAAGCTTCTTACCTCTTGGTTCGTTCTGGTATGATACAAATCATGAAGATATCGCCATATGTCCGAACAGGCCAATCTGGAATCACCTTAATAGAAAGTGGGATAGCTTCTTCCTCATAACTCCTATGAGATTTATTCAACTTCCTAGCATTTTATACTGATTAATGGTTTCAAATCAAGCTTCTTACATCTTGGTTCCTTCTGGTTTGATAAGAATCATGAAGATATTGCCATTTGTCCGAACATGGTAATCTGGAATCATCTGAATATAAAGTGGAATAGCTTCTTCCTCATAACTCTTATGGGATTTATTCAACTTCCTGGTGATTCTAAACTGATTAATGGTTTCAAATCAAGCTTCTTACATCTTGGTTCCTTCTGGTTTTATAAGAATCATGAAGATATTGCCATATCTCCGAACATGCTAATCTGGAATCACCTGAATAGAAAGTGGGATAGCTTCTTCCTCATAACTCCTATGAGATTTATTCAACTTCCTGGTGATTCTACACTGTTTAAAGGTTCAAAATCAAGCTTCTTACATCTTGGTTCCTTCTGGTTTGATAGGTATCATGAAGATATTGCCATATATCCGAACATGCTAATCTGGAATCACCTGAATAGAAAGTGGGATAGCTTCTCCTTCATAACTATTATGAGATTTATTCAACTTCCTGGTGATTCTAAACTGAGTAATGTTTTCAAATCAAGCTTCTTACCTCTTGGTTCGTTCTGGTATGATACGAATCATGAAGATATTGCCATATGTCCGAACAGGCTAATCCGGAATCACCTGAATAAAAAGTGGGATAGCTTCTTCCTCGTAACTCCTATGAGATTTATTCAACTTTCTGGTGATTCTAAACTGATTAATCGTTTCAAATCAAGCTTCTTACCTCTTGGTTCGTTCTGGTATGATACAAATCATGAAGATATCGCCATATGTCCGAACAGGCATTCTGGAATCACCTTAATAGAAAGTGGGATAGCTTCTTCCTCATAACTCCTATGAGATTTATTCAACTTCCTAGCATTCTATGCTGATTAATGGTTTCAAATCAAGCTTCTTACATCTTGGTTCCTTCTGGTTTGATAAGAATCATGAAGATATTGCCATATGTCCGAACATGGTAATCTGGAATCATCTGAATATAAAGTGGAATAGCTTCTTCCTCATAACTCTTATGGGATTTATTCAACTTCCTGGTGATTCTAAACTGATTAATGGTTTCAAATCAAGCTTCTTACATCTTGGTTCCTTCTGGTTTTATAAGAATCATGAAGATATTGCCATATCTCCGAACAGGCTAATCTGGAATCACCTGAATAGAAAGTGGTATAGCTTCTTCCTCATAACTCCTATGAGATTTATTCAACTTCCTGGTGATTCTACACTGATTGAAGGTTCCAAATTAAATTTATTACATCTTGGTTTCTTCTGATTTGATAAGAATCATGAAGATATTCCCATATGTCTGAACATGCTAATCTTGAATCACATGAACAGAAAGTGGGATAGCTTCTTCCTCATAACTCTTATGAGATTTTTTCAACTTCCTGGTGATTCTACAATGATTAATGGTTTCAAATCAAGCTTCTTACATCTTGGTTCCTTCTGGTTTGTAAATAATCATGAAGATATTGCCATATGCCCGAACAGGCCAATCTGGAATCACCTTAATAGAAAGTTGGATAGCTTCTTCCTCATAACTCCTATGAGGTTTATTCAACTTTCTGGTGATTCTAAACTGATTAATGGTTTCCAATCAAGCTTCTTACCTCTTGGTTCGTTCTGGTTTGATTAAAATCATTAAGATATTGCCATATGTCCGAACAAGCTAATATGGAATCACCTTAATAGAAAGTGGGAAAGCTTCTTTCTTATAACTCCTATGAGATTTATTCAATTTCCTGGTGATTCTAAACTGATTAATGGTTTCAAATCAAGCTTCTTACATCTTTATTTTCTTCTGGTTTGATAAGAATCATCAAGATATTGCCATATGTCCGAACATGCCAATCTGGAATCACCTTAATAGAAAGTGGGATATATTCTTCCTCATAACTCCTATGAGATTTATTCAACTTCCTGGCATTCTATACTGATTAATGGTTTCATTTCAAGCTTCTTACATCTTTTTTCCTTCTGGTTTGATAAGAATCATGAAGATATTGCCATATGTCCGAACATGCTAATCTGGAATCACCTGAATAGAAAGTGGGATTGCTTCTTCCTCATAACTCTTATGAGATTTATTCAACTTCCTGGTGATTCTAAACTGATTAATGGTTTCAAATCAAGTTTCTTACATCTTGGTTCCTTCTGGTTTGATAAGAATCATAAAGATATTGCCATATATCCGAACAGGCAAATCCGGAATCACCTGAATAAAAAGTGGGATAGCTTCTTCCTCGTAACTCCTATGAGATTTATTCAACTTTCGGGTGATTCTAAATTGATTAATGGTTTCAAATCAAGCTTATTACCTTTTGGTGCGTTCTGGTTTGATAAGAATCATTAAGATATTGCCATATGTCCGAACAAGCTAATATAGAATCACCTTAATAGAAAGTGGGAAAGCTTCTTTCTTATAACTCCTATGAGATTTATTCAACTTCCTGGTGATTCTAAACTGAATAATGGTTTCAAATCAAGATTCTTACATCTTGGTTCCTTCTGGTTCGATAAGAATCATGAAGATATTACCATATGTCCAAACAAGCCAATCTGGAATCACCTTAATAGAAAGTGGGATAGCTTCTTCCTCATAACTCCTATGAGATTTATTCAACTTCCTGGTGATTCTACACTGATTAAAGGTTCCAAATCAAGCTTCTTACATCTTGGTTCCTTCTGGTTTGATAGGAATCATGAAGATATTACCATATGTCTGAACATGCTAATCTGGAATCACCTGAATAGAAAGTGGGATAGCTTCTTCTTCATAACTCTTATGAGATTTATTCAACTTCCTGGTGATTCTAAACTGAGTAATGTTTTCAAATCAAGCTTCTTACCTCTTGGTTCGTTCTGGTATGATACGAATCATGAAGATATTGCCATATGTCCGAACAGGCTAATCCGGAATCACCTGAATAAAAAGTGGGATAGCTTCTTCCTCGTAACTCCTATGAGATTTATTCAACTTTCTGGTGATTCTAAACTGATTAATGGTTTCAAATCAAGCTTCTTACCTCTTGGTTCGTTCTGGTATGATACAAATCATGAAGATATCGCCATATGTCCGAACAGGCCAATCTGGAATCACCTTAATAGAAAGTGGGATAGCTTCTTCCTCATAACTCCTATGAGATTTATTCAACTTCCTAGCATTCTATACTGATTAATGGTTTCAAATCAAGCTTCTTACATCTTGGTTCCTTCTGGTTTGATAAGAATCATGAAGATATTGCCATATGTCCGAACATGGTAATCTGGAATCATCTGAATATAAAGTGGAATAGCTTCTTCCTCATAACTCTTATGGGATTTATTCAACTTCCTGGTGATTCTAAACTGATTAATGGTTTCAAATCAAGCTTCTTACATCTTGGTTCCTTCTGGTTTTATAAGAATCATGAAGATATTGCCATATCTCCGAACAGGCTAATCTGGAATCACCTGAATAGAAAGTGGGATAGCTTCTTCCTCATAACTCCTATGAGATTTATTCAACTTCCTGGTGATTCTACACTGTTTAAAGGTTCAAAATCAAGCTTCTTACATCTTGGTTCCTTCTGGTTTGATAGGAATCATGAAGATATTGCCATATATCCGAACAGGCTAATCTGGAATCACCTGAATAGAAAGTGGGATAGCTTCTCCTTCATAACTCTTATGAGATTTATTCAACTTCCTGGTGATTCTAAACTGAGTAATGTTTTCAAATCAAGCTTCTTACCTCTTGGTTCGTTCTGGTATGATACGAATCATGAAGATATTGCCATATGTCCGAACAGGCTAATCCGGAATCACCTGAATAAAAAGTGGGATGGCTTCTTCCTCGTAACGTCTATGAGATTTATTCAACTTTCTGGTGATTCTAAACTGATTAATGGTTTCAAATCAAGCTTCTTACCTCTTGGTTCGTTCTGGTATGATACAAATCATGAAGATATCGCCATATGTCCGAACAGGCCTTCTGGAATCACCTTAATAGAAAGTGGGATAGCTTCTTCCTCATAACTCCTATGAGATTTATTCAACTTCCTAGCATTCTATACTGATTAATGGTTTCAAATCAAGCTTCTTACATCTTGGTTCCTTCTGGTTTGATAAGAATCATGAAGATATTGCCATATGTCCCAACATGGTAATCTGGAATCATCTGAATATAAAGTGGAATAGCTTCTTCCTCATAACTCTTATGGGATTTATTCAACTTCCTGGTGATTCTAAACTGATTAATGGTTTCAAATCAAGCTTCTTACATTTTGGTTCCTTCTGGTTTTATAAGAATCATGAAGATATTGCCATATCTCCGAACAGGCTAATCTGGAATCACCTGAATAGAAAGTGGTATAGCTTCTTCCTCATAACTCCTATGAGATTTATTCAACTTCCTGGTGATTCTACACTGATTGAAGGTTCCAAATTAAATTTATTACATCTTGGTTTCTTCTGATTTGATAAGAATCATGAAGATATTCCCATATGTCTGAACATGCTAATCTTGAATCACATGAACAGAAAGTGGGATAGCTTCTTCCTCATAACTCTTATGAGATTTTTTCAACTTCCTGGTGATTCTACAATGATTAATGGTTTCAAATCAAGCTTCTTACATCTTGGTTCCTTCTGGTTTGTAAATAATCATGAAGATATTGCCATATGTCCGAACAGGCCAATCTGGAATCACCTTAATAGAAAGTTGGATAGCTTCTTCCTCATAACTCCTATGAGGTTTATTCAACTTTCTGGTGATTCTAAACTGATTAATGGTTTCCAATCAAGCTTCTTACCTCTTGGTTCGTTCTGGTTTGATTAAAATCATTAAGATATTGCCATATGTCCGAACAAGCTAATATGGAATCACCTTAATAGAAAGTGGGAAAGCTTCTTTCTTATAACTCCTATGAGATTTATTCAATTTCCTGGTGATTCTAAACTGATTAATGGTTTCAAATCAAGCTTCTTACATCTTGATTTTCTTCTGGTTTGATAAGAATCATCAAGATATTGCCATATGTCCGAACATGCCAATCTGGAATCACCTTAATAGAAAGTGGGATATATTCTTCCTCATAACTCCTATGAGATTTATTCAACTTCCTGGCATTCTATACTGATTAATGGTTTCATTTCAAGCTTCTTACATCTTTTTTCCTTCTGGTTTGATAAGAATCATGAAGATATTGCCATATGTCCGAACATGCTAATCTGGAATCACCTGAATAGAAAGTGGGATTGCTTCTTCCTCATAACTCTTATGAGATTTATTCAACTTCCTGGTGATTCTAAACTGATTAATGGTTTCAAATCAAGTTTCTTACATCTTGGTTCCTTCTGGTTTGATAAGAATCATAAAGATATTGCCATATATCCGAACAGGCTATCCGGAATCACCTGAATAAAAAGTGGGATAGCTTCTTCCTCGTAACTCCTATGAGATTTATTCAACTTTCGGGTGATTCTAAATTGATTAATGGTTTCAAATCAAGCTTATTACCTCTTGGTGCGTTCTGGTTTGATAAGAATCATTAAGATATTGCCATATGTCCGAACAAGCTAATATAGAATCACCTTAATAGAAAGTGGGAAAGCTTCTTTCTTATAACTCCTATGAGATTTATTCAACTTCCTGGTGATTCTAAACTGAATAATGGTTTCAAATCAAGATTCTTACATCTTGGTTCCTTCTGGTTCGATAAGAATCATGAAGATATTACCATATGTCCAAACAAGCCAATCTGGAATCACCTTAATAGAAAGTGGAGCTACTTCCTCATAACTCCTATGAAATTTATTCAACTTCCTTGTGATTCTACACTGATTAATTTTTTGAAATCAAGCTTCTTACATCTTGGTTCCTTCTGGTTTGATAAGAATCATGAAGATATTGCCATATATCCGAACAGGCTAATCCGGAATCACCTGAATAAAAAGTGGGATAGCTTCTTCCTCGTAACTCCTATGAGATTTATTCAACTTTCTGGTGATTCTAAACTGATTAATGGTTTCAAATCAAGCTTATTACCTCTTGGTGCGTTCTGGTTTGATAAGAATCATTAAGATATTGCCATATGTCCGAACAAGCTAATATGGAATCACCTTAATAGAAAGTGGGAAAGCTTCTTTCTTATAACTCCTATGAGATTTATTCAACTTCCTGGTGATTCTAAACTGAATAATGGTTTCAAATCAAGATTCTTACATCTTGGTTCCTTCCGGTTCGATAAGAATCATGAAGATATTACCATATGTCCAAACAAGCCAATCTGGAATCACCTTAATAAAAAGTGGAGCTACTTCCTCATAACTCCTATGAAATTTATTCAACTTCCTGGTGATTCTACACTGATTAATTTTTTGAAATCAAGCTTCTTACATCTTGGTTCCTTCTGGTTTGATAGGAATCATGAAGATATTGTCATATGTCCGAACATGGTAATCTGGAATCATCTGAATATAAAGTGGGATAGCTTCTTCCTCATAACTCTTATGAAATTTATTCAACTTCCTAGTGATTCTAAACTGATTAATGGTTTCAAATCAGGCTTCTTAAATCTTTGAAATCAAGCTTCATACATATTGGTTCCTTCTGGTTTGATAAAAATCATGAAGATATTGCCATATGTCCAAACAGGCCAATCTGGAATCACCTGAATAGAAAGTGGGATAGCTTCTTCCTCATAACTCCTATGAGATTTATCCAACTTTCTAGTGATTCTAAACTGATTAATGGTTTCAAATCAAGCTTCATACATATTGGTTCCTTCTGGTTTGATAAGAATCATGAAGATATTGCCATATGTCCAAACAGGCCAATCTGGAATCACCTGAATAGAAAGTGGGATAGCTTCTTCCTCATAACTCCTATGAGATTTATCCAACTTTCTGGTGATTCTAAACTGATTAATGGTTTCAAATCAAGCTTCTTACATCTTGGTTCCTTCTGGTTTGATAAGAATCATGAAGATATTGCCATATGTCCGAAAAGGCCAATCTGGAATAATCTGAATATAAAGTGGGATAGCTTCTTCCTCATAACTCTTATGAAATTTATTCAACTTCCTAGTGATTCTAAACTGATTAATGGTTTCAAATCAGGCTTCTTAAATCTTTGTTCCTTCTGGGTTGTAAATAATCATGAAGATATTGCCATATGTCCGAACAGGCCAATCTGGAATCACCTTAATAGAAAGTTGGATAGCTTCTTCCTCATAACTCCTATGAGATTTATTCAACTTTCTTGTGATTCTAAACTGATTAATGGTTTCCAATCAAGCTTCTTACCTCTTGGTTCGTTCTGGTTTAATAAGAATCATGAAGATATTGCCATATGTCCGAACATGCTAATCTGGAATCACCTGAATAGAAAGTGGGATAGTTTCTTCCTTATAATTCCTATGAGATTTATTCAACTTCCTGGTGATTATAAACTGATTAATGGTTTCAAATCAAGCTTCTTACATCTTGATTCCTTCTGGTTTGATAAGAATCATCAAGATATTGCCATATGTCCGAACAGGCCAATCTGGAATCACCTTAATAGAAAGTGGGATAGATTCTTCCTCATAACTCCTATGAGTTTTATTCAACTTCCTGGCATTCTATTCTGATTAATGGTTTCAAATCAAGCTTCTTACATCTTGGTTCCTTCTGGTTTGATAAGAATCATGAAGATATTGCCATATGTCTGAACATGCTAATCTGGAATCACCTGAATAGAAAGTGGGATAGCTTCTTCCTCATAACTCCTATGAGATTTATTCAACTTCCTGGTGATTCTACACTGATTAAAGGTTCCAAATCAAGCTTCTTACATCTTGGTTCCTTATGGTTTGATAGGAATCATGAAGATATTACCATATGTCCGAACAGGCTAATCTGGAATCACCTGAATAGAAAGTGGGATAGCTTCTTCCTCATAACTCCTATGAGATTTATTCAACTTCCTGGTGATTCTACACTGATTAAAGGTTCCAAATCAAACTTCTTACATCTTGGTTCCTTCTGGTTTGATAGGAATCATGAAGATATTACCATATGTCCGAACAGGCTAATCTGGAATCACCTGAATAGAAAGTGGGATAGCATCTTCCTCATAACTCTTATGAGATTTATTAAACTTCCTGGTTATTCTAAACTGATTAATGGTTTCAAATAAAGATTCTTACATCTTGGTTCCTTCTGGTTTGATAAGAATCATAAAGATATTGCCATATGTCCGAACAGGCCAATCTGGAATCACCTGAATAGAAAGTGGGATAGCTTCATCCTCATAACTCCTATGAGATTTATTCAACTTCCTGGTGATTCTACACTGATTAAAGGTTCCAAATCAAGCTTCTTACATCTTGGTTCCTTCTGGTTTGATAGGAATCATGAAGATATTACCATATGTCCAAACAAGCCAATCTGGAATCACCTTAATAGAAAGTGGAGCTACTTCCTCATAACTCCTATGAAATTTATTCAACTTCCTGGTGATTCTACACTGATTAATTTTTTGAAATCAAGCTTCTTACATCTTGGTTCCTTCTGGTTTTATAAGAATCATGAAGATATTTCCATATGTCCGAACAGGCCAATCTGGAATCACCTGAATAGAAAGTGGGATAGCTTCATCCTCATAACTCCTATGAGATTTATTCAACTTCCTGGTGATTCTACACTGATTAAAGGTTCCAAATCAAGCTTCTTACATCTTGGTTCCTTCTGGTTTGATAGGAATCATGAAGATATTACCATATGTCCAAACAAGCCAATCTGGAATCACCTTAATAGAAAGTGGAGCTACTTCCTCATAACTCCTATGAAATTTATTCAACTTCCTGGTGATTCTACACTGATTAATTTTTTGAAATCAAGCTTCTTACATCTTGGTTCCTTCTGGTTTGATAGGAATCATGAAGATATTGTCATATGTCTGAACATGCTAATATGGAATCACCTGAATAGAAAGTGGGATAGCTTCTTCCTCATAACTCCTATGAGATTTATTCAACTTCCTGGTGATTCTACACTGATTAAACGTTCCAAATCAAACTTCTTACATCTTGGTTCCTTCTGGTTTGATAGGAATCATGAAGATATTACCATATGTCCGAACAGGCTAATCTGGAATCACCTGAATAGAAAGTGGGATAGCATCTTCCTCATAACTCTTATGATTTTTATTAAACTTCCTGGTGATTCTAATCTGATTAGTGGTTTCAAATCAAGATTCTTACATCTTGGTTCCTTCTGGTTTGATAAGAATCATAAAGATATTGCCATATGTCCGAACTGGCCAATTTGGAATCACCTGAATAGAAAGTGGGATAGCTTCTTCCTCATAACTCCTATGAGATTTATTCAACTTCCTGGTGATTCTACACTGATTAAAGGTTCCAAATCAAGCTTCTTACATCTTGGTTCCTTCTGGTTTGATAGGAATCATGAAGATATTACCATATGTCCGAACAGGCTAATCTGGAATCACCTGAATAGAAAGTGGGATAGCATCTTCCTCATAACTCTTATGAGATTTATTAAATTTCCTGGTTATTCTAAACTGATTAATGGTTTCAAATAAAGATTCTTACATCTTGGTTCCTTCTGGTTTGATAAGAATCATAAAGATATTGCCATATGTCCGAACAGGCCAATCTGGAATCACCTGAATAGAAAGTGGGATAGCTTCATCCTCATAACTCCTATGAGATTTATTCAACCTCCTGGTGATTCTACACTGATTAAAGGTTCCAAATCAAGCTTCTTACATCTTGGTTCCTTCTGGTTTGATAGGAATCATGAAGATATTACCATATGTCCGAACATGCTAATCTGGAATCACCTGAATAGAAAGTGGGATTGCTTCTTCCTCATAACTCTTATGAGATTTATTCAACTTCCTGGGTATTCTAAACTGATTAATGGTTTCAAATCAAGTTTCTTACATCTTAGTTCCTTCTGGTTTGATAAGAATCATGAAGATATTGCCATATATCCGAACAGGCTAATCCGGAATCACCTGAATAAAAAGTGGGATAGCTTCTTCCTCGTAACTCCTATGAGATTTATTCAACTTTCTGGTGATTCTAAACTGATTAATGGTTTCAAATCAAGCTTATTACCTCTTGGTTCGTTCTGGTTTGATAAGAATCATGAAGATATTGCCATATGTCCGAACAAGCTAATATGGAATCACCTTAATAGAAAGTGGGAAAGCTTCTTTCTTATAACTCCTATGAGATTTATTCAACTTCCTGGTGATTCTAAACTGAATAATGGTTTCAAATCAAGATTCTTACATCTTGGTTCCTTCTGGTTCGATAAGAATCATGAAGATATTACCATATGTCCAAACAAGCCAATCTGGAATCACCTTAATAGAAAGTGGAGCTACTTCCTCATAACTCCTATGAAATTTATTCAACTTCCTGGTGATTCTACACTGATTAATTTTTTGAAATCAAGCTTCTTACATCTTGGTTCCTTTTGGTTTGATAGGAATCATGAAGATATTGTCATATGTCCGAACAGGGTAATCTGGAATCATCTGAATATAAAGTAGGATAGCTTCTTCCTCATAACTCCTACGAAATTTTTTCAACTTCCAGGTGATTCTACACTGATTATTTTTTTTTGAAATCAAGCTTCATACATCTTGGTTCCTTCTGGTTTGATAAGAATCATGCAGATATTGTCATATGTCCGAACAGGCCAATCTGGAATCACCTGAATAGAAAATGGGATAGCTTCTTCCTCATAACTCCTATGAGATTTATCCAACTTTTTGGTGATTTTAAACTGATTAATGGTTTCAAATCAAGCTTCTTACATCTTGGTTTCTTCTGGTTTGATAAGAATCATGAAGATATTGCCATATGTCCGAAAAGGCCAATCTCGAATCACCTTAATAGAAAGTGGGATAGATTCTTCCTCATAACTCCTATGAGATTTATTCAACTTCCTGGCATTCTATGCTAATTAATTATTTCAAATCAAGCTTCTTACATCTTGGTTCCTTCTGGTTTGATAAGAATCATGAAGATATTGCCATATGTCCGAACAGGGTAATCTGGAATCATCTGAATATAAAGTGGGATAGCTTCTTCCTCATAACTCTTATGAAATTTATTCAACTTCCTGGTGATTCTAAACTGATTAATGGTTTCAAATCAAGCTTCTTACATCTTTGTTCCTTCTGGTTTGTAAATAATCATGAAGATATTGCCATATGTCCGAACAGGCCAATCTGGAATCACCTTAATAGAAAGTTGGATAGATTCTTCCTCATAACTCCTATGAGATTTATTCAACTTCCTGGCATTCTATACTGATTAATGGTTTCAAATCAAGCTTCTTACATCTTGGTTCCTTCTGGTTTGATAAGAATCCTGAAGATATTGCCATATATCCGAACAGGCTAATCCGGAATCACCTGAATAAAAAGTGGGATAGCTTCTTCCTCGTAACTCCTATGAGATTTATTCAACTTTCTGGTGATTCTAAACTGATTAATGGTTTCAAATCAAGCTTATTACCTCTTGGTTTGTTCTGGTTTGATAAGAATCATGAAGATATTGCCATATGTCCGAACAAGCTAATATGGAATCACCTTAATAGAAAGCGGGAAAGCTTCTTTCTTATAACTCCTATGAGATTTATTCAACTTCCTAGTGATTCTAAACTGAATAATGGTTTCCAATCAAGTTTCTTACATCTTGGTTCCTTCTGGTTCGATAAGAATCATGAAGATATTACCATATGTCCAAACAAGCCAATCTGGAATCACCTTAATAGAAAGTGGAGCAACTTCCTCATAACTCCTATGAAATTTATTCAACTTCCTGGTGATTCTACACTGATTACTTTTTTGAAATCAATTTCGCACATCTTGGTTCCTTTTGGTTTGATAGGAATCATGAAGATATTGCCATATGTCCGAACAGGGTAATCTGGAATCATCTGAATATAAAGTGGGATAGCTTCTTCCTCATAACTCCTACGAAATTTTTTCAACTTCCAGGTAATTCTACACTGATTAATTTTTTGAAATCAAGCTTCATACATCTTGGTTCCTTCTGGTTTGATAAGAATCATGAAGATATTGCCATATGTCCGAACAGGCCAATCTGGAATCACCCGAATAGAAAGTGGGATAGCTTTTTCCTCATAACTCCTATGAGATTTATCCAACTTTCTGGTGATTCTAAACTGATTAATGGTTTCAAATCAAGCTTCTTACATCTTGGTTCCTTCTGGTTTGATAATAATCATGAAGATATTGCCATATGTCCGAAAAGGCCAATCTGGAATCACCTTAATAGAAAGTGGGATAGATTCTTCCTCATAACTCCTATGAGATTTATTCAACTTCCTGGCATTCTATACTAATTAATTATTTCAAATCAAGCTTCTTACATCTTGGTTCCTTCTGGTTTGATAGGAATCATGAAGATATTACCATATGTCCGAACAGGCTAATCTGGAATCACTTGAATAGAAAGTGGGATAGCATCTTCCTCATAACTCTTATGAGATTTATTAAACTTCCTGGTGATTCTAAACTGATTAATGGTTTCAAATCAAGATTCTTACATCTTGGTTCCTTCTGGTTTGATAAGAATCATAAAGATATTGCCATATGTCCGAACAGGCCAATCTGGAATCACCTGAATAGAAAGTGGGATAGCTTCTTCCTCATAACTCCTATGAGATTTATTCAACTTCCTGGTGATTCTACACTGATTAAAGGTTCCAAATCAAGCTTCTTACATCTTGGTTCCTTCTGGTTTGATAGGAATCATGAAGATATTGCTATATGTCCGAACAGGCTAATCCGGAATCACCTGAATAAAAAGTGGGATAGCTTCTTCCTCGTAACTCCTATGAGATTTATTCAACTTTCTGGTGATTCTAAACTGATTAATGGTTTCAAATCAAGCTTTTTACCTCTTGGATTGTTCTGGTTTGATGAGAATCATGAAGATATTGCCATATGTCCGAACAAGCTAATATGGAATCACCTTAATAGAAAGTGGGAAAGCTTCTTTCTTATAACTCCTATGAGATTTATTCAACTTCCTGGTGATTCTAAACTGAATAATGGTTTCAAATCAAGATTCTTACATCTTGGTTCCTTCTGGTTCGATAAGAATCATGAAGATATTACCATATGTCCAAACAAGCCAATCTGGAATCACCTTAATAGAAAGTGGAGCTACTTCCTCATAACTCCTATGAAATTTATTCAACTTCCTGGTGATTCTACACTAATTAATTTTTTGAAATCAATCTTCTTACATCTTGGTTCCTTTTGGTTTGATAGGAAACATAAGAGATATTGCCATATGTCCGAACAGGGTAATCTTGAATCATCTGAATATAAAGTGGATAGCTTCTTCCTCATAACTCCTACGAATTTTTTTCAACTTCCAGGTGATTCTACACTGATTAATTTTTTGAAATCAAGCTTCATACATCTTGGTCCCTACTGGTTTGATAAGAATCATGAAGATATTACCATATGTCCGAAAAGGCCAATCTCGAATCACCTTAATAGAAAGTGGGATAGATTCTTCCTCATAACTCCTATGAGATTTATTCAACTTCCTGGTATTCTATACTAATAAATTATTTCAAATCAAGCTTCTTACATCTTGGTTCCTTCTGGTTTGATAAGAATCATGAAGATATTGCCATATGTCCGAACAGGGTAATCTAGAATCATCTGAATATAAAATGGGATAGCTTCTTCCTCATAACTCTTATGAAATTTATTCAACTTCCTGGTGATTCTAAACTGATTAATGGTTTCAAATCAAGCTTCTTACATCTTTGTTCCTTCTGGTTTGTAAATAATCATGAAGATATTGCCATATGTCCGAACAGGCCAATCGGGAATCACCTTAATAGAAAGTTCGATAGCTTCTTCCTCATAACTCTTATGAGATTTATTAAACTTCCTGGCATTCTATACTGATTAATGGTTTCAAATCAAGCTTCTTACATCTTGGTTCCTTCTGGTTTGATAAGAATCATAAAGATATTGCAATATGTCCGAACAGGCTAATCTGGAATCACCTAAATAGAAAGTGGGATAGCTTCTTCCTCATAACTCCTATGAGATTTATTCAACTTCCTGGTGATTCTGCACTGATATAAGGGTTCCAAATCAAGCTTCTTACATCTTGGTTCCTTCTGGTTTGATAGGAATCATGAAGATATTACCATATGTCCTAACAGGCTAATCTGGAATCACCTGAATAGAAAGTGGGATAGCATCTTCCTCATAACTCTTATGAGATTTATTAAACTTCCTGGTGATTCTAAACTGATTAATGGTTTCAAATCAAGATTCTTACATCTTGGTTCCTTCTTGTATGATAAGAATCATAAAAATATTGCCATATGTCCGAACAGGCCAATCTGGAATCACCTGAATATAAAGTGGGATAGCTTCTTCCTCATAACTCCTATGAGATTTATTCAACTTTCTGGTGATTCTACACTGATTAAAGATTCCAAATCAAGCTTCTTACATCTTGGTTCCTTCTGGTTTGATAGGAATCATGAAGATAGTGCCATATATCCGAACATGCTAATCTGGAATCACCTGAATAGAAAGTGGGATAGCTTCTTCCTCATAACTCCTATGAGATTTATTCAACTTCCTGGTGATTCTAAACTGATTAGTGATTTCAAATCAAGCTTCTTACGTCTTTGTTCCTTCTGGTTTGATAAGAATCATGAAGATATTGTCATATGTCTGAACATGCTAATCTGGGATCACATGAATAGAAAGTGGGATAGCTTCTTCCTCATAACTCCAATGAGATTTATTCAACTTCCTGGTGATTCTAAACTGATTAATGGTTTCAAATCAAGCTTCTTACATCTTTGTTCCTTCTGGTTTGTAAATAATCATGAAGATATTGCCATATGTCCGAACAGGCCAATATGGAATCACCTTAATAGAATGTTGGATAGCTTCTTCTTCATAACTCCTATGAGATTTATTCAACTTCCTGGCATTTTATACTGATTAATGGTTTCAAATCAAGCTTCTTACATCTTGGTTCCTTCTGGTTTGATAAGAATCCTGAAGATATTGCCATATATCCGAACAGGCTAATCCGGAATCACCTGAATAAAAAGTGGGATAGCTTCTTCCTCGTAACTCCTATGAGATTTATTCAACTTTCTGGTGATTCTAAACTGATTAATGGTTTCAAATCAAGCTTATTACCTCTTGGTTTGTTCTGGTTTGATAAGAATCATGAAGATATTGTCATATGTCCGAACAAGCTAATATGCAATCACCTTAATAGAAAGTGGGAAAGCTTCTTTCTTATAACTCCTATGAGATTTATTCAACTTCCTGGTGATTCTAAACTGAATAATGGTTTCCAATCAAGTTTCTTACATCTTGGTTCCTTCTGGTTCGATAAGAATCATGAAGATATTACCATATGTCCAAACAAGCCAATCTGGAATCACCTTAATAGAAAGTGGAGCAACTTCCTCATAACTCCTATGAAATTTATTCAACTTCCTGGTGATTCTACACTGATTACTTTTTTGAAATCAATTTCGCACATCTTGGTTCCTTTTGGTTTGATAGGAATCATGAAGATATTGCCATATGTCCGAACAGGGTAATCTGGAATCATCTGAATATAAAGTGGGATAGCTTCTTCCTCATAACTCCTACGAAATTTTTTCAACTTCCAGGTAATTCTACACTGATTAATTTTTTGAAATCAAGCTTCATACATCTTGGTTCCTTCTGGTTTGATAAGAATCATGAAGATATTGCCATATGTCCGAACAGGCCAATCTGGAATCACCCGAATAGAAAGTGGGATAGCTTTTTCCTCATAACTCCTATGAGATTTATCCAACTTTCTGGTGATTCTAAACTGATTAATGGTTTCAAATCAAGCTTCTTACATCTTGGTTCCTTCTGGTTTGATAATAATCATGAAGATATTGCCATATGTCCGAAAAGGCCAATCTGGAATCACCTTAATAGAAAGTGGGATAGATTCTTCCTCATAACTCCTATGAGATTTATTCAACTTCCTGGCATTCTATACTAATTAATTATTTCAAATCAAGCTTCTTACATCTTGGTTCCTTCTGGTTTGATAGGAATCATGAAGATATTACCATATGTCCGAACAGGCTAATCTGGAATCACTTGAATAGAAAGTGGGATAGCATCTTCCTCATAACTCTTATGAGATTTATTAAACTTCCTGGTGATTCTAAACTGATTAATGGTTTCAAATCAAGATTCTTACATCTTGGTTCCTTCTGGTTTGATAAGAATCATAAAGATATTGCCATATGTCCGAACAGGCCAATCTGGAATCACCTGAATAGAAAGTGGGATAGCTTCTTCCTCATAACTCCTATGAGATTTATTCAACTTCCTGGTGATTCTACACTGATTAAAGGTTCCAAATCAAGCTTCTTACATCTTGGTTCCTTCTGGTTTGATAGGAATCATGAAGATATTGCTATATGTCCGAACAGGCTAATCCGGAATCACCTGAATAAAAAGTGGGATAGCTTCTTCCTCGTAACTCCTATGAGATTTATTCAACTTTCTGGTGATTCTAAACTGATTAATGGTTTCAAATCAAGCTTTTTACCTCTTGGATTGTTCTGGTTTGATGAGAATCATGAAGATATTGCCATATGTCCGAACAAGCTAATATGGAATCACCTTAATAGAAAGTGGGAAAGCTTCTTTCTTATAACTCCTATGAGATTTATTCAACTTCCTGGTGATTCTAAACTGAATAATGGTTTCAAATCAAGATTCTTACATCTTGGTTCCTTCTGGTTCGATAAGAATCATGAAGATATTACCATATGTCCAAACAAGCCAATCTGGAATCACCTTAATAGAAAGTGGAGCTACTTCCTCATAACTCCTATGAAATTTATTCAACTTCCTGGTGATTCTACACTAATTAATTTTTTGAAATCAATCTTCTTACATCTTGGTTCCTTTTGGTTTGATAGGAAACATAAGAGATATTGCCATATGTCCGAACAGGGTAATCTTGAATCATCTGAATATAAAGTGGATAGCTTCTTCCTCATAACTCCTACGAATTTTTTTCAACTTCCAGGTGATTCTACACTGATTAATTTTTTGAAATCAAGCTTCATACATCTTGGTCCCTACTGGTTTGATAAGAATCATGAAGATATTACCATATGTCCGAAAAGGCCAATCTCGAATCACCTTAATAGAAAGTGGGATAGATTCTTCCTCATAACTCCTATGAGATTTATTCAACTTCCTGGTATTCTATACTAATAAATTATTTCAAATCAAGCTTCTTACATCTTGGTTCCTTCTGGTTTGATAAGAATCATGAAGATATTGCCATACGTCCGAACAGGGTAATCTAGAATCATCTGAATATAAAATGGGATAGCTTCTTCCTCATAACTCTTATGAAATTTATTCAACTTCCTGGTGATTCTAAACTGATTAATGGTTTCAAATCAAGCTTCTTACATCTTTGTTCCTTCTGGTTTGTAAATAATCATGAAGATATTGCCATATGTCCGAACAGGCCAATCGGGAATCACCTTAATAGAAAGTTCGATAGCTTCTTCCTCATAACTCTTATGAGATTTATTAAACTTCCTGGCATTCTATACTGATTAATGGTTTCAAATCAAGCTTCTTACATCTTGGTTCCTTCTGGTTTGATAAGAATCATAAAGATATTGCAATATGTCCGAACAGGCTAATCTGGAATCACCTAAATAGAAAGTGGGATAGCTTCTTCCTCATAACTCCTATGAGATTTATTCAACTTCCTGGTGATTCTGCACTGATATAAGGGTTCCAAATCAAGCTTCTTACATCTTGGTTCCTTCTGGTTTCATAGGAATCATGAAGATATTACCATATGTCCTAACAGGCTAATCTGGAATCACCTGAATAGAAAGTGGGATAGCATCTTCCTCATAACTCTTATGAGATTTATTAAACTTCCTGGTGATTCTAAACTGATTAATGGTTTCAAATCAAGATTCTTACATCTTGGTTCCTTCTTGTTTGATAAGAATCATAAAGATATTGCCATATGTCCGAACAGGCCAATCTGGAATCACCTGAATATAAAGTGGGATAGCTTCTTCCTCATAACTCCTATGAGATTTATTCAACTTTCTGGTGATTCTACACTGATTAAAGATTCCAAATCAAGCTTCTTACATCTTGGTTCCTTCTGGTTTGATAGGAATCATGAAGATAGTGCCATATATCCGAACATGCTAATCTGGAATCACCTGAATAGAAAGTGGGATTGCTTTTTCCTCATAACTCCTATGAGATTTATTAAACTTCCTGGTGATTCTAAACTGATTAATGGTTTCAAATCAAGCTTCTTACATCTTGGTTCCTTCTGGTTTTATAAGAATCATGAAGATATTTCCATATGTCCGAAAAGGCCAATCTGGAATCAACTGAATAGAAAGTGGGATAGATTCTTCCTTATAACACCTATGAGATTTATACAACTTCCTGGTGATTCTGCACTAATTAATTTTTTGAAATCAAGCTTCTTACATCTTGGTTCCTTCTGGTTTGATAAGAATCATGTAGATATTGCCATATGTCCGAACAGGCTAATATAGAATAACCTGAATAGAAAGTGGGATAGCTTCTTCCTCATAACTCCTATGAGATTTATTCAACTTCCTGGTGATTCTACACTGATTAAAGGTTCCAAATCAAGCTTCTTACATCTTGGTTCCTTCTGGTTTGTTAGGAATCATGAAGATATTGCCATATGTCCGAACAGGCTAATCTGGAATCACCTGAATAGCAAGTGGGATTGCTTCTTCTTCATAACTCTTATGAGATTTATTCAACTTCCTGGTGATTCTAAACTGAGTAATGGTTTCAAATCATGCTTCTTACCTCTTGGTTCGTTCTGGTATGATACGAATCATGAAGATATTGCCATATGTCCGAACAGGCTAATCCCGAATCACCTGAATAAAAAGTGGGATAGCTTCTTCCTCGTAACTCCTATGAGATTTATTCAACTTTCTGGTAATTCTAAACTGATTAATGGTTTCAAATCAAGCTTCTTACCTCTTGGTTCGTTCTGGTATGATACAAATCATGAAGATATTGCCATATGTCCGAACAGGCCAATTTGGAATCACCTTAATAGAAAGTGGGATAGCTTCTTCCTCATAACTCCTATGAGATTTATTAAACTTCCTGGCATTCTATACTGATTAATGGTTTCGAATCAAGCTTCTTACATCTTGGTTCCTTCTGGTTTGATAAGAATTATGAAGATATTGCCATATGTCCGAACATGGTAATCTGGAATCATCTGAATATAAAGTGGGATAGCTTCTTCCTCATAACTCTTATGGGATTTATTCAACTTCCTGGTGATTCTAAACTGATTAGTGGTTTCAAATCAAGCTTCTTACATCTTGGTTCCTTCTGGTTTTATAAGAATCATGAAGATATTGCCATATGTCCGAACAGGCCAATCTGGAATCATCTGAATAGAAAGTGGGATAGTTTCTTCCTTATAACTCCTATGATATTTATACAACTTCCTGGTGATTCTACACTGATTAATATTTTGAAATCAAGCTTCTTACATCTTTGTTCCTTCTGGTTTGATAAAATTATGAAGATATTGTCATATGTCCGAACAGGCTAATCTGGAATCACCTGAATAGAAAGTGGGATAGCTTCTTCCTCATAACTCCTATGAGATTTATTCAACTTCCTGGTGATTCTACACTGATTGAAGGTTCCAAATTAAATTTATTACATCTTGGTTTCTTCTGGTTTGATAAGAATCATGAAGATATTGCCATATGTCCGAACAGACCAATCTGGAATCACCTTAATAGAAAGTTGGATAGCTTCTTCCTCATAACTCCTATGAAATTTATTTAACTTTCTGGTGATTCTAAACTGATTAATGGTTTCCAATCAAGCTTTTTACATCTTGGTTCCATCTGGTTTGATAAGATTCATCAAGATATTGCCATATGTCCGAACAGGCCAATCTGGAATCACCTTATTAGAAAGTGGGATATATTCTTCCTCATAACTCCTATGAGATTTACTCAACTTCCTGGCATTCTATACTGATTCATGGTTTCAAATCAAGCTTCTTACATCTTGGTTCCTTCAGGTTTGATAGGAATCATGAAGATATTGCCATATGTCCGAACATGCTAATCTTGAATCACCTGAATAGAAAGTGGGATTGCTTCTTCCTCATAACTCTTATGAGATTTATTCAACTTCCTGGTGATTCTAAACTGATTAATGGTTTCAAATCAAGTTTATTACATCTTAGTTCCTTCTGGTTTGATAAGAATCATGAAGATATTGCCATATATCCGAACAGGCTAATCCGGAATCACCTGAATAAAAAGTGGGATAGCTTCTTCCTCGTAACTCCTATGAGATTTATTCAACTTTCTGGTGATTCTAAACTGATTAATGGTTTCAAATCAAGATTATTACCTCTTGGTTCGTTCTGGTTTGATAAGAATCATGAATATATTGACATATGTCCGAACAGGGTAATCTGGAATCATCTGAATATAAAGTGGGATAGCTTCTTCCTCATAACTCTTATGAAATTTATTGAACTTCCTGGTGATTCTAAACTGATTAATGGTTTCAAATCAAGCTTCTTAAATCTTTGTTCCTTCTGGTTTTATAAGAATCATGAAGATATTGCCATATGTCCGAACAAGCCAATCTGTATCACCTGAATAGAAAGTGGGATAGCTACTTCCTTATACCTCCTATGAGATTTATACAACTTCCTGGTGATTCTACACTGATTAATTTTTTGAAATCAAGCTTCTTACATCTTTGCTCTTTCTGGTTTTATAAGAATCATGAAGATATTGCCATATGTCTGAACAGGCAAATCTGGAATCACCTGAAAAGAAAGTGGGATAGCTTCTTCTTCATAACTCCTATGAGATTTATTCAACTTTCTGGTGATTCTACACTTATTAAAGGTTCCAAATCAAGCTTCTTACATCTTGGTTCCTTCTGGTTTGATAAGAATTATGAAGATATTGCCATATGTCCGAACAGGGTAATCTGGAATCATCTGAATATAAAGTGGGATAGCTTCTTCCTCATAACTCTTATGGGATTTATTCAACTTACTGGTGATTCTAAACTGATTAATGGTTTCAAATCAAGATTCTTACATCTTGGTTCCTTCTGGTTTTATAAGAATCATGAAGATATTGCCATATGTCCGAACAGGCCAATCAGGAATCATCTAAATAGAAAGTGGGATAGTTTCTTCCTTATAACTCCTATGATATTTATTCAACTTCCTGGTGATTCTACACTGATTAATTTTTTGAAATCAAGCTTCTTACATCTTTGTTCCTTCTGGTTTGATAAAATTATGAAGATATTGCCATATGTCCGAACAGGCTAATATGGAATCACCTGAATAGAAAGGGGGATAGCTTCTTCCTCATAACTCCTATGAGATTTATTCAACTTCCTGGTGATTCTACACTGATTGAAGGTTCCAAATTAAATTTATTACATCTTGGTTTCTTCTGGTTTGATAAGAATTATGAAGATATTGTCATATGTCCGAACAGGCCAATCTGGAATCACCTTAATAGAAAGTTGGATAGCTTCTTCCTTATAACTCCTATGAAATTTATTTAACTTTCTGGTGATTCTAAACTGATTAATGGTTTCCAATCAAGATTCTTACATCTTGGTTCCTTCTGGTTCGATAAGAATCATGAAGATATTACCATATGTCCAAACAAGCCAATCTGGAATCACCTTAATAGAAAGTGGGATAGCTTCTTCCTCATAACTCCTATGAGATTTACTCAAATTCCTGGAATTCTATACTGATTAATGGTTTCAAATCAAGCTTCTGACATCTTGGTTCCTTCTGGTTTGATAAGTATCATGAACATATTGCCATATGTCCGAACAGGGTAATCTGGAATCATCAGAATATAAAGTGGGATAGCTTCTTCCTTATAACTCTTATAAGATTTATTCAACTTCCTGGTGATTCTAAACTGATTAATGGTTTCAAATCAAGTTTCTTACATCTTGGTTCCTTCTGGTTTTATAAGAATCATGAAGATATTGCCATATGTCCGAAAAGGCCAATCTGGAATCAACTGAATAGAAAGTGGGATAGATTCTTCCTTATAACACCTATGAGATTTATAGAACTTCCTGGTGATTCTGCACTAATTAATTTTTTGAAATCAAGCTTCTTACATCTTGGTTCCTTCTTGTTTGATAAGAATCATGAAGATATTGCCATATGTCCGAACATGCCAATCGGGAATCACCTGAATAGAAAGTGGGATAGCTTCTTCCTTATAACTCCTATGAGATTTATACAACTTCCTGGTGATTCTACACTAAATAATTTTTTGAAATCAAGTTTCTTACATCTTAGTTCCTTCTGGTTTGATAAGAATCATGAAGATATTGCCATATGTCCGAACAGGCTAATCCGGAATCACCTGAATAAAAAGTGGGATAGCTTCTTCCTCGTAACTCCTATGAGATTTATTCAACTTTCTGGTGATTCTAAACTGATTAATAGTTTCAAATCAAGCTTATTACCTCTTGGTTCGTTCTGGTTTGATAAAGCCATATGTCCAGACAAGCTAATATGGAATCATGAAGATATTGCCATATGTCCAAACAAGCTAATATGGAATCACCTTAATAGAAAGTGAGAAAGCTTCTTTCTTATAACTCCTATGAGATTTATTCAACTTCCTGGTGATTCTAAACTGAATAATGGTTTCAAATCAAGATTCATACATCTTGGTTCCTTCTGGCTCGATAAGAATCATGAAGATATTACCATATGTCCAAACAAGCCAATCTGGAATCACCTTAATAGAAAGTGGAGCTTCTTCCTCATAACTCCTATGAAATTTATTCAACTTCCTGTTGATTCTACACTGAGAAATTTTTTGAAATCAAGCTTCTTATATCTTGGTTCCTTCTGGTTTGATAAGAATCATGAAGATATTGCCATATGTCCGAACATGCTAATCTGGAATCACCTGAATAGAAAGTGGGATAGCTTCTTCCTCATAACTCCTATGAGATTTATTCTACTTCCTGGTGATTCTACACTGATAAAAAGGTTCCAAATCAAGCTTCTTGCATCTTGGTTCCTTCTAGTTTGATAGGAATCATGAAGATATTGCCATATGTCCGAACATGGTAATCTGGAATCATCTGAATATAAAGTGGGATAGCTTCTTCCTCATAACTCCTACGAAATTTTTTCAACTTCCTGGTGATTCTACACTGATTATTTTTTTGAAATCAAGCTTCATACATCTTGGTTCCTTCTGGTTTGATAAGAATCATGAAGATATTGCCATATGTCCGAACAGGCTTATCTGGAATCACCTGAATAGAAAGTGGGATAGCTTCTTCTTCATAACTCTTATGAGATTTATTCAACTTCCTGGTGATTCTAAACTGAGTAATGGTTTCAAATCAAGCTTCTTACCTCTTGGTTCGTTCTGGTATGATACGAATCATGAAGATATTGCCATATGTCTGAACAGGCTAATCCGGAATCACCTGAATAAAAAGTGGGATAGCTTCTTCCTCGTAACTCCTATGAGATTTATTCAACTTTCTGGTGATTCTAAACTGATTAATGGTTTCAAATCAAGCTTCTTGCCGCTTGGTTCGTTCTGGTATGATACAAATCATGAAGATATTGCCATATGTCCGAACAGGCCAATTTGGAATCACCTTAATAGAAAGTGGGATAGCTTCTTCCTCATAACTCCTATGAGATTTATTCAACTTCCTGGCTTTCTATACTGATTAATGGTTTCAAATCAAGCTTCTTACATCTTGGTTGCTTCTGGTTTGATAAGAATCATCAAGATATTGCCATATGTCCGAACAGGGTAATCTGGAATCATCTGAATAGAAAGTGGGATAGTTTCTTCCTTATAACTCCTATGGGATTTATTCAACTTCCTGGTGATTCTACACTGATTGAAGGTTCCAAATTAAATTTATTACATCTTGGTTTCTTCTGGTTTGATAAGAATCATGAAGATATTGCCATATGTCCGAACAGGCCAATCTGGAATCACCTTAATAGAAAGTTGGATAGCTTCTTCCTCATAACTCCTATGAAATTTATTCAACTTTCTGGTGATTCTAAACTGATTAATGGTTTCCAATCAAGTTTCTTACATCTTGGTTCCTTCTGGTTTGATAAGAATCATCAAGATATTGCCATATATCCGAACAGGCCAATCTGGAATCACCTTATTAGAAGGTGGGATAGATTCTTCCTCATAACTCCTATGAAATTTATTCAACTTCCTGGCATTCTATACTGATTAATGGTTTCAAATCAAGCTTTTTACATCTTGGTTCGTTCTGGTTTGATAAGAATCATGAAGATATTGCCATATGTCCGAACAGGGTAATCTGGAATCATCTGAATATAAAGTGGGATAGCTTTTTCCTCATAACTCTTATGAATTTTATTCAACTTCCTGGTGATTCTAAACTGATTAATGGTTTCAAATCAAGCTTCTTACATCTTGGTTCCTTCTGGTTTTATAAGAATCATGAAGATATTGCCATATGTCCGAACAGGCCAATCTGTAATCACCAGAATAGAAAGTGGGATAGCTTCTTCCTTATAACTCCTATGAGATTTATACAACTTCCTTGTGATTCTGCACTGATTAATTTTTTGAAATCAAGCTTCTTACATCTTTGTTATTTCTGGTTTGATAAGAATCATGAAAATATTGCATATGTCTGAACATGCTAATCTGGAATCACCTGAATAGAAAGTGGGATAGCTTCTTCCTCATAACTCCTATGAGATTTATTCAACTTCCTGGTGATTCTACACTGATTAAAGGTTCCAAATCAAGCTTCTTACATCTTGGTTCCTTCTGGTTTGATAGGAATCATGAAGATATTACCATATGTCCGAACATGCTAATCTGGAATCACCTGAATAGAAAGTGGGATAGAATCTTCCTCATAACTCTTATGAGATTTATTAAACTTCCTGGTGATTCTAAACTGATTAATGGTTTCAAATCAAGATTCTTACATCTTGGTTCCTTCTAGTTTGATAAGAATCATAAAGATATTGCCATATGTCCGAACAGGCCAATCTGGAATCACCTGAATAGAAAGTGGGATAGCTTCTTCCTCATAACTCCTATGAGATTTATTCAACTTCCTGGTGATTGTACACTGATTAAAGGTTCCAAATCAAGCTTCTTACATCTTGGTTCCTTCAGGTTTGATAGGAATCATGAAGATATTGCCATATGTCCGAACATGCTAATCTGGAATCACCTGAATAGAAAGTGGGATTGCTTCTTCCTCATAACTTTTATGAGATTTATTCAACTTCCTGGTGATTCTAAACTTATTAATGGTTTCAAATCAAGTTTCTTACATCTTAGTTCCTTCTGGTTTGATAGGAATCATGAAGATATTGCCATATGTCCGAACATGCTAATCTGGAATCACCTGAATAGAAAGTGGGATTGCTTCTTCCTCGTAACTCCTATGAGATTTATTCAACTTTCTGGTGATTCTAAACTGATTAATGGTTTCAAATCAAGATTATTTCCTCTTGGTTCGTTCTGGTTTGATAAGAATCATGAAGATATTGCCATATGTCTGAACAGGGTAATCTGGAATCATCTGAATATAAAGTGGGATAGCTTCTTCCTCATAACTCTTATGAAATTTATTCAACTTCCTGGTGATTCTAAACTGATTAATGGTTTCAAATCAAGCTTCTTACATGTTTGTTCCTTCTGGTTTTATAAGAATCATGGAGATATTGCCATATGTCCGAACAGGCCAATCTGTAATCACCTGAATAGAAAGTGGGATAGCTTCTTCCTTATACCTCCTATGAGATTTATACAACTTCCTGGTGATTCTACACAGATTAATTTTTTGAAATCAAGATTCTTACATCTTGGTTCCTTCTGGTTTGATAAGAATCATGAAGATATTGCCATATGTCCGAACATGCTAATCTGGAATCACCTGAATAGAAAGTGGGATAGCTTCTTCCTCATAACTCCTATGATATTTATTCAACTTACTGGTGATTCTACACTGATTAAAGGTTCTAAATCAAGCTTCTTACATCTTGGTTCCTTCTAGTTTGATAAGAATCATGAAGATATTGCCATATGTCCGAACAGGCTAATCTGGAATCAACTGAATATAAAGTGGGATAGCTTCTTCCTCATAACTCCTATGAGATTTATTCAACTTCCTGGTGATTCTACACTGATTAAAGGTTCCAAATCAAGCTTCTTACATCTTAGTTCTATCAGGTTTGATAAGAATCATGAAGACATTGCCATATGTCCGAACAGGCTAATCCGGAATCACCTGAATAAAAAGTGGGATAGCTTCTTCCTCGTAACTCATACGAAATTTTTTCAACTTCCAGGTGATTCTACACAGATTAATTTTTTTAAATCAAGCTTCATACATCTTGGTTCCTTCTGGTTTGATAAGAATCAAGAAGATATTGCCATATGTCCGAAAAGGCCAATCTGGAATCACCTGAATAGAAAGTGGGATAGCTTCTTCCTCATAACTCTTATGAGATTTATTCAACTTTCTGGTGATTCTAAACTGATTAGTGGTTTCAAATCAAGCTTCTTACATCTTGGTTCCTTCTGGTTTGATAAGAATCATGAAGATATTGCCATATGTCCGAACAGGCCAATCTGGAATCAGCTTAATATAAAGTGGGATAGATTCTTCCTCATAACTCCTATAAGATTTATTCAACTTCCTGGTTATTCTACATTGATTAATTTTTTGAAATCAAGCTTCTTACATCTTGGTTCCTTCTGGTTTGATAAGAATCATGAAGATATTGCCATATGTCCGAATAGGCCAATCTGTAATCACCTGAATAGAAAGTGGGATAGCTTCTTCCTTATACCTCCTATGAGATTTATACAACTTCCTGGTGATTCTACACTGATTAATTTTTTTGAAATCAAGCTTCTTACATTTTGGCTCCTTCTAGTTTGATAAGAATCATGAAGATATTGCCATATGTCTGAACATGCTAATCTGGAATCACCTGAATAGAAAGTGGTATAGCTTCTTCCTCACAACTCCTATTTGATTTATTCAACTTCCTGGTGATTCTACACTGATTAAAGGTTCCAAATCAGGCTTCTTACATCTTGGTTCCTTCTTGTTTGATAGGAATCATGAAGATATTACCATATGTCCGAACAGGCTAATCTGGAATCACCTGAATATAAAGTGGGATAGCTTATTCCTCATAACTCTTATGAGATTTATTATACTTCCTGGTGATTCTAAACTGATTAATGGTTTCAAATCAAGATTCTTACATCTTGGTTCCTTCTGGTTTGATAAGAATCATGAAGATATTGCCATATGTCCGAACAGGCCGATCTGGAATCACCTAAATAGAAAGTGGGATATCTTCTTCCTTATAACTCCTATGAGATTTATACAACTTCCTGGTGATTCTACACTAATTAATTTTTTGAAATCAAGCTTCTTACATCTTGATTCCTTCTGGTTTGATAAGAATCATGAAGATATTGCCATATGTCCGAACAAGCTAATCTGGAATCACCTGAATATAAAGTGGGATAGCTTCTTCCTCATAACTCCTATGAGATTTATTCAACTTCCTGGTGATTCTACACTGATTAAAGGTTCCAAATCAAGCTTCTTACATCTTGGTTCCTTCTGGTTTGATAGGAATCATGAAGATATTGCCATATGTCCGAACATGCTAATCTGGAATCACCTGAATAGAAAGTGGGATTGCTTCTTCCTCATAACTCTTATGAGATTTATTCAACTTCCTGGTGATTCTAAACTTATTAATGGTTTCAAGTCAAGTTTCTTACATCTTAGTTTCTTCTGGTTTGATAAGAATCATGAAGATATTGCCATATGTCCGAACAAGCTAATCCAGAATCACTTGAATAAAAAGTGGGATAGCTTCTTCCTCGTAACTCCTATGAGATTTATTCAACCTTCTAGTGATTCTAAACTGATTAATGGTTTCAAATCAAGCTTATTACCTCTTAGTTCGTTCTGGTTTGATAAGAATCATGAAGATATTGCCATATGTCAGAACAAGCTAATATGGAATCACCTTAATAGAAAGTGGGATAGCTTCTTTCTTATAACTCATATGAGATTTATTCAACTTCCTGGTGATTCTAAACAGATTAATGGTTTCAAATCAAGCTTCTTACATCTTGGTTCCATCTGGTTCCATAAGAATCATGAAGATATTGCCATATGTCCGAACATGACAATCTGGAATCACCTTAACAGAAAGTGGGATAGCTTCTTCCTCATAACTCCTATGAAATTTATTCAACTTCCTGGTGATTCTACACTGATTATTTTTTTTTAAATCAAGCTTCTTACACCTTGGTTCCTTCTGGTTTGATAAGAATCATGAAGATATTGCCATATGTCCGAACATGCTAATCTGGAATCACCTGAATAGAAAGTGGGATAGCTTCTTCCTCATAACTCCTATGAGATTTATTCAACTTACTGGTGATTCTGCACTGATTAAAGGTTCCAAATCAAGCTTCTTACATCCTGGTTCCTTCTGGTTTGATAGGAATCATGAAGATATTGCCATATGTCCGAACAGGGTAATTTGGAATCACCTGAATAGAAAGTGGGATAGCTTCTTCCTTATAAATCTTATGAGATTTATTCAACTTCCTGGTGATTCTAAACTGGTTTAGTACTACGGAACACTAGAGGATTTGTATTGAAGCAAGAGAATTTGACTAGAAGAGATGTTTATTGAGTTATTGATCGGGCCTACAACGTTTTGGTGGTGTATGAACCTTAGTTCTAGCCGCCTAAACCTAATCTCTTAGTCTAGAAAAGTCGATCCCTTATTCTAGGGTTTGGGCTACCCTTTTATAGTTGTAGATGTCGGCTTCAAGTAATAGAACTCTTCCATAATAGGAAAAATGGAAGTTTTCCCTTAGGCGGAAAACTTCTATTTTGCTTCAAGGGTCGGTCCGATCAAGGGGGTCGGACCTAAGGCATGGGTTGGTCCCTGGTTTCTCCTTGAGTAAGGGTCCGGAAGTCGAGGGCCTATCCGGAAGCTGGAGAAAACTTATGCCTGGATATTTTTCCCCAACAGTTTTCCCCTTATTCCTTGATTTGCTCGTGGAAATCAAGGGATAACTTGTGCTTCTTGAATCTTTGTAGTTTTCTCTTAGGACGGAGTATTCCTTGGGCACCTTGTCTTCTTGCGATGGGTCAGGTCGGGACTTTGACTGATGACTGAAGCAATGATTTCACGAGGCTCTAAAAATCATAACTCCCCGGAACATCAGGATCTGTGACTTAACCTGATGAAGAGATGAGATGGGGTGTTCCCCTTCCGGAGAATCAAGGGGTACGAGCCTTGCCTTTGAGACTACTCGAATGGAGTGGGCTTCGCGAGAAAAGCCCAACGACGGTTGAGTTTTCCGTTTGGCGCCCATTTGGACGCGTGGCGATTCACACGAGGCGTGTGGTCATCACCCAAGGGTTTCTTCCTTCTCTCTTTCATTTGGTCGAGACCTAAGCTTCTTTTTCTCATTTCTTCTCTACTTCTCTCAAGATTTTCTCTCGGCGGCTCCCTTCCTCGAAGATTTCATCTCGCTCTTTGACAGGTAGCCGTCTTCTCCTTTCTTCTTTCTTTTTCTCTACTAGATAAGCCTTCGATAATGTCCGACGGTTCCCCTAGCAAAACCCTAGACTCCCCTGTAGATAGTAGGGTTAGATCTGAAACCCTAGGCTCGATGAACTCTTCTTCTCTATCCCCCGAACCCGTAGCTGATGCGGAGGGTCCCCATCTCGACGACGCGGAGAAAGTCTCCTCCGACTATGAAGCCGAAGGGTCTCTACTGGTGGGTCCGGTTTCTAGGATCGGAAAGAGAGACATCGATGAGTGGAGGAGGAAATACGATCTTCCTCAAGATCTAGAGATTCGAATTCCGGGTCCTTCCGACATGATTTCAGATTTCGGAGTCGATGAGGTCCCGATCTACGAGGCGTACTTTAAGTCGGGCTTTCGAGATCGTATTCCTTCTCTGATTGCAAAACTCTCGGAGCACTTGGACATCTCTCCGGGTCAGCTGGCTCCTCCAGCCTGGAGGACCTTGATTGCGATCCAGAACCTCGGTTACTTGGAGCGCTTAGTGTTAGGGGTGAACGAGGTGCTCTACTCGTACTATGTTGCTGATCTGCCTAGATCGAAGGGGAAGTATTACCTCCACCCTCGTAGTAGTCAAGCTTTGGTTCGAGAGATCGAGAAAGGTGTAAGGAAGCGTCATCCGGTTTTTAGTAATAGGTGGGCAGAGAGATTCTCCTTCGTAACTCTCCCCGGATCCTCTCTTATTTGGCATGTAGTGGGTAGGTGTTTGTATTTCTCAATCGTTTTTGACCGTGGCACTGATCTGCCTCATTTTTTTTCTTTGATTGCAGAGGTATCTCATAGGAGTGCTACCCTGGGATTCTAAACTGCTTAATGGTTTTAAATAAAGCTTCTTACATCTTGGTTCTTTCTGGTTTGATAAGAATCATGAAGATATTGCCATATGTCCGAACGGGCCAATCTGGAATCACCTTAATAGAAAGTGGGATAGCTTCTTCCTTATATTTCCTATGAGATTTATTCAACTTCCTGGTGATTCTAAAATGATTAATGGTTTGAAATCAAGCTTCTTACATCTTGGTTCCTTCTGGTTTGATAAGAATCATGAAGATATTTCCATATGTCTAAACAGGCTAATCTGGAATCACCTGAATAGAAAGTGGGATAGCTTCTTCCTCATAACTCCTATGAGATTTATTCAACTTCCTGGTGATTCTACACTGATTAAAGGTTCCAAATCAAGCTTCTTACAACTTGATTCCTTCTGGTTTGATAGGAATCATGAAGATATTACCATATCTCCGAACATGCTAATCTAGAATCACCTGAATAGAAAGTGAGATAGCTTCTTCCTCATAACTCTTAGGAGATTTATTAAACTTCCTGGTGATTCTAAACTGATTAATGGTTTCAAATCAAAATTCTTACATCTTGGTTCCTTCTGGTTTGATAAGAATCATGAAGATATTGCCATATGTCCGAACAGGCCAATCTGGAATCACCTGAATATAAAGTGGGGTAGCTTCTTCCTTATAACTCCTATGAGATTTATACAACTTCCTGGTGATTCTACACTAATTAATTTTTTGAAATCAAGCTTCTTACATCTTGGTTCCTTCTGGTTTGATAAGAATCATGAAGATATTGCCATATGTCCGAACAGGCTAATCTGGAATCACCTGAATAGAAAGTGGGATGGCTTCTTCCTCATAACTCTTATGAGATTTATTAAACTTCCTGGTGATTCTAAACTAATTAATGGTTTCAAATCAAGCTTCCAACCTCTTGGTTCATTCTGGTTTGATAAGAATAATGAAGATATTGTCATATGTCCAAACAAGCTAATCTGGAATCACCTTAATAGAAAGTGGGATAGCTTCTTTTTTATAATTCCTATGAGATTTATAAAACTTCCTGGTGATTCTAAACTGATTAATGGTTTCAAATCAAGCTTCTTACATCTTGGTTCCTTCTGATTCGATAAGAATCATGAAGATATTACCATATGTCCGAACATACCTATCTAGAATCACCTTAATAGAAAGTGGGATAGCTTCTTCCGCATAACTCCTATGAAATTTATTCAACTTCCTGGTGATTCTAAACTGATTTATTTTTTTGAAATCAAGCTTCTTACATCTTGGTTCCTTCTGGTTTGATAAGAATCATGAAGATATTACCATATATCCGAACATGCTAATCTGGAATCACCTGAATAGAAAGTGGGATAGCTTCTTCCTCATAACTCCTAGAAGATTTATTCAACTTCCTGGTGATTCGACACAGATTAAAGGTTCCAAATCAAGCTTCTTACATCTTGGTTCCTTCTCGTTTGATAGGAATCATGAAGATATTGTCATATGTCCGAACAGGCTAATCTGGAATCACCTGAATATAAAGTGGGATAGCTTCTTCCTCATAACTCCTATGATATTTATTCAACTTCACGGTGATTCTACACTGATTAAACGTTCCAAATCAAATTTATTACATCTTGGTTCCTTCTGATTTGATAAGAACCATTAAGATATTGCCATATGTTCGAACAGGCCAATCTTGAATCACCTAAATAGAAAGTGGGATAGCTTCTTCCTCATAATTCCTATGAGATTTATTCAACTTCATGGTGATTCTACACTGATTAATGGTTTGAGATCAAGCTTCTTACATCTTGGTTCCTCTGATTTGATAAGAATCATTAAGATATTGCCATATGTCCGAACATGCCAATCTGGAATCACCTAAATAGAAAGTGGGATAGCTTCTTCCTCATAACTCCTATGAGATTTATTCAACTTCCTGGTGATTCTACACTGATTAAAAGTTCCAAATCAAATTTATTACATCTTGGTTCCTTCTGGTTTAATAAGAATCATGAAGATATTTCCATATCTCCGAACATGCCAATTTGGAATCATCTGAATGGAAAGTGGGATAGCTTCTTCCTCATAACTCCTATGAGATTTATTCAACTTCCTGGTGATTCTAAACTGATTAACGGTTTCAAATAAAGCTTCTTACATCTTTCTTCCTTCTGTTTTGATAAGAATCATGAAGATATTACCATATGTCCGAACAAGTTAATCTGGAATCACCTGAATAGAAAGTGGGATAGCTTCTTCCTCATAACTCCTATGAGATTTAATCAACTTCCTGGTGATTCTACACTGATAAAGGTTCCAAATCAAGCTTCTTACATCTTGGTTCCTTCTGGTTTGATAAGAATCATGAAGATATTAACATATGTCCGAACAGGGTAATCTGGAATCATCTGAATATAAAATGGGATAGCTTCTTCCTCATAACTCCTATGAGATTTATTCAACTTCCTGGTGATTCTACAACGAATAATGGTTTCAAATCAAGCTTCTTACATATTGGTTCCTTCTGGTTTGATAAGAATCATGAAGATATTTTCATATGTCCGAACAGGCTAATCTGGAATCACCTAAATAGAAAGTGGGATAGCTTCTTCCTCATAACTCCTATGATATTTATTCAACTTCACGGTGATTCTACACTGATTAAACGTTCCAAATCAAATTTATTACATCTTGGTTCCTTCTGATTTGATAAGAACCATTAAGATATTGCCATATGTTCGAACAGGCCAATCTTGAATCACCTAAATAGAAAGTGGGATAGCTTCTTCCTCATAATTCCTATGAGATTTATTCAACTTCATGGTGATTCTACACTGATTAATGGTTTGAGATCAAGCTTCTTACATCTTGGTTCCTCTGATTTGATAAGAATCATTAAGATATTGCCATATGTCCGAACATGCCAATCTGGAATCACCTAAATAGAAAGTGGGATAGCTTCTTCCTCATAACTCCTATGAGATTTATTCAACTTCCTGGTGATTCTACACTGATTAAAAGTTCCAAATCAAATTTATTACATCTTGGTTCCTTCTGGTTTAATAAGAATCATGAAGATATTTCCATATCTCCGAACATGCCAATTTGGAATCATCTGAATGGAAAGTGGGATAGCTTCTTCCTCATAACTCCTATGAGATTTATTCAACTTCCTGGTGATTCTAAACTGATTAACGGTTTCAAATAAAGCTTCTTACATCTTTCTTCCTTCTGTTTTGATAAGAATCATGAAGATATTACCATATGTCCGAACAAGTTAATCTGGAATCACCTGAATAGAAAGTGGGATAGCTTCTTCCTCATAACTCCTATGAGATTTAATCAACTTCCTGGTGATTCTACACTGATAAAGGTTCCAAATCAAGCTTCTTACATCTTGGTTCCTTCTGGTTTGATAAGAATCATGAAGATATTAACATATGTCCGAACAGGGTAATCTGGAATCATCTGAATATAAAATGGGATAGCTTCTTCCTCATAACTCCTATGAGATTTATTCAACTTCTTGGTGATTCTACAATGAATAATGGTTTCAAATCAAGCTTCTTACATCTTGGTTCCTTCTGGTTTGATAAGAATCATGAAGATATTTCCATATGTCCGAACAGGCTAATCTGGAATCATCTAAATAGAAAGTGGGATAGCTTCTTCCTCATAACTCCTATGGTATTTATTCAACTTCATGGTGATTCTACACTCATTAAAGGTTCCAAATCAAATTTATTACATCTTGGTTCCGTTTGATTTGATAAGAATCAATAAGATATTGCCATATGTTCGAACATGCCAATCTTGAATCACCTAAATAGAAAGTGGGATAGCTTCTTCCTCATAAATCCTATGAGATTTATTCAACTTCCTGGTGATTCTACACTGATTAATGGTTTGAGATCAAGCTTCTTACATCTTGGTTCCTTCTGATTTGATAAGAATCATTAAGATATTGCCATATGTCCGAACATGCCAATCTGGAATCACTTAAATAGAAAGTGGGATAGCTTCTTCCTCATAACTCCTATGAGATTTATTCAACTTCCTGGTGATTCTACACTGATAAAGGTTCCAAATCAAGCTTCTTACATCTTGCTTCCTTCTGGTTTGATAGGAGTCATGAAGATATTGTCATATGTCCGAACAGGCTAATCTGGAATCACCTGAATAGAAAGTGGGATATCTTCTTCCTCATAACTCTTATGAGATTTATTAAACTTCCTGGTGATTCTAAACTGATTAATGGTTTCAAATCAAGCTTCTTACATCTTGGTTCCTTCTGGTTTGATAATAATCATTAATATATTGCTATATGTCCGAACAGGCCAATCTGGAATCACCTAAATAGAAAGTTGGATAGCTTCTTCCTCGTAACTCCTATGATATTTATTCAACTTCCTGGAGATTCTAAACTGATTAATAGTTTCAAATCAAGATTCTTACATCATCGTTCCTTCTGGTTTGATAAGAATCATGAAGATATTAACATATGTCCGAACAGGGTAATTTGGTATCATCTGAATATAAAATGGGATAGCTTCTTCCTCATAACTCCTATGAGATTTATTCAACTTCCTGGTGATTCTACAATGAATAATGGTTTCAAATCAAACTTCTTACATATTGGTTCCTTCTAGTTAGATAAGAATCATGAAGATATTTTCATATGTCCCAACAGGCTAATCTGGAATCATCTAAATAGAAAGTGGGATAGCTTCTTCCTCATAACTCCTATGATATTTATTCAACTTCATGGTGATTCTACACTCATTAAAGGTTCCAAATCATATTTATTACATCTTGGTTCCTTCTGATTTGATAAGAACCATTAAGATATTGCCATATGTTCGAACAGGCCAATCTTGAATCACCTAAATAGAAAGTGAGATAGCTTCTTCCTCATAAATCCTATGAGATTTATTCAACTTCATGGTGATTCTACACTGATCAATGGTTTGAGATCAAGCTTCTTACATCTTGGTTCCTTCTGATTTGATAAGAATCATTAAGATATTGCCATATGTCCGAACATGCCAATCTGGAATCACCTAAATAGAAAGTGGGATAGCTTATTCCTCATAACTCCTATGAGATTTATTCAACTTCCTGTTGATTCTACGCTGATTAAAGGTTCCAAATCAAATTTATTACATCTTGGTTCCTTCTGGTTTGATAAGAATCATGAAGATATTTCCATATCTCCGAACATGCCAATTTGGAATCACCTAAATGGAAAGTGGGATAGATTCTTCCTCATAACTCCTATGAGATTTATTCAACTTCCTGGTGATTCTAAACTGATTAATGGTTTCAAATAGAGCTTCTTACATCTTTGTTCCTTCTGTTTTGATAAGAATCATGAAGATATTACCATATGTCCGAATAGGTTAATCTGGAATCACCTGAATAGAAAGTGGGATAGCTTCTTCCTCATAACTCCTATGAGATTTATTGAACTTCCTGGTGATTCTACACTCATTAAAGGTTCCAAATCAAGCTTCTTACATCTTGGTTCCTTCTGGTTTGATAAGAATCATGAAGATATTAACATATGTCTGAGCAGGGTAATCTAGAATCATCTGAATATAAAATGGGATAGCTTCTTCCTCATAACTCCTATGAGATTTATTCAACTTCCTGGTGATTCTTCAATGAATAATGGTTTCAAATCAAGCTTCTTACATCTTGGTTCCTTCTGGTTTAATAAGAATCATGAAGATATTTCCATATGTCCGAACAGGCTAATCTGGAATCATATAAATAGAAAGTGGGATAGCTTCTTCCTCATAACTCCTATGGTATTTATTCTACTTCATGGTGATTCTACACTCATTAAAGGTTCCAAATCAAATTTATTACATCTTGGTTCCGTTTGATTTGATAAGAATCATTAAGATATTGCCATATGTTCGAACATGCCAATCTTGAATCACCTAAATAGAAAGTGGGATAGCTTCTTCCTCATAAATCCTATGAGATTTATTCAACTTCCTGCCTGGTGATTCTACACTGATTAATGGTTTGAGATCAAGCTTCTTACATCTTTGTTCCTTCTGTTTTGATAAGAATCATGAAGATATTACCATATGTCCGAACAGGTTAATCTGGAATCACCTGAATAGAAAGTGGGATTGCTTCTTCCTCATAACTCCTATGAGATTTATTGAACTTCCTGGTGATTCTACACTCATTAAAGGTTCCAAATCAAGCTTCTTACATCTTGGTTCCTTCTGGTTTGATAAGAATCATGAAGATATTAACATATGTCTGAACAGGGTAATCTGGAATCATCTGAATATAAAATGGGATAGCTTCTTCCTCATAACTCCTATGAGATTTATTCAACTTCCTGGTCATTCTACAATGAATAATGGTTTCAAATCAAGCTTCTTACATCTTGGTTCCTTCTGGTTTGATAAGAATCATGAAGATATTTCCATATGTCCGAACAAGCTAATCTGGAATCATCTAAATAGAAAGTGGGATAGCTTCTTCCTCATAACTCCTATGGTATTTATTCAACTTCATGGTGATTCTACACTCATTAAAGGTACCAAATCAAATTTATTACATCTTGGTTCCGTTTGATTTGATAAGAATCATTAAGATATTGCCATATGTTCGAACAAGCCAATCTTGAATTACCTAAAGAGAAAGTGGGATAGCTTCTTCCTCATAAATCCTATGAGATTTATTCAACTTCCTGGTGATTCTACACTGATTAATGGTTTGAGATCAAGCTTCTTACATCTTGGTTCCTTCTGATTTGATAAGAATCATTAAGATATTGTCATATGTCCGAACATGCCAATATGGAATCACCTAAATAGAAAGTGGGATAGCTTCTTTCTCATAACTCCTATGAGATTTATACAACTTCCTGGTGATTCTACACTGATTAAAGGTTCCAAATCAAATTTATTACATCTTGGTTCCTTCTGGTTTGATAAGAATCATGAAGATATTTCCATATCTCCGATCATGCCAATTTGGAATCACCTGAATGGAAAGTGGGATAGCTTCTTCCTCATAACTCCTATGAGATTTATTCAACTTCCTGGTGATTCTAAACTGATTAATGGTTTCAAATCAAGCTTCTTACATCTTTGTTCCTTCTGTTTTCATAAGAATCATGAAGATATTACCATATGTCCGAACAGTTAATTTGGAATCACCTGAATAAAAAGAGGGATAGCTTCTTCCTCATAAATTCTATGAGATTTATTGAACTTCCTGGTGATTCTAAACTGATTAATGGTTTCAAATCAAGCTTCTTACATCTTTGTTCCTTCTAATTTGATAAGAATCATGAAGATATTACCATATGTCCGAACAGGCTAATCTGGAATCACCTAAATAGAAAGAGGGATAGCTTCTTCCTCATAACTCCTATGAGATTTATTGAACTTCCTGGTGATTATACACTCATTAAAGGTTCCAAATCAAGCTTCTTACATCTTGGTTCCTTCTGGTTTGATAAGAATCATGAAGATATTGACATATGTCCGAACAGGTTCATCTAGAATCACCTGAATAGAAAGTGGGATAGCTTCTTCCTCATAACTCCTATGAGATTTATTCAACTTCATGGTGATTCTACACTGATTAAAGGTTCCAAATCAAATTTATTACATCTTGGTTCCTTCTGGTTTGATAAGAATCATGAAGATATTTTCATATCTCCGAACATACCAATTTGGAATCACCTAAATGGAAAGTGGGATAGCTTCTTCCTCATAACTCCTATGAGATTTATTCAACTTCCTGGTGATTCTAAACTGATTAATGGTTTCAAATAAAGCTTCTTACAGCTTTGTTCCATCTGTTTTGATAAGAATCATGAAGATATTACCATATGTCCGAACAGGTTAATCTGGAATCACCTGAATAGAAAGTGGGATAGATTCTTCCTCATAACTCCTATGAGATTTATTGAACTTCCTGGTGATTCTACACTCATTAAAGGTTCCAAATCAAGCTTCTTACATCTTGGTTCCTTCTGGTTTGATAAGAATCATGAAGATATTAACATATGTCCGAACAGGGTAATCTGGAATCATCTGAATATAAAATGGAATAGATTCTTCCTCATAACTCCTATGAGATTTATTCAACTTCCTGGTCATTCTACAATGAATAATGGTTTCAAATCAAGCTTCTTACATCTTGGTTCCTTCTGGTTTGATAAGAATCATGAAGATATTTCCATATGTCCGAACAGGCTAATCTGGAATCATCTAAATAGAAAGTGGGATAGCTTCTTCCTCATAACTCCTATGGTATTTATTCAACTTCATGGTGATTCTACACTCATTAAAGGTACCAAATCAAATTTATTACATCTTGGTTCCGTTTGATTTGATAAGAATCATTAAGATATTGCCATATGTTCGAACAGGCCAATCTTGAATCACCTAAACAGAAAGTGGTATAGCTTCTTCCTCATAAATCCTATGAGATTTATTCAACTTCCTGGTGATTCTACACTGATTAATGGTTTGAGATCAAGCTTCTTACATCTTGGTTCCTTCTGATTTGATAAGAATCATTAAGATATTGCCATATGTTCGAACATGCCAATATGGAATCACCTAAATAGAAAGTGGGATAGCTTCTTCCTCATAACTCCTATGAGATTTATTCAACTTCCTGGTGATTCTACACTGATTAAAGGTTCCAAATCAAATTTATTACATCTTGGTTCCTTCTGGTTTGATAAGAATCATGAAGATATGTCCATATCTCCGATCATGCCAATTTGGAATCACCTGAATGGAAAGTGGGATAGCTTCTTCCTCATAATTCCTATGAGATTTATTCAACTTCCTGGTGATTCTAAACTGATTAATGGTTCCAAATCAAGCTTCTTACATCTTTGTTCCTTCTGTTTTTATAAGAATCATGAAAATATTACCATATGTCCGAACAGGTTAATTTGGAATCACCTGAATAAAAAGAGGGATAGCTTCTTCCTCATAAATTCTATGAGATTTATTGAACTTCCTGGTGATTCTAAACTGATTAATGGTTTCAAATCAAGCTTCTTACATCTTTGTTCCTTCTAATTTGATAAGAATCATGAAGATATTACCATATGTCCGAACAGGCTAATCTAGAATCACCTAAATAGAAAGAGGGATAGCTTCTTCCTCATAACTCCTATGAGATTTATTGAACTTCCTGGCGATTCTACACTCATTAACGGTTCCAAATCAAGCTTCTTACATCTTGGTTCCTTCTGGTTTGATAAGAATCATGAAGATATTGACATATGTCCGAACAGGCTAATCTAGAATCACCTGAATAGAAAGTGGGATAGCTTCTTCCTCATAACTCATATGAGATTTATTCAACTTCCTGGTGATTCTACACTGATTAAAGGTTCCAAATCAAATTTATTACATCTTGGTTCCTTCTGGTTTGATAAGAATCATGAAGATATTTTCATATCTCCGAACATGCCAATTTGGAATCACCTGAATGGAAAGTGGGATAGCTTCTTCCTCATAACTCCTATGAGATTTATTCAACTTCCTGGTGATTCTAAACTGATTAATGGTTTCAAATAAAGCTTCTTTCATCTTTGTTCCTTCTGTTTTGATAAGAATCATGAAGATATTACCATATATCCGAACAGGTTAATCTGGAATCACCTGAATAGAAAGTGGGATAGCTTCTTCCTCATAACTCCTATGAGATTTATTGAACTTCCTGGTGATTCTACACTCATTAAAGGTTCCAAATCAAGCTTCTTACATCTTGGTTCCTTCTGGTTTGATAAGAATCATGAAGATATTAACATATGTCCGAACAGGGTAATCTGGAATCATCTGAATATAAAATGGGATAGCTTCTTCCTCATAACTCCTATGAGATTTATTCAACTTCCTGGTGATTCTACAATGAATAATGGTTTCAAATCAAGCTTCTTACATCTTGGTTCCTTCTGGTTTGATAAGAATCATGAAGATATTTCCATATGTCCGAACAGGCTAATCTGGAATCATCTAAATAGAAAGTGGGATAGCTTCTTCCTCATAACTCCTATGGTATTTATTTAACTTCATGGTGATTCTACACTCATTAAAGGTTCCAAATCAAATTTATTAAATCTTGGTTCCGTTTGATTTGATAAGAATCATTAAGATATTGCCATATGTTCGAACAGGCCAATCTTGAATCACCTAAATAGAAAGTGGGATAGCTTCTTCCTCATAAATCCTATGAGATTTATTCAACTTCCTGGTGATTTTACACTGATTAATGGTTTGAGATCAAGCTTCTTACATCTTGGATCATTAAGATATTGCCATATGTCCGAACATGCCAATCTGGAATCACCTAAATAGAAAGTGGGATAGCTTCTTCCTCATAACTCCTATGAGATTTATTCAACTTCCTGGTGATTCTACACTGATTAAAGGTTCCAAATCAAATTTATTACATCTTGGTTCCTTCTGGTTTGATAAGAATCATGAAGATATTTCCATATCTCCGATCATGCCAATTTGGAATCACCTGAATAGAAAGTGGGATAGCTTCTTCCTCATAACTCCTATGAGATTTATTCAACTTCCTGGTGATTCTAAACTGATTAATGGTTTCAAATCAAGATTCTTACATCTTTGTTCCTTCTGTTTTTATAAGAATCATAAAGATATTACCATATGTCCGAACAAGTTAATTTGGAATCACCTAAATAAAAAGAGGGATAACTTCTTCCTCATAAATTCTATGAGATTTATTGAACTTCCTGGTGATTCTAAACTGATTAATGGTTTCAAATTAAGCTTCTTACATCTTTGTTCCTTCTGATTTGATAAGAATCATGAAGATATTACCATATGTCCGAACAGGCTAATCTGGAATCACCTAAATAGAAAGTGGGATAGCTTCTTCCTCATAACTCCTATGAGACTTATTGAACTTCCTGGTGATTCTACACTCATTAAAGGTTCCAAATCAAGCTTCGTACATCTTGGTTCCTTCTGGTTTGATAAGAATCATGAAGATATTGACATATGTCCGAACAGGCTAATCTGGAATCACCTGAATAGAAAGTGGGATAGCTTCTTCCTCATAACTCCTATGAGATTTAATCAACTTCCTGGTGATTCTACACTTATTAAAGGTTCCAAATTAAATATATTACATTTTGGTTCCATCTGGTTTAATAAGAATCATGAAGATATTGCCATATGACTGAACATGCTAATCTTGAATCACCTGAATATAAAGTAGGATAGCTTCTTCCTCGTAACTCCTATGAGATTTATTCAACTTCCTGGTGATTCTAAACTTATTAATGGTTTCAAATCAAGATTCTTACATCTTGGTTCCTTTTGATTTGATAAGAATCATGAAGATATTTCCATATCTCCGATCATGCCAATTTGGAATCACCTGAATGGAAAGTGGGATAGCTTCTTCCTCATAACTCCTATTAGATTTATTCAACTTCCTGGTGATTCTAAACTGATTAATGGTTTCAAATCAAGCTTCTTACATCTTTGTTCCTTCTGTTTTGATGAGAATCATGAAGATATTACCATATGTCCGAACAGGTTAATTTGGAATCACCTGAATAAAAAGAGGGATAGCTTCTTCCTCGTAACTCCTATGAGATTTATTCAACTTCCTGGTGATTCTACACTGGTTAAAGGTTCCAAATCAAATTTATTACATCTTGGTTCCTTCTGGTTTGATAAGAATCATGAAGATATTTCTATATCTCCGATCATGCCAATTTGGAATCACCTTAATGGAAAGTGGGATAGCTTCTTCCTCATAACTCCTATGAGATTTATTCAACTTCCTGGTGATTCTAAACTGATTAATGGTTTCCAATCAAGCTTCTTACATCTTTGTTCCTTCTGTTTTGATAAGAATCATTAAGATATTATCATATGTCCGAACAGGTTAATTTGGAATCACCTGAATAAAAAGAGGGATAACTTCTTCCTCGTAACTCCTATGAGATTTATTGAACTTCCTGGTGATTCTAAACTGATTAATGGTTTCAAATCAAGCTTCTTACATCTTTGTTCCTTCTGATTTGATAAGAATCATGAAGATATTACCATATGTCCGAACATGCTAATCTTGAATCACCTGAATAGAAAGTAGGATAGCTTCTTCCTCGTAACTCCTATGAGATTTATTCAATTTCCTGGTGATTCTACAATGAATAATGGTTTCAAATCAAGCTTCTTACATATTGGTTCCTTCTGGTTTGATAAGAATCATGAAGATATTTTCATATGTCCGAACAGGCTAATCTGGAATCACCTAAATAGAAAGTGGGATAGCTTCTTCCTCATAACTCCAATGATATTTATTCAACTTCATGGTGATTCTACACTGATTAAAGGTTCCAAATCAAATTTATTACATCTTGGTTCCTTCTGATTTGATAAGAACCATTAAGATATTGCCATATGTTCGAACATGCCAATCTTGAATCACCTAAATAGAAAGTGGGATAGCTTCTTCCTCATAAATCCTATGAGATTTATTCAACTTCATGGTGATTCTACACTGATTAATGGTTTGAGATCAAGCTTCTTACATCTTGGTTCCTTCTGATTTGATAAGAATCATTAAGATATTGCCATATGTCCGAACATGCCAATCTGGAATCACCTAAATAGAAAGTGGGATAGCTTCTTCCTCATAACTCCTATGAGATTTATTCAACTTCCTGGTGATTCTACACTGATTAAAGGTTCCAAATCAAATTTATTACATCTTGTTTCCTTCTGGTTTGATAAGAATCATGAAGATATTTCCATATCTCCGAACATGCCAATTTGGAATCACCTGAATGGAAAGTGGGATAGCTTCTTCCTCATAACTCCTATGAGATTTATTCAACTTCCTGGTGATTCTAAACTGATTAATGGTTTCAAATAAAGCTTCTTACATCTTTGTTCCTTCTGTTTTGATAAGAATCATGAAGATATTACCATATGTCCGAACAGGTTAATATGGAATCACCTGAATAGAAAGTGGGATAGCTTCTTCCTCATAACTCCTATGAGATTTATTGAACTTCCTGGTGATTCTACACTCATTAAAGGTTCCAAATCAAGCTTCTTACATCTTGGTTCCTTCTGGTTTGATAAGAATCATGAAGATATTAACATATGTCCGAACATGGTAATCTGGAATCATCTGAATATAAAATGGGATAGCTTCTTCCTCATAACTCCTATGAGATTTATTCAACTTCCTGGTGATTCTACAATGAATAATGGTTTCAAATCAAGCTTCTTACATCTTGGTTCCTTCTGGTTTGATAAGAATCATGAAGATATTTCCATATGTCCGAACATGCTAATCTGGAATCACCTAAATAGAAAGTGGGATAGCTTCTTCCTCATAACTCCTATGATATTTATTCAACTTCATGGTGATTCTACACTCATTGAAGGTTCCAAATCAAATTTATTACATCTTGGTTCCGTTTGATTTGATAAGAATCATTAAGATATTGCCATATGTTCGAACATGCCAATCTTGAATCACCTAAATAGAAAGTGGGATAGCTTCTTCTTCATAAATCCTATGAGATTTATTCAACTTCCTGGTGATTCTACACTGATTAATGGTTTGAGATCAAGCTTCTTACATCTTGGTTCCTTCTGATTTGATAAGAATCATTAAGATATTGCCATATGTCCGAACATGCCAATCTAGAATCACCTAAATAGAAAGTGGGATAGCTTCTTCCTCATAACTCCTATGAGATTTATTCAACTTCCTGGTGATTCTACACTGATTAAAGGTTCCAAATCAAATTTATTACATCTTGGTTCCTTCTGGTTTGATAAGAATCATGATGATATTTCCATATCTCCGATCATGCCAATTTGGAATCACCTGAATGGAAAGTGGGATAGCTTCTTCCTCATAACTCCTATGAGATTTATTCAACTTCCTGGTGATTCTAAACTGATTAATGGTTTCAAATCAAGCTTCTTACATCTTTGTTCCTTCTGTTTTGATAAGAATCATGAAGATATTACCATATGTCCGAACAGGTTAATTTGGAATCACCTGAATAAAAAGAGGGATAGCTTCTTCCTCATAAATCCTATGAGATTTATTGAACTTCCTGGTGATTCTAAACTGATTAATGGTTTCAAATCAAGCTTCTTACATCTTTGTACCTTCTGATTTGATAAGAATCATGAAGATATTACCATATGTCCGAACAGGCTAATCTGGAATCACCTAAATAGAAAGTGGGATAGCTTCTTCCTCATAACTCCTATGAGATTTATTGAACTTCATGGTGATTCTACACTCATTAAAGGTTCCAAATCAAGCTTCTTACATCTTGGTTCCTTCTGGTTTGATAAGAATCATGAAGAAATTGACATATGTCCGAACAGGCTAATCTGGAATCACCTGAATAGAAAGTGGGATAGCTTCTTCCTCATAAATCCTATGAGATTTAATCAACTTCCTGGTGATTCTACACTGATTAAAGGTTCCAAATTAAATATATTACATCTTGGTTCCTTCTGGTTTAATAAGACTCATGAAGATATTGCCATATGACTGAACATGCTAATCTTGAATCACCTGAATAGAAAGTAGGATAGCTTCTTCCTCGTAACTCCTATGAGATTTATTCAACTTCCTGGTGATTCTAAACTGATTAATGGTTTCAGATCAAGATTCTTACATCTTGGTTCCTTCTGGTTTGATAAGAATCCTGAAGATATTGCCATATGTCCGAACAGACTAATCCGGAATCACCTGAATAAAAAGAGGGATAGCTTCTTCCTCGTAACTCCTATGAGATTTATTCAACTTTCTAGAGATTCTAAACTGATTAATGGTTTCAAATCAAGCTTCTTACCTCTTGGTTCGTTCTGGTTTGATAAGAATTATGAAGATATTACCATATGTCCGAACAGGCCAATCTGGAATCACCTGAATAGAAAGTGGGATAGCTTCTTCCTTATAATTCCTATGAGATTTATTCAACTTCCTGGTGATTCTACACTGATTAATGGTTTGAAATCAAGCTTCTTACATCTTGATTCCTCCTTGTTTGATAAGAATCATGAAGATATTGTCATATGTCTGAACAGGCTAATCTGGAATCACCTGAATAGAAAGTGGGATAGCTTCTTTCTCATAACTCCTATGAGATTTATTCAACTTCCTGGTGATTCTACACTGATTAAAGGTTCCAAATCAAGCTTCTTACATCTTGATTCCTTCTGGTTTGATAGGAATCATGAAGATATTACCATATGTCCGAACATGCTAATCTGGAATCACCTGAATAGAAAGTGGTATAGCTTCTTCCTCATAACTCTTATGAGATTTATTAAACTTCCTGGTGATTCTAAACTGATTAATGGTTTCAAATAAAGATTCTTACATCTTGGTTCCTTCTGGTTTTATAAGAATCATGAAGATATTGCCATATGTCCGAACAGGCTAATCTGGAATCACCTGAATAGAAAGTGGGATAGCTTCTTACATCTTGGTTCCTTCTGGAATGATAGGAATCATGAAGATATTGTCATATGTCCGAACTTGCTAATCTGGAATCACCTGAATAGAAAGTGGGATTGCTTGTTACTCATAACTCTTATGAGATTTATTCAACTTCCTGGTGATTCTAAACTGATTAATGGTTTCAAATCAAGCTTCCTACCTCTTGGTTCGGTCTGGTCTGATAAGAATAATGAAGATATTGCCATATGTCCAAACAAGCTAATCTGGAATCACCTTAATAGAAAGTGGGATAGCTTCTTTCTTATAACTCCTATGAGATTTATTCAACTTCCTGGTGATTCTAAACTGATTAATGGTTTCAAATCAAGCTTCTTACATCTTGGTTCCTTCTGGTTCGATAAGAATCATGAAGATATTGCCATATGTCCGAACATACCAATATGGAATCACCTTACTAGAAAGTGGGATAGCTTCTTCCTCATAACTCCTATGAAATTTATACAACTTCTTGGTGATTCTAAACTGATTAATTTTTTGAAATCAAGCTTCTTACATCTTGGTTCCTTCTGGTTTGATAAGAATCACGAAGATATTGCCATATGTCCGAACATGCTAATCTGGAATCACCTGAATAGAAAGTGGGATAGCGTCTTCCTCATAAATCTTATGAGATTTATTCAACTTCCTGGTGATTCTAAACTGATTAATGGTTTCAAATCAAGCTTCTTACATCTTTGTTCCTTCTGATTTGATAAGAATCATGAAGATATTACCATATGTCCGAATAGGCTAATCTGGAATCACATGAATAGAAAGTGGGATAACTTCTTCCTCATAACTCCTATGAGATTTAATCAACTTCCTGGTGATTCTAAACTGGTTAATGGTTTCATATCAAGCTTCTTACATATTGGTTCCTTCTGGTTTGATAAGAATCATGAAGATATTGCCATATGTCCGAACAGGGTAATCTGGAATCATTTGAATATAAAGTGGGATAGCTTCTTCCTCATAACTCTTATGAGATTTATTCAACTTCCTGGTGATTCTACAATGATTAATGGTTTCAAATCAAGCTTTTTACATCTTTGTTCCTTCTGGTTTGATAAGAATCGTGAAGATATTGCTATATGTCCGAACATGCCAATCTCGAATCACCTAAATAGAAAGTTGGATAGCTTCTTCCTCGCAACTCCTATGATATTTATTCAACTTCCTGGTGATTCTAACCTGATTAATAGTTTCAAATCAAGATTCTTACTTCATTGTTCCTTCTGGTTTTATAAGAACCATGAAGATATTAACATATGTCCGAACAGGGTAATCTGGAATCATCTGAATATAAAATGGGATAGCTTCTTCCTCATAACTCCTATGAAATTTATTCAACTTCCTGGTGATTCTACAATGAATAATGGTTTCAAATCAAGCTTCTTACATCTTGGTTCCTTCTGGTTTGATAAGAATCATGAAGATATTTCCATATGTCCGAACAGGCTAATCTGGAATCACCTAAATAGAAAGTGGGATAGCTTCTTCTTCATAACTCCTATGATATTTATTCAACTTCATGGTGATTCTACACTGATTAAAGGTTCCAAATCAAATTTTTTACATCTTGGTTCCTTCTGATTTGATAATAATCATTAAGATATTGCCATATGTCCAAACAGGCCAATCTTGTATCGCCTAAATAGAAAGTGGGATAGCTTCTTCCTCATAAATCTTATGAGTTTTATTCAACTTCCTGGTGATTCTACACTGATTAATGGTTTGAGATCAAGCTTCTTACATCTTGGTTCCTTCTTATTTGATAAGAATCATTAAGATATTGTCATATGTCCGAACATGCCAATCTGGAATCACCTAAATAGAAAGTGGGATAGATTCTTCCTCATAACTCCTATGAGATTTATTCAATTTCCTGGTGATTCTACACTGATTAAAGGTTCCAAATCAAATTTATTACATCTTGGTTCCTTCTGGTTTGATAAGAATCATGAAGATATTTCCATATCTCCGAACATGCCAATTTGGAATCACCTGAATGGAAAGTGGGATAGCTTCTTCCTCATAACTCCTATGAGATTTATTCAACTTCCTGGTGATTCTAAGCTGATTAATGGTTTCAAATCAAGCTTCTTACATCTTTGTTCCTTCTGTTTTGATAAGAATCATGAAGATATCACCATATGTCCGAACATGTTAATCTGGAATCACCTGAATAGAAAGTGAGATAGCTTCTTCCTCATAACTCCTATGAGATTTATTGAACTTCCTGGTGATTCTAAACTGATTAATGGTTTCAAATCAAGCTTTTTACATCTTTGTTCCTTCTTATATTATAAGAATCATGAAGATATTACCATATGTCCGAACAGTCTAATCTGGGATCACCTGAATAGAAAGTGGGATAGCTTCTTCCTCATAACTCCTATGAGATTTAATCAACTTCCTGGTGATTCTACACTGATTAAAGGTTCCAAATTAAATATATTAAATATTGGTTCCTTCTGGTTTAATAAGAATCATGAAGATATTGCCATATGACTTAACAGGCTAATCTTGAATCACCTGAATAGAAAGTAGGATAGCTTCTTCCTCGTAACTCCTATGAGATTTATTCAACTTCCTGGTGATTCTAAACTGATTAATGGTTTCAAATAAAGATTCTTACATCTTGGTTCCTTCTGGTTTGATAACAATCATGAAGATATTGCCATATGTCCGAACAGACTAATCCGGAATCACCTGAATAAAAAGAGGGATAGCTTCTTCCTCGTAACTCCTATGAGATTTATTCAACTTTCTGGTGATTCAAAACTGATTAATGGTTTCAAATCAAGCTTCTTACATCTTGGTTCCTTCTGGTTTGATAAGAATCATGAAGATATTGCCATATGTCCGAAAAGGCCAATCTGGAATGACTTTAATAGAAAGTGGGATAGCTTCTTCCTCATAACTCCTATGACATTTATTCAACTTCCTGGTGATTCTAAACTGATTAATGGTGTCAAATAAAGCTTCTTCCATCTTGGTTCTTTCTGGTTTGATAAGAATCATGAAGATATTGCCATATGTCCGAACATGCCAATCTGGAATCACCTAAATAGAAAGTGGGATAGCTTCTTCCTTATAATTTCTATGAGATTTATTCAACTTCCTGGTGATTCTACACTGATTAATGGTTTGAATCAAGGTTCTTACATCTTGGTTCCTTCTGGTTTGATAGTAATCATGAAGATATTGCCATATGGCCGAACATGCTAATCTGGAATCACCTGAATAGAAAGTGGGATAGCTTCTTCCTCATAACTCCTATGAGATTTATTTAACTTCTTGGTGATTCTACAATGATTAATGATTAAAAATCAAGCTTCTAACATCTTGGTTCCTTCTGGTTTGATAAGAATCATGAAGATATTTTCATATGTCCGAACAGGCTAATTTGGAATCACCTAAATAGAAAGTGGGATAGCTTCTTCTTCATAACTCCTATGATATTTATTCAACTTCATGGTGATTCTACACTGATTAAAGGTTCCAAATCAAACTTATTACATCTTGGTTCCTTCTGATTTGATAATAATCATTAAGATATTGCCATATGTTCAAACATGCCAATCTTGAATCGCCTAAATAGAAAGTGGGATAGCTTCTTCCTCATAAATCTTATGAGTTTTATTCAACTTCCTGGTGATTCTACACTGATTAATGGTTTGAGATCAAGCTTCTTACATCTTGGTTCCTTCTGATTTGATAAGAATCATTAAGATATTGTCATATGTCCGAACATGCCAATCTGGAATCACCTAAATAGAAAGTGGGATAGATTCTTCCTCATAACTCCTATGAGATTTATTCAATTTCCTGGTGATTCTACACTGATTAAAGGTTCCAAATCAAATTTATTACATCTTGGTTCCTTCTGGTTTGATAAGAATCATGAAGATATTTCCATATCTCCGAACATGCCAATTTGGAATCACCTGAATGGAAAGTGGGATAGCTTCTTCCTCATAACTCCTATGAGATTTCTTCAACTTCCTGTTGATTCTAAGCTGATTAATGGTTTCAAATCAAGCTTCTTACATCTTTGTTCCTTCTGTTTTGATAAGAATCATGAAGATATTACCATATGTCCGAACATGTTAATCTGGAATCACCTGAATAGAAAGTGAGATAGCTTCTTCTTCATAACTCCTATGAGATTTATTGAACTTCCTGGTGATTCTAAACTGATTAATGGTTTCAAATCAAGCTTTTTACATCTTTGTTCCTTCTTATATTATAAGAATCATGAAGATATTACCATATGTCCGAACAGTCTAATCTGGAATCACCTGAATAGAAAGTGGGATAGCTTCTTCCTCATAACTCCTATGAGATTTAATCAACTTCCTGGTGATTCTACACTGATTAAAGGTTCCAAATTAAATATATTACATATTGGTTCCTTCTGGTTTAATAAGAATCATGAAGATATTGCCATATGACTGAACAGGCTAATCTTGAATCACCTGAATAGAAAGTAGGATAGCTTCTCCCTCGTAACTCCTATGAGATTTATTCAACTTCCTGGTGATTCTAAACTGATTAATGGTTTCAAATAAAGATTCTTACATCTTGGTTCCTTCTGGTTTGATAACAATCATGAAGATATTGCCATATGTCCGAACAGACTAATCCGGAATCACCTGAATAAAAAGAGGGATAGCTTCTTCCTCGTAACTCCTATGAGATTTATTCAACTTTCTGGTGATTCAAAACTGATTAATGGTTTCAAATCAAGCTTCTTACATTTTGGTTCCTTCTGGTTTGATAAGAATCATGAAGATATTGCCATATGTCCGAAAAGGCCAATCTGGAATGACCTTAATAGAAAGTGGGATAGCTTCTTCCTCATAACTCCTATGATATTTATTCAACTTCCTGGTGATTCTAAACTGATTAATGGTGTCAAATAAAGCTTCTTACATCTTGGTTCTTTCTGGTTTGATAAGAATCATGAAGATATTGCCATATGTCCGAACATGCCAATCTGGAATCACCTAAATAGAAAGTGGGATAGCTTCTTCCTTATAATTCCTATGAGATTTATTCAACTTCCTGGTGATTCTACACTGATTAATGGTTTGAAATCAAGGTTCTTACATCTTGGTTCCTTCTGGTTTGATAGTAATCATGAAGATATTGCCATATGGCCGAACATGCTAATCTGGAATCACCTGAATAGAAAGTGGGATAGCTTCTTCCTCATAACTCCTATGAGATTTATTTAACTTCTTGGTGATTTTACAATGATTAATGATTAAAAATCAAGATTCTTACATCTTGGTTCCTTCTGGTTTGATAAGTATCATGAAGATATTGCCATATGTCCAAACAGGCCAATCTGGAATCACCTTAATAGAAAGTGGGATAGCATCTTCCTCATAACTCCTATATGATGTATTCAACTTCCTGGTGATTATAAACTGATTAATGGTTTGAAATCAAGCTTCTTACATCTTGGTTCTTTCTGGTTTGATAAGAATCATGAAGATATTGCCATATGTCCGAACAGGCCAATCTGGAATCACCTGAATAGAAAGTGGGATAGCTTCTTCGTTATAATTCCTATGAGATTTATTCAACTTCCTGGTGATTCTACACTGATTAATGGTTTGAAATCAAGCTTCTTACATCTTGATTCCTTCTGGTTTGATAAGAATCATGAAGATATTGCCATATGGCCGAACAGGCTAATCTGGAATCACCTGAATAGAAAGCAGGATAGCTTCTTCCTCATAACTCCTATGAGATTTGTTCAACTTCTTGGTGATCCTAAACTGATTAATGGTTTCATATCAAGCTTCTTATATCTTTGTTCCTTCTGGTTTGATAAGAATCATGAAGATATTGCCATATGTCCGAACATGCTAATCTGGGATCACCTGAATAGAAAGTGGGATAGCTTCTTCCTCATAACTCCTATGAGATTTATTCAACTTCCTGGTGATTCTAAACTGATTAATGGTTTCAAATCAAGCTTCTTACATCTTTGTTCCTTCTGGTTTGATAAGAATCATGAAGATATTGCCATATGTCCGAATAGGCCAATCTAGAATCACCTGAATAGAAAGTGGGATAGCTTCTTTCTCATAACTCCTATGAGATTTATTCAACTTCCTGGTGATTCTACACTGATTAAAGGTTCCATATCAAGCTTCTTACATCTTGATTCCTTCTGGTTTGATAGGAATCATGAAGATATTACCATATGTCCGAACATGCTAATCTGGAATCACTTGAATAGAAAGTGGGATAGCTTCTTTCTCATAACTCTTATGAGATTTATTAAACTTCCTGGTGATTCTAAACTGATTAATGGTTTCAAATAAAGATTCTTACATCTTGGTTCCTTCTTGTTTGATAAGAATCATTAAGATATTGCCATATGTCCGAACAGGCCAATCTGGAATCACCCGAATAGAAAGTGGGATAGATAGCTTCTTCCTTATAACTCCTATGAGATTTATACAACTTCCTCGTGATTCTACACTAATTAATTTTTTTAAATAAGGCTTCTTACATCTTGGTTCCTTCTAGTTTGATAAGAATCATGAAGATATTGCCATATGTCCGAACAGGCTAATCCGGAATCGCCTGAATAAAATGTGGGATAGCTTCTTCCTCAGAACTCCTATGAGATTTATTCAACTTTCTGGTGATTCTACACTGATTAAAGGTTCCAAATCAAGCTACTTACATCTTGGTTCCTTCTGGAATGATTGGAATCATGAAGATATTGTCATATGTCCGAACATGCTAATCTGGAATCACCTGAATAGAAAGTGGGATTGCTTGTTCCTCATAACTCTTACGAGATTTATTCAACTTCCTGGTGATTCAAAACTGATTAATGGTTTCAAATCAAGCTTCTTACCTCTTGGTTCGTTCTGGTTTGATAAGAATCATGAAGATATTGCCATATGTCCGAACATGCTAATCCGGAATCACCTGAATAAAAAGTGGGATAGCTTCTTCCTCGTAACTCCTATGAGATTTATTCAACTTTCTGGTGATTCTAAACTGATTAATGGTTTCAAATCAAGCTTCCTACCTCTTGGTTCGGTCTGGTCTGATAAGAATAATGAAGATATTGCCATATGTCCAAACAAGCTAATCTGGAATCACCTTAATAGAAAGTGGGATAGCTTCTTTCTTATAACTCCTATGAGATTTATTCAACTTCCTGGTGATTCTAAACTGATTAATGGTTTCAAATCAAGCTTCTTACATCTTGGTTCCTTCTGGTTCGATAAGAATCATGAAGATATTGCCATATGTCCGAACATACCAATATGGAATCACCTTACTAGAAAGTGGGATAGCTTCTTCCTCATAACTCCTATGAAATTTATACAACTTCTTGGTGATTCTAAACTGATTAATTTTTTGAAATCAAGCTTCTTACATCTTGGTTCCTTCTGGTTTGATAAGAATCATGAAGATATTGCCATATGTCCGAACATGCTAATCTGGAATCACCTGAATAGAAAGTGGGATAGCGTCTTCCTCATAAATCTTATGAGATTTATTCAACTTCCTGGTGATTCTAAACTGATTAATGGTTTCAAATCAAGCTTCTTACATCTTTGTTCCTTCTGATTTGATAAGAATCATGAAGATATTACCATATGTCCGAATAGGCTAATCTGGAATCACATGAATAGAAAGTGGGATAACTTCTTCCTCATAACTCCTATGAGATTTAATCAACTTCCTGGTGATTCTAAACTGGTTAATGGTTTCATATCAAGCTTCTTACATATTGGTTCCTTCTGGTTTGATAAGAATCATGAAGATATTGCCATATGTCCGAACAGGGTAATCTGGAATCATTTGAATATAAAGTGGGATAGCTTCTTCCTCATAACTCTTATGAGATTTATTCAACTTCCTGGTGATTCTACAATGATTAATGGTTTCAAATCAAGCTTTTTACATCTTTGTTCCTTCTGGTTTGATAAGAATCGTGAAGATATTGCTATATGTCCGAACATGCCAATCTCGAATCACCTAAATAGAAAGTTGGATAGCTTCTTCCTCGCAACTCCTATGATATTTATTCAACTTCCTGGTGATTCTAACCTGATTAATAGTTTCAAATCAAGATTCTTACTTCATTGTTCCTTCTGGTTTTATAAGAACCATGAAGATATTAACATATGGCCGAACAGGGTAATCTGGAATCATCTGAATATAAAATGGGATAGCTTCTTCCTCATAACTCCTATGAAATTTATTCAACTTCCTGGTGATTCTACAATGAATAATGGTTTCAAATCAAGCTTCTTACATCTTGGTTCCTTCTGGTTTGATAAGAATCATGAAGATATTTCCATATGTCCGAACAGGCTAATCTGGAATCACCTAAATAGAAAGTGGGATAGCTTCTTCTTCATAACTCCTATGATATTTATTCAACTTCATGGTGATTCTACACTGATTAAAGGTTCCAAATCAAATTTTTTACATCTTGGTTCCTTCTGATTTGATAATAATCATTAAGATATTGCCATATGTCCAAACAGGCCAATCTTGAATCGCCTAAATAGAAAGTGGGATAGCTTCTTCCTCATAAATCTTATGAGTTTTATTCAACTTCCTGGTGATTCTACACTGATTAATGGTTTGAGATCAAGCTTCTTACATCTTGGTTCCTTCTTATTTGATAAGAATCATTAAGATATTGTCATATGTCCGAACATGCCAATCTGGAATCACCTAAATAGAAAGTGGGATAGATTCTTCCTCATAACTCCTATGAGATTTATTCAATTTCCTGGTGATTCTACACTGATTAAAGGTTCCAAATCAAATTTATTACATCTTGGTTCCTTCTGGTTTCATAAGAATCATGAAGATATTTCCATATCTCCGAACATGCCAATTTGGAATCACCTGAATGGAAAGTGGGATAGCTTCTTCCTCATAACTCCTATGAGATTTATTCAACTTCCTGGTGATTCTAAGCTGATTAATGGTTTCAAATCAAGCTTCTTACATCTTTGTTCCTTCTGTTTTGATAAGAATCATGAAGATATTACCATATGTCCGAACATGTTAATCTGGAATCACCTGAATCGAAAGTGAGATAGCTTCTTCCTCATAACTCCTATGAGATTTATTGAACTTCCTGGTGATTCTAAACTGATTAATGGTTTCAAATCAAGCTTTTTACATCTTTGTTCCTTCTTATATTATAAGAATCATGAAGATATTACCATATGTCCGAACAGTCTAATCTGGGATCACCTGAATAGAAAGTGGGATAGCTTCTTCCTCATAACTCCTATGAGATTTAATCAACTTCCTGGTGATTCTACACTGATTAAAGGTTCCAAATTAAATATATTACATATTGGTTCCTTCTGGTTTAATAAGAATCATGAAGATATTGCCATATGACTTAACAGGCTAATCTTGAATCACCTGAATAGAAAGTAGGATAGCTTCTTCCTCGTAACTCCTATGAGATTTATTCAACTTCCTGGTGATTCTAAACTGATTAATGGTTTCAAATAAAGATTCTTACATCTTGGTTCCTTCTGGTTTGATAACAATCATGAAGATATTGCCATATGTCCGAACAGACTAATCCGGAATCACCTGAATAAAAAGAGGGATAGCTTCTTCCTCGTAACTCCTATGAGATTTATTCAAATTTCTGGTGATTCAAAACTGATTAATGGTTTCAAATCAAGCTTCTTACATCTTGGTTCCTTCTGGTTTGATAAGAATCATGAAGATATTGCCATATGTCCGAAAAGGCCAATCTGGAATGACTTTAATAGAAAGTGGGATAGCTTCTTCCTCATAACTCCTATGATATTTATTCAACTTCCTGGTGATTCTAAACTGATTAATGGTGTCAAATAAAGCTTCTTCCATCTTTGGTTCTTTCTGGTTTGATAAGAATCATGAAGATATTGCCATATGTCCGAACATGCCAATCTGGAATCACCTAAATAGAAAGTGGGACAGCTTCTTCCTTATAATTCCTATGAGATTTATTCAACTTCCTTGTGATTCTACACTGATTAATGGTTTGAATCAAGGTTCTTACATCTTGGTTCCTTCTGGTTTGATAGTAATCATGAAGATATTGCCATATGGCCGAACATGCTAATCTGGAATCACCTGAATAGAAAGTGGGATAGCTTCTTCCTCATAACTCCTATGAGATTTATTTAACTTCTTGGTGATTCTACAATGATTAATGATTAAAAATCAAGCTTCTTACATTTTGGTTCCTTCTGGTTTGATAAGAATCATGAAGATATTTTCATATGTCCGAACAGGCTAATTTGGAATCACCTAAATAGAAAGTGGGATAGCTTCTTCTTCATAACTCCTATGATATTTATTCAACTTCATGGTGATTCTACACTGATTAAAGGTTCCAAATCAAACTTATTACATCTTGGTTCCTTCTGATTTGATAATAATCATTAAGATATTGCCATATGTTCAAACATGCCAATCTTGAATCGCCTAAATAGAAAGTGGGATAGCTTCTTCCTCATAAATCTTATGAGTTTTATTCAACTTCCTGGTGATTCTACACTGATTAATGGTTTGAGATCAAGCTTCTTACATCTTGGTTCCTTCTGATTTGATAAGAATCATTAAGATATTGTCATATGTCCGAACATGCCAATCTGGAATCACCTAAATAGAAAGTGGGATAGATTCTTCCTCATAACTCCTATGAGATTTATTCAATTTCCTGGTGATTCTACACTGATTAAAGGTTCCAAATCAAATTTATTACATCTTGGTTCCTTCTGGTTTGATAAGAATCATGAAGATATTTCCATATCTCCGAACATGCCAATTTGGAATCACCTGAATGGAAAGTGGGATAGCTTCTTCCTCATAACTCCTATGAGATTTCTTCAACTTCCTGGTGATTCTAAGCTGATTAATGGTTTCAAATCAAGCTTCTTACATCTTTGTTCCTTCTGTTTTGATAAGAATCATGAAGATATTACCATATGTCCGAACATGTTAATCTGGAATCACCTGAATAGAAAGTGAGATAGCTTCTTCTTCATAACTCCTATGAGATTTATTGAACTTCCTGGTGATTCTAAACTGATTAATGGTTTCAAATCAAGCTTTTTACATCTTTGTTCCTTCTTATATTATAAGAATCATGAAGATATTACCATATGTCCGAACAGTCTAATCTGGAATCACCTGAATAGAAAGTGGGATAGCTTCTTCCTCATAACTCCTATGAGATTTAATCAACTTCCTGGTGATTCTACACTGATTAAAGGTTCCAAATTAAATATATTACATATTGGTTCCTTCTGGTTTAATAAGAATCATGAAGATATTGCCATATGACTGAACAGGCTAATCTTGAATCACCTGAATAGAAAGTAGGATAGCTTCTCCCTCGTAACTCCTATGAGATTTATTCAACTTCCTGGTGATTCTAAACTGATTAATGGTTTCAAATAAAGATTCTTACATCTTGGTTCCTTCTGGTTTGATAACAATCATGAAGATATTGCCATATGTCCGAACAGACTAATCCGGAATCACCTGAATAAAAAGAGGGATAGCTTCTTCCTCGTAACTCCTATGAGATTTATTCAACTTTCTGGTGATTCAAAACTGATTAATGGTTTCAAATCAAGCTTCTTACATTTTGGTTCCTTCTGGTTTGATAAGAATCATGAAGATATTGCCATATGTCCGAAAAGGCCAATCTGGAATGACCTTAATAGAAAGTGGGATAGCTTCTTCCTCATAACTCCTATGATATTTATTCAACTTCCTGGTGATTCTAAACTGATTAATGGTGTCAAATAAAGCTTCTTACATCTTGGTTCTTTCTGGTTTGATAAGAATCATGAAGATATTGCCATATGTCCGAACATGCCAATCTGGAATCACCTAAATAGAAAGTGGGATAGCTTCTTCCTTATAATTCCTATGAGATTTATTCAACTTCCTGGTGATTCTACACTGATTAATGGTTTGAAATCAAGGTTCTTACATCTTGGTTCCTTCTGGTTTGATAGTAATCATGAAGATATTGTCATATGGCCGAACATGCTAATCTGGAATCACCTGAATAGAAAGTGGGATAGCTTCTTCCTCATAACTCCTATGAGATTTATTTAACTTCTTGGTGATTTTACAATGATTAATGATTAAAAATCAAGATTCTTACATCTTGGTTCCTTCTGGTTTGATAAGTATCATGAAGATATTGCCATATGTCCAAACAGGCCAATCTGGAATCACCTTAATAGAAAGTGGGATAGCATCTTCCTCATAACTCCTATATGATGTATTCAACTTCCTGGTGATTATAAACTGATTAATGGTTTGAAATCAAGCTTCTTACATCTTGGTTCTTTCTGGTTTGATAAGAATCATGAAGATATTGCCATATGGCCGAACAGGCTAATCTGGAATCACCTGAATAGAAAGCAGGATAGCTTCTTCCTCATAACTCCTATGAGATTTGTTCAACTTCTTGGTGATCCTAAACTGATTAATGGTTTCATATCAAGCTTCTTATATCTTTGTTCCTTCTGGTTTGATAAGAATCATGAAGATATTGCCATATGTCCGAACATGCTAATCTGGGATCACCTGAATAGAAAGTGGGATAGCTTCTTCCTCATAACTCCTATGAGATTTATTCAACTTCCTGGTGATTCTAAACTGATTAATGGTTTCAAATCAAGCTTCTTACATCTTTGTTCCTTCTGGTTTGATAAGAATCATGAAGATATTGCCATATGTCCGAATAGGCCAATCTAGAATCACCTGAATAGAAAGTGGGATAGCTTCTTTCTCATAACTCCTATGAGATTTATTCAACTTCCTGGTGATTCTACACTGATTAAAGGTTCCATATCAAGCTTCTTACATCTTGATTCCTTCTGGTTTGATAGGAATCATGAAGATATTACCATATGTCCGAACATGCTAATCTGGAATCACTTGAATAGAAAGTGGGATAGCTTCTTTCTCATAACTCTTATGAGATTTATTAAACTTCCTGGTGATTCTAAACTGATTAATGGTTTCAAATAAAGATTCTTACATCTTGGTTCCTTCTTGTTTGATAAGAATCATTAAGATATTGCCATATGTCCGAACAGGCCAATCTGGAATCACCCGAATAGAAAGTGGGATAGATAGCTTCTTCCTTATAACTCCTATGAGATTTATACAACTTCCTCGTGATTCTACACTAATTAATTTTTTGAAATAAGGCTTCTTACATCTTGGTTCCTTCTAGTTTGATAAGAATCATGAAGATATTGCCATATGTCCGAACAGGCTAATCCGGAATCACCTGAATAAAATGTGGGATAGCTTCTTCCTCAGAACTCCTATGAGATTTATTCAACTTTCTGGTGATTCTACACTGATTAAAGGTTCCAAATCAAGCTACTTACATCTTGGTTCCTTCTGGAATGATTGGAATCATGAAGATATTGTCATATGTCCGAACATGCTAATCTGGAATCACCTGAATATAAAGTGGGATTGCTTGTTCCTCATAACTCTTACGAGATTTATTCAACTTCCTGGTGATTCAAAACTGATTAATGGTTTCAAATCAAGCTTCTTACCTCTTGGTTCGTTCTGGTTTGATAAGAATCATGAAGATATTGCCATATGTCCGAACATGCTAATCTGGAATCACCTGAATAAAAAGTGGGATAGCTTCTTCCTCATAACTCTTATGAGATTTATTAAACTTCCTGGTGATTCTAAACTGATTAATGGTTTCAAATCAAGCTTCTTACATCTTGGTTCCTTCTGGTTTGATAAGAATCATGAAGATATTGCCATATGTCCGAAAAGGCCAATCTGGAATGACCTTAATAGAAAGTGGGATAGCTTCTTCCTCATAACTCCTATGATATTTATTCAACTTCCTGGTGATTCTAAACTGATTAATGGTGTCAAATAAAGCTTCTTACATCTTGGTTCTTTCTGGTTTGATAAGAATCATGAAGATATTGTCATTTGTCCGAACATGCCAATCTGGAATCAACTAAATAGAAAGTGGGATAGCTTCTTCCTTATAATCCCAATGAGATTTATTCAACTTCCTGGTGATTCTACACTGATTAATGGTTTGAAATCAAGGTTCTTACATCTTGGTTCCTTCTGGTTTGATAGTAATCATGAAGATATTGCCATATGGTCGAACATGCTAATCTGGAATCACCTGAATAGAACGTGGGATAGCTTCTTCCTCATAACTCCTATGAGATTTATTTAACTTCTTGGTGATTCTACAATGATTAATGATTTCAAATCAAGATTCTTACATCTTGGTTCCTTCTGGTTTGATAAGTATCATGAAGATATTGCCATATGTCCAAACAGGCCAATCTGGAATCACCTTAATAGAAAGTGGGATAGCATCTTCCTCATAACTCCTATGAGGTTTATTCAACTTCCTGGTGATTCTAAACTGATTAATGGTTTGAAATCAAGCTTCTTACATCTTGGTTCTTTCTGGTTTGATAAGAATCATGAAGATATTGCCATATGTCCGAACAGGCCAATCTGGAATCACCTGAATAGAAAGTGGGATAGCTTCTTCCTTTTAATTCCTATGAGATTTATTCAACTTCCTGGTGATTCTAAACTGATTAATGGTTTGAAATCAAGCTTATTACATCTTGGTTCTTTCTGGTTTGATAAGAATCATGAAGATATTGCCATATGGCTGAACAGGCTAATCTAGAATCACCTGAATAGAAAGTGGGATAGCTTCTTTCTCATAACTCCTATGAGATTTATTCAACTTCCTGGTGATTCTACACTGATTAAAGGTTCCATATCAAGCTTCTTACACCTTGATTCCTTTTGGTTGATAGGAATCATGAAGATATTACCATATGTCCGAACATGCTAATCTGGAATCACCTGAATAGAAAGTGGGATAGCTTCTTCCTCATAACTCTTATGAGATTTATTAAACTTCCTGGTGATTCTAAACTGATTAATGGTTTCAAATAAAGATTCTTACATCTTGGTTCCTTCTGGTTTGATAAGAATCATAAATATATTGCCATATGTCCGAACAGGCCAATCTGGAATCACCCGAATAGAAAGTGGGATAGCTTCTTCCTTATAACTCCTATGAGATTTATACAACTTCCTCGTGATTCTACACTAATTAATTTTTTGAAATAAGGCTTCTTACATCTTGGTTCCTTCTAGTTTGATAAGAATCATGAAGATATTGCCATATGTCCGAACATGCTAATCTGGAATCACCTGAATAGAAAGTGGGATTGCTTGTTCCTCATAACTCTTAATGAGATTTATTCAACTTCCTGGTGATTCTAAACTGATTAATGGTTTCAAATCAAGGTTCTTACATCTTGGTTCCTTCTGGTTTGATAGTAATCATGAAGATATTGCCATATGGCCGAACATGCTAATCTGGAATCACCTGAATAGAAAGTGGGATAGCTTCTTCCTCATAACTCCTATGAGATTTATTTAACTTCTTGGTGATTCTACAATGATTAATGATTAAAAATCAAGATTCTTACATCTTGGTTCCTTCTGGTTTGATAAGTATCATGAAGATATTGCCATATGTCCAAACAGGCCAATCTGGAATCACCTTAATAGAAAGTGGGATAGCATCTTCCTCATAACTCCTATGAGATGTATTCAACTTCCTGGTGATTCTAAACTGATTAATGGTTTGAAATCAAGCTTCTTACATCTTGGTTCTTTCTGGTTTGATAAGAATCATGAAGATATTGCCATATGTCCGAACAGGCCAATCTGGAATCACCTGAATAGAAAGTGGGATAGCTTCTTCGTTATAATTCCTATGAGATTTATTCAACTTCCTGGTGATTCTACACTGATTAATGGTTTGAAATCAAGCTTCTTACATCTTGATTCCTTCTGGTTTGATAAGAATCATGAAGATATTGCCATATGGCCGAACAGGCTAATCTGGAATCACCTGAATAGAAAGCGGGATAGCTTCTTCCTCATAACTCCTATGAGATTTGTTCAACTTCCTGGTGATCCTAAACTGATTAATGGTTTCATATCAAGCTTCTTATATCTTTGTTCCATCTGGTTTGATAAGAATCATGAAGATATTGCCATATGTCCGAACATGCTAATCTGGGATCACCTGAATAGAAAGTGGGATAGCTTCTTCCTCATAACTCCTATGAGATTTATTCAACTTCCTGGTGATTCTAAACTGATTAATGGTTTCAAATCAAGCTTCTTACATCTTTGTTCCTTCTGGTTTGATAAGAATCATGAAGATATTGCCATATGTCCGAATAGGCCAATCTAGAATCACCTGAATAGAAAGTGGGATAGCTTCTTTCTCATAACTCCTATGAGATTTATTCAACTTCCTGGTGATTCTACACTGATTAAAGGTTCCATATCAAGCTTCTTACATCTTGGTTCTTTCTGGTTTGATAAGAACCATGAAGATATTGTCATTTGTCCGAACATGCCAATCTGGAATCAACTAAATAGAAAGTGGGATAGCTTCTTCCTTATAATCCCAATGAGATTTATTCAACTTCCTGGTGATTCTACACTGATTAATGGTTTGAAATCAAGGTTCTTACATCTTGGTTCCTTCTGGTTTGATATTAATCATGAAGATATTGCCATATGGTCGAACATGCTAATCTGGAATCACCTGAATAGAACGTGGGATAGCTTCTTCCTCATAACTCCTATGAGATTTATTTAACTTCTTGGTGATTCTACAATGATTAATGATTTCAAATCAAGATTCTTACATCTTGGTTCCTTCTGGTTTGATAAGTATCATGAAGATATTGCCATATGTCCAAACAGGCCAATCTGGAATCACCTTAATAGAAAGTGGGATAGCATCTTCCTCATAACTCCTATGAGGTTTATTCAACTTCCTGGTGATTCTAAACTGATTAATGGTTTGAAATCAAGCTTCTTACATCTTGGTTCTTTCTGGTTTGATAAGAATCATGAAGATATTGCCATATGTCCGAACAGGCCAATCTGGAATCACCTGAATAGAAAGTGGGATAGCTTCTTCCTTATAATTCCTATGAGATTTATTCAACTTCCTGGTGATTCTAAACTGATTAATGGTTTGAAATCAAGCTTCTTACATCTTGGTTCTTTCTGGTTTGATAAGAATCATGAAGATATTGCCATATGGCTGAACAGGCTAATCTAGAATCACCTGAATAGAAAGTGGGATAGCTTCTTTCTCATAACTCCTATGAGATTTATTCAACTTCCTGGTGATTCTACACTGATTAAAGGTTCCATATCAAGCTTCTTACACCTTGATTCCTTTTGGTTTGATAGGAATCATGAAGATATTACCATATGTCCGAACATGCTAATCTGGAATCACCTGAATAGAAAGTGGGATAGCTTCTTCCTCATAACTCTTATGAGATTTATTAAACTTCCTGGTGATTCTAAACTGATTAATGGTTTCAAATAAAGATTCTTACATCTTGGTTCCTTCTGGTTTGATAAGAATCATAAATATATTGCCATATGTCCGAACAGGCCAATCTGGAATCGCCCGAATAGAAAGTGGGATAGCTTCTTCCTTATAACTCCTATGAGGTTTATACAACTTCCTCGTGATTCTACACTAATTAATTTTTTGAAATAAGGCTTCTTACATCTTGGTTCCTTCTAGTTTGATAAGAATCATGAAGATATTGCCATATGTCCGAACATGCTAATCTGGAATCACCTGAATAGAAAGTGGGATTGCTTGTTCCTCATAACTCTTAATGAGATTTATTCAACTTCCTGGTGATTCTAAACTGATTAATGGTTTCAAATCAAGGTTCTTACATCTTGGTTCCTTCTGGTTTGATAGTAATCATGAAGATATTGCCATATGGCCGAACATGCTAATCTGGAATCACCTGAATAGAAAGTGGGATAGCTTCTTCCTCATAACTCCTATGAGATTTATTTAACTTCTTGGTGATTCTACAATGATTAATGATTAAAAATCAAGATTCTTACATCTTGGTTCCTTCTGGTTTGATAAGTATCATGAAGATATTGCCATATGTCCAAACAGGCCAATCTGGAATCACCTTAATAGAAAGTGGGATAGCATCTTCCTCATAACTCCTATGAGATGTATTCAACTTCCTGGTGATTCTAAACTGATTAATGGTTTGAAATCAAGCTTCTTACATCTTGGTTCTTTCTGGTTTGATAAGAATCATGAAGATATTGCCATATGTCCGAACAGGCCAATCTGGAATCACCTGAATAGAAAGTGGGATAGCTTCTTCGTTATAATTCCTATGAGATTTATTCAACTTCCTGGTGATTCTACACTGATTAATGGTTTGAAATCAAGCTTCTTACATCTTGATTCCTTCTGGTTTGATAAGAATCATGAAGATATTGCCATATGGCCGAACAGGCTAATCTGGAATCACCTGAATAGAAAGCGGGATAGCTTCTTCCTCATAACTCCTATGAGATTTGTTCAACTTCCTGGTGATCCTAAACTGATTAATGGTTTCATATCAAGCTTCTTATATCTTTGTTCCTTCTGGTTTGATAAGAATCATGAAGATATTGCCATATGTCCGAACATGCTAATCTGGGATCACCTGAATAGAAAGTGGGATAGCTTCTTCCTCATAACTCCTATGAGATTTATTCAACTTCCTGGTGATTCTAAACTGATTAATGGTTTCAAATCAAGCTTCTTACATCTTTGTTCCTTCTGGTTTGATAAGAATCATGAAGATATTGCCATATGTCCGAATAGGCCAATCTAGAATCACCTGAATAGAAAGTGGGATAGCTTCTTTCTCATAACTCCTATGAGATTTATTCAACTTCCTGGTGATTCTACACTGATTAAAGGTTCCATATCAAGCTTCTTACATCTTGATTCCTTCTGGTTTGATAGGAATCATGAAGATATTACCATATGTCCGAACATGCTAATCTGGAATCACTTGAATCGAAAGTGGGATAGCTTCTTTCTCATAACTCTTATGAGATTTATTAAACTTCCTGGTGATTCTAAACTGATTAATGGTTTCAAATAAAGATTCTTACATCTTGGTTCCTTCTTGTTTGATAAGAATCATTAAGATATTGCCATATGTCCGAACAGGCCAATCTGGAATCACCCGAATAGAAAGTGGGATAGATAGCTTCTTCCTTATAACTCCTATGAGATTTATACAACTTCCTCGTGATTCTACACTAATTAATTTTTTGAAATAAGGCTTCTTACATCTTGGTTCCTTCTAGTTTGATAAGAATCATGAAGATATTGCCATATGTCCGAACAGGCTAATCCGGAATCACCTGAATAAAATGTGGGATAGCTTCTTCCTCAGAACTCCTATGAGATTTATTCAACTTTCTGGTGATTCTACACTGATTAAAGGTTCCAAATCAACCTACTTACATCTTGGTTCCTTCTAGAATGATTGGAATCATGAAGATATTGTCATATGTCCGAACATGCTAATCTGGAATCACCTGAATAGAAAGTGGGATTGCTTGTTCCTCATAACTCTTATGAGATTTATTCAACTTCCTGGTGATTCAAAACTGATTAATGGTTTCAAATCAAGCTTCTTACCTCTTGGTTCGTTCTGGTTTGATAAGAATCATGAAGATATTGCCATATGTCCGAACATGCTAATCTGGAATCACCTGAATAAAAAGTGGGATAGCTTCTTCCTCGTAACTCCTATGATATTTATTCAACTTCCTGGTGATTCTAAACTGATTAATGGTTTCAGATCAAGATTCTTACATCTTGGTTCCTTCTGGTTTGATAAGAATCCTGAAGATATTGCCATATGTCCGAACATGCTAATCTGGAATCACCTGAATAGAAAGTGGGATTGTTTCTTCCTCATAACTCCTATGAGATCTATTCAACTTCCTGGTGATTGTACACTGATTAAAGGTTCCAAATCAAGCTTCTTACATCTTGGTTCCTTCTCGTTTGATAGGAATCATGAAGATTGCCATATATCGTGAAGATATTCAACTTCCTCATAACTCTTATGAGATTTATTCAACTTCCTGCTGATTCTACAATGATTAATGGTTTCAAATCAAACTTTTTACATCTTGGTTCCTTCTGGTTTGATAAGAATCGTGAATATATTGCTATATGTCCGAACATGCCAATCTCGAATCACCTTAATAGAGAGTGGGATAGCTTCTTCCTCATAACTCCTATGAGATTTATTTAACTTCCTGGTGATTCTACAGTGATTAATGGTTTGAAATAAAGCTTCTTACATCTTGGTTCCTTCTGGTTTGATAACAATCATTAAGATATTGTCATATGTCCGAACATGCCAATCTGGAATCACCTAAATAGAAAGTTGGATAGCTTCTTCCTCGTAACTCCTATGATATTTATTCAACTTCCTGGTGATTCTAAACTGATTAATGGTTTCAGATCAAGATTCTTACATCTTGGTTCCTTCTGGTTTGATAAGAATCCTGAAGATATTGCCATATGTCCGAACAGACTAATCCGGAATCACCTGAATAAAAAGAGGGATAGCTTCTTCCTCGTAACTCCTATGAGATTTATTCAACTTTCTAGAGATTCTAAACTGATTAATGGTTTCAAATCAAGCTTCTTACCTCTTGGTTCGTTCTGGTTTGATAAGAATTATGAAGATATTACCATATGTCCGAACAGGCCAATCTGGAATCACCTGAATAAAAAGTGGGATAGCTTCTTCCTTATAATTCCTATGAGATTTATTCAACTTCCTGGTGATTATACACTGATTAATGGTTTGAAATCAAGCTTCTTACATCTTGATTCCTCCTGGTTTGATAAGAATCATGAAGATATTGTCATATGTCTGAACAGGCTAATCTGGAATCACCTGAATAGAAAGTGGGATAGCTTCTTTCTCATAACTCCTATGAGATTTATTCAACTTCCTGGTGATTCTACACTGATTAAAGGTTCCAAATCAAGCTTCTTACATCTTGATTCCTTCTGGTTTGATAGGAATCATGAAGATATTACCATATGTCCGAACATGCTAATCTGGAATCACCTGAATAGAAAGTGGTATAGCTTCTTCCTCATAACTCTTATGAGATTTATTAAACTTCCTGGTGATTCTAAACTGATTAATGGTTTCAAATAAAGATTCTTACATCTTGGTTCCTTCTGGTTTTATAAGAATCATGAAGATATTGCCATATGTCCGAACAGGCCAATCTGGAATCACCCGAATAGAAAGTGGGATAGCTTCTTCCTTATAACTCCTATGAGATTTATACAACTTCCTGGTGATTCTTCACTAATTAATTTTTTGAAATCAAGCTTCTTACATCTTGGTTTCTTCTAGTTTGGTAAGAATCATGAAGATATTGCCATATGTCCGAACAGGCTAATCTGGAATCACCTGAATAGAAAGTGGGATAGCTTCTTACATCTTGGTTCCTTCTAGAAAGATAGGAATCATGAAGATATTGTCATATGTCCGAACATGCTAATCTGGAATCACCTGAATAGAAAGTGGGATTGCATGTTACTCATAACTCTTATGAGATTTATTCAACTTCCTGGTGATTCTAAACTGATTAATGGTTTCAAATCAAGATTCTTACATCTTAGTTCCTTCTGGTTTGATAAGAATCATGAAGATATTGCCATATGTCCGAACAGGCTAATCCGGAATCACCTGAATAAAAAGTGGGATAGCTTCTTCCTCGTAACTCCTATGAGATTTATTCAACTTTCTGGTGATTCTAAACTGATTAATGGTTTCAAATCAAGCTTCCTACCACTTGGTTCGGTCTGGTCTGATAAGAATAATGAAGATATTGTCATATGTCCAAACAAGCTAATCTGGAATCACCTTAATAGAAAGTGGGATAGCTTCTTTCTTATAACTCCTATGAGATTTATTCAACTTCCTGGTGATTCTAAACTGATTAATGGTTTCAAATCAAGCTTCTTACATCTTGGTTCCTTCTGGTTCGATAAGAATCATGAAGATATTGCCATATGTCCGAACATACCTGTAATACCCCGATTTTCCAAAATATATAATAATAATAAAGAAAAATCCTGAAATCTCCATTTATTACTCCACATAAATAATCTCAAATCTCCATAAATCCAATAAATAATATTAAATCCAAATAGTATAATAAATCTCAAAATCTCGGTAAAGCACAAAACCGGAAATCTGGAATAGAAATAAAGAAAACGCCCAAAAGCACCAATCCGATATCAATCACTCCTGTCTGACAGGCTCACCTGAAAGAGAAAAGAAAGAGGGATGAGCAACAGGGGAGTCACTCAGTGAGGTATGGGATGCTAACCCGCAAACCACAGACTCAGTACATAGCACTACGACTATGTAGGAATAGCTCTAGCATGAACAGACAAGATGCTTAGCACATCACACAAAACAAACAATACGCTGATGGTACATAGCTAGTCCACACACCCTGCGTTCTCCTCATACGGATATACGATATCATAATATGCGTCGATAGTCCAGACATCTCTGGACCCCCGCACTCCACCAATATGCGTCGATATGCAAACGTCTCTGCACCCCGCACCACACAATATACGTCGCTAGCTCAGACGTCTCTGGGCCCCCGTACTCATCCACTATGCGTCGCTAGCTCAGATGTCTCTGTGCCCCCGCACTCTATACGTCGCTAGCTCAGATTTCTCTGGGCCCCCGTACTCATATGCGTCGCTAGCCCAAATCACTCTGGGCCCCCGCACTCACCAGATAGTCCTTACTATATAACTACACATATACATATATATATATATATATATAACAGTCTTTAACATCAATCATCTCACACAACCGTCGAATCCTCTATTATCTTATTTCCAGTTTAACAATCAAAATAATAATAAACAACCAAGACTTTCAAACAGACTCGATTCACAAACACGGATCATGTTTCAAAACTAGACTTTCAATAATAATAGTACTAAACTAGCTCAGGATTTAACGGAATAGCCCTCACCTTAGCAACTGGCCGGAAAGAACAACGGAAGATGGTCAACTGAGATCAACTGCAACACGAGAGTCAACGACTTAGGCGCAGAGTCTCAGGAATAAAGTTTCCCGAAATAGAAACTTTCCTAAAATAGAAACTTCCTTAAAATAGAAACTTCCTTAAAATAGATTCCTATAACTAGAAATATGAAAGCGGCATCCTTACTAGATAAACCCACCGGAAGCTCGCTCAGAAATCCCGCCGGAAGCTAGCCCAAAAATCCCGCCGGAAATCCCGCCGGAAAAATTGACTAGTGACTGGTCGTTGAATAATTTAACAACAACTTGTCACACGCAAAGAAATACTTTGACTTGATGAGAATAAAGAAAAGAAGAGGAGTCTCTTATATAAGAGAAAGAAGTGAGGTAGAAAACTCAAACTTCCAATGTGGGACAAAGTTAAAATAGAGAATTAGACTTAATTTTTAATAAAGGCCACAAAGCCCAAAAGATAAAAATTAGGGTCGTTACAATTATCCCTCACTTAATCGGAATTCGTCCCGAATTCGAAGAGACGAAGAAAGGACGTCCACATCTTCGAAGAAAAGAAAGACACAAGATAATAGACGATGGAAACGAAAGAAACTTGGTATTCACCTGCAGAAGAAAAAAAAATCAGAGTCTCTAACAACTAACCAAATAATGCTCGGCAGAAGGGTGCATTTTTTTCTCTTTCAAAAACTCCCAATCCCAAAATTTTGAAAGCGCTAACCGAGTCCCATAAACCGCCGTCCCGGGTCGGAGCCGGGACGGAACCCCGCTCTGATACCAAATTGTAATACCCCGATTTTCCAAAATATATAATAATAATAAAGAAAAATCCTGAAATCTCCATTTATTACTCCACATAAATAATCTCAAATCTCCATAAATCCAATAAATAATATTAAATCCAAATAGTATAATAAATCTCAAAATCTCGGTAAAGCACAAAACCGGAAATCTGGAATAGAAATAAAGAAAACGCCCAAAAGCACCAATCCGATATCAATCACTCCTGTCTGACAGGCTCACCTGAAAGAGAAAAGAAAGAGGGATGAGCAACAGGGGAGTCACTCAGTGAGGTATGGGATGCTAACCCGCAAACCACAGACTCAGTACATAGCACTACGACTATGTAGGAATAGCTCTAGCATGAACAGACAAGATGCTTAGCACATCACACAAAACAAACAATACGCTGATGGTACATAGCTAGTCCACACACCCTGCGTTCTCCTCATACGGATATACGATATCATAATATGCGTCGATAGTCCAGACATCTCTGGACCCCCGCACTCCACCAATATGCGTCGATATGCAAACGTCTCTGCACCCCGCACCACACAATATACGTCGCTAGCTTAGACGTCTCTGGGCCCCCGTACTCATCCACTATGCGTCGCTAGCTCAGATGTCTCTGTGCCCCCGCACTCTATACCTCGCTAGCTCAGATTTCTCTGGGCCCCCGTACTCATATGCGTCGCTAGCCCAAATCACTCTGGGCCCCCGCACTCACCACATAGTCCTTACTATATAACTACACATATACATATATATATATATATATAACAGTCTTTAACATCAATCATCTCACACAACCGTCGAATCCTCTATTATCTTATTTCCAGTTTAACAATCAAAATAATAATAAACAACCAAGACTTTCAAACAGACTCGATTCACAAACACGGATCATGTTTCAAAACTAGACTTTCAATAATAATAGTACTAAACTAGCTCAGGATTTAACGGAATAGCCCTCACCTTAGCAACTGGCCGGAAAGAACAACGGAAGATGGTCAACTGAGATCAACTGCAACACGAGAGTCAACGACTTAGGCGCAGAGTCTCAGGAATAAAGTTTCCCGAAATAGAAACTTTCCTAAAATAGAAACTTCCTTAAAATAGAAACTTCCTTAAAATAGATTCCTATAACTAGAAATATGAAAGCGGCATCCTTACTAGATAAACCCACCGGAAGCTCGCTCAGAAATCCCGCCGGAAGCTAGCCCAAAAATCCCGCCGGAAGCTCGCCGGAAATCCCGCCGGAAAAATTGACTAGTGACTGGTCGTTGAATAATTTAACAACAACTTGTCACACGCAAAGAAATACTTTGACTTGATGAGAATAAAGAAAAGAAGAGGAGTCTCTTATATAAGAGAAAGAAGTGAGGTAGAAAACTCAAACTTCCAATGTGGGACAAAGTTAAAATAGAGAATTAGACTTAATTTTTAATAAAGGCCACAAAGCCCAAAAGATAAAAATTAGGGTCGTTACAATTATCCCTCACTTAATCGGAATTCGTCCCGAATTCGAAGAGACGAAGAAAGGACGTCCACATCTTCGAAGAAAAGAAAGACACAAGATAATAGACGATGGAAACGAAAGAAACTTGGTATTCACCTGCAGAAGAAAAGAAAATCAGAGTCTCTAACAACTAACCAAATAATGCTCGGCAGAAGGGTGCATTTTTTTCTCTTTCAAAAACTCCCAATCCCAAAATTTTGAAAGCGCTAACCGAGTCCCATAAACCGCCGTCCCGGGTCGGAGCCGGGACGGAACCCCGCTCTGATACCAAATTGTAATACCCCGATTTTCCAAAATATATAATAATAATAAAGAAAAATCCTGAAATCTCCATTTATTACTCCACATAAATAATCTCAAATCTCCATAAATCCAATAAATAATATTAAATCCAAATAGTATAATAAATCTCAAAATCTCGGTAAAGCACAAAACCGGAAATCTGGAATAGAAATAAAGAAAACGCCCAAAAGCACCAATCCGATATCAATCACTCCTGTCTGACAGGCTCACCTGAAAGAGAAAAGAAAGAGGGATGAGCAACAGGGGAGTCACTCAGTGAGGTATGGGATGCTAACCCGCAAACCACAGACTCAGTACATAGCACTACGACTATGTAGGAATAGCTCTAGCATGAACAGACAAGATGCTTAGCACATCACACAAAACAAACAATACGCTGATGGTACATAGCTAGTCCACACACCCTGCGTTCTCCTCATACGGATATACGATATCATAATATGCGTCGATAGTCCAGACATCTCTGGACCCCCGCACTCCACCAATATGCGTCGATATGCAAACGTCTCTGCACCCCGCACCACACAATATACGTCGCTAGCTCAGACGTCTCTGGGCCCCCGTACTCATCCACTATGCGTCGCTAGCTCAGATGTCTCTGTGCCCCCGCACTCTATACGTCGCTAGCTCAGATTTCTCTGGGCCCCCGTACTCATATGCGTCGCTAGCCCAAATCACTCTGGGCCCCCGCACTCACCAGATAGTCCTTACTATATAACTACACATATACATATATATATATATATATATAACAGTCTTTAACATCAATCATCTCACACAACCGTCGAATCCTCTATTATCTTATTTCCAGTTTAACAATCAAAATAATAATAAACAACCAAGACTTTCAAACAGACTCGATTCACAAACACGGATCATGTTTCAAAACTAGACTTTCAATAATAATAGTACTAAACTAGCTCAGGATTTAACGGAATAGCCCTCACCTTAGCAACTGGCCGGAAAGAACAACGGAAGATGGTCAACTGAGATCAACTGCAACACGAGAGTCAACGACTTAGGCGCAGAGTCTCAGGAATAAAGTTTCCCGAAATAGAAACTTTCCTAAAATAGAAACTTCCTTAAAATAGAAACTTCCTTAAAATAGATTCCTATAACTAGAAATATGAAAGCGGCATCCTTACTAGATAAACCCACCGGAAGCTCGCTCAGAAATCCCGCCGGAAGCTAGCCCAAAAATCCCGCCGGAAATCCCGCCGGAAAAATTGACTAGTGACTGGTCGTTGAATAATTTAACAACAACTTGTCACACGCAAAGAAATACTTTGACTTGATGAGAATAAAGAAAAGAAGAGGAGTCTCTTATATAAGAGAAAGAAGTGAGGTAGAAAACTCAAACTTCCAATGTGGGACAAAGTTAAAATAGAGAATTAGACTTAATTTTTAATAAAGGCCACAAAGCCCAAAAGATAAAAATTAGGGTCGTTACAATTATCCCTCACTTAATCGGAATTCGTCCCGAATTCGAAGAGACGAAGAAAGGACGTCCACATCTTCGAAGAAAAGAAAGACACAAGATAATAGACGATGGAAACGAAAGAAACTTGGTATTCACCTGCAGAAGAAAAGAAAATCAGAGTCTCTAACAACTAACCAAATAATGCTCGGCAGAAGGGTGCATTTTTTTCTCTTTCAAAAACTCCCAATCCCAAAATTTTGAAAGCGCTAACCGAGTCCCATAAACCGCCGTCCCGGGTCGGAGCCGGGACGGAACCCCGCTCTGATACCAAATTGTAATACCCCGATTTTCCAAAATATATAATAATAATAAAGAAAAATCCTGAAATCTCCATTTATTACTCCACATAAATAATCTCAAATCTCCATAAATCCAATAAATAATATTAAATCCAAATAGTATAATAAATCTCAAAATCTCGGTAAAGCACAAAACCGGAAATCTGGAATAGAAATAAAGAAAACGCCCAAAAGCACCAATCCGATATCAATCACTCCTGTCTGACAGGCTCACCTGAAAGAGAAAAGAAAGAGGGATGAGCAACAGGGGAGTCACTCAGTGAGGTATGGGATGCTAACCCGCAAACCACAGACTCAGTACATAGCACTACGACTATGTAGGAATAGCTCTAGCATGAACAGACAAGATGCTTAGCACATCACACAAAACAAACAATACGCTGATGGTACATAGCTAGTCCACACACCCTGCGTTCTCCTCATACGGATATACGATATCATAATATGCGTCGATAGTCCAGACATCTCTGGACCCCCGCACTCCACCAATATGCGTCGATATGCAAACGTCTCTGCACCCCGCACCACACAATATACGTCGCTAGCTTAGACGTCTCTGGGCCCCCGTACTCATCCACTATGCGTCGCTAGCTCAGATGTCTCTGTGCCCCCGCACTCTATACCTCGCTAGCTCAGATTTCTCTGGGCCCCCGTACTCATATGCGTCGCTAGCCCAAATCACTCTGGGCCCCCGCACTCACCACATAGTCCTTACTATATAACTACACATATACATATATATATATATATATAACAGTCTTTAACATCAATCATCTCACACAACCGTCGAATCCTCTATTATCTTATTTCCAGTTTAACAATCAAAATAATAATAAACAACCAAGACTTTCAAACAGACTCGATTCACAAACACGGATCATGTTTCAAAACTAGACTTTCAATAATAATAGTACTAAACTAGCTCAGGATTTAACGGAATAGCCCTCACCTTAGCAACTGGCCGGAAAGAACAACGGAAGATGGTCAACTGAGATCAACTGCAACACGAGAGTCAACGACTTAGGCGCAGAGTCTCAGGAATAAAGTTTCCCGAAATAGAAACTTTCCTAAAATAGAAACTTCCTTAAAATAGAAACTTCCTTAAAATAGATTCCTATAACTAGAAATATGAAAGCGGCATCCTTACTAGATAAACCCACCGGAAGCTCGCTCAGAAATCCCGCCGGAAGCTAGCCCAAAAATCCCGCCGGAAGCTCGCCGAAAATCCCGCCGGAAAAATTGACTAGTGACTGGTCGTTGAATAATTTAACAACAACTTGTCACACGCAAAGAAATACTTTGACTTGATGAGAATAAAGAAAAGAAGAGGAGTCTCTTATATAAGAGAAAGAAGTGAGGTAGAAAACTCAAACTTCCAATGTGGGACAAAGTTAAAATAGAGAATTAGACTTAATTTTTAATAAAGGCCACAAAGCCCAAAAGATAAAAATTAGGGTCGTTACAATACCAATCTGGAATCACCTTAATAGAAAGTGGGATAGCTTCTTCCTCATAACTCCTATGAAATTTATACAACTTCTTGGTGATTCTAAACTGATTAATTTTTTGAAATCAAGCTTCTTACATCTTGGTTCCTTCTGGTTTGATAAGAATCATGAAGATATTGCCATATGTCCGAACATGCTAATCTGGAATCACCTGAATAGAAAGTGGGATAGCGTCTTCCTCATAAATCTTATGAGATTTATTCAACTTCCTGGTGATTCTAAACTGATTAATGGTTTCAAATCAAGCTTCTTACATCTTTGTTCCTTCTGATTTGATAAGAATCATGAAGATATTACCATATGTTCGAATAGGCTAATCTGGAATCACCTGAATAGAAAGTGGGATAACTTCTTCCTCATAACTCCTATGAGATTTAATCAACTTCCTGGTGATTCTAAACTGGTTAATGGTTTCATATCAAGCTTCTTACATATTGGTTCCTTCTGGTTTGATGAAAATCATGAAGATATTGCCATATGTCCGAACAGGGTAATCTGGAATCATTTGAATATAAAGTGGGATAGCTTCTTCCTCATAACTCTTATGAGATTCATTCAACTTCCTGGTGATACTAAAATGATTAATGGTTTCAAATCAAGCTTCTTACATCTTCGTTCCTTCAGGTTTTATAAGAATGACGAAGATATTGCCATATGTCCGAACAGGGCAATCTGGAATCACCTGAATCGAAAGTGGGATAGCTTCTTCCTTATAACTCCTATGAGATTTATACAACTTTTTGGTGATTCTACACTGATTAAATTTTTGAAATCAAGCTTCTTACATCTTGGTTTCTTCTGGTTTGATAAGAATCATGAAGATATTGCCATATGTCCGAACAGGCTAATCTGGAATCACCTGAATAGAAAGTGGGATAGCTTCTTCCTCATAACTCCTAAGATCTATTCAACTTCCTGGTGATTGTACACTGATTAAAGGTTCCAAATCAAGCTTCTTACATCTTTGTTCCTTCTCGTTTGATAGGAATCATGAAGATTGCCATATATCTGAACATGCTAATCTGGATATTGCCATATGTCCAAACAGGCCAATCTGGAATCACCTTAATAGAAAGTGGGATAGCATCTTCCTCATAACTCCTATGAGATTTATTCAACTTCCTGGTGATTCTAAACTGATTAATGGTTTGAAATCAAGCTTCTTACATCTTGGTTCTTTCTTGTTTGATAAGAATCATGAAGATATTGTCATATGTCCGAACAGGCCAATCTGGAATCAACTCAATAGAAAGTGGGATAGCATCTTCCTTATAATCCCAATGAGATTTATTCAACTTCCTGGTGATTCTACACTGATTAATGGTTTGAAATCAAGGTTCTTACATATTGGTTCCTTCTGGTTTGATAGTAGTCATGAAGATATTGCCATATGGTCGAACATGCTAATCTGGAATCACCTGAATAGAACGTGGGATAGCTTCTTCCTCATAACTCCTATGAGATTTATTTAACTTCTTGGTGATTCTACAATGATTAAAGATTTCAAATCAAGATTCTTACATCTTGGTTCCTTCTGGTTTGATAAGTATCATGAAGATATTGCCATATGTCCAAACAGGCCAATCTGGAATCACCTTAATTGAAAGTGGGATAGCATCTTCCTCATAACTCCTATGAGATTTATTCAACTTCCTGGTGATTCTAAACTGATTAATGGTTTGAAATCAAGCTTCTTACATCTTGGTTCTTTCTGGTTTGATAAGAATCATGAAGATATTGCCATATGTCCGAACAGGCCAATCTGGAATCACCTGAATAGAAAGTGGGATAGCTTCTTCCTTATAATTCCTATGAGATTTATTCAACTTCCTGGTGATTCTACACTGATTAATGGTTATCAAGCTTCTTACATCTTGTTTCCTTCTGGTTTGATAAGAATCATGAAGATATTGCCATATGGCTGAACAGGCTAATCTGGAATCACCTGAATAGAAAGTGGGATAGCTTCTTTCTCATAACTCCTATGAGATTTATTCAACTTCCTGGTGATTCTACACTGATTAAAGGTTCCATATCAAGCTTCTTACACCTTGATTCCTTTTGGTTTGATAGGAATCATGAAGATATTACCATATGTCTGAACATGCTAATCTGGAATCACCTGAATAGAAAGTGGGATAGCTTCTTCTTCATAACTCCTATGAGATTTATTGAACTTCCTGGTGATTCTAAACTGATTAATGGTTTCAAATCAAGCTTTTTACATCTTTGTTCCTTCTTATAGTATAAGAATCATGAAGATATTACCATATGTCCGAACAGTCTAATCTGGAATCACCTGAATAGAAAGTGGGATAGCTTCTTCCTCATAACTCCTATGAGATTTAATCAACTTCCTGGTGATTCTACACTGATTAAAGGTTCCAAATTAAATATATTACATATTGGTTCCTTCTGGTTTAATAAGAATCATGAAGATATTGCCATATGACTGAACAGGCTAATCTTGAATCACCTGAATAGAAAGTAGGATAGCTTCTCCCTCGTAACTCCTATGAGATTTATTCAACTTCCTGGTGATTCTAAACTGATTAATGGTTTCAAATAAAGATTCTTACATCTTGGTTCCTTCTGGTTTGATAACAATCATGAAGATATTGCCATATGTCCGAACAGACTAATCCGGAATCACCTGAATAAAAAGAGGGATAGCTTCTTCCTCGTAACTCCTATGAGATTTATTCAACTTTCTGGTGATTCAAAACTGATTAATGGTTTCAAATCAAGCTTCTTACATTTTGGTTCCTTCTGGTTTGATAAGAATCATGAAGATATTGCCATATGTCCGAAAAGGCCAATCTGGAATGACCTTAATAGAAAGTGGGATAGCTTCTTCCTCATAACTCCTATGATATTTATTCAACTTCCTGGTGATTCTAAACTGATTAATGGTGTCAAATAAAGCTTCTTACATCTTGGTTCTTTCTGGTTTGATAAGAATCATGAAGATATTGCCATATGTCCGAACATGCCAATCTGGAATCACCTAAATAGAAAGTGGGATAGCTTCTTCCTTATAATTCCTATGAGATTTATTCAACTTCCTGGTGATTCTACACTGATTAATGGTTTGAAATCAAGGTTCTTACATCTTGGTTCCTTCTGGTTTGATAGTAATCATGAAGATATTGTCATATGGCCGAACATGCTAATCTGGAATCACCTGAATAGAAAGTGGGATAGCTTCTTCCTCATAACTCCTATGAGATTTATTTAACTTCTTGGTGATTTTACAATGATTAATGATTAAAAATCAAGATTCTTACATCTTGGTTCCTTCTGGTTTGATAAGTATCATGAAGATATTGCCATATGTCCAAACAGGCCAATCTGGAATCACCTTAATAGAAAGTGGGATAGCATCTTCCTCATAACTCCTATATGATGTATTCAACTTCCTGGTGATTATAAACTGATTAATGGTTTGAAATCAAGCTTCTTACATCTTGGTTCTTTCTGGTTTGATAAGAATCATGAAGATATTGCCATATGGCCGAACAGGCTAATCTGGAATCACCTGAATAGAAAGCAGGATAGCTTCTTCCTCATAACTCCTATGAGATTTGTTCAACTTCTTGGTGATCCTAAACTGATTAATGGTTTCATATCAAGCTTCTTATATCTTTGTTCCTTCTGGTTTGATAAGAATCATGAAGATATTGCCATATGTCCGAACATGCTAATCTGGGATCACCTGAATAGAAAGTGGGATAGCTTCTTCCTCATAACTACTATGAGATTTATTCAACTTCCTGGTGATTCTAAACTGATTAATGGTTTCAAATCAAGCTTCTTACATCTTTGTTCCTTCTGGTTTGATAAGAATCATGAAGATATTGCCATATGTCCGAATAGGCCAATCTAGAATCACCTGAATAGAAAGTGGGATAGCTTCTTTCTCATAACTCCTATGAGATTTATTCAACTTCCTGGTGATTCTACACTGATTAAAGGTTCCATATCAAGCTTCTTACATCTTGATTCCTTCTGGTTTGATAGGAATCATGAAGATATTACCATATGTCCGAACATGCTAATCTGGAATCACTTGAATAGAAAGTGGGATAGCTTCTTTCTCATAACTCTTATGAGATTTATTAAACTTCCTGGTGATTCTAAACTGATTAATGGTTTCAAATAAAGATTCTTACATCTTGGTTCCTTCTTGTTTGATAAGAATCATTAAGATATTGCCATATGTCCGAACAGGCCAATCTGGAATCACCCGAATAGAAAGTGGGATAGATAGCTTCTTCCTTATAACTCCTATGAGATTTATACAACTTCCTCGTGATTCTACACTAATTAATTTTTTGAAATAAGGCTTCTTACATCTTGGTTCCTTCTAGTTTGATAAGAATCATGAAGATATTGCCATATGTCCGAACAGGCTAATCCGGAATCACCTGAATAAAATGTGGGATAGCTTCTTCCTCAGAACTCCTATGAGATTTATTCAACTTTCTGGTGATTCTACACTGATTAAAGGTTCCAAATCAAGCTACTTACATCTTGGTTCCTTCTGGAATGATTGGAATCATGAAGATATTGTCATATGTCCGAACATGCTAATCTGGAATCACCTGAATATAAAGTGGGATTGCTTGTTCCTCATAACTCTTACGAGATTTATTCAACTTCCTGGTGATTCAAAACTGATTAATGGTTTCAAATCAAGCTTCTTACCTCTTGGTTCGTTCTGGTTTGATAAGAATCATGAAGATATTGCCATATGTCCGAACATGCTAATCTGGAATCACCTGAATAAAAAGTGGGATAGCTTCTTCCTCATAACTCTTATGAGATTTATTAAACTTCCTGGTGATTCTAAACTGATTAATGGTTTCAAATCAAGCTTCTTACATCTTGGTTCCTTCTGGTTTGATAAGAATCATGAAGATATTGCCATATGTCCGAAAAGGCCAATCTGGAATGACCTTAATAGAAAGTGGGATAGCTTCTTCCTCATAACTCCTATGATATTTATTCAACTTCCTGGTGATTCTAAACTGATTAATGGTGTCAAATAAAGCTTCTTACATCTTGGTTCTTTCTGGTTTGATAAGAATCATGAAGATATTGTCATTTGTCCGAACATGCCAATCTGGAATCAACTAAATAGAAAGTGGGATAGCTTCTTCCTTATAATCCCAATGAGATTTATTCAACTTCCTGGTGATTCTACACTGATTAATGGTTTGAAATCAAGGTTCTTACATCTTGGTTCCTTCTGGTTTGATAGTAATCATGAAGATATTGCCATATGGTCGAACATGCTAATCTGGAATCACCTGAATAGAACGTGGGATAGCTTCTTCCTCATAACTCCTATGAGATTTATTTAACTTCTTGGTGATTCTACAATGATTAATGATTTCAAATCAAGATTCTTACATCTTGGTTCCTTCTGGTTTGATAAGTATCATGAAGATATTGCCATATGTCCAAACAGGCCAATCTGGAATCACCTTAATAGAAAGTGGGATAGCATCTTCCTCATAACTCCTATGAGGTTTATTCAACTTCCTGGTGATTCTAAACTGATTAATGGTTTGAAATCAAGCTTCTTACATCTTGGTTCTTTCTGGTTTGATAAGAATCATGAAGATATTGCCATATGTCCGAACAGGCCAATCTGGAATCACCTGAATAGAAAGTGGGATAGCTTCTTCCTTTTAATTCCTATGAGATTTATTCAACTTCCTGGTGATTCTAAACTGATTAATGGTTTGAAATCAAGCTTATTACATCTTGGTTCTTTCTGGTTTGATAAGAATCATGAAGATATTGCCATATGGCTGAACAGGCTAATCTAGAATCACCTGAATAGAAAGTGGGATAGCTTCTTTCTCATAACTCCTATGAGATTTATTCAACTTCCTGGTGATTCTACACTGATTAAAGGTTCCATATCAAGCTTCTTACACCTTGATTCCTTTTGGTTGATAGGAATCATGAAGATATTACCATATGTCCGAACATGCTAATCTGGAATCACCTGAATAGAAAGTGGGATAGCTTCTTCCTCATAACTCTTATGAGATTTATTAAACTTCCTGGTGATTCTAAACTGATTAATGGTTTCAAATAAAGATTCTTACATCTTGGTTCCTTCTGGTTTGATAAGAATCATAAATATATTGCCATATGTCCGAACAGGCCAATCTGGAATCACCCGAATAGAAAGTGGGATAGCTTCTTCCTTATAACTCCTATGAGATTTATACAACTTCCTCGTGATTCTACACTAATTAATTTTTTGAAATAAGGCTTCTTACATCTTGGTTCCTTCTAGTTTGATAAGAATCATGAAGATATTGCCATATGTCCGAACATGCTAATCTGGAATCACCTGAATAGAAAGTGGGATTGCTTGTTCCTCATAACTCTTAATGAGATTTATTCAACTTCCTGGTGATTCTAAACTGATTAATGGTTTCAAATCAAGGTTCTTACATCTTGGTTCCTTCTGGTTTGATAGTAATCATGAAGATATTGCCATATGGCCGAACATGCTAATCTGGAATCACCTGAATAGAAAGTGGGATAGCTTCTTCCTCATAACTCCTATGAGATTTATTTAACTTCTTGGTGATTCTACAATGATTAATGATTAAAAATCAAGATTCTTACATCTTGGTTCCTTCTGGTTTGATAAGTATCATGAAGATATTGCCATATGTCCAAACAGGCCAATCTGGAATCACCTTAATAGAAAGTGGGATAGCATCTTCCTCATAACTCCTATGAGATGTATTCAACTTCCTGGTGATTCTAAACTGATTAATGGTTTGAAATCAAGCTTCTTACATCTTGGTTCTTTCTGGTTTGATAAGAATCATGAAGATATTGCCATATGTCCGAACAGGCCAATCTGGAATCACCTGAATAGAAAGTGGGATAGCTTCTTCGTTATAATTCCTATGAGATTTATTCAACTTCCTGGTGATTCTACACTGATTAATGGTTTGAAATCAAGCTTCTTACATCTTGATTCCTTCTGGTTTGATAAGAATCATGAAGATATTGCCATATGGCCGAACAGGCTAATCTGGAATCACCTGAATAGAAAGCGGGATAGCTTCTTCCTCATAACTCCTATGAGATTTGTTCAACTTCCTGGTGATCCTAAACTGATTAATGGTTTCATATCAAGCTTCTTATATCTTTGTTCCATCTGGTTTGATAAGAATCATGAAGATATTGCCATATGTCCGAACATGCTAATCTGGGATCACCTGAATAGAAAGTGGGATAGCTTCTTCCTCATAACTCCTATGAGATTTATTCAACTTCCTGGTGATTCTAAACTGATTAATGGTTTCAAATCAAGCTTCTTACATCTTTGTTCCTTCTGGTTTGATAAGAATCATGAAGATATTGCCATATGTCCGAATAGGCCAATCTAGAATCACCTGAATAGAAAGTGGGATAGCTTCTTTCTCATAACTCCTATGAGATTTATTCAACTTCCTGGTGATTCTACACTGATTAAAGGTTCCATATCAAGCTTCTTACATCTTGGTTCTTTCTGGTTTGATAAGAACCATGAAGATATTGTCATTTGTCCGAACATGCCAATCTGGAATCAACTAAATAGAAAGTGGGATAGCTTCTTCCTTATAATCCCAATGAGATTTATTCAACTTCCTGGTGATTCTACACTGATTAATGGTTTGAAATCAAGGTTCTTACATCTTGGTTCCTTCTGGTTTGATATTAATCATGAAGATATTGCCATATGGTCGAACATGCTAATCTGGAATCACCTGAATAGAACGTGGGATAGCTTCTTCCTCATAACTCCTATGAGATTTATTTAACTTCTTGGTGATTCTACAATGATTAATGATTTCAAATCAAGATTCTTACATCTTGGTTCCTTCTGGTTTGATAAGTATCATGAAGATATTGCCATATGTCCAAACAGGCCAATCTGGAATCACCTTAATAGAAAGTGGGATAGCATCTTCCTCATAACTCCTATGAGGTTTATTCAACTTCCTGGTGATTCTAAACTGATTAATGGTTTGAAATCAAGCTTCTTACATCTTGGTTCTTTCTGGTTTGATAAGAATCATGAAGATATTGCCATATGTCCGAACAGGCCAATCTGGAATCACCTGAATAGAAAGTGGGATAGCTTCTTCCTTATAATTCCTATGAGATTTATTCAACTTCCTGGTGATTCTAAACTGATTAATGGTTTGAAATCAAGCTTCTTACATCTTGGTTCTTTCTGGTTTGATAAGAATCATGAAGATATTGCCATATGGCTGAACAGGCTAATCTAGAATCACCTGAATAGAAAGTGGGATAGCTTCTTTCTCATAACTCCTATGAGATTTATTCAACTTCCTGGTGATTCTACACTGATTAAAGGTTCCATATCAAGCTTCTTACACCTTGATTCCTTTTGGTTTGATAGGAATCATGAAGATATTACCATATGTCCGAACATGCTAATCTGGAATCACCTGAATAGAAAGTGGGATAGCTTCTTCCTCATAACTCTTATGAGATTTATTAAACTTCCTGGTGATTCTAAACTGATTAATGGTTTCAAATAAAGATTCTTACATCTTGGTTCCTTCTGGTTTGATAAGAATCATAAATATATTGCCATATGTCCGAACAGGCCAATCTGGAATCGCCCGAATAGAAAGTGGGATAGCTTCTTCCTTATAACTCCTATGAGGTTTATACAACTTCCTCGTGATTCTACACTAATTAATTTTTTGAAATAAGGCTTCTTACATCTTGGTTCCTTCTAGTTTGATAAGAATCATGAAGATATTGCCATATGTCCGAACATGCTAATCTGGAATCACCTGAATAGAAAGTGGGATTGCTTGTTCCTCATAACTCTTAATGAGATTTATTCAACTTCCTGGTGATTCTAAACTGATTAATGGTTTCAAATCAAGGTTCTTACATCTTGGTTCCTTCTGGTTTGATAGTAATCATGAAGATATTGCCATATGGCCGAACATGCTAATCTGGAATCACCTGAATAGAAAGTGGGATAGCTTCTTCCTCATAACTCCTATGAGATTTATTTAACTTCTTGGTGATTCTACAATGATTAATGATTAAAAATCAAGATTCTTACATCTTGGTTCCTTCTGGTTTGATAAGTATCATGAAGATATTGCCATATGTCCAAACAGGCCAATCTGGAATCACCTTAATAGAAAGTGGGATAGCATCTTCCTCATAACTCCTATGAGATGTATTCAACTTCCTGGTGATTCTAAACTGATTAATGGTTTGAAATCAAGCTTCTTACATCTTGGTTCTTTCTGGTTTGATAAGAATCATGAAGATATTGCCATATGTCCGAACAGGCCAATCTGGAATCACCTGAATAGAAAGTGGGATAGCTTCTTCGTTATAATTCCTATGAGATTTATTCAACTTCCTGGTGATTCTACACTGATTAATGGTTTGAAATCAAGCTTCTTACATCTTGATTCCTTCTGGTTTGATAAGAATCATGAAGATATTGCCATATGGCCGAACAGGCTAATCTGGAATCACCTGAATAGAAAGCGGGATAGCTTCTTCCTCATAACTCCTATGAGATTTGTTCAACTTCCTGGTGATCCTAAACTGATTAATGGTTTCATATCAAGCTTCTTATATCTTTGTTCCTTCTGGTTTGATAAGAATCATGAAGATATTGCCATATGTCCGAACATGCTAATCTGGGATCACCTGAATAGAAAGTGGGATAGCTTCTTCCTCATAACTCCTATGAGATTTATTCAACTTCCTGGTGATTCTAAACTGATTAATGGTTTCAAATCAAGCTTCTTACATCTTTGTTCCTTCTGGTTTGATAAGAATCATGAAGATATTGCCATATGTCCGAATAGGCCAATCTAGAATCACCTGAATAGAAAGTGGGATAGCTTCTTTCTCATAACTCCTATGAGATTTATTCAACTTCCTGGTGATTCTACACTGATTAAAGGTTCCATATCAAGCTTCTTACATCTTGATTCCTTCTGGTTTGATAGGAATCATGAAGATATTACCATATGTCCGAACATGCTAATCTGGAATCACTTGAATCGAAAGTGGGATAGCTTCTTTCTCATAACTCTTATGAGATTTATTAAACTTCCTGGTGATTCTAAACTGATTAATGGTTTCAAATAAAGATTCTTACATCTTGGTTCCTTCTTGTTTGATAAGAATCATTAAGATATTGCCATATGTCCGAACAGGCCAATCTGGAATCACCCGAATAGAAAGTGGGATAGATAGCTTCTTCCTTATAACTCCTATGAGATTTATACAACTTCCTCGTGATTCTACACTAATTAATTTTTTGAAATAAGGCTTCTTACATCTTGGTTCCTTCTAGTTTGATAAGAATCATGAAGATATTGCCATATGTCCGAACAGGCTAATCCGGAATCACCTGAATAAAATGTGGGATAGCTTCTTCCTCAGAACTCCTATGAGATTTATTCAACTTTCTGGTGATTCTACACTGATTAAAGGTTCCAAATCAACCTACTTACATCTTGGTTCCTTCTAGAATGATTGGAATCATGAAGATATTGTCATATGTCCGAACATGCTAATCTGGAATCACCTGAATAGAAAGTGGGATTGCTTGTTCCTCATAACTCTTATGAGATTTATTCAACTTCCTGGTGATTCAAAACTGATTAATGGTTTCAAATCAAGCTTCTTACCTCTTGGTTCGTTCTGGTTTGATAAGAATCATGAAGATATTGCCATATGTCCGAACATGCTAATCTGGAATCACCTGAATAAAAAGTGGGATAGCTTCTTCCTCGTAACTCCTATGATATTTATTCAACTTCCTGGTGATTCTAAACTGATTAATGGTTTCAGATCAAGATTCTTACATCTTGGTTCCTTCTGGTTTGATAAGAATCCTGAAGATATTGCCATATGTCCGAACATGCTAATCTGGAATCACCTGAATAGAAAGTGGGATTGTTTCTTCCTCATAACTCCTATGAGATCTATTCAACTTCCTGGTGATTGTACACTGATTAAAGGTTCCAAATCAAGCTTCTTACATCTTGGTTCCTTCTCGTTTGATAGGAATCATGAAGATTGCCATATATCGTGAAGATATTCAACTTCCTCATAACTCTTATGAGATTTATTCAACTTCCTGCTGATTCTACAATGATTAATGGTTTCAAATCAAACTTTTTACATCTTGGTTCCTTCTGGTTTGATAAGAATCGTGAATATATTGCTATATGTCCGAACATGCCAATCTCGAATCACCTTAATAGAGAGTGGGATAGCTTCTTCCTCATAACTCCTATGAGATTTATTTAACTTCCTGGTGATTCTACAGTGATTAATGGTTTGAAATAAAGCTTCTTACATCTTGGTTCCTTCTGGTTTGATAACAATCATTAAGATATTGTCATATGTCCGAACATGCCAATCTGGAATCACCTAAATAGAAAGTTGGATAGCTTCTTCCTCGTAACTCCTATGATATTTATTCAACTTCCTGGTGATTCTAAACTGATTAATGGTTTCAGATCAAGATTCTTACATCTTGGTTCCTTCTGGTTTGATAAGAATCCTGAAGATATTGCCATATGTCCGAACAGACTAATCCGGAATCACCTGAATAAAAAGAGGGATAGCTTCTTCCTCGTAACTCCTATGAGATTTATTCAACTTTCTAGAGATTCTAAACTGATTAATGGTTTCAAATCAAGCTTCTTACCTCTTGGTTCGTTCTGGTTTGATAAGAATTATGAAGATATTACCATATGTCCGAACAGGCCAATCTGGAATCACCTGAATAAAAAGTGGGATAGCTTCTTCCTTATAATTCCTATGAGATTTATTCAACTTCCTGGTGATTATACACTGATTAATGGTTTGAAATCAAGCTTCTTACATCTTGATTCCTCCTGGTTTGATAAGAATCATGAAGATATTGTCATATGTCTGAACAGGCTAATCTGGAATCACCTGAATAGAAAGTGGGATAGCTTCTTTCTCATAACTCCTATGAGATTTATTCAACTTCCTGGTGATTCTACACTGATTAAAGGTTCCAAATCAAGCTTCTTACATCTTGATTCCTTCTGGTTTGATAGGAATCATGAAGATATTACCATATGTCCGAACATGCTAATCTGGAATCACCTGAATAGAAAGTGGTATAGCTTCTTCCTCATAACTCTTATGAGATTTATTAAACTTCCTGGTGATTCTAAACTGATTAATGGTTTCAAATAAAGATTCTTACATCTTGGTTCCTTCTGGTTTTATAAGAATCATGAAGATATTGCCATATGTCCGAACAGGCCAATCTGGAATCACCCGAATAGAAAGTGGGATAGCTTCTTCCTTATAACTCCTATGAGATTTATACAACTTCCTGGTGATTCTTCACTAATTAATTTTTTGAAATCAAGCTTCTTACATCTTGGTTTCTTCTAGTTTGGTAAGAATCATGAAGATATTGCCATATGTCCGAACAGGCTAATCTGGAATCACCTGAATAGAAAGTGGGATAGCTTCTTACATCTTGGTTCCTTCTAGAAAGATAGGAATCATGAAGATATTGTCATATGTCCGAACATGCTAATCTGGAATCACCTGAATAGAAAGTGGGATTGCATGTTACTCATAACTCTTATGAGATTTATTCAACTTCCTGGTGATTCTAAACTGATTAATGGTTTCAAATCAAGATTCTTACATCTTAGTTCCTTCTGGTTTGATAAGAATCATGAAGATATTGCCATATGTCCGAACAGGCTAATCCGGAATCACCTGAATAAAAAGTGGGATAGCTTCTTCCTCGTAACTCCTATGAGATTTATTCAACTTTCTGGTGATTCTAAACTGATTAATGGTTTCAAATCAAGCTTCCTACCACTTGGTTCGGTCTGGTCTGATAAGAATAATGAAGATATTGTCATATGTCCAAACAAGCTAATCTGGAATCACCTTAATAGAAAGTGGGATAGCTTCTTTCTTATAACTCCTATGAGATTTATTCAACTTCCTGGTGATTCTAAACTGATTAATGGTTTCAAATCAAGCTTCTTACATCTTGGTTCCTTCTGGTTCGATAAGAATCATGAAGATATTGCCATATGTCCGAACATACCTGTAATACCCCGATTTTCCAAAATATATAATAATAATAAAGAAAAATCCTGAAATCTCCATTTATTACTCCACATAAATAATCTCAAATCTCCATAAATCCAATAAATAATATTAAATCCAAATAGTATAATAAATCTCAAAATCTCGGTAAAGCACAAAACCGGAAATCTGGAATAGAAATAAAGAAAACGCCCAAAAGCACCAATCCGATATCAATCACTCCTGTCTGACAGGCTCACCTGAAAGAGAAAAGAAAGAGGGATGAGCAACAGGGGAGTCACTCAGTGAGGTATGGGATGCTAACCCGCAAACCACAGACTCAGTACATAGCACTACGACTATGTAGGAATAGCTCTAGCATGAACAGACAAGATGCTTAGCACATCACACAAAACAAACAATACGCTGATGGTACATAGCTAGTCCACACACCCTGCGTTCTCCTCATACGGATATACGATATCATAATATGCGTCGATAGTCCAGACATCTCTGGACCCCCGCACTCCACCAATATGCGTCGATATGCAAACGTCTCTGCACCCCGCACCACACAATATACGTCGCTAGCTCAGACGTCTCTGGGCCCCCGTACTCATCCACTATGCGTCGCTAGCTCAGATGTCTCTGTGCCCCCGCACTCTATACGTCGCTAGCTCAGATTTCTCTGGGCCCCCGTACTCATATGCGTCGCTAGCCCAAATCACTCTGGGCCCCCGCACTCACCAGATAGTCCTTACTATATAACTACACATATACATATATATATATATATATATATATAACAGTCTTTAACATCAATCATCTCACACAACCGTCGAATCCTCTATTATCTTATTTCCAGTTTAACAATCAAAATAATAATAAACAACCAAGACTTTCAAACAGACTCGATTCACAAACACGGATCATGTTTCAAAACTAGACTTTCAATAATAATAGTACTAAACTAGCTCAGGATTTAACGGAATAGCCCTCACCTTAGCAACTGGCCGGAAAGAACAACGGAAGATGGTCAACTGAGATCAACTGCAACACGAGAGTCAACGACTTAGGCGCAGAGTCTCAGGAATAAAGTTTCCCGAAATAGAAACTTTCCTAAAATAGAAACTTCCTTAAAATAGAAACTTCCTTAAAATAGATTCCTATAACTAGAAATATGAAAGCGGCATCCTTACTAGATAAACCCACCGGAAGCTCGCTCAGAAATCCCGCCGGAAGCTAGCCCAAAAATCCCGCCGGAAATCCCGCCGGAAAAATTGACTAGTGACTGGTCGTTGAATAATTTAACAACAACTTGTCACACGCAAAGAAATACTTTGACTTGATGAGAATAAAGAAAAGAAGAGGAGTCTCTTATATAAGAGAAAGAAGTGAGGTAGAAAACTCAAACTTCCAATGTGGGACAAAGTTAAAATAGAGAATTAGACTTAATTTTTAATAAAGGCCACAAAGCCCAAAAGATAAAAATTAGGGTCGTTACAATTATCCCTCACTTAATCGGAATTCGTCCCGAATTCGAAGAGACGAAGAAAGGACGTCCACATCTTCGAAGAAAAGAAAGACACAAGATAATAGACGATGGAAACGAAAGAAACTTGGTATTCACCTGCAGAAGAAAAAAAAAATCAGAGTCTCTAACAACTAACCAAATAATGCTCGGCAGAAGGGTGCATTTTTTTCTCTTTCAAAAACTCCCAATCCCAAAATTTTGAAAGCGCTAACCGAGTCCCATAAACCGCCGTCCCGGGTCGGAGCCGGGACGGAACCCCGCTCTGATACCAAATTGTAATACCCCGATTTTCCAAAATATATAATAATAATAAAGAAAAATCCTGAAATCTCCATTTATTACTCCACATAAATAATCTCAAATCTCCATAAATCCAATAAATAATATTAAATCCAAATAGTATAATAAATCTCAAAATCTCGGTAAAGCACAAAACCGGAAATCTGGAATAGAAATAAAGAAAACGCCCAAAAGCACCAATCCGATATCAATCACTCCTGTCTGACAGGCTCACCTGAAAGAGAAAAGAAAGAGGGATGAGCAACAGGGGAGTCACTCAGTGAGGTATGGGATGCTAACCCGCAAACCACAGACTCAGTACATAGCACTACGACTATGTAGGAATAGCTCTAGCATGAACAGACAAGATGCTTAGCACATCACACAAAACAAACAATACGCTGATGGTACATAGCTAGTCCACACACCCTGCGTTCTCCTCATACGGATATACGATATCATAATATGCGTCGATAGTCCAGACATCTCTGGACCCCCGCACTCCACCAATATGCGTCGATATGCAAACGTCTCTGCACCCCGCACCACACAATATACGTCGCTAGCTTAGACGTCTCTGGGCCCCCGTACTCATCCACTATGCGTCGCTAGCTCAGATGTCTCTGTGCCCCCGCACTCTATACCTCGCTAGCTCAGATTTCTCTGGGCCCCCGTACTCATATGCGTCGCTAGCCCAAATCACTCTGGGCCCCCGCACTCACCACATAGTCCTTACTATATAACTACACATATACATATATATATATATATATAACAGTCTTTAACATCAATCATCTCACACAACCGTCGAATCCTCTATTATCTTATTTCCAGTTTAACAATCAAAATAATAATAAACAACCAAGACTTTCAAACAGACTCGATTCACAAACACGGATCATGTTTCAAAACTAGACTTTCAATAATAATAGTACTAAACTAGCTCAGGATTTAACGGAATAGCCCTCACCTTAGCAACTGGCCGGAAAGAACAACGGAAGATGGTCAACTGAGATCAACTGCAACACGAGAGTCAACGACTTAGGCGCAGAGTCTCAGGAATAAAGTTTCCCGAAATAGAAACTTTCCTAAAATAGAAACTTCCTTAAAATAGAAACTTCCTTAAAATAGATTCCTATAACTAGAAATATGAAAGCGGCATCCTTACTAGATAAACCCACCGGAAGCTCGCTCAGAAATCCCGCCGGAAGCTAGCCCAAAAATCCCGCCGGAAGCTCGCCGGAAATCCCGCCGGAAAAATTGACTAGTGACTGGTCGTTGAATAATTTAACAACAACTTGTCACACGCAAAGAAATACTTTGACTTGATGAGAATAAAGAAAAGAAGAGGAGTCTCTTATATAAGAGAAAGAAGTGAGGTAGAAAACTCAAACTTCCAATGTGGGACAAAGTTAAAATAGAGAATTAGACTTAATTTTTAATAAAGGCCACAAAGCCCAAAAGATAAAAATTAGGGTCGTTACAATTATCCCTCACTTAATCGGAATTCGTCCCGAATTCGAAGAGACGAAGAAAGGACGTCCACATCTTCGAAGAAAAGAAAGACACAAGATAATAGACGATGGAAACGAAAGAAACTTGGTATTCACCTGCAGAAGAAAAGAAAATCAGAGTCTCTAACAACTAACCAAATAATGCTCGGCAGAAGGGTGCATTTTTTTCTCTTTCAAAAACTCCCAATCCCAAAATTTTGAAAGCGCTAACCGAGTCCCATAAACCGCCGTCCCGGGTCGGAGCCGGGACGGAACCCCGCTCTGATACCAAATTGTAATACCCCGATTTTCCAAAATATATAATAATAATAAAGAAAAATCCTGAAATCTCCATTTATTACTCCACATAAATAATCTCAAATCTCCATAAATCCAATAAATAATATTAAATCCAAATAGTATAATAAATCTCAAAATCTCGGTAAAGCACAAAACCGGAAATCTGGAATAGAAATAAAGAAAACGCCCAAAAGCACCAATCCGATATCAATCACTCCTGTCTGACAGGCTCACCTGAAAGAGAAAAGAAAGAGGGATGAGCAACAGGGGAGTCACTCAGTGAGGTATGGGATGCTAACCCGCAAACCACAGACTCAGTACATAGCACTACGACTATGTAGGAATAGCTCTAGCATGAACAGACAAGATGCTTAGCACATCACACAAAACAAACAATACGCTGATGGTACATAGCTAGTCCACACACCCTGCGTTCTCCTCATACGGATATACGATATCATAATATGCGTCGATAGTCCAGACATCTCTGGACCCCCGCACTCCACCAATATGCGTCGATATGCAAACGTCTCTGCACCCCGCACCACACAATATACGTCGCTAGCTCAGACGTCTCTGGGCCCCCGTACTCATCCACTATGCGTCGCTAGCTCAGATGTCTCTGTGCCCCCGCACTCTATACGTCGCTAGCTCAGATTTCTCTGGGCCCCCGTACTCATATGCGTCGCTAGCCCAAATCACTCTGGGCCCCCGCACTCACCAGATAGTCCTTACTATATAACTACACATATACATATATATATATATATATATAACAGTCTTTAACATCAATCATCTCACACAACCGTCGAATCCTCTATTATCTTATTTCCAGTTTAACAATCAAAATAATAATAAACAACCAAGACTTTCAAACAGACTCGATTCACAAACACGGATCATGTTTCAAAACTAGACTTTCAATAATAATAGTACTAAACTAGCTCAGGATTTAACGGAATAGCCCTCACCTTAGCAACTGGCCGGAAAGAACAACGGAAGATGGTCAACTGAGATCAACTGCAACACGAGAGTCAACGACTTAGGCGCAGAGTCTCAGGAATAAAGTTTCCCGAAATAGAAACTTTCCTAAAATAGAAACTTCCTTAAAATAGAAACTTCCTTAAAATAGATTCCTATAACTAGAAATATGAAAGCGGCATCCTTACTAGATAAACCCACCGGAAGCTCGCTCAGAAATCCCGCCGGAAGCTAGCCCAAAAATCCCGCCGGAAATCCCGCCGGAAAAATTGACTAGTGACTGGTCGTTGAATAATTTAACAACAACTTGTCACACGCAAAGAAATACTTTGACTTGATGAGAATAAAGAAAAGAAGAGGAGTCTCTTATATAAGAGAAAGAAGTGAGGTAGAAAACTCAAACTTCCAATGTGGGACAAAGTTAAAATAGAGAATTAGACTTAATTTTTAATAAAGGCCACAAAGCCCAAAAGATAAAAATTAGGGTCGTTACAATTATCCCTCACTTAATCGGAATTCGTCCCGAATTCGAAGAGACGAAGAAAGGACGTCCACATCTTCGAAGAAAAGAAAGACACAAGATAATAGACGATGGAAACGAAAGAAACTTGGTATTCACCTGCAGAAGAAAAGAAAATCAGAGTCTCTAACAACTAACCAAATAATGCTCGGCAGAAGGGTGCATTTTTTTCTCTTTCAAAAACTCCCAATCCCAAAATTTTGAAAGCGCTAACCGAGTCCCATAAACCGCCGTCCCGGGTCGGAGCCGGGACGGAACCCCGCTCTGATACCAAATTGTAATACCCCGATTTTCCAAAATATATAATAATAATAAAGAAAAATCCTGAAATCTCCATTTATTACTCCACATAAATAATCTCAAATCTCCATAAATCCAATAAATAATATTAAATCCAAATAGTATAATAAATCTCAAAATCTCGGTAAAGCACAAAACCGGAAATCTGGAATAGAAATAAAGAAAACGCCCAAAAGCACCAATCCGATATCAATCACTCCTGTCTGACAGGCTCACCTGAAAGAGAAAAGAAAGAGGGATGAGCAACAGGGGAGTCACTCAGTGAGGTATGGGATGCTAACCCGCAAACCACAGACTCAGTACATAGCACTACGACTATGTAGGAATAGCTCTAGCATGAACAGACAAGATGCTTAGCACATCACACAAAACAAACAATACGCTGATGGTACATAGCTAGTCCACACACCCTGCGTTCTCCTCATACGGATATACGATATCATAATATGCGTCGATAGTCCAGACATCTCTGGACCCCCGCACTCCACCAATATGCGTCGATATGCAAACGTCTCTGCACCCCGCACCACACAATATACGTCGCTAGCTTAGACGTCTCTGGGCCCCCGTACTCATCCACTATGCGTCGCTAGCTCAGATGTCTCTGTGCCCCCGCACTCTATACCTCGCTAGCTCAGATTTCTCTGGGCCCCCGTACTCATATGCGTCGCTAGCCCAAATCACTCTGGGCCCCCGCACTCACCACATAGTCCTTACTATATAACTACACATATACATATATATATATATATATAACAGTCTTTAACATCAATCATCTCACACAACCGTCGAATCCTCTATTATCTTATTTCCAGTTTAACAATCAAAATAATAATAAACAACCAAGACTTTCAAACAGACTCGATTCACAAACACGGATCATGTTTCAAAACTAGACTTTCAATAATAATAGTACTAAACTAGCTCAGGATTTAACGGAATAGCCCTCACCTTAGCAACTGGCCGGAAAGAACAACGGAAGATGGTCAACTGAGATCAACTGCAACACGAGAGTCAACGACTTAGGCGCAGAGTCTCAGGAATAAAGTTTCCCGAAATAGAAACTTTCCTAAAATAGAAACTTCCTTAAAATAGAAACTTCCTTAAAATAGATTCCTATAACTAGAAATATGAAAGCGGCATCCTTACTAGATAAACCCACCGGAAGCTCGCTCAGAAATCCCGCCGGAAGCTAGCCCAAAAATCCCGCCGGAAGCTCGCCGAAAATCCCGCCGGAAAAATTGACTAGTGACTGGTCGTTGAATAATTTAACAACAACTTGTCACACGCAAAGAAATACTTTGACTTGATGAGAATAAAGAAAAGAAGAGGAGTCTCTTATATAAGAGAAAGAAGTGAGGTAGAAAACTCAAACTTCCAATGTGGGACAAAGTTAAAATAGAGAATTAGACTTAATTTTTAATAAAGGCCACAAAGCCCAAAAGATAAAAATTAGGGTCGTTACAATACCAATCTGGAATCACCTTAATAGAAAGTGGGATAGCTTCTTCCTCATAACTCCTATGAAATTTATACAACTTCTTGGTGATTCTAAACTGATTAATTTTTTGAAATCAAGCTTCTTACATCTTGGTTCCTTCTGGTTTGATAAGAATCATGAAGATATTGCCATATGTCCGAACATGCTAATCTGGAATCACCTGAATAGAAAGTGGGATAGCGTCTTCCTCATAAATCTTATGAGATTTATTCAACTTCCTGGTGATTCTAAACTGATTAATGGTTTCAAATCAAGCTTCTTACATCTTTGTTCCTTCTGATTTGATAAGAATCATGAAGATATTACCATATGTTCGAATAGGCTAATCTGGAATCACCTGAATAGAAAGTGGGATAACTTCTTCCTCATAACTCCTATGAGATTTAATCAACTTCCTGGTGATTCTAAACTGGTTAATGGTTTCATATCAAGCTTCTTACATATTGGTTCCTTCTGGTTTGATGAAAATCATGAAGATATTGCCATATGTCCGAACAGGGTAATCTGGAATCATTTGAATATAAAGTGGGATAGCTTCTTCCTCATAACTCTTATGAGATTCATTCAACTTCCTGGTGATACTAAAATGATTAATGGTTTCAAATCAAGCTTCTTACATCTTCGTTCCTTCAGGTTTTATAAGAATGACGAAGATATTGCCATATGTCCGAACAGGGCAATCTGGAATCACCTGAATCGAAAGTGGGATAGCTTCTTCCTTATAACTCCTATGAGATTTATACAACTTTTTGGTGATTCTACACTGATTAAATTTTTGAAATCAAGCTTCTTACATCTTGGTTTCTTCTGGTTTGATAAGAATCATGAAGATATTGCCATATGTCCGAACAGGCTAATCTGGAATCACCTGAATAGAAAGTGGGATAGCTTCTTCCTCATAACTCCTAAGATCTATTCAACTTCCTGGTGATTGTACACTGATTAAAGGTTCCAAATCAAGCTTCTTACATCTTTGTTCCTTCTCGTTTGATAGGAATCATGAAGATTGCCATATATCTGAACATGCTAATCTGGATATTGCCATATGTCCAAACAGGCCAATCTGGAATCACCTTAATAGAAAGTGGGATAGCATCTTCCTCATAACTCCTATGAGATTTATTCAACTTCCTGGTGATTCTAAACTGATTAATGGTTTGAAATCAAGCTTCTTACATCTTGGTTCTTTCTTGTTTGATAAGAATCATGAAGATATTGTCATATGTCCGAACAGGCCAATCTGGAATCAACTCAATAGAAAGTGGGATAGCATCTTCCTTATAATCCCAATGAGATTTATTCAACTTCCTGGTGATTCTACACTGATTAATGGTTTGAAATCAAGGTTCTTACATATTGGTTCCTTCTGGTTTGATAGTAGTCATGAAGATATTGCCATATGGTCGAACATGCTAATCTGGAATCACCTGAATAGAACGTGGGATAGCTTCTTCCTCATAACTCCTATGAGATTTATTTAACTTCTTGGTGATTCTACAATGATTAAAGATTTCAAATCAAGATTCTTACATCTTGGTTCCTTCTGGTTTGATAAGTATCATGAAGATATTGCCATATGTCCAAACAGGCCAATCTGGAATCACCTTAATTGAAAGTGGGATAGCATCTTCCTCATAACTCCTATGAGATTTATTCAACTTCCTGGTGATTCTAAACTGATTAATGGTTTGAAATCAAGCTTCTTACATCTTGGTTCTTTCTGGTTTGATAAGAATCATGAAGATATTGCCATATGTCCGAACAGGCCAATCTGGAATCACCTGAATAGAAAGTGGGATAGCTTCTTCCTTATAATTCCTATGAGATTTATTCAACTTCCTGGTGATTCTACACTGATTAATGGTTATCAAGCTTCTTACATCTTGTTTCCTTCTGGTTTGATAAGAATCATGAAGATATTGCCATATGGCTGAACAGGCTAATCTGGAATCACCTGAATAGAAAGTGGGATAGCTTCTTTCTCATAACTCCTATGAGATTTATTCAACTTCCTGGTGATTCTACACTGATTAAAGGTTCCATATCAAGCTTCTTACACCTTGATTCCTTTTGGTTTGATAGGAATCATGAAGATATTACCATATGTCTGAACATGCTAATCTGGAATCACCTGAATAGAAAGTGGGATAGCTTCTTCCTCATAACTCTTATGAGATTTATTAAACTTCCTGGTGATTCTAAACTGATTAATGGTTTCAAATAAAGATTCTTACATCTTGGTTCCTTCTGGTTTGATAAGAATCATAAATATATTGCCATATGTCCGAACAGGCCAATCTGGAATCACCCGAATAGAAAGTGGGATAGCTTCTTCCTTATAACTCCTATGAGATTTATACAACTTCCTCGTGATTCTACACTAATTAATTTTTTGAAATAAGGCTTCTTACATCTTGGTTCCTTCTAGTTTGATAAGAATCATGAAGCTATTGCCATATGTCCGAACATGCTAATCTGGAATCACCTGAATAGAAAGTGGGATTGCTTGTTCCTCATAACTCTTATGAGATTTATTCAACTTCCTGGTGATTCTAAACTGATTAATGGTTTCAAATCAAGATTCTTACATCTTATTTCCTTCTGGTTTGATAAGAATCATGAAGATATTGCCATATGTCCGAACATGCTAATTCGGAATCACCTGAATAAAATGTGGGATAGCTTCTTCCTCGTAACTCCTATGAGATTTATTCAACTTTTTGGTGATTCTAAACTGATTAATGGTTTCAAATCAAGCTTCCTACCTCTTGTTTCGTTCTGGTTTGATAAGAATAATAAAGATATTGCCATATGTCCAAACAAGCTAATCTGGAATCACCTTAAAAGAAAGTGGGATAGCTTCTTTCTTATATATCCTATGAGATTTATTTAACTTCCTGGTGATTCTAAACTGATTAATGGTTTCAAATCAAGCTTCTTACATCTTGGTTCCTTCTGGTTCGATAAGAATCATGAAGATATTGCCATATGTCCGAACATACCAATCTGGAATCACCTTAATAGAAAGTGGAATAGCTTCTTCCTCATAACTCCTATGAAATTTATACAACTTCCTGGTGATTCTAAACTGATTAGTTTTTTGAAATCAAGCTTCTTACATGTTGGTTCCTTCTGGTTTGATAAGAATCATTAAGATATTGCCATATGTCCGAACATGCTAATCTGGAATCACCTGAATAGAAAGTGGGATATCTTCTTCCTCATAACTCCTATGAGATTTATTCAACTTCCTGGTGATTCTACACTGATTAAAGGTTCCAAATCAAGCTTCTTACATCTTGGTTCCTTCTGGTTTGATAGGAATCATGAAGATATTGCCATATGTCCGAACAAGCTAATCTGGAATCACCTGAATAGAAAGTGGGATAGCTTCTTCCTCATAAATCTTATGAGATTTATTCAACTTCCTGGTGATTCTAAACTGATTAATGGTTTCAAATCAAGCTTCTTACATCTTTGTTCCTTCTGATTTGATAAGAATCATGAAAATATTACCATATGTCTGAACAGGCTAATCTGGAATCACCTGAATAGAAAGTGGGATAGCTTCTTCCTCATAACTCCTATGAGATTTAATCAACTTCCTGGTGATTCTAAACTGGTTAATGGTTTCAAATATAGCTTCTTACATATTGGTTCCTTCTGGTTTGATAAGAATCATGAAGATATTGCCATATGTCCGAACAAGGTAATCTGGAATCATTTGAATATAAAGTGGGATAGCTTCTTCCTCATAACTCTTATGAGATTTATTCCACTTCCTGGTGATCCTAAAATGATTAATGGTTTCAAATCAAGCTTCTTACATCTTCGTTCCTTCAGGTTTTATAAGAATGACGAAGATACTGCCATATGTCCGAACAGGGCAATCTGGAATCACCTGAATAGAAAGTGGAATAGCTTCTTCCTTATAACTCCTATGAGATTTATACAACTTTTTGGTGATTCTACACTGATTAAATTTTTGAAATCAAGCTTCTTACTACTTGGTTCCTTCTGGTTTGATAAGAATCATGAAGATATTGCCATATGTCCGAACATGCTAATCTGGAATCACCTGAATAGAAAGTGGGATAGTTTCTTCCTCATAACTCCTATGAGATCTATTCAACTTCCTGGTGATTGTACACTGATTAAAGGTTCCAAATCAAGCTTCTTACATCTTGTTTCCTTCTCGTTTGATAGGAATCATGAAGATTGCCATATATCGTGAAGATATTCAACATCCTCATAACTCTTATGAGATTTATTCAACTTCCTGCTGATTCTACAATGATTAATGGTTTCAAATCAAACTTTTTACATCTTGGTTCCTTCTGGTTTGATAAGAATCGTGAATATATTGCTATATGTCCGAACATGCCAATCTCGAATCACCTTAATAGAGAGTGGGATAACTTCTTCCTCATAACTCCTATGAGATTTATTTAACTTCCTGGTGATTCTACAATGATTAATGGTTTGAAATCAAGCTTCTTACATCTTGGTTCCTTCTGGTTTGATAACAATCATTAAGATATTGTCATATGTCCGAACATGCCAATCTGGAATTACCTAAATAGAAAGTTGGATAGCTTCTTCCTCGTAACTCCTATAATATTTATTCAACTTCCTGGTGATTCTAAACTGATAAATAGTTTCAAATAAAGATTCTTACATCATTGTTCCTTGTGGTTTAACATATGTCCGAACAGGGTAATCTGGAATCATCTGAATATAAAATGGGATAGCTTCTTCCTCATAACTCCTATGAAATTTATTCAACTTCCTGGTGATTCTACAATGAATAATGGGGTCAAATCAAGCTTCTTACATCTTGGTTCCTTCTGGTTTGATAAGAATCATGAAGATATTTCCATATGTCCGAACAGGCTAATCTGGAATCACCTAAATAGAAAGTGGGATAGCTTCTTCCTCATAAATCTTATGAGATTTATTCAACTTCCTGGTGATTCTACACTGATTAATGGTTTGAGATCAAGCTTCTTACATCTTGGTTCCTTCTGATTTGATAAGAATCATTAAGATATTGCCATATGTCCGAACATGCCAATCTGGAATCACCTAAATAGGAAATGGGATAGCTTCTTCCTCATAACTCCTATGAGATTTATTCAATTTCCTGGTGATTCTACACTGATTAAAGGTTCCAAATCAAATTTATTACATCTTGGTTCCTTCTGGTTTGATAAGAATCATGAAGATATTTCCATATCTCCGAACATGCCAATTTGGAATCACCTGAATGGAAAGTGGGATAGCTTCTTCCTCATAACTCCTATGAGATTTATTCAACTTCCTGGTGATTCTAAACTGATTAATGGTTTCAAATCAAGCTTATTACATCTTTGTTCCTTCTGTTTTTATAAGAATCATGAAGATATTACCATATGTCCAAACAAGTTAATCTAGAATCACCTGAATAGAAAATGAGATAGCTTCTTCCTCATAACTCCTATGAGATTTATTGAACTTCCTGTTGATTCTAAACTGATTAATGGTTTCAAATCAAGCTTCTTACATCTTTGTTCCTTCTGATTTGATAAGAATCATGAAGATATTACCATATGTCTGAACAGGCTAATCTGGAATCACCTGAATAGAAAGTGGGATAGCTTCTTCCTCATAACTCTTATGAGATTTAATCAACTTCCTGGTGATTCTACACTGATTAAAGGTTCCAAATTAAATATATTACATATTGGTTTCTTCTGGTTTAATAAGAATCATGAAGATATTGCCATATGACTGAACATGCTAATCTTGAATCAACTGAATAGAAAGTAGGATAGCTTCTTCCTCGTAACTCCTATGAGATTTATTCAACTTCCTGGTGATTCTAAACTGATTAATGGTTTCAAATCAATATTCTTACATCTTGGTTCCTTCTGGTTTGATAACAATCATGAAGATATTGCCATATGTCCGAACAGACTAATCCGGAATAACCTGAATAAAAAGAGGGATAGCTTCTTTCTCATAACGCCTATGAGATTTATTCAACTTTCTGGTGATTCGAAACTGATTAATGGTTTCAAATCAAGCTTCTTACCTCTTGGTTCGTTCTGGTTTGATAAGAATCATGAAGATATTGCCATATGTCCGAACAGGCTAATCTGGAATCACCTGAATAAAAAGTGGGATAGCTTCTTCCTCATAACTCCTATAAGATTTATTAAACTTCCTGGTGATTCTCAACTGATTAATGGTTTCAAATCAAGCTTCTTACATCTTGGTTCCTTCTGGTTTGATAAGAATCATGAAGATATTGCCATATGTCCGAAGAGGCCAATCTGGAATGACCTTAATAGAAAGTGGGATAGCTTCATCCTCATAACTCCTATGATATTTATTCAACTTCCTGGTGATTTTAAACTGATTAGTGGTGTCAAATAAAGCTTCTTACATCTTGGTTCTTTCTGGTTTGATAAGAATCATTAAGATATTGCCATATGTCCGAACAGGCCAATCTGGAATCACCTAAATAGAAAGTGGGATAGCTTCTTCCTTATATTTCCTATGAGATTTATTCAACTTCCAGGTGATTCTACACTGATTAATGGTTTGAAATCAAGGTTCTTACATCTTGGTTCCTTCTGGTTTGATAGTAATCATGAAGATATTGCCATATGTCCAAACAGGCCAATCTGGAATCACCTTAATAGAAAGTGGGATAACATCTTCCTCATAACTCCTATGAGATTTATTCAACTTCCTGGTGATTCTACACTGATTAATGGTTTGAAATCAAGCTTCTTACATCTTGTTCCTTCTGGTTTGATAAGAATCATTAAGATATTGCCATATGTTCGAACAGGCCAATCTGGAATCACCTAAATAGAAAATGGGATAGCTTCTTCCTTATAACTCCTATGAGATTTATTCAAAGTCCTGGTGATTCTACACTGATTAAAGGTTCTAAATCAAATTTATTACATCTTGGTTCCTTCTGGTTTGATAAGAATCATGAAGATATTGCCATATGTCTGAACATGCTAATCTTGAATCACCTGAATAGAAAGTGGGATAGCTTCTTCCTCGTAACTCCTATGAGATTTATTCAACTTCCTGGTGATTCTACACTGATTAATGTTTTGAAATCAAGCTTCTTACATCTTGGTTCCTTTTGGTTTGATAAGAATCATTAAGATATTGCCATATGTCCAAACAGGCGAATCTGGAATCACCTAAATATAAAGTGGGATAGCTTCTTCCTTATAACACCGATGAGATTTATTCAACTTCCTGGTGATTCTACACTGATTAAAGGTTCTAAATCAAATTTATTACATTTTGGTTCCTTCTGGTTTGATAAGAATCATGAAGATATTGCCATATGTCTGAACAGGCTAATCTTGAATAACCTGAATAGAAAGTGGGATAGCTTCTTACTCGTAACTCCTATGAGATTTATTCAACTTCATGGTGATTCTAAACTGATTGATTTTTTCAAATCAAGCTTCTTACATCTTGGTTCCTTCTGGTTTGATAAGAATCATGAAGATATTGCCATATGTCTAAACAGGCTAATCTTGAATAACCAGAATAGAAAGTGGGATTGCTTCTTACTCATAACTGCTATGAGATTTATTCAACTTCCTGGTGATTCTAAACTGATTAATTGTTTCAAATCAAGCTTCTTACATCTTTGTTCCTTCTGGTTTGATAAGAATCATGAAGATATTATGATATGTCCGAACAGGCTAATCTGGAATCACCTGAATAGAAAGTGGAATAGCTTCTTCCTCATAACTCCTAGGAGATTTATTAAACTTTCTTGTGATTCTAAACTGATTATTGGTTTCAAATCAAGCTTCTTACATCTTTGTTCCTTCTGGTTTGATAAGAATCATGAAGATATTACGATATGTCCGAACATGCTAATCTGGAATCACCTGAATAGAAAGTGGGATAGCTTCTTCCTCGTAGCTCCTATGAGATTTATTCTACTTCCTGGTTATTCTACACTTATTAAAGGTTCCAAAACAAATTTATTACATCTTTTTTCCTTCTGGTTTGATAAGAATGATGAAGATAATTCCATATCTCCGAACAGGCCAATTTGGAATCACCCGAATAGAAAGTGGTATAGCTTATTCCTCATAACTCCTATGAGATTTATTCAAATTCCAGGTGATTCTAAACTGATTAATGGTTTCAAATCAAAGTTCTTACATCTTTGTTCCTTCTGGTTTGATAAGAATCATGAAGATATTACGATATGTCCGAACAAGCTAATCTGGAATCACCTGAATATAAAGTGGGATAGCTTCTTCCTCATAACTCCTATGTGATCTATTGAACTTCCTGATGATTCTAAACTGATTAAAGGTTCCAAATTAAATTTATTACATCTTGTTTCCCTCTGGTTTGATAAGAATCATGAAGATATTGCCATATGTCTGAACAGACTAATCTTGAATCACCTGAATAGAAAGTGGGATATCTTCTTCCTCGTAACTCCTATGAGATTTATTCTACTTCCTGGTAATTCTAAACTCATTAATGTTTTCAAATCAAGATTCGTACATCTTGATTCCTTCTGGTTTGATAAGAACCATGAAGATATTGCCATATGTCCGAATAGACCAATTTGGAATCACTTCAATAGAAAGTGGGATAGCTTCTTCCTCATAACTCCTATGAGATTTATTCAACTTCCTGGTGATTCTAAACTGATTAATGGTTTCCAATCAAGCTTCTTACATCTTTGTTCCTTATGGTTTGATAAGAATCATGAAGATATTGCCATATGTCCGAACAGGCTAATCTGGGATCACCTGAATAGAAAGTGGGATAGCTTCTTCCTCATAACTCCTATGAGATTTATTCACATTCCTGTTGATTCTAAACTTATAAATGGTTTCAAATCAAGCTTCTTACGTCTTTGTTCCTTCTGGTTTGATAAGAATCATGAAGATATTGCCATATGTCCGAACAAGCAAATCTGGAATCACCTGAATAGAAAGTGGGATAGCTTCTTCCTCATAACTCCTCTAAGATCTATTTAACTTCCTGGTGATTCTAAACTGATTAATGGTTTCCAAACAAGCTTCTTACATCTTTGTTCCTTATGGTTTGATAAGGGTCATGAAGATATTGCCATATGTCCGAACAGGCTAATCTGGAATCACCTGAATAGAAAGTGGGATAGCTTCTTCCTCATAACTTCTATGAGATTTATTCAAGTTCCTGGTGATTGTAAACTGATTAATGGTTTCAAATCAAGCTTCTTACGTCGTTGTTCCTTCTGGTTTGATAAGAATCATGAAGATATTTCCATATGTCCGAACAGGCTACTCTAGGATACCTGAATAGAAAGTGGGATAGCTTCTTCCTCATAACTCCTATGAGATTTATTCAACTTCCTGGTGATTCTAAACTGAATAATAGTTTCAAATCAATCTTCTTACATCTTTTTTCCTTTTGGTTTGATAAGAATCATGAAGATATTTCCATATGTCCGAACAGGCTAATCTAGGATCACCTGAATTGAAAGTGGGATAGCTTCTTCCTCATAACTCCTATGAGATTTATTCAAATTCCTGATGATTCTAAACTGATTAATGGTCTCAAATCAAGCTTCTTACATTTTTGTTCCTTCTGGTTTGATAATAATCATGAAGATATTGCCATATGTCTGAACAGGCTAATCTGGGATCACCTACATCTTTGTTCCTTCTGGTTTGATAATAATCATGAAGATATTGCCATATGTCTGAACAGGCTAATCTGGGATCACCTGAATAGAAAGTGGGATAGCTTCTTCCTGATAACTCCTACGAGATTTATTCAACTTCCTGGTGATTCTAAACTGATTAATGGTCTCAAATCAAGCTTCTTGCATCTTTGTTCCTTCTGGTTTGATAAGAATCATGAAGATATTGCCATACGTCCGAACAGGCTAATCTGGAATCACCTGAATAGAAAGTGGGATAGCTTCTTCCTGATAACTCCTATGAGATTTATTCAACTTCCTAGTGATTGTAAATTGATTAATGGTTTCAAATCAAACTTCTTACGTCTTTGTTCCTTCTGGTTTGATAATAATCATGAAGATATTGTCATATGTCTGAACAGGCTAATCTAGGATCACCTGAATAGATAATGGGATAGCTTCTTCCTCATAAATCCTATGAGATTTATTCAACTTCCTGGTGATTCTAAACTGATAAAAGGTTTCAAATCAAGCATCTTACTTCTTTGTTCCTTTTGGTTTGATAAGAATCATGAATATATTGCCATATGTCCGAACAAGCCAATCTGGAATCACCTGAATAGAAAGTGGGATAGCTTCTTCCTCATAATTCCTATAAGATTTATTCAACTTCCTGGTGATTCTAAATTGATTAATGGTTTCAAATTAAGATACTTACACCTTTGTTCCTTCTGGTTTGATAAGAATCATAAAGATATTGCCATATGTGTGAACATGCTTATCTGAGATCACCTGAATAGAAAGTGGTATAGCTTCTTCCTCATAACTCCAATGAGATTTATTCAACTTCTTGGTGATTCTAAACTGATTAGTGGTTTCAAATCAAGATTCTTACATCTTTGTTCCTTCTGGTTTGATAAGAATCATGAAGATATTGCCATATGTCCGAACAGGCTAACCTGGGATCACCTGAATAGAAAGTGGGATAGCTTCTTCCTCATAACTCCAATGAGATTTATTCAACTTCTTTGTGATACTAAACTGATTAATGGTTTCAAATCAAGCTTCTTACATCTTTGTTCCTTCTGGTTTGATAATAATCATGAAGATATTGCCATATGTCTGAACAGACTAATCTGGGATCACCTAAATAGAAAGTGGGATAGCTTCTTCCTCATAACTCCTATGAGATTTATTAAACTTACTGTTGATTCTAAACTGATTAATGGTTTCAAATCAAGCTTCTTACGTCTTTGTTCCTTCTGGTTTGATAAGAATCACGAAGATATTGTCATATGTCCGAACAGGCTAATCTAGGATCACCTGAATAGAAAGTGGGATAGCTTCTTCCTCATAAATCCTATAAGATTTATTCAACTTCCTGGTGATTCTAAACTGATAAAAGGTTTCAAATCAAGCATCTTACTTCTTTGTTCCTTTTGGTTTGATAAGAATCATGAAGATATTGCCATATGTCCGAACAAGCCAATCTGGAATCACATGATTAGAAAGTGGAATAGCTTCTTCCTCATAACTCCTCTAAGATTTATTCAACTTCCTGGTGATTATAAACTGATTAATGGTTTCCAATCAAGCTTCTTACATATTTGTACCTTATGGTTTGATAAGAATCATGAAGATATTGCCATATGTCCGAAAAGGCTAATCTGGAATCACCTGAATAGAAAGTGGGATAGCTTCTTCCTCATAACTCCTATGAGATTTATTCAACTTCCTGGTGATTTTAAACTGATTAATGGTTTCAAATCAAGCTTCTTACGTCTTTGTTCCTTCTGGTTTGATAATAATCATGAAGATATTTCCATATGTCCGAACAGGCGAATCTAGGATACCTGAATAGAAAGTGGGATAGCTTCTTCCTCATAACTCCTATGAGATTTATTCAACTTCCTGGTGATTCTAAACTGATTAATAGTTTCAAATCAATCTTCTTACGTCTTTTTTTCCTTCTGGTTTGATAAGAATCATGAAGATATTGTCATATGTCCGAACAAGCTAATCTGGGATCACCTGAATAGAAAGTGGGATAGCTTCTTCCTCATAACAACTATGAGATTTATTCAACTTCCTGGTGATTATAAACTGATTAACGGTTTCAAATCAAGCTTCTTACTTCTTTGTTCCTTCTGGTTTGATAAGAATCATGAAGATATTGCCATATGTCTGAACAGGCTAATCTGGGATCACCTGAATAGAAAGTGGGATAGCTTCTTCCTGATAACTCCTACGAGATTTATTCAACTTCCTGGTGATTCTAAACTTATTAATGGTCTCAAATCAAGCTTCTTATATCTTTGTTCCTTCTGGTTTGATAAGAATCATGAAGATATTGCCATATGTCCGAACAGGCTAATCTGGAATCACCTGAATAGAAAGATGGATAGCTTCTTCCTCATAACTCCTATGAGATTTATTCAACTTCCTAGTGATTGTAAACTGATTAATGGTTTCAAATCAAGCTTCTTACGTCTTTGTTCCTTCTGGTTTGATAATAATCATGAAGATATTGTCATATGTCTGAACAGGCTAATCTAGGATCACCTGAATAGATAGTGGGATAGCTTCTTCCTCATAAATCCTATGAGATTTATTCAACTTCCTGGTGATTCTAAACTGATAAAAGGTTTCAAATCAAGCATCTTACTTCTTTGTTCCTTTTGGTTTGATAAGAAATCATGAATATATTGCCATATGTCCGAACAAGCCAATCTGGAGTCACCTGAATAGAAAGTGGGATAGCTTCTTCCTCATAATTCCTATGAGATTTATTCAACTTCCTGGTGATTCTAAACTGATTAATGGTTTCAAATTAAGATTCTTACACCTTTGTTCCTTCTGGTTTGATAAGAATCATAAAGATATTGCCATATGTGTGAACAGGCTTATCTGGGATCACCTGAATAGAAAGTGGGATAGCTTCTTCCTCATAACTCCAATGAGATTTATTCAACTTCCTGGTGATTCTAAACTGATTAGTGGTTTCAAATCAAGATTCTTACATCTTTGTTCCTTCTGGTTTGATAAGAATCATGAAGATATTGCCATATGTCCGAACAGGCTAATCTGGGATCACCTGAATAGAAAGTGGGATAGCTTCTTCCTCATAAATCCTATGAGATTTATTCAACTTCCTGGTGATTGTAAACTGATTAATGGTTTCAAATCAAGCTTCTTACGTCTTTGTTCCTTCTGGTTTGATAATAATCATGAAGATATTGTCATATGTCTGAACAGGCTAATCTAGGATCACCTGAATAGATAGTGGGATAGCTTCTTCTTCATAAATCCTATGAGATTTATTCAACTTCCTGGTGATTCTACACTGATTAATGGTTTCAAATTAAGATTCTTACACCTTTGTTCCTTCTGGTTTGATAAGAATCATAAAGATATTGCCATATGTGTGAACATGCTTATCTGGGATCACCTGAATAGAAAGTGGGATAGCTTCTTCCTCATAACTCCAATGAGATTTATTCAACTTCCTGGTGATTCTAAACTGATTAGTTGTTTCAAATCAAGATTCTTACATCTTTGTTCCTTCTGGTTTGATAAGAATCATGAAGATATTGCCATATGTCCGAACAGGCTAATCTGGGATCACCTGAATAGAAAGTGGGGTAGCTTCTTCCTCATAACTCCAAAGAGATTTATTCAACTTCCTGGTGATACTAAACTGATTAATGGTTTCAGATCAAGCTTCTTACATCTTTGTTCCTTCTGGTTTGATAATAATCATGAAGATATTGCCATATGTTTGAACAGGCTAATCTGGGATAACCTAAATAGAAAGTGGGATAGCTTCTTCCTCATAACTCCTATGAGATTTATTAAACTTACTGGTGATTCTAAACTGATTAATGGTTTCAAATCAAGCTTCTTACGTCTTTGTTCCTTCTGGTTTGATAAGAATCATGAAGATATTGCCATATGTCCGAACAGGCTAATCTGGAATCACCTGAATAGAAAGTGGGATAGCTTCTTCCTCATAACTCCTATGAGATTTATTCAACTTCCTAGTGATTGTAAACTGATTAATGGTTCCAAATCAAGCTTCTTACGTCTTTGTTCCTTCTGGTTTGATAATAATCATGAAGATATTGTCATATGTCTGAACAGGCTAATCTAGGATCACCTGAATAGATAGTGGGATAGCTTCTTCCTCATAAATCCTATGAGATTTATTCAACTTCCTGGTGATTCTAAACTGATAAAAGGTTTCAAATCAAGCATCTTACTTCTTTGTTCCTTTTGGTTTGATAAGAATCATGAATATATTGCCATATGTCCGAACAAGCCAATCTGGAATCACCTGAATAGAAAGTGGGATAGCTTCTTCCTCATAATTTCTATGAGATTTATTCAACTTCCTGGTGATTCTAAACTGATTAATGGTTTCAAATTAAGATTCTTACACCTTTGTTCCTTCTGGTTTGATAAGAATCATAAAGATATTGCCATATGTGTGAACATGCTTATCTGGGATCACCTGAATAGAAAGTGGGATAGCTTCTTCCTCATAACTCCAATGAGATTTATTCAACTTCCTGGTGATTCTAAACTGATTAGTGGTTTCAAATCAAGATTCTTACATCTTTGTTCCTTCTGGTTTGATAAGAATCATGAAGATATTGCCATATGTCCGAACATGCTAATCTGGGATCACCTGAATAGAAAGTGGGATAGCTTCTTCCTCATAACTCCAAAGAGATTTATTCAACTTCCTGGTGATACTAAACTGATTAATGGTTTCAAATCAAGCTTCTTACATCTTTGTTCCTTCTGGTATGATAATAATCATGAAGATATTGTCATATGTCTGAACAGGCTAATCTGGGATCACCTAAATAGAAAGTGGGATAGCTTCTTCTTCATAACTCCTATGAGATTTATTAAACTTACTGGTGATTCTAAACTGATTAATGGTTTCAAATCAACCTTCTTACGTCTTTGTTCCTTCTGGTTTGATAAGAATCATGAAGATATTGCCATATGTCCGAACATGCTAATCTGGAATCACCTGAATAGAAAGTGGGATAGCTTCTTCCTCATAACTCCTATGAGATTTATTCAACTTCCTAGTGATTTTAAACTGATTAATGGTTTCAAATCAAGCTTCTTACGTCTTTGTTCCTTCTGGTTTGATAATAATCATGAAGATATTGTCATATGTCTGAACAGGCTAATCTAGGATCACCTGAATAGATAGTGGGATAGCTTCTTCCTCATAAATGCTATGAGATTTATTCAACTTCCTGGTGATTCTAAACTGATAAAAGGTTTCAAATCAAGCATCTTACTTCTTTGTTCCTTTTGGTTTGATAAGAATCACGAATATATTGTCATATGTCCGAACAAGCCAATCTGGAATCACCTGAATAGAAAGTGGGATAGCTTCTTCCTCATAATTCCTATGAGATTTATTCAACTTCCTGGTGATTCTAAACTGATTAATGGTTTGAAATTAAGATTCTTACACCTTTGTTCCTTCTGGTTTGATAAGAATCATAAAGATATTGCCATATGTGTGAACAGGCTTATCTGGGATCACCTGAATAGAAAGTGGGATAGCTTCTTCCTCATAACTCCAATGAGATTTATTCAACTTCCTGGTGATTCTAAACTGATTAGTGGTTTCAAATCAAGATTCTTACATCTTTGTTCCTTCTGGTTTGATAATAATCATGAAGATATTGCCATATGTCCGAACAGGCTAATCTAGGATCACCTGAATAGAAAGTTGGATAGCTTCTTCCTCATAACTCCTAAGAGATTTATTCAACTTCCTGGTGATACTAAACTGATTAATGGTTTCAAATCAAGCTTCTTACATCTTTGTTCCTTCTGGTTTGATAATAATCATGAAGATATTGCCATATGTCTGAACAGGCTAATCTGGGATCACCTAAATAGAAAGTGGGATAGCTTCTTCCTCATAACTCCTATGAGATTTATTAAACTTACTGGTGATTCTAAACTGATTAATGGTTTCAAATCAAGCTTCTTACGTCTTTGTTCCTTCTGGTTTGATAAGAATCATGAAGATATTGCCATATGTCCGAACAGGCTAATCTGGAATCACCTGAATAGAAAGTGGGATAGCTTCTTCCTCATAACTCCTATGAGATTTATTCAACTTCCTAGTGATTGTAAACTGATTAATGGTTTCAAATCAAGCTTCTTACGTCTTTGTTCCTTCTGGTTTGATAATAATCATGAAGATATTGTCATATGTCTGAACAGGCTAATCTAGGATCACCTGAATAGATAGTGGGATAGCTTCTTCCTCATAAATCCTATGAGATTTATTCAACTTCCTGGTGATTCTAAACTGATAAAAGGTTTCAAATCAAGCATCTTACTTCTTTGTTCCTTTTGGTTTGATAAGAATCATTAATATATTGCCATATGTCCGAACAAGCCAATCTGGAATCACCTGAATAGAAAGTGGGATAGCTTCTTCCTCATAATTCCTATGAGATTTATTCAACTTCCTGGTGATTCTAAACTGATTAATGGTTTCAAATTAAGATTCTTACACCTTTGTTCCTTCTTGTTTGATAAGAATCATAAAGATATTGCCATATGTGTGAACAGGCTTATCTGGGATCACCTGAATAGAAAGTGGGATAGCTTCTTCCTCATAACTCCAATGAGATTTATTCAACTTCCTGGTGATTCTAAACTGATTAGTGGTTTCAAATCAAGATTCTTACATCTTTGTTCCTTCTGGTTTGATAAGAATCATGAAGATATTGCCATTTGTCCGAACATGCTAATCTGGGATCACCTGAATAGAAAGTGGGATAGCTTCTTCCTCATAAATCCAAAGAGATTTATTCAACTTCCTGGTGATACTAAACTGATTAATGGTTTCAAATCAAGCTTCTTACATCTTTGTTCCTTCTGGTTTGATAATAATCATGAAGATATTGCCATATGTCTGAACAGGCTAATCTGGGATCACCTAAATAGAAAATGGGATAGCTTCTTCCTCATAACTCCTATGAGATTTATTAAACTTACTGGTGATTCTAAACTGATTAATGGTTTCAAATCAAGCTTCTTACGTCTTTGTTCCTTCTGGTTTGATAAGAATCATGAAGATATTGTCATATGTCCGAACAGGCTAATCTAGGATCACCTGAATAGAAAGTGGGATAGCTTCTTCCTCATAACTCCAATGAGATTTATTGAACTTCCTGGTGATTCTAAACTGATTAATGGTTTCAAATCAAGCTTCTTACGTCTTTGTTCCTTCTAGTTTGATAAGAATCATGAATATATTGTCATATGTCTGAACAGGCTAATCTGGGATCACCTGAATAGAAAGTGGGATAGTGATATATGGTGTTTTTCACATCATTGTATATATGTTTTCATTCGTTTCAAGTTACTAATTCGTGTCAGTCTAGTCCTTTTGACCTTTTACAGGTCTGGAGTTAGTAGAAGAAAGAAGAGAAGGTGCCTGATGAAAAGAAGTCCTTTTGGAGCATTCCTGCGGAGAACACTCAAGAGAACAGTCCCGAGACTGTTCTCTCTCAAGCGGAACAAGCAGACGGAGTGATCCGGAGATTGTTCCAGACGAATATGGAAACTCCTATTTCGGGAATTAAAGCCCTGTTGCCCTAATCTCTTTTCTTCTGATTGGCGCCTCCATATAAAACGCCATCTATCTATTTTCTTTTTTTCTTACGCTAGTTTTACAAGAGAACACTGAATATTTGCGATCTGCAACTTGTAAGGGAGAAGAATCCATCCTCTCATAGAGAAGATCATCTGAACCCTATTGTTTTATTACTCTGTTCTTATGCAATTTTATTCAGGATTTATGTCTTTGTCTATGTGCATCATGATCGAGTAGTGACCTTGCTCGCCTAGGGTTTTTAGGGTGTTAAGACATGAGCTAAACATAGATAAGCGATCCATAACTGTTCTTCATTCATACTGTTCTTACTGCTTTCATTAAACTGATCACTTGATGTTAGATCACTAGTTCATCACCTAGTTAACCGCTTAGGATGATAACTTGACATGTATTGAACGAGCTTAGTATCCCTAATCAGCGAAAGTAGATATTAGGGTGGTAAGTGAACTGATCGGACCTGTTCCCTAAAGCTTGCAATCGATCCTCATCCCAACGACAGTTAGGTGGTGAGATCGATCTGCAAAGCGATCACTACCACGACAGTGGAGTGTTCCAGCTGAGTGATCTGAGTTCTAGAAAGCACTTCATCGCGCTTGAATAATTGTTTGGCTCCAATTCAACACCCAATGAATTACCCTAGGCTAGCTCTTGTTTAATTGAATCAATCTCGTGTTTATTTTGCTTGTTAGCTATCGCCTCTTTTAACCAAATCATATTTCCTTCTTAGCTTGATTCTGAAACTTATAGAACTAGAGTGTAGACTGGTCCTCTGGATTTGAATCTCAAGTACTACAATTGCAACTGTTAACTTGGCAGTAGCAAGGATTCATTTTTAGTGTATCAAGTTTTGGCGCCGTTGCGACGGGGACCAGATTTTTTACCTCTAATTTTCGGTTTCATATATAGTCTAAGATATCTAACTCGTGTTATTTTCTTTGTTTCAGCTGATGATCCAGGTGCATGACCAGTAGACATACTCGGAGCAACGCACAAGGACCATTGCATCAGCTTACTAACGACGAACTAGCGAGATTGGAACGACAGAACCGTCAACAGCCGAGATCAACGAACACCAACATGGGTGATCATCCAGATGATCTCACTGCTGCACTTGCACTCATGCAACAGCAGATGCAGCAGATGCAGCAGACGATCCAAGCGCAGCAAGCTGCTGCCGAGCAAGCTTCTCTGAATGCTGCGAACCAGCAGAACCAACAGGAGGAAGTGGTCCAGATCGGCCAGAGAAACTTACTGCGTAATCTGCCTGCTACGCGATCTGCCATAACCCCTCCACCGTGCACTAGGCAAGACTTCGAGATCAAGCCAGCCTTGATAAGTCTAGTGCAAAGGAAGATCTTCAATGGGCTTCCTGCTGAGATACCGATGGACCACATCGAGCACTTTGAGAAGATGTGTGGTTTCACTAAGTGTACATCAAGTGTACTCTGTTCCCTTTCTCTCTCGATGGGAAAGCTGCTCGCTGGCTTGATTCACTACCCACCGGATCACTCACCACTTGGGAACAAGTCCGAGAGGCTTTCTTAAGCCACTTTTACACGAAATCGAAGACGGCAGCTCTGAGACAGAAGATCGTGACCTTCAAACAGCTGGTGGACGAGCCGTTCTGCGATGCTTGGGAGCGATTCAATGTCTACCGCAGAGAGTGCCCACATCACGGTTTTGAGGAAGACTATCTGCTGGGAGTGTTCTACGATGGAGTAGGCTGGGAGTACAGGAACGCTTTGAACTCAGCCAGTAAGGGAGACTTCATGACTCAGTCCACTCAAGGTGCATTCGAGTTGATTGAGAACATGGCCTCAAGCTCAGCTGACAATAACCGCGAGACTGATCGCACTCAGAAGGTGAAGAGCATCGACAACAACAAGATTGATGAACTCTCTGCCAAGGTCGATCAGCTGATTAAGAGTAACCAGAACCAAGTCTTCATCATGGAAGAATCCCCACAGGATAAAGCTACCGCGGAAGGCACATCAGAGGCAGATCAGTCGGCTGAGGATCAGCATGAAGTGAGTTACGTGAATGGGCAAGGATGGCAGTTCAAGAACTATCACCCGAACCCTAACGTGAGGAACAATCCCCACCTGTTCAATGCCCCTAAACCAGACGATAAAGCTCAAGGGAACCAGGGTCAGAACAGTGGATACCAAAGGCCTTATGGCAATCAGGGAAGAACCTTTGTCCTTAACCCAGCTCAGAATGCCCAGTTCCACAGCCAGAAACAGCCGGTTAATCAGCAAGCTGCACAACCGACTCAGACTGCTCCGCATGATGACATGAAGAGCCTCGCCAATATGATGAGCCAGCTGCTCCAAGGACAGCAGATCCAAGGGAAAGCACTGAACCAGGTCACAAACGACATCAACACCAGGATGAATCATATGTTCAATGACCTGAGTGTGAAGTATGACAATGTCTCAAGCCATATGAGACAGATGGATATTCAGATTGCTTAGACTGCTGAGAATGTGAAGAGACAGCAAGGAACTCTCCTTGGGAAAACAGACAAGAACCCCAAGGAGTGCAATGCAGTAGGTTTAAGGAGTGGAAAGCAACTGCCTGATCTAGACCCCAGGAGATTCACATCGGCTGATAAAGGGAAGCAGAAGGAGTCGGATCAGCCTTCTGAAGCTGTACCCACAGATGAGGAAGATGCAGAACAACCTACTGAGACTGTTCCGACTGAAGCAGAGCGACCCGCTGGGGTTGTTCCACCGACTGCAGCACCTTCTCCTGCTCGTCAGTATGTACCGAAAGTGCCCTACCCTGTTCCAACTAAGGCTAAACGCAAGGATAAGGAAGAGATGAAGTGCAGGAAGATGCTGGAAGACCTAACTGTCAAGCTCCCTCTGATGAGTGCGATCCAGATGATACCATCCATGCATAGCTTTGTCAAGGGATTGATCTCTGGGAAGATATCTGATGACAGCGAATTCATGATTGTCTCTAAGGAGTGCAGCGCGGTGCTCCAGAACAGAAGGATCAAGAAGTTGGGTGATCCGGGAAAATTTGTTCTCTCGGTTCAGATTGGCAGAACACTCTTCTCATGCTCACTAGTCGATCTAGGGTCGAGCATAAACCTCATGCCATATACTGTGGCTAAGCGCCTTGGATACACAGACTTCAAGCCTACCAGGATGTCACTGGTGTTTACTGATCGATCTGTGAAGTCTCCAGTTGGAATCCTCGAAGATCTTCAAGTCCTGGTTGGAAACACAATTGTTCCTGCCGATTTCGTTGTTCTGGAAGTCGAGGAAGACTCCAATGATCCCCTGATCCTAGGCAGACCATTCCTCTGCACTGTTGGAGCTATCATTGATGTTCGACAAGGGAAGATTGATCTCCACCTTGGAGATATTGTGATGAAGTTTGATATGGATCAGATGCTCAAGAAGCCGATGTTGGATGGACAAACTTTCACTGTCCAAGAAGATGGTGATCCGCTAGAGCCGCATGAAGGAATGATCGAGGAGATTCTCACCGAGGATCCACTTGAACTCGCCTTAGTCAGAGCTGAAGCCGAGCAGAGCTTAGAGAGTGTTGATGCTGATGCCTATGCCAAATTCCTGGATTCAGCCAGGACTATGGAGAGAATGGTGGCGAATCTAAGTCTGGGGGAGAACAGTGACTCCAGCACAGCGACTGGAACAACCGCACCTCAGAACCCGTCTGTTCCGGCAGCTCAGACCGATGACTCATGGAGCGAGCTGAAAGCTCCAAAGGTAGAGCTCAAATCCCTTCCCAAGGGACTCAGGTATGCATTTCTTGGACCCAACTCCACTTATCCTGTCATTGTGAATGCTGACCTGAACAATGCAGAGACTGCTCTGCTTTTGTGTGAACTGAGAAAATATCGTAAGGCTTTGGGTTATTCTCTAGCTGACATACCTGGCATTTCACCTGATCTGTGCATGCATAGAATACACCTGGAAGATGAATCGATGACTTCTGTAGAACATCAGAGGAGGTTAAACCCGAATCTAAAAGATGTTGTAAAGAAAGAGATAATGAAACTTCTAGAAGCAGGTGTGATCTATGCGATCTCTGATAGTAAGTGGGTTAGTCCTGTGCATGTAGTACCTAAGAAAGGTGGGATCACTGTGATAACCAATGAAAAGAATGAATTGATCCCCACTAGAACAGTTACTGGTCATCGCATGTGCATTGATTTTCGTAAGTTGAATTCTGCGACTCGTAAGGATCACTTCCCACTTCCTTTTATTGATCAAATGCTTGAGAGATTGGCTAACCACCCTTACTATTGCTTTTTAGATGGTTATTCAGGTTTCTTTCAGATTCCCATCCACCCAGATGATCAGGAGAAGACGACGTTCACATGCCCTTATGGAACATATGCATACAGGAGGATGCCCTTCGGCTTGTGCAATGCTCCAGCGACCTTCCAGCGATGCATGATGTCGATTTTTACTGATCTGATCGAAGACATAATGGAGGTTTTCATGGACGATTTCAGCGTCTATGGAAGCTCCTTTCATGTCTGTTTGTCAAACTTGTGCAGGGTGCTGAAGCGATGCGAGGAGAAGCATCTGGTGCTGAACTGGGAGAAATGCCACTTCATGGTCAGAGATGGGATTGTTCTGGGACACAAGATATCAGAGAAAGGCATTGAGGTGGAAAAGGCCAAGATCGAAGTCATGATGAGTCTGCAACCACCAACTTCAGTGAAGGGAATCAGGAGTTTCTTGGGACACGCTGGTTTCTATAGGAGGTTCATCCAGGACTTCTCTAAGATCGCGAGACCACTCACTCGGTTGCTCTGCAAGGAAGCTCAGTTTGCCTTTGACAGCGACTGCTTAGCCGCATTCCACACGATCAAGGGAGCCCTAGTCAGTGCACCAGTTGTCCAACCTCCAGACTGGGATCTTCCTTTTGAGATAATGACAGATGCAAGTGATTTTGCAGTGGGAGCACTCCTTGGACAGCGTAAGGACAAGAAGCTTCACGTGATCTACTATGCAAGCAGAACCTTAGATGAAGCTCAGTGCCGATACGCTACCACAGAGAAGGAGCTCCTTGCCATCGTGTTCGCTTTTGAGAAGTTCAGATCCTATCTGGTTGGATCAAAGGTGATTGTGCACACAGACCACGCGGCTCTCAAGTACATACTCACGAGGAAGGATGCTAAACCGCGGCTCTTAAGATGGATTCTCTTGCTCCAAGAGTTTGATCTAGAGATAAGAGACAAGAAGGGGGTTGATAATGGAGTAGCAGATCATCTCTCCAGGATGAAAGTGTCAGATGAGACAGTTCTTGATGTGGAACAACCGATGGAGTACGTCAATGCGATTGGTCTGCGCAACATGGAGCAGTCGTCAACTGCCATCAAGGACTGTTCCCGCGTAGAAGGAGCATTCGTTGCAGTGATCCAGAAGGAGTACCCGAACCTTCCATGGTTTGCTGAGATTGCCAACTTCTTGGCAGCTGAGAAAGAACCTTTGAGGTTCACTGGGAATGAGAAGAGGAAATTTCTAAGGGAGGCAAGGCACTACTTCTGGGATGAGCCGTATCTCTATCGGCAGGGCAAGGATGGGATCTTCAGGAGATGTGTTCCAGAGGCTGATATTCCAGGGATCCTTCACCACTGCCATGGTTCCTCTTACGCTGGTCACTTTGCCACCTTCAAGACTGTTTCCAAGATCCTCTAAGCCGGGTTCTGGTGGCCCACTATGTTCAGAGATGCTCACGCCTTCATATCTCGATGCAATTCATGCCAAAGGATGGGGAGTATAAGCAAGAGAAACGAGATGCCTCAGAACTACATCTTGGAAGTTGAAGTGTTCGATTGCTGGGGGATCGATTTCATGGGACCTTTCCCAGTCTCTCACAAGAATGAGTACATCCTAGTTGTTGTGGACTATGTCTCCAAGTGGGTAGAAGCGATTGCTAGTCCAACTAATGATGCGCGAGTTGTAACCAAGATGTTCACCTCCATCATCTTTCCAAGATTTGGAGTGCCTAGAGTGGTTATAAGCGATGGTGGAACTCACTTTATCAACAAGTTGTTCCAAGGATTGCTGAGCAAGGTGTGAAACACAAGGTTGCAACCGCCTATCATCCTCAAACAAGTGGTCAAGTGGAAGTTTCCAACAGAGAGATCAAGAACATCCTCCAGAAGACTGTCAACACCACCCGCAAGGATTGGTCCCTTAAGCTTGACGATGCTCTTTGGGCGTACAGAACAGCCTACAAGACCCCTTTAGGGACCACTCCCTATCATCTGGTCTATGGCAAGGCGTGCCACCTACCTGTTGAGCTAGAGTACAAGGCGGCTTTGGGCTGTCAAACTACTCAACTTCGACATCAAACCTGCCAAGGAGAGGCGAACCATTCAGATCCACGAGTTGGAGGAAATCAGGCATCTGGCCTATGAGAGTTCTAAGATCTACAAGGAAAAGACCAAGGCGTTCCACGACAAGCGGATCATCAGCAGAAGCTTTGCTCCGAACGATCAGGTCTTACTCTTCAATTCACGGGTTAAGCTGTTCCCTGGAAAGCTTAAATCTAGATGGTCTGGACCTTTCACCATTAAGGAGGTTCGCCCTTATGGAGCTGTTGTGTTGCTGGACACAAGAGGAGGAGAATTTGTTGTCAATGGTCAGCGTCTCAAGCCATATCTTGCTGACACAACAATCGCTGAAGGTGTAGGGATACCCTTAAGCTATCCCCCTCAAGCCTAATCGGCTCATTGAAGTCAAGCTAGTGACAGAAAACAAGCGCTTGGTGGGAGGCAACCCACTGGTGAGTGTAAATATTGTTTTCTTTTTGTCTTTATCTTTCTAGGAACTAACTTGCAGGTTGAAAAATCAAGAAAATTCGAGATCACTCCAGCGGTTGTTCCGCCGATTGTTCCCAGGTAAGTTCTCGAACAAAAAAAAATAAAAAAAATAAAAATAAAAAAAAGGGAAGGGGAAGCGGTTTTGATTGGCTTTTAAAAGCCCAAACATTCCACTTCCCCACTTCATCTCTCTCGCCGCACAACCCCCCCCCCCCTTTAGAACCCTAAAATCGCGAACTCTCATCTCTCTCTTTCTCATCGATTTTTGTTCTAACCTTTTGGGATTCTCTTGAGATTGGGTTGTTTTGCAGGAATCACCTCTCCAATCAAGGTAATCGGACAAGAACTCTCCCCCTCTTTGCGCATGCAAATCGCGATTTGGGAGTGATTTCTTGGATCCTCTTTTTCCTTTATGCTTTGCGATTTCCTCCTAGATTGTAGCTCTTGATAGTATACTTGCTACTAGGATCGAATTCATGATTGATTTTCAATGGAAGAGGAACCGATTTGTTGCTTGTGATTCTTGGCCTTTGCGATTCCCACTGTTGAGATTGAGACTTGTGTAGGTTGTCTAGTAATCGATGGACTTGGATAGAACAAGAAGATTGGATTGTTCCATCGTTTCTAGAACAACCAACGAACTGTGCTGATATTGGGATTTTTTTTTTTGTCTTGCAGATGCCTCCAAAGATGCGGAACGCACGAGCCACCAAGAGCACAGCTTCTCCAGCCGCGAGTGCTCCACCTGGTTACCCATGGCCGAACAAGACTGAGGGCGCGCCCATCGACCTCAATGATCCGATGCTCCTTGACTTCAACGTTGAGGGATGGGACAAGGAGTCGGCAGCGATATACAACAGGCTCCTCCTAGCAGAGATCTTGCCCACGCGATTCGTGCACCAGCCAACACTAGGCACTATAGGCCTTGATACTGAGGTGTTCGACACGATGCAGGCTATGGGAATCATGCCTCTCTGCTACCAGGCCCAGGTTCTATACCCAGATTTGGTCAGGCAAGTGCTCGCGACGTGCAAGATCACTTACCAGAACCCCAATGCGCCTACATACGAGAACTGCTCCTTCTCCTTCATGGCTGATGGCAAGTTCTGCACCATCTCTCTCAAATATCTGAACACGCTGCTCGAGATTGCAGACACGCCAAAGGGGGTTTCAGTGGAATAGAAGTTCAAACCGGCAGACACCTTTTGGGATCTCATCGCAGCCGGCAAGTTCACCTCTCGCAAGGCCTATCAGTCGCAGATCCGGAACCCTGATATCCGGATCATCGCCAAGATTGTGTCCAATGTCTTGTTCGCGAAGGAGTACACCTCCAAGATCACGAATGGAGAGCTCCAGGTTCTCTACACGGGACTTGAGGATGAGATGCGCAGAGAGAACATCACCCCGATCCAGGAAGTCAAGACCAACCCAGGGTATCATCTCATCTCCATGTTCGCTGACCGCAGAGACACACTGGTTCGGACTGATGATAAGAAGGATCGTTGCGGCAGTCTGCTCACACCTGATGTTAAGAGTTTTGAGGCTCCTAAGTCAAATGATAGTATAGTGGTAGTAAGTTGTCGAACCAGTTCTGAGGGATTCAAATGCAGAGAGAATGCAAGTATTTGCCTAATCTAAGTGCAGCCAGTGATTTGATGATTTCTAAACTAATGATTAAAGCTAATGCAAAGCAATAAAAATGATATTTTTAAGCTATTGGAAAGGAGAACTCATGGGTATAGGGATTTAGACCTTGGGTGATCAGGTTTCGAACTAAGGATGACAAATGAATCAATCAAACTATTAACCTTAAGCCTAGACACAATTCTAAGCAAGCTCTATGTCTAGATGAATGCTCATTTGCTAACATGTCTCAAACATCAAATGTCTTTGGTTGAATAACATGCAAGCAATCATTACTAACAAGTCTATTAGCTATCTTAGCATCTTTAACAACAAATCTCTTTGGCAAAGTACACTAAAAGCCTAGGAGAGTTGACTCAGGCATTTCATCAAACACCTTTTGGGTGGCAAAATGCCTAGAGATCACCCTTTGAGTGGCCTACTCAAATGATGCATTAAGATCACTCTACTAGCAAGGAACAAGTATGATCTACACCTAAAACATCCTAGAACTAACCTAATCACCCTTAATCACCCTAACCCATGAATCCAAAAGGTGATTACTCACTAATCTCCATGATTCCTCTTAAACCCATGGTGGATTTCAGATGAATCATATAGAGAATTAGAAGAAAATCACAAGAACACAAGAACAATCAAAGCCAAAAGAGAACTTTTCTTGAGAGAGTTTTGTGTTCTTCAATAGATAAAAGATTATCTGCCAAAAGGTGGCTACAACATACTTAAACATTAGGTTTTTCAGAGTAAAAACGTGCATAAGAAATTGCAAAAAGGTCCTTGAAAAAACATAAAATCGTGTAGCAAAAGGGGCTGGAGCGACCTTGGGGGGTCGCTCTGAGAGGTCGCTCCAGCCTCCATTTTTGTGTCTCCGGGCGATGAAAACGCGAGCTACTTAGGTGGGTCGCTCTGGTTGGGAGCTCTGGTTGGGAGCTACCTTAGGGGGTCGCTCCAGAAGGTCACTCTGCGGTTCTCGACCAGGATGGATATGCCTCTAGTAAATTGATCGTAACTTCTCCATTAGATCTCCAAATGACTTGAAACCACTTCCATTAGAAAGCTAACTCAATTTCCTGTGTCTCCACAAAATCTTAGCAACAGAAGATTTCTCTAAGGCCTCCATCCATGCTCATCTTTCACCCCCTTTTTGATCACATTGCTTCCAAATGTCTCCAAGAACTCCATGTGGTGTTCCAATACCTGATAGAGACATATGTATGCCAAATGCAACCTAAACATGTCTAAATCCTAATCTATATGATGCAAATGCTTATGAATGAATATCTAAAACAATGCAAATATGCAAGATATCAACTCCCCCACACTAGTCCTTTACTTGTCCACAAGTAAACTTTCAAGAACCAAGGAGAAAATGTATGAAGATGGGGACTCATAACCAAAAGAAACTCTTCTTAGTTCTCAACCTAACAACCTTGCATAATCATACCAAATAGCAAGAGCAAAGATTTCATCCATCTCTAACTTCTCTAAGCCTATCCCAGCTCCTTTGATCTCTACACTCATTAATCATGCATCCACAAACCACAAATCCACCATCTCTCTAACATTCAGGAAGCAAACTCAATAGACATCTCACAAATTGTCAACTGGTCCAAGTCATTTGGTTTGGTAAGACAAAGGCTTTAATGCAAGTGAAATCAGAGGTTCAAAATGATCTTTTAAGGTGGTTTACTCTCAAAACTAAGTAGCTTTGACATTACACATAATATATCTAAGAAAGGGATCAACTCATGCATACAATACTCAATCTCCATTGTTCTACCCTTTCCCAAACATACAAGATATTTAATTATTCCTCAATGTCAAACCCAACTCACATCTCTCACCAAAAGATCCCAAGAACATTCTTCACATCAGACTATTTCTTTTTGAAATCAATAAGGGATTTTTCACAATTTTAAAACAAATCTTAACTCCTAACAACTTTGCTAGCCCCCTTTTTCATTCTTTTTTTTTTCTTTTTTTTTTCTTTTTTCTTTTACTTTTTTTTTTATATTTGGGGGCCAAGTCTTTTCACAATAAGTGCTAGATACTTCTCCACTTATCCCATAAAGACTAATCATTTAAGCACAAAGAGTCAAACCTTTCATATTCCCAAATCACAATCACAACACTCACCCCCTTCCTATAGCTAGACAATAGAGTGACTAATCTAGCAAGAATGGAGACTAAGCATTGTCGTTCCCAATACTCTCAACATTATGCACATGTAAAGCTTTCCAAAGAGGCCTCACTCAACAAATAATGATGGTTTAAAAAGGAGGTATGGGTTTTGGGAGTGGAGTACCACTTGAGTTTGTCAAGAAGATTGGTAAAAAGGATAGGACAACTCAAGTGTGTATATCCATGACTTAGCACACAAGGGACCATATGCAAGAGACATTAAAACAGGAGCTTGCTTCAAAGAGAGAGTATCAACAGTCAAATGAGTTTCAAGAGGAGCATTCAAGGCACGAAGTTTACAAGCTTTCCAAAGGGTGCTCAAGCTACTTGTCATGATTACAAAGGTCAACAAATTCAGTACTTAGCATGAGCTCTTTACAAGGTTGAAATCCCCCTAATGCATGAATGCAACCTATATGCTTCTAGACTCAATCCTAAAAATGCAAATGATGCAACTAAATGATTCTTTTTGTGTTTTTCAAATTTTTTTTTTTTTTTTTGATTTTTCTATGCAAATAAGAATGCAATATGCAATGCATGAGACTCAAAATCATGAAAACAAACATGATCAAATACTTGGTACCTCCCCCACACTTAAATCACACAGTCTCTGTGTGAGTGAGGTACCCAATGAAAATGTGAAATACAAAGAAAAGTGGGATTGTGTGTTACCTTTCGTGGAGCGAGGTATGGGGGTCGCTGCGGCAGGTCGCTCCCAGCTGGAGCGACCTCGTGACGTCGCTGCGAGACCTCGCCCTGACTGCGGTTTATGTGTTTCCACTCGCGTGTGACGCGAGCGACCTCGGCATCTCGCTTGAGCGACGTCGCTCCCAGCTGGAGCGACTTCAGTATGTCGCTGCGGAGACCTCGCTCTGGTGTCCGACTTTCTGTTCAATACCTGCACACAACTTCACTTCCCATTGTTTTATGCAATAAAATGATAATGCAAATACTAATGCAATATATACAAGGATACTCATGGGACTTCCTCCCAAGTGAGCTTGTTTTAAGTCTCTAGCTTGACTTTGCCTCCTTTGGATCAGGCTGGACTAGAGGCAGAAAGTGGAGTTGACACCCCATCTTCCTCAGGTGGTAGCTCAGCAAAGTGATCATCAGCAGCAGGAGGATTCATCTCTTCAATGGTGAAGGCTTGTCCAAATATAGTGGGGTTCCTCATTTTCTCCTTGATGTCAAAGTGGAGGATGTTCTCCTTACCCAAATGGAGGTCAATCTTCCCTTCCTTCACATTCACAATAGCTCCTGCAGTAGCTAAGAATGGCCTTCCAAGAATCAATGGGTCTTGAGCCTCCTCACCCATCTCAAGCACAACAAAATCTGTAGGTATCTCATACCTTCCAATCTTCACAGGGAGGTTCTCTAGGATGCCCACAGGGTACTTCACTGAACGATCAGCCAACACCAGAGAGAGTCTACACTTCTTGTATTGAGTGAAACCAAGCTTCTTTGCCACAGACAAAGGCATCAAGCTGACACTAGCTCCCAAATCGCAGAGACATTTCTCAAATACCATAGGTCCAAGAGCACAAGGGAGTGTGAAGCATCCTGGATCCTCTAGCTTCTCTGGAGCATCAAGCCTCTGAATGATGGCATTGCACTCATGACTCAGAACCATCATTCCCTCCATCTCCTTCTTCTTAGCAGCTACAACATCTTTCAGGAGTTTGCTGTATTGAGGAATCAGCATGAAAGCATCAATGATGGGCATTGTAACCTGAGCTTCACTCATCTGCTTCTCAAACAAAGCCTTGTACTTCTGTAGCAGCTGCTTCTTGAATCTACCAGGGAATGGAAGCTTTGGTTCATAGGGAGGGGGGACAGGAGAGCTCTCACTAGCTGGAGCAGCAGATTCACCCTCTTTTGTTGTTTTCTTCTCTTCTCCAACATTTCCTTTACCCTTGGCTTGCACAATCTTCTCCAAGATCTCAGCATCTGTTTTCTCATCAACAATGACCACTTCATCATCTAGGTTAATGGCCACCTCCTCACCTTGTTTCTCAGCATCCTTGGTGAGGGTTACATGAGTCAACTGCTTACCACTCCTAAGTGTGACAGCTTTTGCTTCCTTGGGGTTTTGATCTGACTTTCCAGGTAGAGATCCTTGCTGGCGGTTCTGGTGGGAGCTCATGGAAGCAAACTGATTCTCCAAATTCTTGACAGAAGAAGCAAGGTGGGAGAATTTGTTGTTGAGCTCATTGTAGCTCCCATCAATCTTGGAGTGAAGGTTCTTCAGCTCATAGCCCACATGCTTCTCACTTCTAGTCTGAGACTCCAAGATCTGTTTCAGTAAGGCATCAGTGCTGCTCTGTTGAGGGGCAGAGGAGCTAGGAGAGGAGTTTTGCTGAGGCTGATAGTTGCTCTGCTGGTTGTTTCGAGGTTGAAAACCACTCTGCTGGTTGTTTGAATAGGGCTTCTGTTGGTAGTTGTTGTACTGAAAGTTTGGTTCCTTCTTGTACCAGCTACCATTACTGTTGATGAAACACAATTCTTCTTGCCCTTCCAAACCGTCAACCTCATTGACAGTAGGAGGTATCTCCTGGCTTGGGTTGCCAACAAAGTTCACCTGCGCTTGTGTGGCCTTATCAGCAATGAGTTTGTCAATCTTCTCCTGAAGAGCCTTTATCTCATTCCTTGTTTGATTGTCATCACCTCTGCTGCTTCTGTCATGGTCTCCACTGTAGACTGCATCACTCTTAACCATGTTGTCAACTAGAGCCTCTGCCTCTTCCTCAGTTCTCCCCAAAAAGAACCCATTGCTAGCTGTATCCAGTCTGGCTCTGTACTTAGGAAGAGCACCTCTGTAGAATGTGCTCAGCAAGCTCTCCTTAGAGAATCCATGGTGTGGGCACTGAGCTTGGTAACCATTGAATCTCTCCCAAGCTTCACTGAATCCTTCCTAGTTTTTCTGTTGGAAGCTGGAGATCTCATTCCTCAACTTAGCAGTTCTTGAGGTAGAGAAGAACTTCTCCAAGAATGCCCTTTTGCAGTCTTCCCAAGTGGTGATGGAGTCACTTGGTAGAGACTTTTCCCACTGACGTGCCTTATCCCCCAAAGAGAAAGGGAATAGCTTGAGCTTTAAGGCATCCTCTGACACACCATTAGTCTTTGACATACCACAGTAGCTGTCAAACTTATCCAAGTGATCAAATGGGTCCTCCACAGCCAGACCATGATACTTGTTGTTCTCAATGCAGTTTAGCAGTCCTGACTTGATCTCAAAATTGTTAGCAGCCACAGCTGGTGCTCGGATTCCAAGTCTAGGACCATGGATGTTGGGGCGGTCATAAGTGCCAATGGGGCGAGCTGCTCGCTGTTGTGCCCCTTGGGGTGGAAGATTGTTGACTCCATTGGGGTTCTGAGGATTTTGTTGTTCTTCCATTGCAGCTTCCAGTGTCTGCAGTTGAGCTTGTTGCTCTTCTTCTCTTCTTTTTCTAGCACACTCTCTCTCTAAAGCTCTGATGTCTGCGGCTCTTGGAACAAGGTTTGATGTACCTTTGCTCCTCAAGTTCATACACCTGAAAATCACAAAGAGGTGAAGAAGAGAATCAGTAACTTACAAAAATAAAAATGACTTAGTCTCAAGCAAATGACTAAATCTCAATGTTCAAATCAAACTCAGAATTTGGCAACGGCGCCAATTTGATGCTAGGAGTTTTGAGGCTCCTAAGTCAAATGATAGTATAGTGGTAGTAAGTTGTCGAACCAGTTCTGAGGGATTCAAATGCAGAGAGAATGCAAGTATTTGCCTAATCTAAGTGCAGCCAGTGATTTGATGATTTCTAAACTAATGATTAAAGCTAATGCAAAGCAATAAAAATGATATTTTTAAGCTATTGGAAAGGAGAACTCATGGGTATAGGGATTTAGACCTTGGGTGATCAGGTTTCGAACTAAGGATGACAAATGAATCAATCAAACTATTAACCTTAAGCCTAGACACAATTCTAAGCAAGCTCTATGTCTAGATGAATGCTCATTTGCTAACATGTCTCAAACATCAAATGTCTTTGGTTGAATAACATGCAAGCAATCATTACTAACAAGTCTATTAGCTATCTTAGCATCTTTAACAACAAATCTTTGGCAAAGTACACTAAAAGCCTAGGAGAGTTGACTCAGGCATTTCATCAAACACCTTTTGGGTGGGAAATGCCTAGAGATCACCCTTTGAGTGGCCTACTCAAATGATGCATTAAGATCACTCTACTAGCAAGGAACAAGTATGATCTACACCTAAAACATCCTAGAACTAACCTAATCACCCTTAATCACCCTAACCCATGAATCCAAAAGGTGATTATTCACTAATCTCCATGATTCCTCTTAAACCCATGGTGGATTTCAGATGAATCATATAGAGAATTAGAAGAAAATCACAAGAACACAAGAACAATCAAAGCCAAAAGAGAACTTTTCTTGAGAGAGTTTTGTGTTCTTCAATAGATAAAAGATTATCTGCCAAAAGGTGGCTACAACATACTTAAACATTAGGTTTTTCAGAGTAAAAACGTGCATAAGAAATTGCAAAAAGGTCCTTGAAAAAACATAAAATCGTGTAGCAAAAGGGGCTGGAGCGACCTTGGGGGGTCGCTCTGAGAGGTCGCTCCAGCCTCCATTTTTGTGTCTCCGGGCGATGAAAACGCGAGCTACTTAGGTGGGTCGCTCTGGTTGGTCGCTCTGGTTGGGAGCTACCTTAGGGGGTCGCTCCAGAAGGTCACTCTGCGGTTCTCGACCAGGATGGATATGCCTCTAGTAAATTGATCGTAACTTCTCCATTACATCTCCAAATGACTTGAAACCACTTCCATTAGAAAGCTAACTCAATTTACTGTGTCTCCACAAAATCTTAGCAACAGAAGATTTCTCTAAGGCCTCCATCCATGCTCATCTTTCACCCCCTTTTTGATCACATTGCTTCCAAATGTCTCCAAGAACTCCATGTGGTGTTCCAATACCTGATAGAGACATATGTATGCCAAATGCAACCTAAACATGTCTAAATCCTAATCTATATGATGCAAATGCTTATGAATGAATATCTAAAACAATGCAAATATGCAAGATATCAACACCCTTGTTCCAGCAATTCAACATCAACCACAGCTCTTACACGGTCGTCTCTGCGATAGAATACATCGATACTCCTTACCTGATCGCATGCCACATCCTGCGCGACGAGACCACCTACAAGTTCCAGGATAAAGAAGGGAACCCTCTGTACTGCAAGCTCCCTATGCCTGGGTTCACAGACTTCTTATCCTTGGAGAAAATTGTGTTCTCACTCGATGAAGAGCACCTCTGCGATGATCCGAAGGCGCCGGTTCAGCACGATGATGAAGACATGGATGTGTGGAGCATGTGACGCCACCGGCTGATGGTGAGTATGACTTGGAGGATTTCACCGATGTGACTGATGATCACGCCTACAGACGCTGGATGGTTGACTCCCAGAAGAAGAAGAACAGCCTCATGAAGAGGATACTGAAGGCGATCACAGGCGGCTGCATTGGAGCACAGGAGGAGCGTACGCCACAGAGAACAAGGCGCCCAGGCAAGGAACAGGCAGGAACATCGACTGGAGGAGTGAGACTGCCGAGGAACAGGAGGACAGCTGGTCACTCCGGTAGCGGCGATTCAGACTAAGTCCGAAAGGACTATTTCTATCCCTTGTCTCATCCATCTGAACTATTTATTTTTTATGTTATTTGCTTCTGTTTGGTGTGTTTCTGCTTCCTCTGATTTATTTTCACAACCAGGGATGGTGTGAACTAAGTCTGGGGGAGCGATTGTACTATATTCGCTTGTGTGCTTTTTGAGTCAGTCCTTGTGTCATTTTTATGTTTTTATCGAGTCGGTCTTTAGGATCGAGTCAGTCAAAACTATTGTGGGAATCAGGACCTTATTTTATGATGCTCTTTAACCACCTCGTGCTTTAACCTTCTTATTCAGTGACCTTAGCAGTGATGAAAGACCCACACATGGACCTGGAACACCCTGACTTATCTCATTTGAGACTCCAGAAGTTCTATACCGATCAGGTTACACTGGGCAGACTTAACTCCACTTTATCTGAACCTAATCTGGACTTTAATTCTTCTTGTCATGGGCACTAGATCAGGGTAGAATGAGAACTACACTCAGGACTTCTTATCCGATTTTTATCCCTCTTGCTGTTCCTGAGTGGCTAGCTCATCTTTAGCTTGTTCCCACCTTGAACCCTGACCTTTAATTCCACCCTCATGCATTTGCTTTTCTAGTACTTTATGTGCAGATATGTGCAAAAAGGTCGGAGAGGAAAGGATCGACGCAGTTCTTACTCATCAATGCTCACACAGTGGAAGCAGGCAGAACAACCAGAGTGCTTGTTCCGACACGAAAGGGAACAACCGAGGTGCCTATTCCGATACCATGGAGAACAACGAAGAAGTAAGTGGCTAGAACAGACCAGAATGAATCACCAGTGGCATCATGTACATCACTTGTTACCTCCTTGCTCGTCACCCCAGCATTCTGTATTTCAGTATATATAAAAAAAAAATATATTTTGTTTTTGCTTTGATTTACTGGTGACGAGAAGGGGAAGAATCCATGATGCATGCCACTGAGAAGTTGAGAAAGTAATGGTGGTTTCAGTGAAGTGTTCTGAAGGGGAAGTTGAATCCCGCAGAGCAGTCCTATGATCGATCTATCGGAGAGCAGTCCGATTAGCAGAGATGAGTAAGGACTGTGGACCTCAATGGAGCCGTCCTCTCACGACCATTTTGTGCGATATCCTACACCCGCTCTTGGTAAACCCTAAACACTCTTGAACTCCACCATAAAAGTTAGCCTGTTCTATACCTAGCCCGTTCTCTCTGAGTAGAGCCTGTGACAAGAAGCTCACGCTGATCTTAATTGAACATAAGGAGTTTTGTCTCGAAAGTGTTGCCTTTTCAGGTTGAGATGTAGAGTAAGGAGCCAATCTTCGAACAGCGATCAGGGGGTTCTCAGTAAGTGTGTGTGGTCTTAATCTACAGCTTGTATGGTTCACAGATTTGTTGTAAGAGTATGGTTGCTGAGAATAAGCGAGTTCCCACGCTTTCAAACCTTTCTCCCTGTTCTTGGTACTTGCCTTGTTCGAGGACAAACAAGGATCTAAGTCTGGGGGAATTGATATATGGTGTTTTTCACATCATTGTATATATGTTTTCATTCGTTTCAAGTTACTAATTCGTGTCAGTCTAGTCCTTTTTGACCTTTTACAGGTCTGGAGTTAGTAGAAGAAAGAAGAGAAGGTGCCTGATGAAAAGAAGTCCTTTTGGAGCATTCCTGCGGAGAACACTCAAGAACAGTCCCGAGACTGTTCTCTCTCAAGCGGAACAAGCAGACGGAGTGATCCGGAGATTGTTCCAGACGAATATGGAAACTCTTATTTCGGGAATTAAAGCCCTGTTGCCCTAATCTCTTTTCTTCTGATTGGCGCCTCCATATAAAACGCCATCTATCTATTTTCTTTTTTTTCTTACGCTAGTTTTACAAGAGAACACTGAGTATTTGCGATCTGCAACTTGTAAGGGAGAAGAATCCATCCTCTCATAGAGAAGATCATCTGAACCCTATTGTTTTATTACTCTGTTCTTATGCAATTTTATTCAGGATTTATGTCTTTGTCTATGTGCATCATGATCGAGTAGTGACCTTGCTCGCCTAGGGTTTTTAGGGTGTTGAGACATGAGCTAAACATAGATAAGCGATCCATAACTGTTCTTCATTCATACTGTTCTTACTGCTTTCATTAAACTGATCACTTGATGTTAGATCACTAGTTCATCACCTAGTTAACCGCTTAGGATGATAACTTGACATGTATTGAACGAGCTTAGTATCCCTAATCAGCGAAAGTAGATATTAGGGTGGTAAGTGAACTGATCGAACCTGTTCCCTAAAGCTTGCAATCGATCCTCATCCCAACGATAGTTAGGTGGTGAGATCGATCTGGAAAGCGATCACTACCACGACAGTGGAGTGTTCCAGCTGAGTGATCCGAGTTCTAGAAAGCACTTCATCGCGCTTGAATAATTGTTTGGCTCCAATTCAACACCCAATGAATTACCCTAGGCTAGCTCTTGTTTAATTGAATCAATCTATCGTGTTTATTTTGCTTGTTAGCTATAGCCTCTTTTAACCAAATCATATTTCCTTCTTAGCTTGATTCTGAAACTTATAGAACTAGAGTGTAGACTGGTCTCTGGATTTGAATCTCAAGTACTACAATTGCAACTGTTAACTTGGCAGTAGCAAAGATTCATTTTTAGTGTATCAGATAGCTTCTTCCTCATAAATCCTATGAGATTTATTCAACTTCCTGGTGATTCTAAACTGATAAAAGGTTTCAAATCAAGCATCTTACTTCTTTGTTCCTTTTGGTTTGATAAGAATCATGAAGATATTGCCATATGTCCGAACAAGCCAATCTGGAATCACATGATTAGAAAGTGGAATAGCTTCTTCCTCATAACTCCTCTAAGATTTATTCAACTTCCTGGTGATTATAAACTGATTAATGGTTTCCAATCAAGCTTCTTACATATTTGTACCTTATGGTTTGATAAGAATCATGAAGATATTGTCATATGTCCGAACAGGCTAATCTGGAATCACCTGAATAGAAAGTGGGATAGCTTCTTCCTCATAACTCCTATGAGATTTATTCAACTTCCTGGTGATTGTAAACTGATTAATGGTTTCAAATCAAGCTTCTTACGTCTTTGTTCCTTCTGGTTTGATAAGAATCATGAAGATATTTCCATATGTCCGAACAGGCGAATCTAGGATACCTGAATAGAAAGTGGGATAGCTTCTTCCTCATAACTCCTATGAGATTTATTCAACTTCCTGGTGATTCTAAACTGATTAATAGTTTCAAATCAATCTTCTTACGTCTTTTTTCCTTCTGGTTTGATAAGAATCATGAAGATATTGCCATATGTCCGAACAAGCTTATCTGGGATCACTTGTATAGAAAGTGGGATAGCTTCTTCCTCATAACAACTATGAGATTTATTAAACTTCCTGGTGATTATAAACTGATTAACGGTTTCAAATCAAGCTTCTTACATCTTTGTTCCTTCTGGTTTGATAAGAATCATGAAGATATTGCCATATGTCTGAACAGGCTAATCTGGGATCACCTGAATAGAAAGTGGCATAGCTTCTTCCTGATAACTCCTACGAGATTTATTCAACTTCCTGGTGATTCTAAACTGTTAATGGTCTCAAATCAAGCTTCTTATATCTTTGTTCCTTCTGGTTTGATAAGAATCATGAAGATATTGCCATATGTCCGAACAGGCTAATCTGGAATCACCTGAATTGAAAGTGGGATAGCATCTTCCTCATAACTCCTATGAGATTTATTCAACTTCCTAGTGATTGTAAACTGATTAATGGTTTCAAATCAAGCTTCTTACGTCTTTGTTCCTTCTGGTTTGATAATAATCATGAAGATATTGTCATATGTCTGAACAGGCTAATCCAGGATCACCTGAATAGATAGTGGGATAGCTTCTTCCTCATAAATCCTATAAGATTTATTCAACTTCCTGGTGATTCTAAACTGATAAAAGGTTTCAAATCAAGCATCTTACTTCTTTGTTCCTTTTTGTTTGATAAGAATCATGAATATATTGCCATATGTCCGAACAAGCCAATCTGGAATCACCTGAATAAAAAGTGGGATAGCTTCTTCCTCATAATTCCTATGAGATTTATTCAACTTCCTGGTGATTCTAAACTGATTAATGGTTTCAAATTAAGATTCTTACACCTTTGTTCCTTCTGGTTTGATAAGAATCATAAAGATATTGCCATATGTGTGAACAAGCTTATCTGGGATCACCTGAATAGAAAGTGGGATAGCTTCTTCCTCATAACTCCAATGAGATTTATTCAACTTCCTGGTGATTCTAAACTGATTAGTGGTTTCAAATCAAGATTCTTACATCTTTGTTCCTTCTGGTTTGATAAGAATCATGAAGATATTGCCATATGTCCGAACAGGCTAATCTGGGATCACCTGAATAGAAAGTGGGATAGCTTCTTCCTCATAACTCCAAAGAGATTTATTCAACTTCCTGGTGATACTAAACTGATTAATGGTTTCAAATCAAGCTTCTTACATCTTTGTTCCTTCTGGTTTGATAATAATCATGAAGATATTGCCATATGTCTGAACTGGCTAATCTGGGATCACCTAAATAGAAAGTGGGATAGCTTCTTCCTCATAACTCCTATGAGATTTATTAAACTTACTGGTGATTCTAAGCTGATTAATGGTTTCAAATCAAGCTTCTTACGTCTTTGTTCCTTCTGGTTTGATAAGAATCATGAAGATATTGTCATAATTCAGAACAGGCTAATCTAGGATCACCTGAATAGAAAGTGGGATAGCTTCTTTCTCATAACTCCAATGAGATTTATTCAACTTCCTGGTGATTCTAAACTGATTAATGGTTTCAAATCAATCTTCTTACGTCTTTGTTCCTTCTGGTTTGATAAGAATCATGAAGATATTGTCATATGTCTGAACAGGCTAATCTGGGATCACCTGAATAGAAAGTGGGATAGCTTCTTCCTCATAAATCCTATGAGATTTATTCAACTTCCTGGTGATTCTAAACTGATAAAAGTTTTCAAATCAAGCATCTTACTTCTTTGTTCCTTTTGGTTTGATAAGAATCATGAAGATATTGCCATATGTCCGAACAAGCCAATCTGGAATCACATGAATAGAAAGTGGGATAACTTCTTCCTCATAACTCCTCTAAGATTTATTCAACTTCCTGGTGATTATAAACTGATTAATGGTTTCCAATCAAGCTTCTTACATATTTGTACCTTATGGTTTGATAAGAATCATAAAGATATTGCCATATGTCCGAACATGCTAATCTGGAATCACCTGAATAGAAAGTGGGATAGCTTCTTCCTCATAACTCCTATGAGATTTATTCAACTTCCTGGTGATTGTAAACTGATTAATGGTTTCAAATAAAGCTTCTTACGTCTTTGTTCCTTCTGGTTTGATAAGAATCATGAAGATATTTCCATATGTCCGAACAGGCGAATCTAGGATACCTGAATAGAAAGTGGGATAGCTTCTTCCTCATAACTCCTATGAGATTTATTCAACTTCCTGGTGATTCTAAACTGATTAATAGTTTCAAATCAATCTTCTTACGTCTTTTTTTCCTTCTGGTTTGATAAGAATCATGAAGATATTGCCATATGTCCGAACAAACTAATCTGGGATCACTTTAATAGAAAGTGGGATAGCTTCTTCCTCATAACAACTATGAGATTTATTCAACTTCCTGGTGATTCTAAACTGATTAATGGTTTCAAATCAAGATTCTTACGTCTTTGTTCCTTCTGGTTTGATAAGAATCATGAAGATATTTCCATATGTCCGAACAGGCTAATCTAGGATACCTGAATAGATAGTGGGATAGCTTCTTCCTCATAACTCCTATGAGATTTATTCAACTTCCTGGTGATTCTAAACTGATTAATGGTTTCAAATCAAGCTTCTTACATCTTTGTTCCTTCTGGTTTGATAAGAATCATGAAGATATTGCCATATGTCCGAACAAGCAAATCTGGAATCACCTGAATAGAAAGTGGGATAGCTTCTTCCTCATAACTCCTCTAAGATTTATTCAACTTCCTGGTGATTCTAAACTGATTAATGGTTTCCAATCAAGCTTCTTACATCTTTGTTCCTTATGGTTTGATAAGAATCATGAAGATATTGCCATATGTCCGAACATGCTAATCTGGGATCACCTGAATAGATAGTGTGATAGCTTCTTCCTCATAACTCCTATGAGATTTATTCAACTTCCTGTTGATTCTAAAGTTATAAATGGTTTCAAATCAAGCTTCTTACGTCTTTGTTCCTTCTGGGTTGATAAGAATCATGAAGATATTGCCATATGTCCGAACAAGAAAATCTGGAAAAACCTGAATAGAAAGTGGGATAGCTTCTTCCTCATAACTCCTCTAAGATTTATTTAACTTCCTGGTGATTCTAAACTGATTAATGGTTTCCAATCAAGTTTCTTACATCTTTGTTCCTTATGGTTTGATAAGAATCATGACGATATTGCCATTTGTCCGAACAGGCTAATCTGGAATCACCTGAATAGAAAGTGGGATAACTTCTTCCTCATAACTCCTATGAGATTTATTCAACTTCCTGATGATTCTAAACTGATTAATGGTTTAAAATCAAGCTTCTTACATCTTTGTTCCTTCTGGTTTGATAGTAATCATGAAGATATTGCCATATGTCCGAACAGGCTAATCTGGGATCACATGAATAGAAAGTGGAATAGCTTCTTCCTCATAACTACAATGAGATTTATTCAACTTCCTGTGATACTAAACTGATTAATGGTTTCAAATCAAGCTTCTTACATCTTTGTTCCTTCTGGTTTGATAAGAATCATGAAGATATTGCCATATGTCTGAACAGGCTAATCTGGGATCACCTGAATAGAAAGTGGGATAGCTTCTTCCTCATAAATCCTATGAGATTTATTCAACTTCCTGGTGATTCTAAACTGATAAAAGGTTTCAAATTGATATCACTCAAATTACCCTAACAAGTGATCTTACTCTCTCAAATAAGAGGTTCGATTGTAGTACTTAGGGATCGAATCCACAGAGAGCTAGGGCACACACTAAACTATAGATATTAAGATTAAACTAGGCAAACAGTTATAAAGCAGTACATATGACTGTAATAAATAAATGAAAGCAAAGTGAACAAGGCAGTTGTTCTTATGTAACTAAGAGTTGTTTGATGGAAGGATGGTAGCTAGATCTAGGGTTTCTATTCACGCTGGAATTATAATGATATAGATACTAAATTATGATATTATAGAACTCAACTATAAGAATAACATATCAACTCTCGTTGTATAGGTTATCTATTACTAGATCCAATGATCTCACCTGTCGGGATGATCAATTAGAAAGTGTCGATCGATACACCTTTCGCTCCGTCGATCGATTCACCTGTCGGGATATCGATTGACGCGCTTCTAGTAGGCTTAATGCGCGGGTTGAATATATGCTCACTAGGGTTTCTAAACCAGCTGTGCTGTTATCTAGCAATCCTATATCAGAGAAGACAAGTCAGATAAGAGACCAAGCTCTCGCTTGTGCCTAATGATTCTATGATCAAGTTCAGGTTAATTACTCAAGAACAAGCATTAAGAACAGTCTCAATGATTAATACCACAACTTAGCAATTCTATATTTGGGGCTAATCCCTCATAACCTATCTGAACCCTAAACCTAACAGGTGGATCTACTCAGACATGATAGTTGTCACAGAAATCATAGATGAGTAGATGAAATTGCAATAGAATAGATATAAAAACCAAAGGAGTTCCAAGAGGACTCTGAATGAGTTCCTCTCTTCTCTCCTAAACTAAGAACAATGAATCAAAAGAAAGCGTAGAAAGCGTAGCCGTCAACAGTGGCTTAGAAATAACATCAATAGGGTTTCTGGTCGTCAAGGGTATTTTGGTAACTTTGTGATGACTCCTTGGCTTCAGTCGGTCATGAAATATACTCAGCCCACATTCTGATGTCCCTGTCGATCGACATGCAGTGTGCTGTGTCGATCGACATACAATCCTCTTCTCGACAGTCTTCTCTCGCGAGGCAGACTGACCACTATTCCGTAAAACGGGAATAACTTCCGATCTAACCGTTGGATTGATCTCAAACCGGTGGCATTGGAAAACTAACTTAAATATCTATCTTGAGAGCTAAACCTCTGAAGCGTCTGTGCAGTTCTGCACTGCGAAAGACTCCAAAAGGCACCAAAATCACCATATATCTCCAAATCGTCCCTGAACCTGTAAATACTCTAAATAGACTCCAAAACATAGTAAATAGTATATAAAACACTTATATACCATGGGTAAAAATAGGTAAAATCTATGGTATATCAACTCCCCCAGACTTACCCTTTTGCTTGTCCTCAAGCAAAACAACCGGGCTGTCTCTCTGAAAGAGGTTTGAAAACAGCAGGGACTCAAAGGATTTTAAAAACTCAGTTCATCATCTCTTTATTAGTGCAAACCAAATCATTAAACATCCTAACCTTAGAAGCACATCATACCATATCCTAGTATCGCAACCAAATTCCACTAGTTCTACAACCTAACAGATCCTGTCTGACAATCCCCTCTACTAACCTCATTTCTTGCATAAAAATAAAAGTGTAGGCTTTACCTTGGGAGTATCGATCAAAGAACACACGGACTCAACTCAAACAAGTTTCTGAACACACAGGTAGTCTTCTCTGATCCCTTTCTCCCATCATCTCTCTTCTCTGAATCTCTTATTAGTTTCAATTTCAACAGATTTCGATGCCAACACAGGTCATCTAGTCTATCTCATTGACATTGCATTTGTAACTCATACATTTGACAAAGTGTAGCGAATAATGGGGTCTCGGGTAATTTACCTATCCCTCGTTTCCACAATGTGTGATCATCCCTGAGATTTAGAATAATGGGGTCGCAGGAGACACTCCTACCCCTCTGCTTCTCAAGAAATCATTCCAATCTTTTCTTTATAAACTTAGATATCGAGATGCCGAAGAGAGAGAAGGAAGGGAACCAGAAACACACAGACAGTACCTTCCAGACTTGTAAGAGGATTCCGATCCAGTGATTACCAAGCCCCAAGACAAGCAAATAAAGTCAGTATTAGTGTTGGAGGTCAGCTTTGGTTCCTTCAAACAATCTCAGCAAGTGCAAACATAGTTGACAGGTTGATCCACTTTAGTATCTCTAGTACTTCTGCAGTCAGTAAATCTAAGACTAGTCTAAAGAGTGGTTAGATGACAAGTAATAAATCGATTAAGATATATCCCCTTCTTGACTCAATAAAAACTTTTTGAAAACGTTTTAAATAAGACTCATAAAGTAGATAATCTTTAGTAATCCCCCCAGACTTAAATTACACTGTCCCCAGTGTAAAACAGCCGGTGGTAAGGTGAAAATCATAAAGCAATAGCACAAAATTAACAAGTAAGAACGATATACCAGCTCGCGGATGTCTGTGTTGATCGACACAATGAAGTATCAATCGATCGTTGAAGATGAAGCGCTGTCGAACGATATCAACATGGTCTCATTGGTCGATGGTTAGAGAGATCGTTTGACACAATGATTAGACAATCGATCGTTTGATATGAAGTGCTGGCGATCGATATCAAGCTGGTCTCATCGGGCGATGTGCTGAGCAATCGTCTACACTTGGATCTGTTTTTCAAAATTTTTTTTTTTTTTTTTTACTAACTAAAACACAATATCAGTAGAACCTCCCCCAGACTTAAAGAACACTATAATGGTGTTATCAAGTCGGAGATTGGTGAGAAATAAACCATAAGTACTCAATTTAACAAGTTAGAACGAAATACCTGACCGGAATAGATGTTGATCGATGTAAATGTGTTGTCATCGGTCGTGGCAGATTTGGTTATGTCGATCGATATCGACTTCTTCTCGTCGGTCGATATTATGGCAATCGTTTACTCGGGTCCCTATTCTAAATAGCTAATCTAAATTATAATATTAGTACGACCTCCCCCAGACGTAAACAACACTGTTACCAGTGTTATACAGTCTAAGATTGGTGGAAGAATAAATCATAAGGACAATATTTAACAAGGAAAAATGGTGTATCTGATTTGGATTGGAGTGTCGACAAACACATTTAAGTGGCGGTCAATACTCCTAATGGTCTTTCGATCGATGCTAGCTAGCCATCGTCGATTCTTGTAGAAACTCATCTTCCTTGAATCTATCTCCTGTATTTTTACTAAGATAAAACACTAAAAGTCAATAATAGATAAATATAAAACTAATATATATATATATATATATTTTTTTTTTTCAGATGAACAGTGACTCTGCTACAGTAGGGTTGCTACAGTGATTCTGCTACAGTAACTCTGTAGTACAGTGTCGCTCGATTTGCTTGCTACAGTATCGTTCGGCACTGTTGCTACAGTGTCGTGCATACTGTTCATCTTTTTTTTTTTTAACCTGCAAAATTTAAAAACAAAAATCAGTAGTATATGAAAATAAAACCAAATGTAAAACAAACCTAACAGTGGGTTGCCTCCCACTCAGCGCTTATTTTTAGTCATTAGCTTGACTTTTGGAGGTCTGATTTAATCTGGATGAGGATGTGAACTTGCTCCAAAACAAGTTTCTGTGTCTCTCTTCCTCATTTGGTTGATGCAGTTGATGAAAGCTCTTGCAGACGCTTCCCCTTTGTCTCTCAGTTTTGGATCAGATAGCACTCTAACCTTAGCAAAAGAAGCTGGACCTCCTCTGCGGCGCACTCTACACTCAAGACTTTCCTCCTGACACTGAGAAGGGACCAGTGATAGAGAATATACATCTATATTCCTTTTCATTTTCTTCTTCCTCTTTCTACGTCTTCCCCCAGACGTAGACTTTTCAGTCTCGTTCTGTTCTGAAATTTGGATGCTGTCGACCGATTCTAAAGGCTCTGTGTCGGTCGATTCGTGAGGCTCATTGTCGACCGATCTTGAAAGTTGAATGTCGATCGATGTTAATCCTGATTTTGCAAACTCGCGATCTGCATATGTTAGAGGTGCTGGATCTCCAAACATCTCTATGTATGAAATCAAATCTTCACTTTTCTTCTTCTCCACAGGATCATAGAAGACATTTTCATCAACATTAGTTAGGCACATCCTATTCTTCTTAAGATCACAAACTGCTCCCACTGTAGCCATGAAGGCTCTTCCAAAAAGAAGGGAAGATGTCCTTCCTGATTTGAGCTCCACGACATGAAAATCCACAGGAATAGTGCATTCTCCTATCTCCACTTTAACATTATTCATCATGCCTGCTGAGTTTGCTTTGGAGTTATCAACGAAAGAGAAACTATCTTTTGAAGGTTCCGTCTTTAATCCTAATACTTCAGCAGTGTCTATAGCCATGATGCTGACTGCAGATCCAGTATCGCAGACGGCGTTTGGCAAATCGTGGTTATTTATAGAGCATGGAATCAGAAACTTTCCAGGATCTTGTTCCTTCTTTAGAGTCCTCTTAGGCTTACGGCAGACCTTGTTGAATAATATCTCCATGTCCTTTTCTGTCTCTCTACTCTCTCTGAAAAAATTACCAAGTCTGTACTTATAATAGGCTTCCTCAAAAGTCATACCCTTAGGAACTCTCTTCACCCTCTTGTGAAATCCATCAAGTTCAGCTTTGTTGGCTTCTCTCCTCAGGTGTTTGGGAACATAGAATTTCTTAGCTTTCAACATCATCCCAAACTGAATCACTTCTTTTGTTGCCTGCCGTTCCATGACAGATTCATGTCCGTCCATTTGGTTTCGATCGATACCAGGTGGATGTCGTCGATCGACACTCTCAACGAAAGAAGTTTCAACTAGAGCCAATTGCTTTTGGTCTGGTGCATCTGCAGGTTGCTGTTTGGTCTTCTCCATTGTTTTTAAGCAAACTGGCGTCTGAGATGGGTTGCGAGTTGCATTCAAATCGTGGGCATAAGGGTCTGGTAAACACACTAGATTTATAGTGAGCCGCTGTCGATCGATGCTTTCCCGTGGAGGTCGATCGATACCGTTTTGTTTGTGTTGCTCGACGTCATATGTTTTAGCATGGTACGGGATGGGAGGATGTGGGTGTTGAGCAGCGAAATCTGAGTGGCTCTGAATTTGAACAGTACTGCATGACCCCAAAAGTGGTGTCGATCGATGTTCAGCTGATGGTGTAGATCGACACAAGTACGAGCTACCAATGGACATGCAACTTTCGACTAAAAAGCCTTCTTCTTCCAACTTCTCATGTTTGATTACTTCCCCAAAGTAATTATCCCATCTGGAATCGACATGTTGCTCTTCCCAGTCGGGATGAATAGTGTCACGATGAACAGTATCCCGACGAACAGTTTCTGGGTGAACAGTGTCACGATGAACAGTACCGCGAAGAACAGTATTTCGGTGAACAGTGCCGTGATGAACAGTGTCGACCGATACGAGATGAACAGTGTCGACCGATATCGGATGAACAGTGTCGATCGATGCGGGATGAACAGTACCTCGATGAACAGTACTCGGATGAACAGTACCCGCGTGAACAGTACTCTGATGAATAGTACCGACATGAATAGTATCGTTCCTTTGAAGAAAATTTTCATTTTTCACAGTTTTTGCAATCTGAGAAATTTGGGTGCACAATATCTTGAAACAGGTATTGATGATGTCTATCATTCCATTCACCTCTTTGCAGAGAGAATCCAAATGCAGATTAAGCTCCTCAGTGATCTCCTGTTGTTCTTTCAAGCGCTCCTCTAGCATAAATTCCATCTCTTCTAAATTGTATTGATCCTCATCCTGGTATATAGCGTGCTCCACAAATGAGACTTCATGTACAGAACCAATCTCAGCCTCAATGATCTTGTTGTCATCCTTTACAGCTGATTTTATCCTGTGCATATCTAGATTTTTGGCACTGGTGCTGGACGCCAAGCTCTCAATCAGTCTCTTAGCTTCCTCTAGGGTCCTTGTTCTAAAGTTCCCCTCGCTTGCAGTGTCCAGCATTACATGATATTGCACATCAATACCATTGCAGAACTTCATCAACAGCTGAACCTCCGTAAAACCATGATGTGGACAGTCCCTTTGGTAGCTCCTGAACCTCTCCCAAGAGCTTCTGAAGCCTTCTGTAGGTCCCTGAGAGAATGTCCAAATTTTATCTCTTATTTCTTCAGTACGTGATTCATCAAAGAATTTACACAGGAATGCATTTTGGATGTCGGGCCAGGATGTAAGAGATCCTGGTGGTAGCTGCTTAAGCCAATGCGAAGCTTCTCCAACAAGTGAGTATTTGAAGAGCTTGCAAAGCAAGTAGTCCTCAGGGACTTCATCCATACAGATAAGAGAAATAATATCCTCGAACCTTTTTAGATGGTCCATAGGATGCTCGTGAGATAATCCAGAGTAACGTATCTGTGCCACGAGGGTGTAGTACTTTGGATTCAGCTCGAAATTCTGTGTCTGGATGTCTGGTAGACGAATGGCTGATCTGTTGAAATAGTATTCCTCTGGACGGTTGTAGTCAGCCAGTGTCCTTTGTCGAGCATTCTCATCCACAGGTATAGCAGCTCCTGTAGCATCAATATCGGAGTTAAGGATTACAGTCCCCTGAGCATTAAGTCTCTGACCTACTGCATTACGTAGATGACCATCCTGGTCATGCAGGTCCCCATTCTCATCCCTTTGTAGCACAAGTATCTCGCTCATGGTTGCTCCCAGATTGGTATCGACCGATGTTGCAGATGATGTGTCGATCGATTCTCTTTCACAAGTGTCGATCGATGATGTATAAGTGGTATCGATCGATGCTGAGAGTTTCTCTTTGCGGATCGAGCGTTCCAAACGTGCTGGGTCTGAGAACAAAAGCAATTCTCCCTTGCTGCTTCTGGTACTAATTGGCATGTACCTGAAAAACAAGAAAAAATTTTCGTAAGTAACTTAAAATAGTAAATAAAACCTAGAATAAACCTATTAATCAAGTCTAATGGCGAATCCTTGCTCCCCGGCAACGGCGCCAAATTTGATATCACTCAAATTACCCTAACAAGTGATCTTACTCTCTCAAATAACATGTTCGATTGTAGTACTTAGGGATCGAATCCACAGAGAGCTAGGGCACACACTAAACTATATATATTAAGATTAAACTAGGCAAACAGTTATAAAGCAGTAAATATGAATGTAATAAATAAATGAAAGCAAAGTGAACAAGGCAGTTGTTCTTATGTAACTAAGAGTTGTTTGATGGAAGAATGGTAGCTAGATCTAGGGTTTCTATTCAGGCTGGAATTATAATGATATAGATACTAAATTATGATATTATAGAACTCAACTATAAGAATAACATATCAACTCTCGTTGTATAGGTTATCTATTACTAGATCCAATGATCTCACCTTTCGGGATGATCAATTAGAAAGTGTCGATCGATGACTCTATAAGAGAATCGATCGATACACCTTTCGCTCCGTCGATCGATTCACCTGTCGGAATATCGATCGACGCGCTTCTAGTAGGCTTAATGCGCGGGTTGAATATATGCTCACTAGGCTTTCTAAACCAACTGTCGCTGTTATCTAGCAATCCTAGATCAGAGAAGACAAGTCAGATAAGAGACCAAGCTCTCGCTTGTGCCTAATGATTCTATGATCAAGTTCAGGTTAATTACTCAAGAACAAGCATTAAGAACAGTCTCAATGATTAATACCACAACTTAGCAATTCTATATTTGGGGCTAATCCCTCATAACCTATCTGAACCCTAAACCTAACAGGTGGATCTACTCAGACATAATAGTTGTCACAGAAATCATAGATGAGTAGATGAAATTGCAATAGAATAGATATAAAAACCAAAGGAGTTCCAAGAGGACTCTGAAGGAGTTCCTCTCTTCTCTCCTAAACTAAGAACAATGAATCAAAAGAAAGCGTAGAAAGCGTAGCCGTCAACTGTGGCTTAGAAATAACATAAATAGAGTTTCTGGTCGTCAAAAGTATTTTGGTAACGTTGTGATGACCCCTGGGCTTCAGTCGGTCATGAAATATACTCAGCCCACATTCTGATGTCCCTGTCGATCGACATGCAGTGTGCTGTGTCGATCGACATACAATCCTCTTCTCGACAGTCTTCTCTCGCGAGGCAGACTGACCACTATTCCGTAAAACGGGAATAACTTCCGATCTAACCGTTGGATTGATCTCAAACCGGTGGCATTGGAAAACTAATTAAATATCTATCTTGAGAGCTAAACCTCTGAAGCGTCTGTGCAGTTCTGCACTGCGAAAGACTCCAAAAGGCACCAAAATCACCATATATCTCCAAATCGTCCCTGAACCTGTAAATACTCTAAATAGACTCCAAAACATAGTAAATAGTATATAAAACACTTATATACCATGGGTAAAAATAGGTAAAATCTATGGTATATCAACTCCCCCAGACTTACCCTTTTGCTTGTCCTCAAGCAAAACAACCGGGCTGTCTCTCTGAAAGAGGTTTGAAAACAGCAGGGACTCAAAGGATTTTAAAAACTCAGTTCATCATCTCTTTATTAGTGCAAACCAAATCATTAAACATCCTAACCTTAGAAGCACATCATACCATATCCTAGTATCGCAACCAAATTCCACTAGTTCTACAACCTAACAGATCCTGTCTGACAATCCCCTCTACTAACCTCATTTCTTGCATAAAAATAAAAGTGTAGGCTTTACCTTGGGAGTATCGATCAAAGAACACACGGACTCAACTCAAACAAGTTTCTGAACACACAGGTAGTCTTCTCTGATCCCTTTCTCCCATCATCTCTCTTCTCTGAATCTCTTATTAGTTTCAATTTCAACAGATTTCGATGCCAACACAGGTCATCTAGTCTATCTCATTGACATTGCATTTGTAACTCATACATTTGACAAAGTGTAGCGAATAATGGGGTCTCGGGTAATTTACCTATCCCTCGTTTCCACAATGTGTGATCATTCCTGAGATTTAGAATAATGGGGTCGCAGGAGACACTCCTACCCCTCTGCTTCTCAAGAAATCATTCCAATCTTTTCTTTATAAACTTAGATATCGAGATGCCGAAGAGAGAGAAGGAAGGGAACCAGAAACACACAGACAGTACCTTCCAGACTTGTAAGAGGATTCCGATCCAGTGATTACCAAGCCCCAAGACAAGCAAATAAAGTCAGTATTAGTGTTGGAGGTCAGCTTTGGTTCCTTCAAACAATCTCAGCAAGTGCAAACATAGTTGACAGGTTGATCCACTTTAGTATCTCTAGTACTTCTGCAGTCAGTAAATCTAAGACTAGTCTAAAGAGTGGTTAGATGACAAGTAATAAATCGATTAAGATATATCCCCTTCTTGACTCAATAAAAACTTTTTGAAAACGTTTTAAATAAGACTCATAAAGTAGATAATCTTTAGTAATCCCCCCAGACTTAAATTACACTGTCCCCAGTGTAAAACAGCCGGTGGTAAGGTGAAAATCATAAAGCAATAGCACAAAATTAACAAGTAAGAACGATATACCAGCTCGCGGATGTCTGTGTTGATCGACACAATGAAGTATCAATCGATCGTTGAAGATGAAGCGCTGTCGAACGATATCAACATGGTCTCATTGGTCGATGGTTAGAGAGATCGTTTGACACAATGATTAGACAATCGATCGTTTGATATGAAGTGCTGGCGATCGATATCAAGCTGGTCTCATCGGGCGATGTGCTGAGCAATCGTCTACACTTGGATCTGTTTTTCAAAATTTTTTTTTTTTTTTTTTTTACTAACTAAAACACAATATCAGTAGAACCTCCCCCCAGACTTAAAGAACACTATAATGGTGTTATCAAGTCGGAGATTGGTGAGAAATAAACCATAAGTACTCAATTTAACAAGTTAGAACGAAATACCTGACCGGAATAGATGTTGATCGATGTAAATGTGTTGTCATCGGTCGTGGCAGATTTGGTTATGTCGATCGATATCGACTTCTTCTCGTCGGTCGATATTATGGCAATCGTTTACTCGGGTCCCTATTCTAAATAGCTAATCTAAATTATAATATTAGTACGACCTCCCCCAGACGTAAACAACACTGTTACCAGTGTTATACAGTCTAAGATTGGTGGAAGAATAAATCATAAGGACAATATTTAACAAGGAAAAATGGTGTATCTGATTTGGATTGGAGTGTCGACAAACACATTTAAGTGGCGGTCAATACTCCTAATGGTCTTTCGATCGATGCTAGCTAGCCATCGTCGATTCTTGTAGAAACTCATCTTCCTTGAATCTATCTCCTGTATTTTTACTAAGATAAAACACTAAAAGTCAATAATAGATAAATATAAAACTAATATATATATATATATATTTTTTTTTTTCAGATGAACAGTGACTCTGCTACAGTAGGGTTGCTACAGTGATTCTGCTACAGTAACTCTGTAGTACAGTGTCGCTCGATTTGCTTGCTACAGTATCGCTCGGCACTGTTGCTACAGTGTCGTGCATACTGTTCATCTTTTTTTTTTTTAACCTGCAAAATTTAAAAACAAAAATCAGTAGTATATGAAAATAAAACCAAATGTAAAACAAACCTAACAGTGGGTTGCCTCCCACTCAGCGCTTATTTTTAGTCATTAGCTTGACTTTTGGAGGTCTGATTTAATCTGGATGAGGATGTGAACTTGCTCCAAAACAAGTTTCTGTGTCTCTCTTCCTCATTTGGTTGATGCAGTTGATGAAAGCTCTTGCAGACGCTTCCCCTTTGTCTCTCAGTTTTGGATCAGATAGCACTCTAACCTTAGCAAAAGAAGCTGGACCTCCTCTGCGGCGCACTCTACACTCAAGACTTTCCTCCTGACACTGAGAAGGGACCAGTGATAGAGAATATACATCTATATTCCTTTTCATTTTCTTCTTCCTCTTTCTACGTCTTCCCCCAGACGTAGACTTTTCAGTCTCGTTCTGTTCTGAAATTTGGATGCTGTCGACCGATTCTAAAGGCTCTGTGTCGGTCGATTCGTGAGGCTCATTGTCGACCGATCTTGAAAGTTGAATGTCGATCGATGTTAATCCTGATTTTGCAAACTCGCGATCTGCATATGTTAGAGGTGCTGGATCTCCAAACATCTCTATGTATGAAATCAAATCTTCACTTTTCTTCTTCTCCACAGGATCATAGAAGACATTTTCATCAACATTAGTTAGGCACATCCTATTCTTCTTAAGATCACAAACTGCTCCCACTGTAGCCATGAAGGCTCTTCCAAAAAGAAGGGAAGATGTCCTACCTGATTTGAGCTCCACGACATGAAAATCCACAGGAATAGTGCATTCTCCTATCTCCACTTTAACATTATTCATCATGCCTGCTGAGTTTGCTTTGGAGTTATCAACGAAAGAGAAACTATCTTTTGAAGGTTCCGTCTTTAATCCTAATACTTCAGCAGTGTCTATAGCCATGATGCTGACTGCAGATCCAGTATCGCAGACGGCGTTTGGCAAATCGTGGTTATTTATAGAGCATGGAATCAGAAACTTTCCAGGATCTTGTTCCTTCTTTAGAGTCCTCTTAGGCTTACGGCAGACCTTGTTGAATAATATCTCCATGTCCTTTTCTGTCTCTCTACTCTCTCTGAAAAAATTACCAAGTCTGTACTTATAATAGGCTTCCTCAAAAGTCATACCCTTAGGAACTCTCTTCACCCTCTTGTGAAATCCATCAAGTTCAGCTTTGTTGGCTTCTCTCCTCAGGTGTTTGGGAACATAGAATTTCTTAGCTTTCAACATCATCCCAAACTGAATCACTTCTTTTGTTGCCTGCCGTTCCATGACAGATTCATGTCCGTCCATTTGGTTTCGATCGATACCAGGTGGATGTCGTCGATCGACACTCTCAACGAAAGAAGTTTCAACTAGAGCCAATTGCTTTTGGTCTGGTGCATCTGCAGGTTGCTGTTTGGTCTTCTCCATTGTTTTTAAGCAAACTGGCGTCTGAGATGGGTTGCGAGTTGCATTCAAATCGTGGGCATAAGGGTCTGGTAAACACACTAGATTTATAGTGAGCCGCTGTCGATCGATGCTTTCCCGTGGAGGTCGATCGATACCGTTTTGTTTGTGTTGCTCGACGTCATATGTTTTAGCATGGTACGGGATGGGAGGATGTGGGTGTTGAGCAGCGAAATCTGAGTGGCTCTGAATTTGAACAGTACTGCATGACCCCAAAAGTGGTGTCGATCGATGTTCAGCTGATGGTGTAGATCGACACAAGTACGAGCTACCAATGGACATGCAACTTTCGACTAAAAAGCCTTCTTCTTCCAACTTCTCATGTTTGATTACTTCCCCAAAGTAATTATCCCATCTGGAATCGACATGTTGCTCTTCCCAGTCGGGATGAATAGTGTCACGATGAACAGTATCCCGACGAACAGTTTCTGGGTGAACAGTGTCACGATGAACAGTACCGCGAAGAACAGTATTTCGGTGAACAGTGCCGTGATGAACAGTGTCGACCGATACGAGATGAACAGTGTCGACCGATATCGGATGAACAGTGTCGATCGATGCGGGATGAACAGTACCTCGATGAACAGTACTCGGATGAACAGTACCCGCGTGAACAGTACTCTGATGAATAGTACCGACATGAATAGTATCGTTCCTTTGAAGAAAATTTTCATTTTTCACAGTTTTTGCAATCTGAGAAATTTGGGTGCACAATATCTTGAAACAGGTATTGATGATGTCTATCATTCCATTCACCTCTTTGCAGAGAGAATCCAAATGCAGATTAAGCTCCTCAGTGATCTCCTGTTGTTCTTTCAAGCGCTCCTCTAGCATAAATTCCATCTCTTCTAAATTGTATTGATCCTCATCCTGGTATATAGCGTGCTCCACAAATGAGACTTCATGTACAGAACCAATCTCAGCCTCAATGATCTTGTTGTCATCCTTTACAGCTGATTTTATCCTGTGCATATCTAGATTTTTGGCACTGGTGCTGGACGCCAAGCTCTCAATCAGTCTCTTAGCTTCCTCTAGGGTCCTTGTTCTAAAGTTCCCCTCGCTTGCAGTGTCCAGCATTACATGATATTGCACATCAATACCATTGCAGAACTTCATCAACAGCTGAACCTCCGTAAAACCATGATGTGGACAGTCCCTTTGGTAGCTCCTGAACCTCTCCCAAGAGCTTCTGAAGCCTTCTGTAGGTCCCTGAGAGAATGTCCAAATTTTATCTCTTATTTCTTCAGTACGTGATTCATCAAAGAATTTACACAGGAATGCATTTTGGATGTCGGGCCAGGATGTAAGAGATCCTGGTGGTAGCTGCTTAAGCCAATGCGAAGCTTCTCCAACAAGTGAGTATTTGAAGAGCTTGCAAAGCAAGTAGTCCTCAGGGACTTCATCCATACAGATAAGAGAAATAAGATCCTCGAACCTTTTTAGATGGTCCATAGGATGCTCGTGAGATAATCCAGAGTAACGTATCTGTGCCACGAGGGTGTAGTACTTTGGATTCAGCTCGAAATTCTGTGTCTGGATGTCTGGTAGACGAATGGCTGATCTGTTGAAATAGTATTCCTCTGGACGGTTGTAGTCAGCCAGTGTCCTTTGTCGAGCATTCTCATCCACAGGTATAGCAGCTCCTGTAGCATCAATATCGGAGTTAAGGATTACAGTCCCCTGAGCATTAAGTCTCTGACCTACTGCATTACGTAGATGACCATCCTGGTCATGCAGGTCCCCATTCTCATCCCTTTGTAGCACAAGTATCTCGCTCATGGTTGCTCCCAGATTGGTATCGACCGATGTTGCAGATGATGTGTCGATCGATTCTCTTTCACAAGTGTCGATCGATGATGTATAAGTGGTATCGATCGATGCTGAGAGTTTCTCTTTGCGGATCGAGCGTTCCAAACGTGCTGGGTCTGAGAACAAAAGCAATTCTCCCTTGCTGCTTCTGGTACTAATTGGCATGTACCTGAAAAACAAGAAAAAATTTTCGTAAGTAACTTAAAATAGTAAATAAAACCTAGAATAAACCTATTAATCAAGTCTAATGGCGAATCCTTGCTCCCCGGCAACGGCGCCAAATTTGATATCACTCAAATTACCCTAACAAGTGATCTTACTCTCTCAAATAACATGTTCGATTGTAGTACTTAGGGATCGAATCCACAGAGAGCTAGGGCACACACTAAACTATATATATTAAGATTAAACTAGGCAAACAGTTATAAAGCAGTAAATATGAATGTAATAAATAAATGAAAGCAAAGTGAACAAGGCAGTTGTTCTTATGTAACTAAGAGTTGTTTGATGGAAGGATGGTAGCTAGATCTAGGGTTTCTATTCAGGCTGGAATTATAATGATATAGATACTAAATTATGATATTATAGAACTCAACTATAAGAATAACATATCAACTCTCGTTGTATAGGTTATCTATTACTAGATCCAATGATCTCACCTTTCGGGATGATCAATTAGAAAGTGTCGATCGATGACTCTATAAGAGAATCGATCGATACACCTTTCGCTCCGTCGATCGATTCACCTGTCGGAATATCGATCGACGCGCTTCTAGTAGGCTTAATGCGCGGGTTGAATATATGCTCACTAGGCTTTCTAAACCAACTGTCGCTGTTATCTAGCAATCCTAGATCAGAGAAGACAAGTCAGATAAGAGACCAAGCTCTCGCTTGTGCCTAATGATTCTATGATCAAGTTCAGGTTAATTACTCAAGAACAAGCATTAAGAACAGTCTCAATGATTAATACCACAACTTAGCAATTCTATATTTGGGGCTAATCCCTCATAACCTATCTGAACCCTAAACCTAACAGGTGGATCTACTCAGACATAATAGTTGTCACAGAAATCATAGATGAGTAGATGAAATTGCAATAGAATAGATATAAAAACCAAAGGAGTTCCAAGAGGACTCTGAAGGAGTTCCTCTCTTCTCTCCTAAACTAAGAACAATGAATCAAAAGAAAGCGTAGCCGTCAACTGTGGCTTAGAAATAACATAAATAGAGTTTCTGGTCGTCAAGGGTATTTTGGTAACTTTGTGATGACTCCTGGGCTTCAGTCGGTCATGAAATATACTCAGCCCACATTCTGATGTCCCTGTCGATCGACATGCAGTGTGCTGTGTCGATCGACATACAATCCTCTTCTCGACAGTCTTCTCTCGCGAGGCAGACTGACCACTTTTCCGTAAAACGAGCATAACTTCCGATCTAACCGTTGGATTGATCTCAAACCGGTGGCATTGGAAAGCTAACTTAAATCTCTATCTTGTGTCAAAAGATGGGCTAGATCCAACGGTGGGAAGGTCTCCACAGAGAGCTAAACCTCTGAAGCGTCTGTGCAGTTCTGCACTGCGAATGACTCCAAAAGGCACCAAAATCACCATATATTTCCAAATTGTCCCTGAACCTGTAAATACTCTAAATAGACTCCAAAACATAGTAAATAGTATATAAAACACTTATATACCATGGGTAAAAATAGGTAAAATCTATGATATATCACAAATCAAGCATCTTACTTCTTTGTTCCTTTTGGTTTGATAAGAATCATGAAGATATTGCCATATGTCCGAACAAGCCAATCTGGAATCACATGAATAAAAAGTGGGATAGCTTCTTCCTCATAACTCCTCTAAGATTTATTCAACTTCCTGTTGATTCTAAACTGATTAATGGTTTCCAATCAAGCTTCTTACATATTTGTTCCTTATGGTTTAATAAGAATCATGAAAATATTGCCATATGTCCGAACAGGCTAATCTGGAATCACCTGAATAGAAAGTGGGATAGCTTCTTCCTCATAACTCCTATGAGATTTATTCAACTTCCTAGTGATTGTAAACTGATTAATGGTTTCAAATCAAGCTTCTTACGTCTTTGTTCCTTCTGGTTTGATAAGAATCATGAAGATATTTCCATATGTCCGAACAAGCGAATCTAGGATACCTGAATAGAAAGTGGGATAGCTTCTTCCTCATAACAACTATGAGATTTATTCAACTTCCTGGTGATTCTAAACTGATTAACGGTTTCAAATCAAGCTTCTTACATCTTTGTTCCTTCTGGTTTGATAAGAATCATGAAGATATTGCCATATGTCCGAACATGCCAATCTGGAATCACCTGAATAGAAAGTGAGATAGCTTCTTCCTCATAACTCCTATGAGATTTATTCAACTTCCTGGTGATTGTAAACTGATTAATGGTTTCAAATCAAGCTTCTTACGTCTTTGTTCCTTCTGGTTTGATAACAATCATGAAGATATTGCCATATGTCCGAACAAGCTAATCTGGGATCACCTGAATAGAAAGTGGGATAGCTTCTTCCTCATAACAACTATGAGATTTATTCAACTTCCTGGTGATTCTAAACTGATTAACGGTTTCAAATCAAGCTTCTTACATCTTTGTTCCTTCTGGTTTGATAAGAATCATGAAGATATTGCCATATGTCCGAACAGTCCAATCTGGAATCACCTGAATAGAAAGTGGGATAGCTTCTTCCTCATAACTCCTATGAGATTTATTCAACTTCCTGGTGATTGTAAACTGATTAATGGTTTCAAATCAAGCTTCTTACGTCTTTGTTCCTTCTGGTTTGATAAGAATCATAAAGATATTGTCATATGTCTGAATAGGCTTATATGGGATCACCTGAATAGAAGGTGGGATAGCTTCTTCCTCATAACTCCAATGAGATTTATTCAACTTCCTGGTGATTCTAAACTGATTAATGGTTTCAAATCACGATTACATCTTTGTTCCTTCTGGTTTGATAAGAATCATGAAGATATTGCCATATGTCCGAACAGGCTAATCTGGGATCACCTGAATAGAAAGTGGGATAGCTTCTTCCTCATAACTCCAATGAGATTTATTCAACTTCCTGGTGATACTAATCTGATTAATGGTTTCAAATCAAGCTTCTTACATCTTTGTTCTTTCTGGTTTGATAATAATCATGAAGATATTGCCATATGTCTGAACAGGCTAATTTGGGATCACCTAAATAGAAAGTGGGATAGCTTCTTCCTCATAACTCCTATGAGATTTATTAAACTTACTGGTGATTCTAAGCTGATTAATGGTTTCAAATCAAACTTCTTACGTCTTTGTTCCTTCTGTTTTGATAAGAATCATGAAGATATTGCCATATGTCCGAACAGGCTAATCTAGGATCACCTTAATAGAAAGTGGTATAGCTTCTTCCTCATAACTCCAATGAGATTTATTCAACTTCCTGGTGATTCTAAACTTATTAATGGTTTCAAATCAAGCTTCTTATGTCTTTGTTCCTTCTGGTTTGATAAGAATCATGAAGATATTGCCATATGTCTAAACAGGCTAATCAGGGATCACCTGAATAGAAAGTGGGATAGCTTCTTCCTCATAACTCCTATGAGATTTATTCAACTTCCTGGTGATTCTAAACTGATTAATGGTTTCAAATCAAGATTCTTACATCTTTGTTCCTTCTGGTTTGATAAGAATCATGAAGATATTGTCATATGTCCGAACAGGCTAATCTGGGCTAACCTGAATAGAAAGTGAAAGAGCTTCTTCCTCATAACTCCTATGAGATTTAATAAACTTCCTGGTGATTCTAAACTGATTAATGATTTCAAATCAAGCTTCTTACGTCTTTCTTCCTTCTGGTTTGATAAGAATCATGAAGATATTGCCATATGTCCGAACAGGGTAATCTGGGATCACCTGAATAGAAAGTGGGATAGCTTCTTCCTCATAATTCCTATGAGATTTATTCAACTTCCTGGTGATTCTAAACTGATTAATGGTTTCAAATCAAGCTTCTTACATCTTTGTTCCTTCTGGTTTAATAAGAATCATGAAGATATTGCCATATGTCTGAACAGGCTTATCTGGGATCACCTGAATAGAAAGTGGGATAGCTTCTTCCTCATAACTACAATGAGATTTATTCAACTTCCTGGTGATACTAAACTGATTAGTGGTTTCAAATCAATCTTCTTACATTGTTGTTCATTCTGGTTTGATAAGAATCATGAAGATATTGCCATATGTCCGAACAGGCTAATCTGGGATCACCTGAATAGAAAGTGGGATAGCTTCTTCCTCATAATTCCTATGAGATTTATTCAACTTCCTGTTGATTCTAAACTTATTAATGGTTTCAAATCAAGCTTATTACATTTTTGTTCCTTCTGGTTTGATAAGATTCATGAAGATATTGCCATATGTCTGAACATGCTTATCTGGGATCACCTGAATAGAAAGTGGGATAGCTTCTTCCTCATAACTCCAATGAGATTTATTCAACTTCCTGGTGATTCTAAACTGATTAGTGGTTTCAAATCAAGCTTCTTACATCTTTTTTCCTTCTGGTTTGATAATAATCATGAAGATACTGCCATATGTCCGAACAGGCTAATATGGGATCACCTGAATAGAAAGTGGGATAGCTTCTTCCTCATAATTCCTATGAGATTTATTCAACTTCCTGTTGATTCTAAACTGATTAATGGTTTCAAATCAAGCTTCTTACATCTTTGTTCCTTCTGGTTTGATAAGAATCATGAAGATATTGCCATATGTCCGAACAGGCTAATCTGGGATCACCTGAATAGAAAGTGGGATAGCTTCTTCCTCATAATTCCTATGAGATTTATTCAACTTCCTGTTGATTCTAACCTGATTAATGGTTTCAAATCAAGCTTCTTACATCTTTTTTCCTTTTTGTTTGATAAGAATCATGAAGATATTGCCATATGTCCGAACAAGCAAATCTGGAATCACCGGAATAGAAAGTGGGATAGCTTCTTCCTCATAACTCCTCTAAGATTTATTCAACTTCCTGGTGATTCTAAACTGATTAATGGTTTCCAATCAAGCTTCTTACATCTTTGTTCCTTATGGTTTGATAAGAATCATGAAGATATTGCCATATGTCCGAACAGGCTAATCTGGGATCACCTGAATAGAAAGTGGGATAGCTTCTTCCTCATAACTCCTATGAGATTATTCAACTTCCTGTTGATTCTAAACTTATAAATGGTTTCAAATCAAGCTTCTTACGTCTTTGTTCCTTCTGGTTTGATAAGAATCATGAAGATATTGCCATATGTCCGAACAAGAAAATCTGGAATCACCTGAATAGAAAGTGGGATAGCTTCTTCCTCATAACTCCTCTAAGATTTATTTAACTTCCTGGTGATTCTAAACTGATTAATGGTTTCCAATCAAGCTTCTTACATCTTTGTTCGTTATGGTTAGATAAGAATCATGAAGATATTGCCATATGTCCGAACAGGCTAATATGGAATCACCTGAATAGAAAGTGGGATAGCTTCTTCCTCATAACTCCTATGAGATTTATTCAACTTCCTGGTGATTCTAAATTGATTAATGGTTTCCAATCAAGCTTCTTACATCTTTGTTCCTTATGGTTTGATAAGAATCATGAAGATATTGCCATATGTCCGAACAGGCTAATCTGGGATCACCTGAATAGAAAGTGGGATAGCTTCTTCCTCATAACTCCTATGAGATTTATTCAACTTCCTGTTGATTCTAAACTGATAAATGGTTTCAAATCAAGCTTCTTACGTCTTTGTTCCTTCTGGTTTGATAAGAATCATGAAGATATTGCCATATGTCCGAACAGGCTAATTTGGAAACACCTGAATAGAAAGTGGGATAGCTTCTTCCTCATAACTCCTATGAGATTTATTCAACTTCCTGTTGATTCTAAACTTATAAATGGTTTCAAATCAAGCTTCTTACGTCTTTTTCCTTCTGGTTTGATAAGAATCATAAAGATATTGCCATATGTCCGAACAAGCAAATCTGGAATCACCTGAATAGAAGGTGGGATAGCTTCTTCCTCATAACTCCTCTAAGATTTATTTAACTTCCTGGTGATTCTAAACTGATTAACGGTTTCCAATCAAGCTTCTTACATCTTTGTTCCTTATGGTTTGATAAGAATCATGAAGATATTGCCATATGTCCGAACAGGCTAATCTGGAATCACCTGAATAGAAAGTGGGATAGCTTCTTCCTCATAACTCCTATGAGATTTATTCAACTTCCTGGTGATTCTAAACTGATTAATGGTTTCCAATCAAGCTTCTTACATCTTTTTTCCTTATGGTTTGATAAGAATCATGAAGATATTGCCATATGTCCGAACAGGCTAATCTGGGATCACCTGAATAGAAAGTGGGATAGCTTCTTCCTCATAACTCCTATGAGATTTATTCAACTTCCTGATGATTGTAAACTGATTAATGGTTTCAAATCAAGCTTCTTACGTCTTTGTTCCTTCTGGTTTGATAATAATCATGAAGATATTGCCATTTGTCCGAACAGGCTAATTTGGAAACACCTGAATAGAAAGTGGGATAGCTTCTTCCTCATAACTCCTATGAGATTTATTCAACTTCCTGTTGATTCTAAACTGATAAATGGTTTCAAATCAAGCTTCTTACGTCTTTTTTCCTTCTGGTTTGATAAGAATCATGAAGATATTGCCATATGTCCGAACAGGCTAATCTGGAATCACCTGAATAGAAAGTGGGATAGCTCCTTCCTCATAACTCCTATGAGATTTATTCAACTTCATGGTGATTCTAAACTGATTAATGGTTTCCAATCAAGCTTCTTACATCTTTGTTCCTTATGGTTTGATAAGAATCATGAAGATATTGCCATATGTCCGAACAGGCTAATCTTGGATCACCTGAATAGAAAGTGGGATAGCTTCTTCCTCATAACTCCTATGAGATTTATTCAACTTCCTGTTGATTCTAAACTGATAAATGGTTTCAAATCAAGCTTCTTACGTCTTTGTTCCTTCTGGTTTGATAAGAATCATGAAGATATTGCCATATGTCCGAACAGGCAAATCTGGAATCACCTGAATAGAAAGTGGGATAGCTTCTTCCTCATAACTCCTCTAATATTTATTTAACTTCCTGGTGATTGTAAACTGATTAATGGTTTCAAATCAAGCTTCTTATGTCTTCGTTCCTTCTGGTTTGATAAGAATCATGAAGATATTTCCATATGTCCGAACAGGCTAATCTAGGATACCTGAATAGAAAGTGGGATAGCTTCTTCCTCATAACTCCTATGAGATTTATTCAACTTCCTGGTGATTCTAAACTGATTAATGGTTTCTAATCAATCTTCTTACATCTTTTTCCTTCTGGTTTGATAAGAATCATGAAGATATTTCCATATGTCCGAACAGGCTAATCTAGGATCACCTGAATAGAAAGTGGGATAGCTTCTTCCTCATAACTCCTATGAGATTTATTCAACTTCCTGTTGATTCTAAACTGATAAATGGTTTCAAATCAAGCTTCTTACGTCTTTGTTCCTTCTGGTTTGATAAGAATCATGAAGATATTGCCATATGTCCGAACAGGCTAATCTGGAATCACCTGAATAGAAACTGGGATAGCTTCTTCCTCATAACTCCTATGAGATTTATTCAACTTCCTGTTGATTCTAAACTTATAAATGGTTTCAAATCAAGCTTCTTACGTCTTTTTTCCTTCTGGTTTGATAAGAATCATGAAGATATTGCCATATGTCTGAACAAGCAAATCTGGAATCACCTGAATAGAAAGTGGGATAGCTTCTTCCTCATAACTCCTCTAAGATTTATTTAACTTCCTGGTGATTCTAAACTGATTAATGGTTTCCAATCAAGCTTCTTACATCTTTGTTCCTTATGGTTTGATAAGAATCATGAAGATATTGCCATATGTCCGAACAGGCTAATCTGGAATCACCTGAATAGAAAGTGGGATAGCTTCTTCCTCATAACTCCTATGAGATTTATTCAACTTCCTGGTGATTCTAAACTGATTAATGGTTTCCAATCAAGCTTCTTACATCTTTGTTCCTTATGGTTTGATAATAATCATGAAGATATTGCCATATGTCCGAACAGGCTAATCTTGGATCACCTGAATAGAAAGTGGGATAGCTTCTTCCTCATCACTCCTATGAGATTTATTCAACTTCCTGTTGATTCTAAACTGATAAATGGTTTCAAATCAAGCTTCTTACGTCTTTGTTCCTTCTGGTTTGATAAGAATCATGAAGATATTGCCATATGTCCGAACAGGCTAATTTGGAATCACCTGAATAGAAAGTGGTATAGCTTCTTCCTCATAACTCCTATGAGATTTATTCAACTTCCTGGTGATTCTAAACTGATTAATGGTTTTCAATCAAGCTTCTTACATCTTTGTTCCTTATGGTTTGATAAGAATCATGAAGATATTGACATATGTCCGAACAGGCTAATCTGGAATCACCTGAATAGAAAGTGGGATAGCTTCTTCCTCATAACTCCTATGAGATTTATTCAACTTCCTGGTGATTCTAAACTGATTAATGGTTTCCAATCAAGCTTCTTACATCTTTGTTCCTTATGGTTTGATAAGAATCATGAAGATATTGCCATATGTCCGAACAGGCTAATCTTGGATCACCTGAATAGAAAGTGGGATAGCTTCTTCCTCATAACTCCTATGAGATTTATCCAACTTCCTGGTGATTCTAAACTTATAAATGGTTTCAAATCAAGCTTCTTACGTCTTTTTTCCTTCTGGTTTGCTAAGAATCATGAAGATATTGCCATATGTCCGAACAAGCAAATCTGGAATCACCTGAATAGAAAGTATAATAGCTTCTTCCTCATAACTCCTCTAAGATTTATTTAACTTCCTGGTGATTCTAAACTGATTAATGGTTTCCAATCAAGCTTCTTACATCTTTGTTCCTTATGGTTTGATAAGAATCATGAAGATATTGCCATATGTCCGAACAGGCTAATCTGGAATCACCTGAATAGAAAGTGGGATAGCTTCTTCCTCATAACTCCTATGAGATTTATTCAACTTCCTTGTGATTCTAAACTGATTAATGGTTTCCAATCAAGCTTCTTACATCTTTGTTCATTATGGTTTGATAAGAATCATGAAGATATTGCCATATGTATGAACAGGCTAATCTGGGATCACCTGAATAGAAAGTGGGATAGCTTCTTCCTTATAACTCCTATGAGATTTATTCAACTTCCTGTTGATTCTAAGCTGATAAATGGTTTCAAATCAAGCTTCTTATGTCTTTGTTCCTTCTGGTTTGATAAGAATCATGAATATATTGCCATATGTCCGAACAAGCAAATCTGGAATCACCTGAATAGAAAGTGGGATAGCTTCTTCCTCATAACTCCTCTAAGATTTATTTAACTTCCTGGTGATTGTAAACTGATTAATGGTTTCAAATCAAGCTTCTTATGTCTTTGTTCCTTCTGGTTTGATAAGAATCATGAAGATATTTCCATATGTCCGAACAGGCTAATCTAGGATACCTGAATAGAAAGTAGGATAGCTTCTTCCTCATAACTCCTATGAGACTTATTCAAATTCCTGTTGATTCTAAACTGATTAATGGTTTCAAATCAATCTTCTTACATCTTTGTTCCTTGTGGTTTGATAAGAATCATGAAGATATTGCCATATGTCCGAACAGGCTAATCTGGGATCACCTGAATAGAAAGTGGGATAGCTTCTTCCTCATAATTCCTATGAGATTTATTCAACTTCCTGTTGATTCTAAACTGATTAATGGTTTCAAATCAAGCTTCTTACATCTTTGTTCTTTCTGGTTTGATAAGAATCATGAAGATATTGTCATATGTCCGAACAGGCTAATATGGGATCAACCGAATAGAAAGTGGGATAGCTTCTTCCTCATAACTCCTATGAGATTTATTCAACTTCCTGTTGATTCTAAACTGATAAATGGTTTCAAATCAAGCTTCTTACGTCTTTGTTCCTTCTGGTTTGATAAGAATCATGAAGATATTGCCATATGTCCGAACAGGCTAATCTGGAATCACCTGAATAGAAACTGGGATAGCTTCTTCCTCATAACTCCTATGAGATTTATTCAACTTCCTGTTGATTCTAAACTGATAAATGGTTTCAAATCAAGCTTCTTACGTCTTTTTTTCCTTCTGGTTTGATAAGAATCATGAAGATATTGCCATATGTCTGAACAAGCAAATCTGGAATCACCTGAATAGAAAGTGGGATAGCTTCTTCCTCATAACTTCTCTAAGATTTATTTAACTTCCTGGTGATTCTAAACTGATTAATGGTTTCCAATCAAGCTTCTTACATCTTTGTTCCTTATGGTTTGATAAGAATCATGAAGATATTGCCATATGTCCGAACAGGCTAATCTGGAATCACCTGAATAGAAAGTGGGATAGCTTCTTCCTCATAACTCCTATGAGATTTATTCAAATTCCTTGTGATTCTAAACTGATTAATGGTTTCCAATCAAGCTTCTTACATCTTTGTTCCTTATGGTTTGATAAGAATCATGAAGATATTGCCATATGTCCGAACAGGCTAATCTTGGATCACCTGAATAGAAAGTGGGATAGCTTCTTCCTCATAACTCCTATGAGATTTATTCAACTTCCTGTTGATTCTAAACTGATAAATGGTTTCAAATCAAGCTTCTTACGTCTTTGTTCCTTCTGGTTTGATAAGAATCATGAAGATATTGCCATATGTCCGAACAGGCTAATTTGGAATCACCTGAATAGAAAGTGGTATAGCTTCTTCCTCATAACTCCTATGAGATTTATTCAACTTCCTGGTGATTCTAAACTGATTAATGGTTTTCAATCAAGCTTCTTACATCTTTGTTCCTTATGGTTTGATAAGAATCATGAAGATATTGACATATGTCCGAACAGGCTAATCTGGAATCACCTGAATAGAAAGTGGGATAGCTTCTTCCTCATAACTCCTATGAGATTTATTCAACTTCCTGGTGATTCTAAACTGATTAATGGTTTCCAATCAAGCCTCTTACATCTTTGTTCCTTATGGTTTGATAAGAATCATGAAGATATTGCCATATGTCCGAACAGGCTAATCTTGGATCACCTGAATAGAAAGTGGGATAGCTTCTTCCTCATAACTCCTATGAGATTTATTCAACTTCCTGGTGATTCTAAACTTATAAATGGTTTCAAATCAAGCTTCTTACGTCTTTTTTCCTTCTGGTTTGCTAAGAATCATGAAGATATTGCCATATGTCCGAACAAGCAAATCTGGAATCACCTGAATAGAAAGTGGGATAGCTTCTTCCTCATAACTCCTCTAAGATTTATTTAACTTCCTGGTGATTCTAAACTGATTAATGGTTTCCAATCAAGCTTCTTACATCTTTGTTCCTTATGGTTTGATAAGAATCATGAAGATATTGCCATATGTCCGAACAGACTAATCTGGAATCACCTGAATAGAAAGTGGGATAGCTTCTTCCTCATAACTCCTATGAGATTTATTCAACTTCCTTGTGATTCTAAACTGATTAATGGTTTCCAATCAAGCTTCTTACATCTTTGTTCATTATGGTTTGATAAGAATCATGAAGAGATTGCCATATGTATGAACAGGCTAATCTGGGATCACCTGAATAGAAAGTGGGATAGCTTCTTCCTTATAACTCCTATGAGATTTATTCAACTTCCTGTTGATTCTAAGCTGATAAATGGTTTCAAATCAAGCTTCTTATGTCTTTGTTCCTTCTGGTTTGATAAGAATCATGAATATATTGCCATATGTCCGAACAAGCAACTCTGGAATCACCTGAATAGAAAGTGGGATAGCTTCTTCCTCATAACTCCTCTAAGATTTACTTAACTTCCTGGTGATTGTAAACTGATTAATGGTTTCAAATCAAGCTTCTTATGTCTTTGTTCCTTCTGGTTTGATAAGAATCATGAAGATATTTCCATATGTCCGAACAGGCTAATCTAGGATACCTGAATAGAAAGTGGGATAGCTTCTTCCTCATAACTCCTATGAGACTTATTCAAATTCCTGTTGATTCTAAACTGATTAATGGTTTTAAATCAATCTTCTTACATCTTTGTTCCTTGTGGTTTGATAAGAATCATGAAGATATTGCCATATGTCCGAACAGGCTAATCTGGGATCACCTGAATAGAAAGTGGGATAGCTTCTTCCTCATAATTCCTATGAGATTTATTCAACTTCCTGTTGATTCTAAACTGATTAATGGTTTCAAATCAAGCTTCTTACATCTTTGTTCTTTCTGGTTTGATAAGAATCATGAAGATATTGTCATATGTCCGAACATGCTAATATGGGATCAACCGAATAGAAAGTGGGATAGCTTCTTCCTCATAACTCCTATGAGATTTATTCAACTTCCTGGTGATTCTAAACTGATTAATGATTTTAAATCAAGATTCTTACGTCTTTGTTCCTTCTGGTTTGATAAGAATCATGAAGATATTGCCATATGTCTGAACAAGCTAATATGGGATCACCTGAATAGAAAGTGGGATAGCTTCTTCCTCATAATTCCTATGAGATTTATTCAACTTCCTGGTGATTCTAAACTGATTAATGGTTTCAAATCAAGCTTTTTACGTCTTTGTTCCTTCTGGTTTGATAAGAATCATGAAGATATTTCCATATGTCCGAACAGGCTAATCTAGGATACCTGAATAGAAAGTGGGATAGCTTCTTTCTCATAACTCCTATGAGATTTATTAATCTTCATGGTGATTCTAAACTGATTAATAGTTTCAAATCAAGCTTCTTACGTCTTTGTTCCTTCTGGTTTGATAAGAATCACGAAGATATTGCCATATGTCCGAACAGGCTAATCTGGGATCACCTGAATAGAAAGTGGGATAGCTTCTTTTTCATAATTCCTATGAGATTTATTCAACTTCCTGGTGATTCTAAACTGATTAATGGTTTCAAATCAAGCTTCTTACATCTTTGTTCCTTCTGGTTTAATAAGAATCATATTGCCATATGTCTGAACAGGCTTATCTGGGATCACCTGAATAGAAAGTGGGATAGCTTCTTCCTCATAACTCCTGTGTGATTTATTCAACTTCCTGGTGATTCTAACCTGATTAATGGTTTCAAATCAAGCTTCTTACGTCTTTGTTCCTTCTGGTTTGATAAGAATCATGAAGATATTGCCATATGTCCGAACAGACTATTCTAGGATCACCTGAATAGAAAGTGGGATAGCTTCTTCCTCATAACTCCAATGAGATTTATTCAACTTCCTGGTGATTCTAAACTGATTAATGGTTTCAAATCAAGCTTCTTACGTCTTTGTTCCTTCTGGTTTGATAAGAATCATGAAGATATTGCCATATGTCTGAACAGGCTAATCTGGGATCACCTGAATAGAAAGTGGGATAGCTTCTTCCTCATAAATCCTATGAGATTTATTCAACTTCCTGGTGATTCTAAACTGATAAAAGGTTTCAAATCAAGCATCTTACTTCTTTGTTCCTTTTGGTTTGATGAGAATCATGAAGATATTGCCATATGTCCGAACAAGCCAATCTGGAATCACCTTAATAGAAAGTGGGATAGCTTCTTCCTCATAACTCCTCTAAGATTTATTTAACTTCCTGGTGATTCTAAACTGATTAATGGTTTCCAATCAAGCTTCTTACATCTTTGTTCCTAATGGTTTGATAAGAATCATGAAAATATTGCCATATGTCCGAACAGGCTGATCTGGAATCACCTGAATAGAAAGTGGGATAGCTTCTTCCTCATAACTCCTATGAGATTTATTCAACTTCCCGGTGATTCTAAACTGATTAATGATTTCAAATCAAGCTTCTTATGTCTTTGTTCCTTCTGGTTTGATAAGAATCATGAAGATATTGCCATATGTCTGAACAGGCTAATATGGGATCACCTGAATAGAAAGTGGGATAGCTTCTTCCTCATAACTCCTATGAGATTTATTCAACTTCCTGGTGATTCTAAACAGATTAATGGTTTCAAATCAAGCTTCTTACGTCTTTGTTCCTTCTGGTTTGATAAGAATCATGAAGATATTTCCATATGTCCGAACAGGCTAATCTAGGATACCTGAATAGAAAGTGGGATAGCTTCTTTCTCATAACTCCTATGAGATTTATTCAACTTCCTGGTGATTATAAAATGATTAATAGTTTCAAATCAAGCTTTACGTCTTTGTTCCTTCTGGTATGATAAGAATCATGAAGATATTGCCATATGTCCGAACATGCTAATCTGGGATCACCTGAATAGAATGTGGGATAGCTTCTTCCTCATAATTCCTATGAGATTTATTCAACTTCCTGGTGATTCTAAACTGATTAATGGTTTCAAATCAAGCTTCTTACATCTATGTTCCTTCTGGTTTAATAAGAATCATGAAGATATTGCCATATGTCTGAACAGGCTTATATGGGATCACCTGAATAGAAAGTGGGATAGCTTCTTCCTCATAACTTCAATGAGATTTATTCAACTTCCTGGTGATTCTAAACTGATTAGTGGTTTCAAATCAAGCTTCTTACATCTTTGATCCTTCTGGTTTGATAAGAATCATGAAGATATTGCCATATGTCCGAACAGGCTAATCTGGGATCACCTGAATAGAAAACGGGATAGCTTCTTCCTCATAACTCCTATGAGACTTATTCAAATTCCTGTTGATTCTAAACTGATTAATGGTTTCAAATCAAGCTTCTTACATCTTTGTTCCTTCTGGTTTAATAAGAATCATGAAGATATTGCCATATGTCCGAACAGGCTAATCTGGGATCACCTGAATAGAAAGTGGGATAGCTTCTTCCTATGAGATTTATTCAACTTCCTGTTGATTCAAACTGATTAATAGTTTCAAATCAAGCTTCTTACATCTTTGTTCTTTCTGGTTTGATAAGAATCATGAAGATATTGTCATATGTCCGAACAGGCTAATATGGGATCACCCGAATAGAAAGTGGGATAGCTTCTTCCTCATAACTCCTATGAGATTTATTCAACTTCCTGGTGATTCTAAACTGATTAATGATTTTAAATCAAGCTTCTTACGTCTTTGTTCCTTCTGGTTTGATAAGAATCATGAAGATATTGCCATATGTCTGAACAGGCTAATCTGGGATCACCTGAATAGAAAGTGGGATAGCTTCTTCCTCATAACTCCTATGAGATTTATTCAACTTCCTGGTGATTCTAAACTGATTAATGGTTTCAAATCAAGCTTTTTACGTCTTTGTTTCTTCTGGTTTGATAAGAATCATGAAGATATTTCCATATGTCCGAACAGGCTAATCTAGAATACCTGAATAGAAAGTGGGATAGCTTCTTTATCATAACTCCTATGAGATTTATTCAACTTCCTGGTGATTCTAAACTGATTAATAGTTTCAAATCAAGCTTCTTACGTCTTTGTTCCTTCTGGTTTGATAAGAATCATGAAGATATTGCCATATGTCCGAACAGGCTAATATGGGATCACCTGAATAGAAAGTGGGATAGTTTCTTTCTCATAATTCCTATGAGATTTATTCAACTTCCTGGTGATTCTAAACTGATTAATGGTTTCAAATCAAGCTTCTTACATCTTTGTTCCTTCTGGTTTAATAAGAATCTTATTGCCATAAATCTAAATAGGCTTATCTGGGATCACCTGAATAGAAAGTGGGATAACTTCTTCCTCATAACTCCTGTGAGATTTATTCAACTTCCTGGTGATTCTAAACTGATTAATGGTTTCAAATCAAGCTTCTTACGTCTTTGTTCCTTCTGGTTTGATAAGAATCATGAAGATATTGCCATATGTCCGAACAGACTAATCTAGGATCACCTGAATAGAAAGTGGGATAGCTTCTTCCTCATAACTCCAATGAGATTTATTCAACTTCCTGGTGATTCTAAACTGATAAAAGGCTTCAAATCAAGCATCTTACTTCTTTGTTCCTTTTGGTTTGATAAGAATCATGAAGATATTGCCATATGTCCGAACAAGCCAATCTGGAATCACCTGAATAGAAAGTGGGATAGCTTCTTCCTCATAACTCCTCTAAGATTTATTCAACTTCCTGGTGATTATAAACTGATTAATTGTTTCCAATCAAGCTTCTTACATCATTGTTCCTTATGGTTTGATAAGAATCATGAAAATATTGCCATATGTCTAAACAGGCTAATCTGGAATCACCTGAATAGAAAGTGGGATAGCTTCTTCCTCATAACTCCTATGAGATTTATTCAACTTCCTGGTGATTGTAAACTGATTAATAGTTTCAAATCAAGCTTCTTACGTCTTTGTTCCTTCTGGTTTGATAAGAATCATGAAGATATTTCCATATGTCCGAACAGGAGAATCTAGGATACCTGAATAGAAAGTGGGATAGCTTCTTCCTCATAACTCCTAGTAGATTTATTCAACTTCCTGGTGATTCTAAACTGATTAATAGTTTCAAATCAATCTTCTTACGTCTTTTTTCCTTCTGGTTTGATAAGAATCATGAAGATATTGCCGTATGTCTGAATAGGCTAATCTAGGATCACCTGAATAGAAAGTGGGATATCTTCTTCCTCATAACTCCTATGAGGTTTATTCAACTTCCTGGTGATTCTAAACTGATTAATGGTTTCAAATCAAGCTTCTTACATTTTCGTTCCTTCTGGTTTGATTATAATCATGAAGATAATTGCCGTATGTCTGAACAGGCTAATCTGGGATCACCTGAATAGAAAGTGGGATAGCTTCTTCCTCATACCTCCTATGAGATTTATTTAAATTCCTGGTGATTCTAAACTGATTAATGGTTTCCAATCAAGCTTCTTACATCTTTGTTTCTTCTGGTTAGATAAGAATCATGAAGACATTGTCATATGTCAGAACATGCTAATATGGGATCACCTGAATAGAAAGTGGGATAGCTTCTTCCTCATAACTCCTATGAGATTTATTCAACTTCCCGGTGATTCTGAACTGATTAATGATTTCAAATCAAGCTTCTTCCGTCTTTGTTCCTTCTGGTTTGATAAGAATCATGAAGATATTGCCATATGTCTGAACAGGCTAATATGGGATCACCTGAATAGAAAGTTGGATAGCTTCTTCCTCATAACTCCTATGAGATTTATTCAACTTCCTGGTGATTCTAAACTGATTAATAGTTTCAAATCAAGCTTCTTACGTCTTTGTTCCTTCTGGTTTGATAAGAATCATGAAGATATTGCCATATGTCTGAACAAGCTTATCTTGGATCACCTGAATAGAAAGTGGGATAGCTTCTTCCTCATAACTCCTATGATATTTATTCAACTTCCTGGTGATTCTGAACTGATTAATAGTTTCATATCAATCTTGTTACGTCTTTTTTCCTTCTGGTTTGATAAGAATTATGAAGATATTTCCATATGTCCGAACATGCTAATCTAGGATCACCTGAATAGAAAGTGGGATAGCTTCTTCCTCATAACTCCTATGAGATTTATTCAACTTCCTGGTGATTCTAGACTGATTAATGGTTTCAAATCAAGATTCTTACGTCTTTGTTCCTTCTTGTTTGATAAGAATCATGAAAATATTTCCATATGTCTGAACACGCTAATCTAAAATACCTGAATAGAAAGTGGGATAGCTTCTTTCTCATAACTCCTATGAGATTTATTCAACTTCCTTGTGATTCTAAACTGATTAATAGTTTCAAATCAAGCTTCTTACGTCTTTGTTCCTTCTGGTTTGATAAGAATCATGAAGATATTGCCATATGTCCGAACATGCTAATCTGGGATCACCTAAATAGAAAGTGGGATAGCTTCTTCCTCATAATTCCTATGAGATTTATTCAACTTCCTGGTGATTCTAAACTGATTAATGGTTTCAAAGCAAGCTTACGTCTTTGTTCCTTCTGGTTTGATAATAATCATGATGATATTGCCATATGTCCGAACATGCTAATCTAGGACCACCTGAATAGAAAATGGGATAGCTTCTTCCTCATAATTCCTATGAGATTTATTCAACTTCCTGGTGATTCTAAACTGATTAATGGTTTCAAATCAAGCTTCTTACATATTTCTTCCTTCTGGTTTAATAAGAATCATGAAGATATTGCCATATGTCTAAACAGGCGTATCTGGGATCACCTGAATAGAAAGTGGGATAGCGTCTTCCTCATAACTCCAATGAGATTTATTCAACTTCCTGGTGATTCTAAACTGATTAGTGGTTTGAAATCAAGCTTCTTACATCTTTGTTCCTTCTGGTTTGATAAGAATCATGAAGATATTGCCATATGTCCGAACAAGCAAATCTGGAATCACCTGAATAGAAAGTGGGATAGCTTCTTCCTCATAACTCCTGTGAGATTTATTCAACTTCCTGGTGATTCTAAACTGATTAATAGTTTCAAATCAAGCTTCTTACGTCTTTGTTCCTTCTGGTTGGATAAGAATCATGAAGATATTGCCATATGTCCGAACAGGCTAATCTGGGATCACCTGAATAGAAAGTGGGATAGCTTCTTCCTCATAATTCCTATGAGATTTATTCAACTTCCTGGTGATTCTAAACTGAGTAATAGTTTCAAATCAAGCTTCTTACGTCTTTGTTCCTTATGGTTTGATAAGTATCATGAAGATATTGCCATATGTCCGAACAGGCTAATCTGGGATCACCTGAATAGAAAGTGGGATAGCTTCTTCCTCATAATTCCTATGAGATTTATTCAACTTCCTGGTGATTCTAAACTGATTAATGGTTTCAAATCAAGCTTCTTACGTCTTTGTTCCTTCTGGTTTGATAATAATCATGATGATATTGCCATATGTCCGAACATGCTAATCTGGGATCACTTGAATAGAAAGTGGGATAGCTTCTTCCTCATAATTCCTATGAGATTTCTTCAACTTCCTGGTGATTCTAAACTGATTAATGGTTTCAAATCAAGCTTCTTACATCTTTGTTCCTTCTGGTTTAATAAGAATCATGAAGATATTGCCATATGTCTAAACAGGCTTATCTGGGATCACCTGAATAGAAAGTGGGATAGCTTCTTCCTCATAACTCCAATGAGATTTATTAAACTTCCTGGTGATTCTAATCTGATTAGTGGTTTGAAATCAAGCTTCTTACATCTTTGTTCCTTCTGGTTTGATAAGAATAATGAAGATATTGCCATATATCTTAACAGGCTTATCTGGGATCACCTGAATAGAAAGTGGGATAGCTTCTTCCTCATAACTCAATTGAGATTTATTCAACTTCCTGGTGATTCTAAGCTGATTAGTGGTTTCAAATCAAGCTTCTTACATCTTTGTTCCTTCTGGTTTGATAAGAATCATGAAGATATTGCCATATATCCGAAAAGGCTAATCTGGGATCACCTGAATAGAAAGTGGGATAGCTTCTTCCTCATAACTCCTATGAGATTTATTCAACTTCCTGGTGATTCTAAACTTATTAATGATCTCAAATCAATCTTCTTACGTCTTTGTTCCTTCTGGTTTGATAAGAATCATGAAGATAATGTCATATGTCCGAACATGCTAATCTGGGATAACCTGAATAGAAAGTGGGATAGCTTCTTCCTCATAACTCCTATGAGATTTATTCAACTTCCTGGTGATTGTAAACTGATTAATGGTTTCAAATCAAGCTTCTTACGTCTTTGTTCCTTCTGGTTTGATAAGAATCATGAAGATATTTCCATATGTCCGAACAGGCTAATCTAGGATACCTGAATAGAAAGTGGGATAGCTTCTTCCTCATAACTCCAATGATATTTATTCAACTTCTTGGAGGTTCTAAACTGATTAGTGGTTTCAAATCAATCTTCTTACATTTTTTTTTTCATTCTGGTTTGATAAGAATCATGAAGATATTGCCATATCTCCGAACAGGCTAATCTTGGATCACCTGAATAGAAAGTGGGATAGCTTCTTCCTCATAATTACTATGAGATTTATTCAACTTCCTGGTGATTCTAAACTGATTAGTGGTTTCAAATCAAGCTTCTTACATCTTTTTTTCTTCTGGTTTGATAAGAATCATGAAGATATTGCCATATGTCCGAAAAGGCTAATCTGGGATCACCTGAATAGAAAGTGGGATTGCTTCTTCCTCATAACTCCTATGAGAATTATTCAACTTCCTGGTGATTCAAAACTGATTAATGGTTTCAAATCAAGCTTCTTACGTCTTTGTTCCTTCTGGTTTGATAAGAATCATGAAGATATTTCCATATGTCCGAACAGGCTAATCTAGGATACCTGAATAGAAAGTGGGATAGCTTCTTTCTCATAACTTCTATGAATTCTATGAGATTTATTCAACTTCCTGGTGATTCTAAACTGATTAATAGTTTCAAATCAAGCTTCTTACGTCTTTGTTCCTTCTGGTTTGATAAGAATCATGAAGATATTGCCAAATGTCCGAACAGGCTAATCTGGGATCACCTGAATAGAAAGTGGGATAGCTTCTTCCTCATAATTCCTATGAGATTTATTCAACTTCCTGGTGATTCTAAACTTATTAATGGTTTCAAATCAAGCTTCTTACGTCTTTGTTCCTTCTGGTTTGATAATAATCATGATGATATTGCCATATGTCCGAACAGGCTAATCTGGGATCACCTGAATAGAAAATGGGATAGCTTCTTCCTCATAATTCCTATGAGATTTATTCAACTTCCTGGTGATTCTAAACTGATTAATGGTTTCAAATCAAGCTTCTTACATCTTTGTTCCTTCTGGTTTAATAAGAATCATGAAGATATTTTCATGTCTAAACAGGCTTATCTGGGATCACCTGAATAGAAAGTTGGAGAGCTTCTTCCTCATAACTCCAATGAGATTTATTCAACTTCCTGGTGATTCTAAACTGATTAGTGGTTTGAAATCAAGCTTCTTACATCTTTGTTCCTTCTGGTTTGATAAGAATCATGAAGATATGGCCATATGTCCGAACAAGCAAATCTGGAATCACCTGAATAGAAAGTGGGATAGCTTCTTCCTCATAACTCCTATGAGATTTATTCAACTTCCTTGTGATTCTAAACTGATTAATAGTTTCAAATCAAGCTTCTTACGTCTTTGTTCCTTCTGGTTTGATAAGAATCATGAAGATATTGCCATATGTCCGAACAGGCTAATCTGGGATCACCTGAATAGAAAGTGGGATAGCTTCTTCCTCATAATTCCTATCAAATTTATTCAACTTCCTGGTGATTCTTAACTGACTAATAGTTTCAAATCAAGCTTCTTACGTCTTTGTTCCTTCTGGTTTGATAAGAATCATGAAGATATTGCCATATGTCCGAACAGGCTAATCTGGGATCACCTGAATAGAAAGTGGGATAGCTTCTTCCTCATAATTCCTATGAGATTTATTCAACTTCCTGGTGATTCTAAACTGATTAATGGTTTCAAATCAAGCTTCTTACGTCTTTGTTCCTTCTGGTTTGATAATAATCATTATGATATTGCCATATGTCCGAACATGCTAATCTGGGATAACCTGAATAGAAAGTGGGATAGCTTCTTCCTCATAATTCCTATGAGATTTCTTCAACTTCCTGGTGATTCTAATCTGATTAATGGTTTCAAATCAAGCTTCTTACATCTTTGTTCCTTCTGGTTTAATAAGAATCATGAAGATATTGCCATATGTCTAAACAGGCTTATCTGGGATAACCTGAATAGAAAGTGGGATAGCTTCTTCCTCATAACTCCAATGAGATTTATTCAACTTCCTGGTGATTCTAATCTGATTAGTGGTTTGAAATCAAGCTTCTTACATCTTTGTTCCTTCTGGTTTGATAAGAATCATGAAGATATTGCCATATGTCCGAAAAGGCTAATCTGGGATCACCTGAATAGAAAGTGGGATAGCTTCTTCCTCATTACTCCTATGAGATTTATTCAACTTCCTTGTGATTCTAAACTTATTAATGATTTCAAATCAAGTTTCTTACGTCTTTGTTCCTTCTGGTTTGATAAGAATCATGAAGATATTGTCATATGTCCGAACAGGCTAATCTGGGATCACCTGAATAAAAAGTGGGATAGCTTCTTCCTCATAACTCCTATGAGATTTATTCAACTTCCTGGTGATTGTAAACTGATTAATGGTTTCAAATCAAGCTTCTTATGTCTTTGTTCCTTCTGGTTTGATAAGAATCATGAAGATATTTCCATATGTCCGAACAGGCTAATCTGGGATCACCTGAATAGAAAGTGGGATAGCTTCTTCCTCATAACTCCAATGAGATTTATTCAACTTCTTGGAGGTTCTAAACTGATTAGTGGTTTCAAATCAAGCTTCTTACATTTTTTTTTTCATTCTGGTTTGATAAGAATCATGAAGATATTGTCATATGTCCGAACAGGCTAATCTTGGATCACCTGAATAGAAAGTGGGATAGCTTCTTCCTCATAATTCCTATGAGATTTATTCAACTTCCTGGTGATTCCAAACTGATTAGTGGTTTCAAATCAAGCTTCTTACATCTTTTTCCTTCTGGTTTGATAAGAATCATGAAGATATTGCCATATGTCCGAAAAGGCTAATCTGGGATCACCTGAATCGAAAGTGGGATAGCTTCTTCCTCATAACTCCTATGAGATTTATTCAACTTCCTGGTGATTCAAAACTGATTAATGGTTTCAAATCAAGCTTCTTACGTCTTTGTTCCTTCTGGTTTGATAAGAATCATGAAGATATTTCCATATGTCCGAACATGCTAATCTAGGATACCTGAATAGAAAGTGGGATAGCTTCTTTCTCATAACTTCTATGACTTCTATGAGATTTATTCAACTTCCTGGTGATTCTAAACTGATTAATAGTTTCAAATCAAGCTTCTTACGTCTTTGTTCCTTCTGGTTTGATAAGAATCATGAAGATATTGCCATATGTCCGAACATGCTAATCTGGGATCACCTGAATAGAAAGTGGAATAGCTTCTTCCTCATAATTCCTATGAGATTTATTCAACTTCCTGGTGATTCTAAACTGATTAATGGTTTCAAATCAAGCTTCTTACGTCTTTGTTCCTTCTGGTTTGATAATAATCATGATGATATTGCCATATGTCCGAACAGGCTAATCTGGGATCACCTGAATAGAAAATGGGATAGCTTCTTCCTCATAATTCTTATGACATTTATTCAAATTCCTGGTGATTCTAAACTGATTAATGGTTTCAAATCAAGCTTCTTACATCTTTGTTCCTTCTGGTTTAATAAGAATCATGAAGATATTGCCATATGTCTAAACAGGCTTATTTGGGATCACCTGAATAGAAAGTGGGATAGCTTCTTCCTCATAACTCCAATGAGATTTATTCAACTTCCTGGTGATTCTAAACTGATTATCGGTTTGAAATCAAGCTTTTTACATCTTTGTTCCTTCTGGTTTGATAAGAATCATGAAGATATTGCCATATGTCCGAACAAGCAAATCTGTAATCACCTGAAAGAAAGTGGGATAGCTTCTTCCTCATAACTCCTATGAGATTTATTCAACTTCCTGGTGATTTTAAACTGATTAATAGTTTCAAATCAAGCTTCTTACGTCTTTGTTCCTTCTGGTTTGATAAGAATCATGAAGATATTGCCATATGTCCGAACAGGCTAATCGGGGATCACCTGAATAGAAAGTGGGATAGCTTCTTCCTCATAATTCCTATGAGATTTATTCAACTTCCTGGTGATTCTAAACTTATTAATAGTTTCAAATCAAGCTTCTTACGTCTTTGTTCCTTCTGGTTTGATAAGAATCATGAAGATATTGCCATATGTCCGAACAGGCTAATCGGGGATCACCTGAATAGAAAGTGGGATAGCTTCTTCCTCATAATTCCTATGAGATTTATTCAACTTCCTGGTGATTCTAAACTTATTAATAGTTTCAAATCAAGCTTCTTACATCTTTGTTCCTTCTGGTTTGATAATAATCATGATGATATTGCCATATGTCCGAACAGGCTAATCTGGAATCACGTGAATAGAAAGTGGGATAGCTTCTTCCTGATAATTCCTATGAGATTTATTCAACTTCCTGGTGATTCTTAACTGATTAATGGTTTCAAATCAAGCTTCTTACATCTTTGTTCCTTCTGGTTTAATAAGAATCATGAAGATATTGCCATATGTCTAAACAGGCTTATCTGGGATCACCTGAATAGAAAGTGGGATAGCTTCTTCCTCATAACTCCAATGAGATTTATTCAACTTCCTGGTGATTCTAAACTGATTATTGGTTTGAAATCAAGCTTCTTACATCTTTGTTCCTTCTGGTTTGATAAGAATCATGAAGATATTGCCATATGTCCGAACAAGCAAATCTGGAATCACCTGAATAGAAAGTAGGATAGCTTCTTCCTCATAACTCCTATGAGATTTATTCAACTTCCTGGTGATTCTAAACTGATTAATGATTTCAAATCAAGCTTCTTACGTCTTTGTTCCTTCTGGTTTGATAAGAATCATGAAGATATTGTCATATGTCCGAACAGGCTAATCTGGGATAACCTGAATAGAAAGTGGGATAGCTTCTTCCTCATAACTCCTATGAGATTTATTCAACTTCCTGGTGATTGTAAACTGATTAATGGTTTCAAATCAAGCTTCTTATTTCTTTGTTCCTTCTGGTTTGATAAGAATCATGAAGATATTACCATATGTCTGAACATGCTTATCTGGGATCACCTGAATAGAAAGTGGGATAGCTTCTTCCTCATAACTCCTATGAGATTCATTCAACTTTCTGGTGATTATAAACTGATTAATGATTTCAAATCAAGCTTGTTAAGTCTTTGTTCCTTCTGGTTTGATAAGAATCATGAAGATATTGCCATATGTCCGAACAGGCTAATCTGGGATCACCTAAATAGAAAGTGGGATAGCTTCTTCCTCATAATTCCTATGAGATTTATTCAACTTCCTGGTAATCCTAAACTGATTAATGTTTCAAATCAAGCTTCTTACGTCTTTGTTCCTTCTTGTTTGATAAGAATCATGAAGATATTGCCATATGTCCGAACAGGCTAATCTGGGATCACCTGAATAGAAAGTGGGATAGCCTCTTCCTCATAACTCCTATGAGATTTATTCAACTTCCTGGTGATTCTAAACTGATTAATGGTTTCAAATCAAGCTTCTTACATCTTTGTTCCTTCTGGTTTGATAAGAATCATGAAGATATTTCCATATGTCCGAACATGCTAATCTAGGATACCTGAATAGAAAGTGGGATAGCTTCTTCCTCATAACTCCTATGAGATTTATTCAACTTCCTGGTGATTCTAAACTTATTAATGATTTCAAATCAAGCTTCTTACGTCTTTGTTCCTTCTGGTTTGATAAGAATCATGAAGATATTGCCATATGTCTGAACAGGCTAATCTGGGATCACCTGAATAGAAAGTGGGATAGCTTCTTCGTCATAACTCCTATGAGTTTTATTCAAATTCCTGGCGATTCTAAACTGATTAGTGGTTTCAACTCAAGCTTCTTACCTCTTTGTTCCTTCTGGTTTGATAAGAATCATGAAGATATTGTCATATGTCCGAACAGGCTAATCTGGGATAACCTGAATAGAAAGTGGGTTATTTTCTTCCTCATAACTCCTATGAGATTTATTCAAATTCCTGGTGATTCAAAACTGATTAATGATTTCAAATCAAGCTTCTTACGTCTTTGTTCCTTCTGGTTTGATAAGAATCATGAAGATATTGTGATATGTCCGAACAGGCTAATCTGGGATCACTTGAATAGAAAGTGGGATAGCTTCTTCCTCATAATTCCTATGGGATTTATTCAACTTCCTGGTGATTCTAAACTGATTAATGGTTTCAAATCAAGCTTCTTACATCTTTGTTCCTTCTGGTTTAATAAGAATCATGAAGATATTGCCATATGTCTGAACAGGCTTATCTGGGATCACCCGAATAGAAAGTGGGATAGCTTCTTCCTCATAACTCCAATGAGATTTATTCAACTTCCTGGAGATTCTAAACTGATTAGTGGTTTCAAATCAAGCTTCTTACATTTTTGTTCATTCTGGTTTGATAAGAATCATGAAGATATTGCCATATCTCCGAACAGGCTAATCTTGGATCACCTGAATAGAAAGTGGGATAGCTTCTTTCTCATAATTCCTATGATATTTATTCAACTTCCTGTTGATTCTAAACTGATTAATGGTTTCAAATCAAGCTTCTTACATCTTTGTTCCTTCTGGTTTGATAAGAATCATGAAGATATTGCCATATATCTGAACAGGCTTATCTGGGATCACCTGAATAGAAAGTGGGATAACTTCTTCCTCATAACTCCAATGAGATTTATTCAACTTCCTGGTGATTCTAAACTGATTAGTGGTTTCAAATCAAGCTTCTTACATCTTTGTTCCTTCTGGTTTGATAAGAATCATGAAGATATTGCCATATGTCCGAAAAGGCTAATCTGGGATCACCTGAATAGAAAGTGGGATAGCTTCTTCCTCATAACTCCTATGAGATTTATTCAACTTCCTGTTGATTCTAAACTGATTAATGGTTTCAAATCAAGCTTCTTACATCTTTGTTCCTTATGGTTTGATAAGAATCATGAAGATATTGTCATATGTCCGAACAGGCTAATCTGGAATCACTTGAATAGAAAGTGGGATAGCTTCTTCCTCATAACTCCTATGAGATTTATTCAACTTCCTGTTGATTCTAAACTTATAAATGGTTTCAAATCAATCTTCTTACATCTTTGTTCCTTCTGGTTTGATAAGAATCATGAAGATATTGCCATATGTCCGAACAAGCAAATCTGGAATCACCTGAATAGAAAGTGGGATAGCTTCTTCCTCATAACTCCTCTAAGATTTATTTAACTTCCTGGTGATTCTAAACTGTATAATGGTTTCAAATCAAGCTTCTTACATCTTTGTTCCTTCTGGTTTGATAATAATCATGAAGATATTGCCATATGTCTGAACAGGCTAATCTGGGATCACCTGAATAGAAAGAGGGATAACTTCTTCCTCATAACTCCTACGAGATTTATTCAACTTCCTGGTGATTCTAAACTGATTAATGGTCTCAAATCAAGCTTCTTACGTCTTTGTTCCTTCTGGTTTGATAAGAATCATGAAGATATTGCCATATGTCCGAACATGCTAATCTAGAATCACCTGAATAGAAAGTGGGATAGCTTCTTCCTCATAACTCCTATGAGATTTATTCAACTTCCTAGTGATTGTAAACTGATTAATGGTTTCAAATCAAGCTTCTTACGTCTTTGTTCCTTCTTGTTTGATAATAATCATGAAGATATTGCGATATGTCTGAACAGGCTAATCTAGGATCACCTGAATAGATAGTGGGATAGCTTCTTCCTCATAAATCCTATGAGATTTATTCAACTTCCTGGTGATACTAAACTGATAAAAGGTTTCAAATCAAGAATCTTACTTCTTTGTTCCTTTTGGTAGTATAAGAATCATGAATATATTGTCATATGTCCGAACAAGCAAACCTGGAATCACGTGAATAGAAAGTGGGATAGATTCTTCCTCATAATTCCTATGAGATTTATTCAACTTCCTGGTGATTCTAAACTGATTAATGGTTTCAAATCAAGCTTCTTACATCGTTGTTCCTTCTGGTTTGATAAGAATTATGAAGATATTTCCATATGTCCGAACATGCTAATCTAGGATCACCTGAATAGAAAGTGGGATAGCTTCTTCCTCATAACTCCTATGAGATTTATTCAACTTCCTGGTGATTCTAAACTGATTAATAGTTTCAAATCAAGCTTCTTACGTCTTTGTTCCTTCTGGTTTGATAAGAATCATGAAGATATTGCCATATGTCCGAACAGGCTAATCTAGGATCACCTGAATAGAAAGTGGGATAGCTTCTTCCTCATAATTCCTATGAGATTTATTCAACTTCCTGGTGATTCTAAACTGATTAATGGTTTCAAATCAAGCTTCTTACGTCTTTGTTCCTTCTGGTTTGATAATAATCATGATGATATTGCCATATGTCCGAACAGGCTAATCTGGGATCACCTGAATAGAAAGTGGGATAGCTTCTTCCTCATAATTTCTATGAGATTTATTCAACTTCCTGGTGATTCTAAACTGATTAATGGTTTCAAATCAAGCTTCTTACATCTTTGTTCCTTCTGGTTTAATAAGAATCATGAAGATATTGCCATATGTCTAAACAGGCTTATCTGGGATCACCTGAATAGAAAGTGGGATAGCTTCTTCCTCATAATTCCTATGAGATTTATTCAACTTCCTGGTGATTCTAAACTGATTAATGGTTTCAAATCAAGCTTCTTACGTCTTTGTTCCTTCTGGTTTGATAATAATCATGATGATATTGCCATATGTCCGAACAGGCTAATCTGGGATCACCTGAATAGAAAGTGGGATAGCTTCTTCCTCATAATTCCTATGAGATTTATTCAACTTCCTGGTGATTGTAAACTGATTAATGGTTTCAAATCAAGCTTCTTACATCTTTGTTCCTTCTGGTTTAATAAGAATCATGAAGATATTGCCATATGTCTAAACAGGCTTATCTGGGATCACCTGAATAGAAAGTGGGATAGCTTCTTCCTCATAACTCCAATGAGATTTATTCAACTTCCTGGTGATTCTAAACTGATTAGTGGTTTGAAATAAAGCTTCTTACGTCTTTGTTCCTTCTGGTTTGATAAGAATCATGAAGATATTGTCATATGTCCGAACAGGCTAATCTGGGATAACCTGAATAGAAAGTGGGATAGCTTCTTCCTCATAACTCCTATGAGATTTATTCAACTTCCTGGTGATTGTAAACTGATTAATGGTTTCAAATCAAGCTTCTTATTTCTTTGTTCCTTCTGGTTTGATAAGAATCATGAAGATATTACCATATGTCTGAACATGCTTATCTGGGATCACCTGAATAGAAAGTGGGATAGCTTCTTCCTCATAACTCCTATGAGATTTATTCAACTTCCTGGTGATTCTAAACTGGTTAATGATTTCAAATCAAGCTTGTTACGTCTTTGTTCCTTCTGGTTTGATAAGAATCATGAAGATATTGCCATATGTCCGAACAGGCTAATCTGGGATCACCTGAATAGAAAGTGGGATAGCTTCTTCCTCATAATTCCTATGAGATTTATTCAACTTCCTGGTGATTCTAAACTGATTAATGTTTCAAATCAAGCTTCTTACGTCTTTGTTCCTTCTTGTTTGATAAGAATCATGAAGATATTGCCATATGTCCGAACAGGCTAATCTGGGATCACCTGAATAGAAAGTGGGATAGCTTCTTCCTCATAACTCCTATGAGATTTATTCAACTTCCTGGTGATTCTAAACTTATTAATGATTTCAAATCAAGCTTCTTACGTCTTTGTTCCTTCTGGTTTGATAAGAATCATGAAGATATTGCCATATGTCTGAACAGGCTAATCTGGGATCACCTGAATAGAAAGTGGGATAGCTTCTTCCTCATAACTCCTATGAGATTTATTCAACTTCCTGGCGATTCTAAACTGATTAATGGTTTCAACTCAAGCTTCTTACATCTTTGTTCCTTCTGGTTTAATAAGAATCATGAAGATATTGCCATATGTCTAAACAGGCTTATCTGGGATCACCTGAATAGAAAGTGGGATAGCTTCTTCCTCATAACTCCAATGAGATTTATTCAACTTCCTGGAGATTCTAAACTGATTAGTGGTTTCAAATCAAGCTTCTTACATTTTTGTTCATTCTGGTTTGATAAGAATCATGAAGATATTGCCATATGTCCGAACAGGCTAATCTTGGATCACCTGAATAGAAAGTGGGATAGCTTCTTTCTCATAATTCCTATGAGATTTATTCAACTTCCTGTTGATTCTAAACTGATTAATGGTTTCAAATCAAGCATCTTACATCTTTGTTCCTTCTGGTTTGATAAGAATCATGAAGATATTGCCATATATCTGAACAGGCTTATCTGGGATCACCTGAATAGAAAGTGGGATAACTTCTTCCTCATAACTCCAATGAGATTTATTCAACTTCCTGGTGATTCTAAACTGATTAGTGGTTTCAAATCAAGTTTCTTACATCTTTGTTCCTTCTGGTTTGATAAGAATCATGAAGATATTGCCATATGTCCGAAAAGGCTAATCTGGGATCACCTGAATAGAAAGTGGGATAGCTTCTTCCTCATAACTCCTATGAGATTTATTCAACTTCCTGTTGATTCTAAACTGATTAATGGTTTCAAATCAAGCTTCTTACATCTTTGTTCCTTCTGGTTTGATAAGAATCATGAATATATTGCCATATGTCCGAACAGGCTAATCTGGGATCACCTGAATAGAAAGTGGGATAGCTTCTTCCTCATAATTCCTATTAGATTTATTCAACTTGCTGTTGATTCTAAACTGATTAATGGTTTCAAATCAAGCTTCTTACATCTTTGTTCCTTCTGGTTTGATAAGAATCATGAAGATATTGCCATATGTCCGAACAAGCAAATCTGGAAACACCTAAATAGAAAGTGGGATAGCTTCTTCCTCATAACTCCTCTAAGATTTATTCAACTTCCTGGTGATTCTAAACTGATTAATGGTTTCCAATCAAGCTTCTTACATCTTTGTTCCTTATGGTTTGATAAGAATCATGAAGATATTGTCATATGTCCGAACAGGCTAATCTGGAATCACTTGAATAGAAAGAGGGATAGCTTCTTCCTCATAACTCCTATGAGATTTATTCAACTTCCTGTTGATTCTAAACTTATAAATGGTTTCAAATCAAGCTTCTTACATCTTTGTTCCTTCTGGTTTGATAAGAATCATGAAGATATTGCCATATGTCCGAACAAGCAAATCTGAAATCACCTGAATAGAAAGTGGGATAGCTTCTTCCTCATAACTCCTCTAAGATTTATTTAACTTCCTGGTGATTCTAAACTGATTAATGGTTTCCAATCAAGCTTCTTACATCTTTGTTCCTTATGGTTTGATAAGAATCATGAAGATATTCCCATATGTCCGAACAGGCTAATCTCGAATCACCTGAATAGAAAGTGGGATAGCTTCTTCCATATAACTCCTATGAGATTTATTCAAGTTCCTGGTGATTGTAAACTGATTAATGGTTTCAAATCAAGCTTCTACGTCATTGTTCCTTCTGGTTTGATAAGAATCATGAAGATATTTCCATATGTCCGAACAAGCTAATGTAGGATACCGGAATAGAAGTGGGATAGCTTCTTCCTCATAACTCCTATGAGATTTATTCAACTTCCTGGTGATTCTAAACTGATTAATAGTTTCAAATCAATCTTCTTACATCTTTTTTCCTTCTGGTTTGATAAGAATTATGAAGATATTTCCATATGTCCGAACATGCTAATCTAGGATCTCCTGAATAGAAAGTGGGATAGCTTCTTCCTCATAACTCCTATGAGATTTATTCAACTTCCTGGTGATTCTAAACTGATTAATGGTTTCAAATCAAGCTTCTTACATCTTTGTTCCTTCTGGTTTGATAATAATCATGAAGATATTGCCATATGTCTGAACAGGCTAATCTGGGATCACCTGAAAAGAAAGAGGGATAACTTCTTCCTCATAACTCCTACGAGATTTATTCAACTTCCTGGTGATTCTAAACTGATTAATGGTCTCAAATCAAGCTTCTTACATCTTTGTTCCTTCTGGTTTGATAAGAATCATGAAGATATTGACATATGTCCGAACAGGCTAATCTAGAATCACCTGAATAGAAAGTGGGATAGCTTCTTCCTCATAACTCCTATGAGATTTATTCAACTTCCTAGTGATTGTAAACTGATTAATGGTTTCAAATCAAGCTTCTTACGTCTTTGTTCCTTCTTGTTTGATAATAATCATGAAGATATTGCGATATGTCTGAACAGGCTAATCTAGGATCACCTGAATAGATAGTGGGATAGCTTCTTCCTTATAAATCCTATGAGATTTATTCAACTTCCTGGTGATACTAAACTGATAAAAGGTTTCAAATCAAGAATCTTACTTCTTTGTTCCTTTTGGTAGTATAAGAATCATGAATATATTGCCATATGTCCGAACAAGCCAACCTAGAATCACGTGAATAGAAAGTGGGATAGCTTCTTCCTCATAATTCCTATGAGGTTTATTCCACTTCCTGGTGATTCTAAACTGATTAATGGTTTCAAATTAAGCTTCTTACACCTTTGTTCCTTCTGGTTTGATAAGAATCATAAAGATATTGCCATATGTCTGAACAGGCTTATCTGGGATCACCTAAATAGAAAGTGGGATAGCTTCTTCCTCATAACTCCTATGAGATTTATTCAACTTCCTGTTGATTCTAAACTTATAAATGGTTTCAAATCAAGCTTCCTACGTCTTTGTTCCTTCTGGTTTGATAAGAATCATGAAGATATTGCCATATGTCCGAACAAGCAAATCTGGAATCACCTTAATAGAAAGTGGGATAGCTTCTTCCTCATAACTCCTCTAAGATTTATTTAACTTCCTGGTGATTCTAAACTGATTAATGGTTTCCAATAAAGCTTCTTACATCTTTGTTCCTTATGGTTTGATAAGAATCATGAAGATATTCCCATATGTCCGAACAGGCTAATCTGGAATCACCTGAATAGAAAGTGGGATAGCTTCTTCCATATAACTCCTATGAGATTTATTCAACTTCCTGGTGATTGTAAACTGATTAATGGTTTCAAATCAAGCTTCTTACGTCATTGTTCCTTCTGGTTTGATAAGAATCATGAAGATATTTCCATATGTCCAAACAAGCTAATCTAGGATACCTAAATAGAAAGTGGGATAGCTTCTTCCTCATAACTCCTATGAGATTTATTCAACTTCCTGGTGATTCTAAACTGATTAATAGTTTCAAATCAATCTTCTTACATCTTTTTTCCTTCTGGTTTGATAAGAATCATGAAGATATTTCCATATGTCCGAACATGCTAATCTAGGATCACCTGAATAGAAAGTGGGATAGCTTCTTCCTCATAACTCCTATGAGATTTATTCAACTTCCTGGTGATTCTAAACTGATTAATGGTTTCAAATCAAGCTTCTTACATCTTTTTTCCTTCTGGTTTGATAATAATCATGAAGATATTGCCATATGTCTGAACAGGCTAATCTGGGATTACCTGAATAGAAAGAGGGTTAGCTTCTTCCTCGTAACTCCTACGAGATTTGTTCAACTTCCTGGTGATTCTAAACTGATTAATGGTCTCAAATCAAGCTTCTTACATCTTCGTTCCTTCTGGTTTGATAAAAATCATGAAGATATTGCCATATGTCCGAACAGGCTAATCTGGAATCACCTGAATAGAAAGTGGGATAGCTTCTTCCTCATAACTCCTATGAGATTTATTCATCTTCCTAGTGATTGTAAACTGATTAATGGTTTCAAATCAAGCTTCTTACGTCTTTGTTCCTTCTGGTTTGATAATAATCATGAAGATATTGCCATATGTCTGAACAGGCTAATCTAGGATCACCTGAATAGATAGTGGGATAGCTTCTTCCTCATAAATCCTATGAGATTTATTCAACTTCCTGGTGATACTAAACTGATAAAAGGTTTCAAATCAAGCATCTTACTTCTTTGTTCCTTTTGGTTTGATAAGAATCATGAATATATTGCCATAAGTCCGAACAAGCCAACCTGGAATCACGTGAATAGCAAGTGGGATAGCTTCTTCCTCATAATTCTTATGAGATTTATTCCACTTCCTGGTGATTCTAAACCTATTAATGGTTTCAAATCAAGATTCTTACATCTTTGTTCTTTCTGGTTTGATAAGAATCATGAAGATATTGCCATATGTCCGAACATGCTAATCTGGGATCACCTGAATAGAAAGTGGGATAGCTTCTTCCTCATAACTCCAATGAGATTTATTCAACTTCCTGGTGATACTAAACTGATTAATGGTTTCAAATCAAGCTTCTTACATCTTTGTTTCTTCTGGTTTGATAATAATCATGAAGATATTGCCATATGTCTGAACAGGCTAATCTGGATAACCTAAATAGAAAGTGGGATAGCTTCTTCCTCATAACTCCTATGAGATTTATTCAACTTACTGGTGATTCTAAACTGATTAATGGTTTCAAATCAAGCTTCTTACATCTTTGTTCCCTCTGGTTTGATAAGAATCATGAAGATATTGTCATATGTCCGAACAAGCTAATCTGGGATCACCTGATAGAAAGTGGGATAGCTTCTTCCTCATAACTCCTATGAGATTTATTCAACTTTCTGGTAATTTTAAACTGATTTATGATTTCAAATCAAGCTTCTTACGTCTTTGTTCCTTCTGGTTTGATAAGAATCATGAAGATATTGCCATATGTCGGAACAGACTAATCTAGGATCACTTGAATAGAAAGTGGGATAGCTTCTTCCTCATAACTCCAATGAGATTTATTCAACTTCCTGGTGATTCTAAACTGATTAGTGGTTTCAAATCAAGCTTCTTACATCTTTGTTCCTTCTGGTTTAATAAGAATCATGAAGATATTGCCATATGTCCGAACATGCTAATCTGGAATCACCTGAATAGAAAGTGGGATAGCTTCTTCCTCATAACTCCTATGAGATTTATTCAACTTAGTGGTGATTCTAAACTTACAAATGGTTTCAAATGAAGCTTCTTACGTCTTTGTTCCTTCTGGTTTGATAAGAATCATGAAGATATTGCCATATGTCCGAACAAGCAAATCTGGAATCACCTGAATAGAAAGTGGGATAGCTTCTTCCTCATAAATCCTCTAAGATTTGTTCAACTTCCTGGTGATTCTAAACTGATTAATGGTTTCCAATCAAGCTTCTTACATCTTTGTTCCTTCTGGTTTGATAAGAATCATGAAGATATTGCCATATGTCCGAACAGGCTGATCTGGAATCACCTGAATAGAAAGTGGGATAGCTTCTTCCTCATAAATCCTATAAGATTTATTCAACTTACTGGTGATTCTAAACTGATTAATGGTTTCAAATCAAGCTTCTTACATCTTAGTTCCTTCTGGTTTGATAAGAATCATGAAGATATTGTCATATGTCCGAACAAGCAAATCTGGAATCACCTGAATAGAAAGTGGGATAGCTTCTTCCTCATAACTCCAATGAGATTTATTCAACTTCCTGGATATTCTAAACTGATTAGTGGTTTCAAATAAAGCTTCTTACATTTTTGTTCATTCTGGTTTGATAAGAATCATGAAGATATTGCCATATGTCCTAACAGGCTAATCTTGGATCACCTGAATAGAAAGTGGGATAGCTTCTTCCTCATAATTCCTATGAGATTTATTCAACTTCCTATTGATTCTAAACTGATTAATGGTTTCAAATCAAGCTTCTTACATCTTTGTTCCTTCTGGTTTGATAAGAATCATGAAGATATTGCCATATATCTGAACAGGCTAATCTAGGATCACCTGAATAGATAGTGGGATAGCTTCTTCCTCATAAATCCTATGAGATTTATTCAACTTCCTGGTGATAATAAACTGATAAAAGGTTTCAAATCAAGCATCTTACTTCTTTGTTCCTTTTGGTTTGATAAGAATCTTGAAGATATTGTCATATGTCCGAATAAGCTAATCTGGGATCACCTGATAGAAAGTGGGATAGCTTCTTCCTCATAACTCCTATGAGATTTATTCAACTTCCTGGTGATTTTAAACTGATTACTGATTTCAAATCAAGATTCTTACATCTTTGTTCCTTCTGGTTTGATAAGAATCATGAAGATATTGCCATATGTCCGAACAGGCTAGCTTCTTCCTCATAACTCCAATGAAATTTATTCAACTTCCTGGTGATACTAAACTGATTAATGGTTTCAAATCAAGCTTCTTACATCTTTGTTCCTTCTGGTTTGATAATAATCATGAAGATATTGCCATATGTCTGAACATGCTAATCTGGGATCACCTAAATAGAAAGTGGGATAGCTTCTTCCTCATAACTCCTATGAGATTTATTCAACTTACTGGTGATTCTAAACTGATTAATGGTTTCAAATCAAGCTTCTTACATCTTTGTTCCTTCTGGTTTGATAAGAATCATGAAGATATTGTCATATGTCCGAACAAGCTAATCTGGGATCACCAGATAGAAAGTGGGATAGCTTCTTCCTCATAACTCCTATGAGATTTATTCAACTTCCTGGTGATTTTAAACTGATTAATGATTTCAAATCAAGCTTCTTACGTCTTTGTTCCTTCTGGTTTGATAAGAATCATGAAGATATTGCCATATGTCCGAACAGGCTAATCTAGGATCACATGAATAGAAAGTGGGATAGCTTCTTCCAATCAAGCTTCTTACATCTTTGTTCCTTATGGTTTGATAAGAATAATGAAGATATTGCCATATGTCCGAACAGGCTAATCTGGAATCACTTGAATAGAAAGTGGGATAGCTTCTTCCTCATAACTCCTACGAGATTTATTCAACTTCCTGGTGATTCTAAACTGATTAATGGTTTCCAATCAAGCTTCTTACATCTTTGTTCCTTATGGTTTGATAAGAATCATGAAGATATTCCCATATGTCCGAACAGGCTAATCTGGAATCACCTGAATAGAAAGTGGGATAGCTTCTTCCATATAACTCCTATGAGATTTATTCAACTTCCTGGTGATTGTAAACTGATTAATGGTTTCAAATCAAGCTTCTTACGTCATTGTTCCTTCTGGTTTGATAAGAATCATGAAGATATTTCCATATGTCCAAACAGGCTAATCTAGGATACCTGAATAGAAAGTGGGATAGCTTCTTCCTCATAACTCCTATGAGATTTATTCAACTTCCTGGTGATTCTAAACTGATTAATAGTTTCAAATCAATCTTCTTACATCTTTTTTCCTTCTGGTTTGATAAGAATCATGAAGATATTTCCATATGTCTGAACATGTTAATCTAGGATCACCTGAATAGAAAGTGGGATAGCTTCTTCCTCATAACTCCTATGAGATTTATTCAACTTCCTGGTGATTCTAAACAGATTAATGGTTTCAAATCAAGCTTCTTACATCTTTGTTCCTTCTGGTTTGATAATAATCATGAAGATATTGCCATATGTTTGAACAAGCTAATCTGGGATCACCTGAATAGAAAGAGGGATATCTTCTTCCTCATAACTCCTACGAGATTTATTCAACTTCCTGGTGATTCTAAACTGATTAATGGTCTCAAATCAAGCTTCTTACATCTTTGTTCCTTCTGGTTTGATAAGAATCATGAAGATATTGCCATATGTCCGAACATGCTAATCTAGAATCACCTGAATAGAATGTGGGATAGCTTCTTCCTCATAACTCCTATGAGATTTATTCAACTTCCTAGTGATTGTAAACTGATTAATGGTTTCAAATCAAGCTTCTTACGTCTTTGTTCCTTCTTGTTTGATAATAATCATGAAGATATTGCCATATGTCTGAACAGGCTAATCTAGGATCACCTGAATAGATAGTGGGATAGCTTCTTCCTCATAAATCCTATGAGATTTATTCAACTTCCTGGTGACAATAAACTGATAAAATGTTTCAAATCAAGCATCTTACTTCTTTGTTCCTTTTGGTTTGATAAGAATCATGAATATATTGCCATATGTCCGAACAAGCCAACCTCGAATCACGTGAATAGAAAGTGGGATAGCTTCTTCCTCATAATTCCTATGAGATTTATTCCACTTCCTGGTGATCCTTAACTGATTAATGGTTTCAAATTAAGATTCTTACACCTTTGTTCCTTCTGGTTTGATAAGAATCATAAAGATATTGCCATATGTCTGAACATGCTTATCTGGGATCACGTAAATAGAAAGTGGGATAGCTTCTTCCTCATAACTCCTATGAGATTTAATTAACTTCCTGGTGATTCTAAACTGATTAATGGTTTCAAATCAAGCTTCTTACATCTTTTTTCCTTCTGGTTTGATAATAATCATGAAGATATTGCCATATGTCTGAACAGGCTAATCTGGGATTACCTGAATAGAAAGAGGGATAGCTTCTTCCTCGTAACTCCTACGAGATTTGTTCAACTTCCTGGTGATTCTAAACTGATTAATGGTCTCAAATCAAGCTTCTTACATCTTCGTTCCTTCTGGTTTGATAAGAATCATGAAGATATTGCCATATGTCCGAACAGGCTAATCTGGAATCACCTGAATAGAAAGTGGGATAGCTTCTTCCTCATAACTCCTATGAGATTTAATCATCTTCCTAGTGATTGTAAACTGATTAATGGTTTCAAATCAAGCTTCTTACGTCTTTGTTCCTTCTGGTTTGATAAGAATCATGAAGATATTGCCATATGTCCGAACAATCAAATCTGGAATCACCTGAATAGAAAGTGGGATAGCTTCTTCCTCATAACTCCTCTAAGATTTATTTAACTTCCTGGTGATTCTAAACTGATTAATGGTTTCCAATCAAGCTTCTTACATCTTTGTTCCTTATGGTTTGATAAGAATCATGAAGATATTGCCATATGTCCGAATAGGCTAATCTGGAATCACTTGAATAGAAAGTGGGATAGCTTCTTCCATATAACTCCTATGAGATTTATTCAACTTCCTGGTGATTGTAAACTTATAAATGGTTTCAAATCAAGCTTCTTACGTCTTTGTTCCTTCTGGTTTGATAAGAATCATGAAGATATTGCCATATGTCCGAACAAGCAAATCTGGAATCACCTGAATAGAAAGTGGGATAGCTTCTTCCTCAGAACTCCTCTAAGATTTATTCAACTTCCTGGTGATTCTAAACTGATTAATGGTTTCCAATCAAGCTTCTTACATCTTTGTTCCTTATGGTTTGATAAGAATCATGAAGATATTCCCATATGTCCGAACAGGCTAATCTGGAATCACATGAATAGAAAGTGGGATAGCTTCTTCCATATAACTCCTATGAGATTTATTCAACTTCCTGGTGATTGTAAACTGATTAGTGGTTTCAAATCAAGCTTCTTACATCTTTGTTCCTTCTGGTTTGATAAGAATCATGAAGATATTGCCATATGTCCGAAAAGACTAATCTGGGATCACCTGAATAGAAAGTGGGATAGCTTGTTCCTCATAACTCCTATGAGATTTTATTCAACTTCCTAGTGATTGTAAACTGATTAATTGTTTCAAATCAAGCTTCTTACGTCTTTGTTCCTTCTGGTTTGATAATAATCATGAAGATATTGCCATATATCTGAACAGGCTAATCTAGGATCACCTGAATAGATAGTGGGATAGCTTCTTCCTCATAAATCCTATGAGATTTATTCAACTTCCTGGTGATACTAAACTGATAAAAGGTTTCAAATCAAGAATATTAGTTCTTTGTTCCTTTTGGTTTGATAAGAATCATGAATATATTGCCATATGTCCGAACAAGCCAACCTGGAATCACGTGAATAGAAAGTGGGATAGCTTCTTCCTCATAACTCTTATGAGATTTATTCAACTTACTGGTGATTCTAAACTGATTAATGGTTTCAAATCAAGCTTCTTACATCTTTGTTCCTTCTGGTTTGATAATAATCATGAAGATATTGCCATATGTCTGAACATGCTAATCTGGGATCACCTGAATAGAAAGAGGGATATCTTCTTCCTCATAACTCCTACGAGATTTATTCAACTTCCTTGTGATTCTAAACTGATTAATGGTCTCAAATCAAGCTTCTTACATCTTTGTTCCTTCTGGTTTTATAAGAATCATGAAGATATTGCCATATGTCCGAACAGGCTAATCTGGGATCACCTGAATAGAAAGTGGGATAGCTTCTTCCTCATAACTCCAATGAGATTTATTCAACTTCCTGGTGATACTAAACTGATTAATGGTTTCAAATCAAGCTTCTTACATCTTTGTTCCTTCTGGTTTGATAATAATCATGAAGATATTGTCATATGTCCGAACAAGCTAATCTGGGATCACCTGATAGAAAGTGGGATAGCTTCTTCCTCATAACTCCTATGAGATTTATTCAACTTCCTGGTGATTTTAAACTGATTAATTATTTCAAATCAAGCTTCTTACGTCTTTGTTCCTTCTGGTTTGATAAGAGTCATGAAGATATTGTCATATGTCCGAACAGGCTAATCTAGGATCACCTGAATAGAAAGTGGGATAGCTTCTTCCTCATAACTCCAATGAGATTTATTCAACTTCCTGGTGATTCTAAACTGATTAGTGGTTTCAAATCAAGCTTCTTACATCTTTGTTCCTTTTAGTTTGATAAGAATCATGAAGATATTGCCATATGTCCGAACAGGCTAATCTGGAATCACCTGAATAGTAAGTGGGATAGCTTCTTCCTCATAACTCCTATGAGATTTATTCAACTTAGTGGTGATTCTAAACTGATTAATGGTTTCAAATCAAGCTTCTTACATCTTAGTTCCTTTTGGTTTGATAAGAATCATGAAGATATTGTCAAATGTCCGAACAGGCTAATCTGGGATCACTTGATAGAAAGTGGGATAGCTTCTTCCTCATAACTCCTATGAGATTTATTCAACATCCTGGTGATTCTAAACTTATAAATGGTTTCAAATGAAGCTTCTTACGTCTTTGTTCCTTCTGGTTTGATAAGAATCATGAAGATATTGCCATATGTCCGAACAAGCAAATCTGGAATCACCTGAATAGAAAGTGGGATAGCTTCTTCCTCATAACTCCTCTAAGATTTATTCAACTTCCTGGTGATTCTAAACTGATTAATGGTTTTCAATCAAGCTTCTTACATCTTTGTTCCTTCTGGTTTGATAAGAATCATGAAGATATTCCCATATGTCCGAACAGACTAATCTAAGATCACCTGAATAGAAAGTGGGATAGCTTCTTCCTCATAACTCCAATGAGATTTATTCAACTTCCTGGTGATTCTAAACTGATTAGTGGTTTCAAATCAAGCTTCTTACATCTTTGTTCCTTCTGGTTTAATAAGAATCATGAAGATATTGCCATATGTCCGAACATGCTAATCTGGAATCACCTGAATAGAAAGTGGGATAGCTTCTTCCTCATAACTCCTATGAGATTTATTCAACTTAGTGGTGATTCTAAACTTACAAATGGTTTCAAATGAAGCTTCTTACGTCTTTGTTCCTTCTGGTTTGATAAGAATCATGAAGATATTGCCATATGTCCGAACAAGCAAATCTGGAATCACCTGAATAGAAAGTGGGATAGCTTCTTCCTCATAACTCCTCTAAGATTTGTTCAACTTCCTGGTGATTCTAAACTGATTAATGGTTTCCAATCAAGCTTCTTACATCTTTGTTCCTTCTGGTTTGATAAGAATCATGAAGATATTGCCATATGTCCGAACAGGCTAATCTGGAATCACCTGAATAGAAAGTGGGATAGCTTCTTCCTCATAAATCCTATAAGATTTATTCAACTTACTGGTGATTCTAAACTGATTAATGGTTTCAAATCAAGCTTCTTACATCTTAGTTCCTTCTGGTTTGATAAGAATCATGAAGAAATTGTCATATGTCCGAACAAGCAAATCTGGAATCACCTGAATAGAAAGTGGGATAGCTTCTTCCTCATAACTCCAATGAGATTTATTCAACTTCCTGGATATTCTAAACTGATTAGTGGTTTCAAATAAAGCTTCTTACATTTTTGTTCATTCTGGTTTAATAAGAATCATGAAGATATTGCCATATGTCCTAACAGGCTAATCTTGGATCACCTGAATAGAAAGTGGGATAGCTTCTTCCTCATAATTCCTATGAGATTTATTCAACTTCCTATTGATTCTAAACTGATTAATGGTTTCAAATCAAGCTTCTTACATCTTTGTTCCTTCTGGTTTGATAAGAATCATGAAGATATTGCCATATATCTGAACATGCTAATCTAGGATCACCTGAATAGATAGTGGGATAGCTTCTTCCTCATAAATCCTATGAGATTTATTCAACTTCCTGGTGATAATAAACTGATAAAAGGTTTCAAATCAAGCATCTTACTTCTTTGTTCCTTTTGGTTTGATAAGAATCTTGAAGATATTGTCATATGTCCGAATAAGCTAATCTGGGATCACCTGATAGAAAGTGGGATAGCTTCTTCCTCATAACTCCTATGAGATTTATTCAACTTCCTGGTGATTTTAAACTGATTACTGATTTCAAATCAAGATTCTTACATCTTTGTTCCTTCTGGTTTGATAAGAATCATGAAGATATTGCCATATGTCCGAACAGGCTAGCTTCTTCCTCATAACTCCAATGAAATTTATTCAACTTCCTGGTGATACTAAACTGATTAATGGTTTCAAATCAAGCTTCTTACATCTTTGTTCCTTCTGGTTTGATAATAATCATGAAGATATTGCCATATGTCTGAACATGCTAATCTGGGATCACCTAAATAGAAAGTGGGATAGCTTCTTCCTCATAACTCCTATGAGATTTATTCAACTTACTGGTGATTCTAAACTGATTAATGGTTTCAAATCAAGCTTCTTACATCTTTGTTCCTTCTGGTTTGATAAGAATCATGAAGATATTGTCATATGTCCGAACAAGCTAATCTGGGATCACCAGATAGAAAGTGGGATAGATTCTTCCTCATAACTCCTATGAGATTTATTCAACTTCCTGGTGATTTTAAACTGATTAATGATTTCAAATCAAGCTTCTTACGTCTTTGTTCCTTCTGGTTTGATAAGAATCATGAAGATATTGCCATATGTCCGAACAGGATAATCTAGGATCACATGAATAGAAAGTGGGATAGCTTCTTCCAATCAAGCTTCTTACATCTTTGTTCCTTATGGTTTGATAAGAATAATGAAGATATTGCCATATGTCCGAACAGGCTAATCTGGAATCACTTGAATAGAAAGTGGGATAGCTTCTTCCTCATAACTCCTACGAGATTTATTCAACTTCCTGGTGATTCTAAACTGATTAATGGTTTCCAATCAAGCTTCTTACATCTTTGTTCCTTATGGTTTGATAAGAATCATGAAGATATTCCCATATGTCCGAACAGGCTAATCTGGAATCACCTGAATAGAAAGTGGGATAACTTCTTCCATATAACTCCTATGAGATTTATTCAACTTCCTGGTGATTGTAAACTGATTAATGGTTTCAAATCAAGCTTCTTACGTCATTGTTCCTTCTGGTTTGATAAGAATCATGAAGATATTTCCATATGTCCAAACAGGCTAATCTAGGATACCTGAATAGAAAGTGGGATAGCTTCTTCCTCATAACTCCTATGAGATTTATTCAACTTCCTGGTGATTCTAAACTGATTAATAGTTTCAAATCAATCTTCTTACATCTTTTTTCCTTCTGGTTTGATAAGAATCATGAAGATATTTCCATATGTCTGAACATGCTAATCTAGGATCACCTGAATAGAAAGTGGGATAGCTTCTTCCTCATAACTCCTATGAGATTTATTCAACTTCCTGGTGATTCTAAACTGATTAATGGTTTCAAATCAAGCTTCTTACATCTTTGTTCCTTGTGGTTTGATAATAATCATGAAGATATTGCCATATGTTTGAACAAGCTAATCTGGGATCACCTGAATAGAAAGAGGGATATCTTCTTCCTCATAACTCCTACGAGATTTATTCAACTTCCTGGTGATTCTAAACTGATTAATGGTCTCAAATCAAGCTTCTTACATCTTTGTTCCTTCTGGTTTGATAAGAATCATGAAGATATTGCCATATGTCCGAACAGGCTAATCTAGAATCACCTGAATAGAATGTGGGATAGCTTCTTCCTCATAACTCCTATGAGATTTATTCAACTACCTAGTGATTGTAAACTGATTAATGGTTTCAAATCAAGCTTCTTACGTCTTTGTTCCTTCTTGTTTGATAATAATCATGAAGATATTGCCATATGTCTGAACAGGCTAATCTAGGATCACCTGAATAGATAGTGGGATAGCTTCTTCCTCATAAATCCTATGAGATTTATTCAACTTCCTGGTGACAATAAACTGATAAAATGTTTCAAATCAAGCATCTTACTTCTTTGTTCCTTTTGGTTTGATAAGAATCATGAATATATTGCCATATGTCCGAACAAGCCAACCTCGAATCACGTGAATAGAAAGTGGGATAGCTTCTTCCTCATAATTCCTATGAGATTTATTCCACTTCCTGGTGATCCTTAACTGATTAATGGTTTCAAATTAAGATTCTTACACCTTTGTTCCTTCTGGTTTGATAAGAATCATAAAGATATTGCCATATGTCTGAACATGCTTATCTGGGATCACGTAAATAGAAAGTGGGATAGCTTCTTCCTCATAACTCCTATGAGATTTATTCAACTTCCTGGTGATTCTAAACTGATTAATGGTTTCAAATCAAGCTTCTTACATCTTTTTTCCTTCTGGTTTGATAATAATCATGAAGATATTGCCATATGTCTGAACATGCTAATCTGGGATTACCTGAATAGAAAGAGGGATAGCTTCTTCCTCGTAACTCCTACGAGATTTGTTCAACTTCCTGGTGATTCTAAACTGATTAATGGTCTCAAATCAAGCTTCTTACATCTTCGTTCCTTCTGGTTTGATAAGAATCATGAAGATATTGCCATATGTCCGAACATGCTAATCTGGAATCACCTGAATAGAAAGTGGGATAGCTTCTTCCTCATAACTCCTATGAGATTTATTCATCTTCCTAGTGATTGTAAACTGATTAATGGTTTCAAATCAAGCTTCTTACGTCTTTGTTCCTTCTGGTTTGATAAGAATCATGAAGATATTGCCATATGTCCGAACAATCAAATCTGGAATCACCTGAATAGAAAGTGGGATAGCTTCTTCCTCATAACTCCTCTAAGATTTATTTAACTTCCTGGTGATTCTAAACTGATTAATGGTTTCCAATCAAGCTTCTTACATCTTTGTTCCTTATGGTTTGATAAGAATCATGAAGATATTGCCATATGTCCGAATAGGCTAATCTGGAATCACTTGAATAGAAAGTGGGATAGCTTCTTCCATATAACTCCTATGAGATTTATTCAACTTCCTGGTGATTGTAAACTTATAAATGGTTTCAAATCAAGCTTCTTACGTCTTTGTTCCTTCTGGTTTGATAAGAATCATGAAGATATTGCCATATGTCCGAACAAGCAAATCTGGAATCACCTGAATAGAAAGTGGGATAGCTTCTTCCTCAGAACTCCTCTAAGATTTATTCAACTTCCTGGTGATTCTAAACTGATTAATGGTTTCCAATCAAGCTTCTTACATCTTTGTTCCTTATGGTTTGATAAGAATCATGAAGATATTCCCATATGTCCGAACAGGCTAATCTGGAATCACATGAATAGAAAGTGGGATAGCTTCTTCCTCATAACTCCTATGAGATTTATTCAACTTCCTGGTGATTGTAAACTGATTAGTGGTTTCAAATCAAGCTTCTTACATCTTTGTTCCTTCTGGTTTGATAAGAATCATGAAGATATTGCCATATGTCCGAAAAGGCTAATCTGGGATCACCTGAATAGAAAGTGGGATAGCTTGTTCCTCATAACTCCTATGAGATTTTATTCAACTTCCTGGTGATACTAAACTGATAAAAGGTTTCAAATCAAGATTATTAGTTCTTTGTTCCTTTTGGTTTGATAAGAATCATGAATATATTGCCATATGTCCGAACAAGCCAACCTGGAATCACGTGAATAGAAAGTGGGATAGCTTCTTCCTCATAACTCTTATGAGATTTATTCAACTTACTGGTGATTCTAAACTGATTAATGGTTTCAAATCAAGCTTCTTACATCTTTGTTCCTTCTGGTTTGATAATAATCCGGAAGATATTGCCATATGTCTGAACATGCTAATCTGGGATCACCTGAATAGAAAGAGGGATATTTTCTTCCTCATAACTCCTACGAGATTTATTCAACTTCCTTGTGATTCTAAACTGATTAATGGTCTCAAATCAAGCTTCTTACATCTTTGTTCCTTCTGGTTTTATAAGAATCATGAAGATATTGCCATATGTCCGAACATGCTAATCTGGAATCACCTGAATAGAAAGTGGGATAGCTTCTTCCTCATAACTCCTATGAGATTTATTCAAATTAGTGGTGATTCTAAACTTACAAATGGTTTCAAATGAAGCTTCTTACGTCTTTGTTCCTTCTGGTTTGATAAGAATCATGAAGATATTGCCATATGTCCGAACAAGCAAATCTGGAATCACCTGAATAGAAAGTGGGATAGCTTCTTCCTCATAACTCCTCTAAGATTTGTTCAACTTCCTGGTGATTCTAAACTGATTAATGGTTTCCAATCAAGCTTCTTACATCTTTGTTCCTTCTGGTTTGATAAGAATCATGAAGATATTGCCATATGTCCGAACAGGCTAATCTGGAATCACCTGAATAGAAAGTGGGATAGCTTCTTCCTCATAAATCCTATTAAGATTTATTCAACTTACTGGTGATTCTAAACTGATTAATGGTTTCAAATCAAGCTTCTTACATCTTAGTTCCTTCTGGTTTGATAAGAATCATGAAGATATTGTCATATGTCCGAACAAGCAAATCTGGAATCACCTGAATAGAAAGTGGGATAGCTTCTTCCTCATAACTCCAATGAGATTTATTCAACTTCCTGGATATTCTAAACTGATTAGTGGTTTCAAATAAAGCTTCTTACATTTTTGTTCATTCTGGTTTGATAAGAATCATGAAGATATTGCCATATGTCCTAACAGGCTAATCTTGGATCACCTGAATAGAAAGTGGGATAGCTTCTTCCTCATAATTCCTATGAGATTTATTCAACTTCCTATTGATTCTAAACTGATTAATGGTTTCAAATCAAGCTTCTTACATCTTTGTTCCTTCTGGTTTGATAAGAATCATGAAGATATTGCCATATATCTGAACAGGCTAATCTAGGATCACCTGAATAGATAGTGGGATAGCTTCTTCCTCATAAATCCTATGAGATTTATTCAACTTCCTGGTGATAATAAACTGATAAAAGGTTTCAAATCAAGCATCTTACTTCTTTGTTCCTTTTGGTTTGATAAGAATCTTGAAGATATTGTCATATGTCCGAATAAGCTAATCTGGGATCACCTGATAGAAAGTGGGATAGCTTCTTCCTCATAACTCCTATGAGATTTATTCAACTTCCTGGTGATTTTAAACTGATTACTGATTTCAAATCAAGATTCTTACATCTTTGTTCCTTCTGGTTTGATAAGAATCATGAAGATATTGCCATATGTCCGAACAGGCTAGCTTCTTCCTCATAACTCCAATGAAATTTATTCAACTTCCTGGTGATACTAAACTGATTAATGGTTTCAAATCAAGCTTCTTACATCTTTGTTCCTTCTGGTTTGATAATAATCATGAAGATATTGCCATATGTCTGAACATGCTAATCTGGGATCACCTAAATAGAAAGTGGGATAGCTTCTTCCTCATAACTCCTATGAGATTTATTCAACTTACTGGTGATTCTAAACTGATTAATGGTTTCAAATCAAGCTTCTTACATCTTTGTTCCTTCTGGTTTGATAAGAATCATGAAGATATTGTCATATGTCCGAACAAGCTAATCTGGGATCACCAGATAGAAAGTGGGATAGCTTCTTCCTCATAACTCCTATGAGATTTATTCAACTTCCTGGTGATTTTAAACTGATTAATGATTTCAAATCAAGCTTCTTACGTCTTTGTTCCTTCTGGTTTGATAAGAATCATGAAGATATTGCCATATGTCCGAACAGGCTAATCTAGGATCACATGAATAGAAAGTGGGATAGCTTCTTCCAATCAAGCTTCTTACATCTTTGTTCCTTATGGTTTGATAAGAATAATGAAGATATTGCCATATGTCCGAACAGGCTAATCTGGAATCACTTGAATAGAAAGTGGGATAGCTTCTTCCTCATAACTCCTATGAGATTTATTCAACTTCCTGGTGATTCTAAACTGATTAATGGTTTCAAATCAAGCTTCTTACATCTTTTTTCCTTCTGGTTTGATAATAATCATGAAGATATTGCCATATGTCTGAACATGCTAATCTGGGATTACCTGAATAGAAAGAGGGATAGCTTCTTCCTCGTAACTCCTACGAGATTTGTTCAACTTCCTGGTGATTCTAAACTGATTAATGGTCTCAAATCAAGCTTCTTACATCTTCGTTCCTTCTGGTTTGATAAGAATCATGAAGATATTGCCATATGTCCGAACAGGCTAATCTGGAATCACCTGAATAGAAAGTGGGATAGCTTCTTCCTCATAACTCCTATGAGATTTATTCAACTTCCTGGTGATTCTAAACTGATTAATGGTTTCAAATCAAGCTTCTTACGTCTTTGTTCCTTCTGGTTTGATAAGAATCATGAAGATATTGCCATATGTCCGAACAATCAAATCTGGAATCAATTGAATAGAAAGTGGGATAGCTTCTTCCTCATAACTCCTCTAAGATTTATTTAACTTCCTGGTGATTCTAAACTGATTAATGGTTTCCAATCAAGCTTCTTACATCTTTGTTCCTTATGGTTTGATAAGAATCATGAAGATATTGCCATATGTCCGAATAGGCTAATCTGGAATCACTTGAATAGAAAGTGGGATAGCTTCTTCCATATAACTCCTATGAGATTTATTCAACTTCCTGGTGATTGTAAACTTATAAATGGTTTCAAATCAAGCTTCTTACGTCTTTGTTCCTTCTGGTTTGATAAGAATCATGAAGATATTGCCATATGTCCGAACAAGCAAATCTGGAATCACCTGAATAGAAAGTGGGATAGCTTCTTCCTCAGAACTCCTCTAAGATTTATTCAACTTCCTGGTGATTCTAAACTGATTAATGGTTTCCAATCAAGCTTCTTACATCTTTGTTCCTTATGGTTTGATAAGAATCATGAAGATATTCCCATATGTCCGAACAGGCTAATCTGGAATCACATGAATAGAAAGTGGGATAGCTTCTTCCATATAACTCCTATGAGATTTATTCAACTTCCTGGTGATTGTAAACTGATTAGTGGTTTCAAATCAAGCTTCTTACATCTTTGTTCCTTCTGGTTTGATAAGAATCATGAAGATATTGCCATATGTCCGAAAAGGCTAATCTGGGATCACCTGAATAGAAAGTGGGATAGCTTGTTCCTCATAACTCCTATGAGATTTTATTCAACTTCCTAGTGATTGTAAACTGATTAATGGTTTCAAATCAAGCTTCTTACGTCTTTGTTCCTTCTGGTTTGATAATAATCATGAAGATATTGCCATATGTCTGAACAGGCTAATCTAGGATCACCTGAATAGATAGTGGGATAGCTTCTTCCTCATAACTCCTATGAGATTTATTCAACTTCCTGTTGATTCTAAACTGATTAATGGTTTCAAATCAAGCTTCTTACATCTTTGTTCCTTCTGGTTTGATAAGAATCATGAAGATATTGCCATATGTCCGAACAGGCTAATCTGGGATCACCTGAATAGAAAGTGGGATAGCTTCTTCCTCATAATTCCTATGAGATTTATTCAACTTCCTGTTGATTCTAAACTGATTAATGGTTTCAAATCAAGTTTCTTTCATCTTTTTTCCTTCTGGTTTGATAAGAATCATGAAGATATTGCCATATGTCCGAACAAGCAAATCTGGAATCACCTAAATAGAAAGTGGGATAGCTTCTTCCTCATAACTCCTCTAAGATTTATTCAACTTCCTGGTGATTCTAAACTGATTAATGGTTTCCAATCAAGCTTCTTACATCTTTTTTCCTTATGGTTTGATAAGAATCATGAAGATATTGCCATATGTCCGAATAGGCTAATCCGGAATCACTTGAATAGAAAGTGGGATAGCTTCTTCCTCATAACTATTATGAGATTTATTCAACTTCCTGTTGATTCTAAACTTATAAATGGTTTCAAATCAAGCTTCTTACGTCTTTGTTCCTTCTGGTTTGATAAGAATCATGAAGATATTGCCATATGTCCGAACAAGCAAATTTGGAATCACCTGAATAGAAAGTGGGATAGTTTCTTCCTCATAACTCCTCTAAGATTTATTTAACTTCCTGGTGATTCTAAACTGATTAATGGTTTCCAATCAAGCTTCTTACAGCTTTGTTCCTTATGGTTTGATAAGAATCATGAAGATATTCCCATATGTCTGAACAGGCTAATCTGGAATCACCTGAATAGAAAGTGGGATAGCTTCTTCCATATAACTCCTATGAGATTTATTCAACTTCCTGGTGATTGTAAACTGATTAGTGGTTTCAAATCAAGCTACTTACATCTTTGTTCCTTCTGGTTTGATAAGAATCATGAAGATATTGCCATATGTCCGAAAAGGCTAATCTGGGATCACCGGATTAGAAAGTGGGATAGCTTCTTCCTCATAATTCCTATGAGATTTATTCAACTTCCTGTTGATTATAAACTGATTAATGGTTTCAAATCAAGCTTCTTACATCTTTGTTCCTTCTGGTTTGATAAGAATCATGAAGATATTGCCATATGTCCGAACAGGCTAATCTGGGATCACCTGAATAGAAAGTGGGATAGCTTCTTCCTCATAATTCCTATGAGATTTATTCAACTTCCTGTTGATTCTAAACTGATTAATGGTTTCAAATCAAGCTTCTTACATCTTTGTTCCTTCTGGTTTGATAAGAATCATGAAGATATTGCCATATGTCCGAACAAGCAAATCTGGAATCACCTAAATAGAAAGTGGGATAGCTTCTTCCTCATAACTCCTCTAAGATTTATTCAACTTCCTGGTAATTCTAAAATGATTAATGGTTTCCAATCAAGCTTCTTACATCTTTGTTCCTTATGGTTTGATAAGAATCATGAAGATATTGCCATATGTCCGAACAGGCTAATCTGGAATCACTTGAATAGAAAGTGGAATAGCTTCTTCCTCATAACTCCTATGAGATTTATTCAACTTCCTGTTGATTCTAAACTTATAAATGGTTTCAAATCAAGCTTCTTACGTCTTTGTTCCTTCTGGTTTGATAAGAATCATGAAGATATTGCCATATGTCCGAACAAGCAAATCTGGAATCACCTGAATAGAAAGTGGGATAGCTTCTTCCTCATAACTCCTCTAAGATTTATTTAACTTCCTGGTGATTCTAAACTGATTAATGGTTTCCAATCAAGCTTCTTACATCTTTGTTCCTTATGGTTTGATAAGAATCATGAAGATATTCCCATATGTCCGAACAGGCTAATCTGGAATCACCTGAATAGAAAGTGGGATAGCTTCTTCCATATAACTCCTATGAGATTTATTCAACTTCCTGGTTATTGTAAACTTATTAATGGTTTCAAATCAAGCTTCTTACGTCATTGTTTCTTCTGGTTTGATAAGAATCATGAAGATATTTCCATATGTCCGAACAAGATAATCTAGGATACCTGAATAGAAAGTTGGATAGCTTCTTCCTCATAACTCCTATGAGATTTATTCAACTTCCTGGTGATTCTAAACTGATTAATGGTTTCAAATCAATCTTCTTACATCTTTTTTCCTTCTGGTTTGATAAGAATCATGAAGATATTTCCATATGTCCGAACATGCTAATCTAGGATCACCTGAATAGAGAGTGGGATAGCTTCTTCCTCATAACTCCTATGAGATTTATTCAACTTCCTGGTGATTCTAAGCTGATTAATGGTTTCAAATCAAGCTTCTTACATCTTTGTTCCTTCTGGTTTGATAATAATCATGAAGATATTGCCATATGTCTGAATAGGCTAATCTGGGATCACCTGAATAGAAAGAGGGATATCTTCTTCGTCATAACTCCTACGAGATTTATTCAACTTCCTGGTGATTCTAAACTGATTAATGGTCTCAAATCAAGCTTCTTACATCTTTGTTCCTTCTGGTTTGAAAAAAATCATGAAGATATTGCCATATGTCTGAACAGGCTAATCTAGAATCACCTGAATAGAAAGTGGGATAGCTTCTTCCTCATAACTCCTATGAGATTTATTCAACTTCCTAGTGATTGTAAACTGATTAATGGTTTCAAATCAAGCTTCTTACGTCTTTGTTCCTTCTTGTTTGATAATAATCATGAAGATACTGCCATATGTCTGAACAGGCTAATCTAGGATCACCTGAATAGATAGTGGGATAGCTTCTTCCTCATAAATCCTATGAGATTTATTCAACTTCCTGATGATAATAAACTGATAAAAGGTTTCAAATCAAGCATCTTACTTCTTTGTTCCTTTTGGTTTGATAAGAATCATGAATATATTGCCATATGTCCGAACAAGCCAACCTGGAATCACGTGAATAGAAAGTGGGATAGCTTCTTCCTCATAACTCCTATGAGATTTATTCCACTTCCTGGTGATTCTAAACTGATTAATGGTTTCAAATTAAGCTTCTTACACCTTTTGTTCCTTCTGGTTTGATAAGAATCATAAAGATATTGCCATATGTCTGAACATGCTTATCTGGGATCACGTAAATAGAAAGTGGGATAGCTTCTTCCTCATAACTCCTATGAGATTTATTCAACTTCCTGTTGATTCTAAACTTATAAATGGTTTCAAATCAAGCTTCCTACGTCTTTTTCCTTCTGGTTTGGTAAGAATCATGAAGATATTGCCATATGTCCGAACAAGCAAATCTGGAATCACCTGAATAGAAAGTGGGATAGCTTCTTTCTCATAACTCCTCTAAGATTTATTTAACTTCCTGGTGATTCTAAACTGATTAAGTGTTTCCAATCAAGCTGCTTACATCTTTGTTCCTTATGGTTTGATAAGAATCATGAAGATATTCCCATATGTCCGAACAGGCTAATCTGGAATCACCTGAATAGAAAGTGGGATAGCTTCTTCCATATAACTCCTATGAGATTTATTCAACTTCCTGGTGATTCTAAGCTGATTAATGGTTTCAAATCAAGCTTCTTACATCTTTTTTCCTTCTGGTTTGATAATAATCATGAAGATATTGCCATATGTCTGAACAGGCTAATCTGGGATCACCTGAATAGAAAGAGGGATAGCTTCTTCCTCATAACTCCTACGAGATTTATTCAACTTCCTGGTGATTCTAAACTGATTAATGGTCTCAAATCAAGCTTCTTACATCTTTGTTCCTTCTGGTTTGATAAGAATCATGAAGATATTGCCATATGTCCAAACAGGCTAATTTGGAATCACCTGAATAGAAAGTGGGATAGCTTCTTCCTCATAACTCCTATGAGATTTATTCAACTTCCTAGTGATTGTAAACTTATTAATGATTTCAAATCAAGCTTCTTACGTCTTTGTTCCTTCTGGTTTGATAATAATCATGAAGATATTGACATATGTCTGAACAGGCTAATCTAGGATCACATGAATAGATAGTGGGATAGCTTCTTCCTCATAAATCCTATGAGATTTATACAACTTCCTGGTGATACTAAACTGATAAAAGGTTTCAAATCAAGCATCTTTCTTCTTTGTTCCTTTTGGTTTGATAAGAATCATGAATATATTGCCATATGTCCGAACAAGCCAACCTGGAATCACGTGAATAGAAAGTGGGATAGCTTCTTCCTCATAACTCCTATGAGATTTATTCCACTTCCTGGTGATTCTAAACTGATTAATGGTTTCAAATTAAACTTCTTACACCTTTGTTCCTTCTGGTTTGATAAGAATCATAAAGATATTGCCATATGTCTGAACAGGCTTATCTGGGATCACCTAAATAGAAAGTGGGATAGCTTCTTCCTCATAACTCCAATGAGATTTATTCAACTTCCTGGTGATTCTAAACTGATTAATGGTTTCAAATCAAGATTCTTACATCTTTGTTCCTTCTGGTTTGATAAGAATCATGAAGATATTGCCATATGTCCGAACAGGCTAATCTGGGATCACCTGAATAGAAAGTGCGATAGCTTCTTCCTCATAACTCCAATGAGATTTATTCAACTTCCTGGTGATTATAAACTGATTAATGGTTTCAAATTAAACTTCTTACATCTTTGTTCCTTCTGGTTTGATAATAATCATGAAGATATTGCCATATGTCTGAACAGGCTAATCTGGGATCACCTAAATAGAAAGTGGGATAGCTTCTTCCTCATAACTCCTATGAGATTTATTCAACTTACTGGTGATTCTAAACTGATTAATGGTTTCAAATCAAGCTTCTTACATCTTTGTTCCTTCTGGTTTGATAAGAATCATGAAGATATTGTCATATGTCCGAACAAGCTAATTTGGGATCATCTGATAGAAAGTGGGATAGCTTCTTCCTCATAACTCCTATGAGATTTATTCAACTTCCTGGTGATTTTAAACTGATTAATGATTTCAAATCAAGCTTCTTACGTCTTTGTTCCTTCTGGTTTGATAAGAATCATGAAGATATTGCCATATGTCCGAACAGGCTAATCTAGGATAACCTGAATAGAAAGTGGGATAGCTTCTTCCTCATAACTCCAATGAGATTTATTCAACTTCCTGGTGATTCTAAACTGATTAGTGGTTTCAAATCAAGCTTCTTACATCTTTGTTCCTTCTGGTTTGATAAGAATCATGAAGATATTGCCATATGTCCGAACAGGCTAATCTGGAATCACCTGAATAGAAAGTGGGATAGCTTCTTCCTCATAACTCCTATGAGATTTATTCAACTTAGTGGTGATTCTAAACTGATTAATGGTTTCAAATCAAGATTCTTACATCTTAGTTCCTTCTGGTTTGATAAGAATCATGAAGATATTGTCAAATGTCCGAACAGGCTAATCTGGGATCACTTAATAGAAAGTGGGATAGCTTCTTCCTCATAACTCCTATGAGATTTATTCAACTTCCTGGTGATTCTAATCTTATAAATGGTTTCAAATGAAGCTTCTTACGTCTTTGTTCCTTCTGGTTTGATAAGAATCATGAAGATATTGCCATATGTCCGAACAAGCAAATCTGGAATCACCTGAATAGAAAGTGGGATAGCTTCTTCCTCATAACTCCTCTAAGATTTATTCAACTTCCTGGTGATTCTAAACTGAGTAATGGTTTCCAGTCAAGCTTCTTACATCTTTGTTCCTTCTGGTTTGATAAGAATCATGAAGATATTGCCATATGTCCGAACAGGCTAATGTGGAATCACCTGAATAGAAAGTGGGATAGCTTCTTCCTCATAACTCCTATAAGATTTATTCAACTTACTGGTGATTCTAAACTGATTAATGGTTTCAAATCAAGCTTCTTACATCTTAGTTCCTTCTGGTTTGATAAGAATCATGAAGATATTGTCATATGTCCGAACAGGCTAATCTGGGATCACCTGATAGAAAGTGCGATAGCTTCTTCCTCATAAATCCTATGAGATTTACTCAACTTCCTGGTGATTCTAATCTTATAAATGGTTTCAAATGAAGCTTCTTACGTCTTTGTTCCTTCTGGTTTGATAAGAATCATGAAGATATTGCCATATGTCCGAACAAGCAAATCTGGAATCACCTGAATAGAAAGTGGGATAGCTTCTTCCTCATAACTCCTCTAAGATTTATTCAACTTCCTGGTGATTCTAAACTGATTAATGGTTTCCAATCAAGCTTCTTACATCTTTTTTCCTTATGGTTTGATACGAATCATGAAGATATTGCCATATGTCCGAACAGGCTAATCTGGAATCACCTGAATAGAAAGTGGGATAGCTTCTTCCTCATAACTCCTATGAGATTTATTCAAGTTCCTGGTGATTCTAAACTGATTAATGGTTTCAAATCAAGCTTCTTACATCTTGGTTCCATCTAGTTTGATAATAATCATGAAGATATTGCCATATGTCTGAACAGGCTAATCTGGGATCACCTGAATAGAAAATGGGATAGCTTCTTCCTCATAACTTCAATGAGATTTATTCAACTTCCTGGTGATTCTAAACTGATTAATGGTTTCAAATCAAGCTTCTTACGTCTTTGTTCCTTCTGGTTTGATAAGAATCATGAATATATTTCCATATGTCCGAACAGGCTAATCTAGGATCACCTGAATAGAGAGTGGGATAGCTTCTTCGTCATAAATCCTATGAGATTTATTCAACTTCCTGGTGATTCTAAACTGATAAAAGGTTTCAAATCAAGCATCTTACTTCTTTGTTCCTTTTGGTTTGATAATAATCATGAAGATATTGCCATATGTCCGAACAAGCCAATCTGGAATCACCTGAATAGAAAGTGGGATAGCTTCTTCCTCATAACTCCTCTAAGATTTATTCAACTTCCTGGTGATTTTAAACTGATTAATGGTTTCCAATCAAGCTTCTTACATCTCTGTTCCTTATGGTTTGATAAGAATCAAGAAGATATTGTCATATGTCCGAACAGGATAATCTGGAATCACCTGAATAGAAAGTGGGATAGCTTCTTCCTCATAACTCCTATGAGATTTATTCAACTTCCTGGTGATTGTAAACTGATTAATGGTTTCAAATCAAGCTTCTTACGTCTTTTTTCCTTCTGGTTGGATAAGAATCATGAAGATATTTCCATATGTCTGAACAGGCTAATCTAGGATACCTGAATAGAAAGTGGGATAGCTTCTTCTTCATAACTCCTATGAGATTTATTCAACTTCCTGGTGATTCTAAACTGATTAATAGTTTCAAAGCAATCTTCTTACGTCTTTTTTCCTTCTGGTTTGATAAGAATCATGAAAATATTTCCATATGTCCGAACAGGCTAATCTGGAATCACCTGAATAGAAAGTGGGATAGCTTTTTTCTCATAACTCCTATGAGATTTATTCAACTTCCTGGTGATTCTAAACTGATTAATGGTTCAAATCAAGCTTCTTACATCTTTGTTCCTTCTGGTTTGATAAGAATCATGAAGATGTTGTCATATGTCCGAACAGGCTAATCTGGGATCACCTGAATAGAAAGTGGGATAGCTTCTTCCTCATAACTCCTATGAGATTTATTCAACTTCCTAGTGATTGTAAACTGATTAATGGTTTCAAATAAAGCTTCTTACCTCTTTTTTCCTTCTGGTTTGATAAAAATCATGAAAATATTGTCATATGTCTGAACAAGCTAATCTGGGATCACCTGAATAGAAAGTGGGATAGCTTCTTCCTCATAACTCCAATGAGATTTATTCAACTTCCTGGTGATTCTAAACTGATTAATGGTTTCAAATCAAGCTTCTTACATCTTTGTTCCTTCTGGTTTGATAAGAATCATGAAGATATTGTCATATGTCCGAACAGGCTAATCTGGGATAACCTGAATAGAAAGTGGGATAGTTTCTTCCTCATAACTCCTATGAGATTTATTCAACTTCCTGGTGATTCTAAACTTATTAGTAATTTCAAATCAAGCTTTTTACGTCTTTGTTCCTTCTGGTTTGATAAGAATCATGAAGATATTGCCATATGTCCGAACAGGCTAATCTGGGATCACCTGATAGAAAGTGGGATAGCTTCTTCCTGATAACTCCTATGAGATTTATTCAACTTCCTGGTGATTCTAAACTGAATAATGGTTTCAAATCAAGATTCTTACATATTTGTTCCTTATGGTTTGATAAGAATCATGAAGATATTGCCATATGTCCGAACAGGCTAATCTGGGATCACCTGAATAGAAAGTGGGATAGCTTCTTCCTCATAACTCCTATGAGATTTATTCAACTTCCTGGTGATTCTAAACTGATTAATGGTTTCAAATCAAGCTTCTTACTTCTTTGTTCCTTCTGGTTTGATAAGAATCATGAAGATATTGTCATATGTCCAAACAGGCTAATCTGGGATAACCTGAATAGAAAGTGGGATAGCTTCTTCCTCATAACTCCTATGAGATTTATTCAACTTCCTAGTGATTGTAAACTGATTAATGGTTTCAAATAAAGCTTCTTACGTCTTTGTTCCTTCTGGTTTGATAAGAATCAAGAAGATATTTTCATATGTCTAAACATGCTAATCTGGATCACCTAAATAAATAGTGGGATAACTTCTTCCTCATAACTCCTATGAGATTTATTCAAGTTCCTGGTGATTCTAAACTTATTAATGGTTTCAAATCAAGCTTCTTACATCTTGGTTCCTTCTGGTTTGATTATAATCATGAAGATATTGCCATATGTCTGAACATGCTAATCTGGGATCACCTGAATAGAAAATGGGATAGCTTCTTCCACATAACTCCAATGAGATTTATTCAACTTCCTGGTGATTCTAAACTGATTAATGGTTTCAAATCAAGCTTCGTACGTCTTTGTTCCTTCTGGTTTGATAAGAATCATGAAGATATTGCCATATGTCCGAACAGGCTAATCGGGGATCACCTGAATAGAAAGTGGGATAGCTTCTTCCTCATAAATCCTATGAGATTTATTCAACTTCCTGGTGATTCTTAACTGATAAAAGGTTTCAAATCATGCATCTTACTTCTTTGTTCCTTTTGGTTTGATAAGAATCATGAAGATATTGCCATATGTCCGAACAAGCCAATCTGGAATCACCTGAATAGAAAGTGGGATAGCTTCTTCCTCATAACTCCTCTACGATTTATTCAACTTCCTGGTGATTCTAAACTGATTAATGGTTTCCAATCAAGCTTCTTACATCTCTGTTCTTTATGGTTTGATAAGAATCAAGAAGATATTGCCATATGTCCGAACAGGCTAATCTGGAATCACCTGAATAGAAAGTGGGATAGCTTCTTCCTCATAACTCCTATGAGATTTATTCAACTTCCTAGTGATTGTAAACTGATTAATGGTTTCAAATCAAGCTTCTTACGTCTTTGTTCCTTCTGGTTTGATAAGAATCATGAAGATATTTCCATATGTCCGAACATGCTAATCTAGGATCACCTGAATAGAGAGTGGGATAGCTTCTTCGTCATAAATCCTATGAGATTTATTCAACTTCCTGGTGATTCTAAACTGATAAAAGGTTTCAAATCAAGCATCTTACTTCTTTGTTCCTTTTGGTTTGATAAGAATCATGAAGATATTGCCATATGTCCGAACAAGCCAATCTGGAATCACCTGAATAGAAAGTGGGATAGCTTCTTCCTCATAACTCCTCTAAGATTTATTCAACTTCCTGGTGATTTTAAACTGATTAATGGTTTCCAATCAAGCTTCTTACATCTCTGTTCCTTATGGTTTGATAAGAATCAAGAAGATATTGTCATATGTCCGAACAGGATAATCTGGAATCACCTGAATAGAAAGTGGGATAGCTTCTTCCTCATAACTCCTATGAGATTTATTCAACTTCCTGGTGATTGTAAACTGATTAATGGTTTCAAATCAAGCTTCTTACGTCTTTGTTCCTTCTGGTTGGATAAGAATCATGAAGATATTTCCATATGTCTGAACAGGCTAATCTAGGATACCTGAATAGAAAGTGGGATAGCTTCTTCTTCATAACTCCTATGAGATTTATTCAACTTCCTGGTGATTCTAAACTGATTAATAGTTTCAAAGCAATCTTCTTACGTCTTTTTTCCTTCTGGTTTGATAAGAATCATGAAAATATTTCCATATGTCCGAACAGGCTAATCTGGAATCACCTGAATAGAAAGTGGGATAGCTTCTTTCTCATAACTCCTATGAGATTTATTCAACTTCCTGGTGATTCTAAACTTATTAATGGTTTCAAGTCAAGCTTCTTACATCTTTGTTCCTTCTGGTTTGATAATAATCATGAAGATATTGTCATATGTCTGAAAAGGCTAATATGGGATCACCTGAATAGAAAGTGGGATAGCTTCTTCCTCATAACTCCTATGAGATTTATTGAACTTCCTGGTGATTCTAAACTGAGTAATGGTTTCAAATCAAGCTTCTTACATCTTTTTCCCCTCTGGTTTGATAAAAATCATGAAGATATTGTCATATGTCCGAACAGGCTAATCTGGAATCACCTGAATAGAAAGTTGGATAGCTTCTTCCTCATAACTCCTATGAGATTTATTCAACTTAAACTGATTAATGGTTTCAAATCAAGCTTCTTACGTCTTTGTTCCTTCTGGTTTGATAAGAATCATGAAGATATTTCCATATGTCCGAACAGGCTAATCTAGGATCACCTGAATAGAGAGTGGTATAGCTTCTTCCTCATAACTCCTATGAGATTTATTCAACTTCCTGATGATTCTAAACTGATTAATGGTTTCAAATCAAGCTTCTTACATCTTGGTTCCTTCTGGTTTGATAATAATCATGAAGATATTGCCATATGTCTGAACAGGCTAATCTGGGATCACCTGAATAGAAAGTGGGATAGCTTCTTCCTCATAACTCCTATGAGATTTATTCAACTTCCTGGTGATTCTTAACTGATTAATGGTTTCAAATCAAGCTTCTTACATCTTTGTTCCTTCTGGTTTGATAAGAATCATGAAGATATTGTCATATGTCCGAACAGGCTAATCTGGGATCACCTGAATAAAAAGTGGGATAGCTTCTTCCTCATAACTCCTATGAGATTTATTCAACTTCCTGGTGATTCTAAACTGATTAATGATTTCAAATCAAGCTTCTTACCTCTTTTTCCTTCTGGTTTGATAAGAATCATGAAGATATTGTCATATGTTTGAACAGGCTAATCTGGGATCACCTGAATAGAAAGTGGGATAGCTTCTTCCTCATAACTCCTATGAGATTTATTCAACTTCCTGGTGATTCTAAACTGATTAATGGTTTCAAATCAAGATTCTTACATCTTTGTTCCTTCTGGTTTGATAAGAATCATGAAGATATTGCCATATGTCCGAACAGGCTAATCTGGGATCACCTGAATAGAAAGTGGGATAGCTTCTTATTTATAACTCCTATGAGATTTATTCAACTTCCTGGTGATTCTAAACTGATTAATGGTTTCAAATCAAGCTTCTTACATCTTTGTTCCTTCTGGTTTTTTAAGAATCATGAAGATATTGTCATATGTCCGAACAGGCTAATCTGGGATAACCTGAATAGAAAGTGGGATAGCTTCTTCCTCATAACTCCTATGATATTTATTCAACTTCCTAGTGATTGTATACTGATTAATGGTTTCAAATAAAGCTTCTTACGTCTTTGTTCCTTTTTGTTTGATAAGAATCAAGAAGATATTTTCATATGTCCAAACAGGCAAATCTAGGATCACCTAAATAGATAGTGGGATAACTTCTTGATCATAATTCCTATGAGATTTATTCAAGTTCCTGGTGATTCTAAACTTATTAATGGTTTCAAATCAAGCTTCTTACATCTTGGTTCCTTCTGGTTTGATAATAATCATGAAGATATTGACATATGTCTGAACAGGCTAATCTGGGATCACCTGAATAGAAAATGGGATAGCTTCTTCCTCATAACTCCAGTGAGATTTATTCAACTTCCTGGTGATTCTAAACTGATTAATGGTTTCAAATCAAGCTTCTTACGTCTTTTTTCCTTCTGGTTTGATAAGAATCATGAAGATATTGCCATATGTCCGAACAGGCTAATCTGGGATCACCTGAATAGAAAGTGGGATAGTTTCTTCCTCATAAATCCTATGAGATTTATTCAACTTCCTGGTGATTCTAAACTGATAAAAGGTTTCAAATCATGCATCTTACTTCTTTGTTCCTTTTGCTTTGATAAGAATCATGAAGATATTGCCATATGTCCGAACAAGCCAATCTGGAATCACCTGAATAGAAAGTGGGATAGCTTCTTCCTCATAACTCCTCTACGATTTATTCAACTTCCTGGTGATTCTAAACTGATTAATGGTTTCCAATCAAGCTTCTTACATCTCTGTTCCTTATGGTTTGATAAGAATCAAGAAGATATTGCCATATGTCCGAACAGGCTAATCTGGAATCACCTGAATAGAAAGTGGGAGAGCTTCTTCCTCATAACTCCTATGAGATTTATTTAACTTCCTAGTGATTGTAAACTGATTAATGGTTTCAAATCAAGCTTCTTACGTCTTTGTTCCTTCTGATTTGATAAGAATCATGAAGATATTTCCATATGTCCGAACATGCTTATCTAGGATCACCTGAATAGAGAGTGGGATAGCTTTTTCCTCATAACTCCTATGAGATTTATTCAACTTCCTGGTGATTCTAAACCGATTAATGGTTTCAATTCAAGCTTCTTACATCTTTGTTCCTTCTGGTTTGATAATAATCATGAAGATATTGCCATATGTCTGAAAAGGCTAATTTGGGATCACCTGAATAGAAAGTGGGATAGCTTCTTCCTCATAATTCCTATGAGATTTATTCAACTTCCTGGTGATTCTAAACTGAGTAATGGTTTCAAATCAAGCTTCTTACATCTTTTTTCCCTCTGGTTTGATAAAAATCATGAAGATATTTTCATATGTCCGAACAGGCTAATGTGGAATCACCTGAATAGAAAGTTAGATAACTTCTTCCTCATAACTCCTATGAGATTTATTCAACTTCCTAGTGATTGTAAACTGATTAATGGTTTCAAATCAAGCTTCTTACGTCTTTGTTCCTTCTGGTTTGATAAGAATCATGAAGATATTTCCATATGTCCGAACAGGCTAATCTAGGATCACCTGAATAGAGAGTGGGATAGCTTCTTCCTCATAACTCCTATGAGATTTATTCAACTTCCTGATGATTCCAAACTGATTAATGGTTTCAAATCAAGCTTCTTACATCTTGGTTCCTTCTGGTTTGATAATAATCATGAAGATATTGCCAAATGTCTGAACAGGCTAATCTGGGATCACCTGAATAGAAAGTGGGATAGCTTCTTCCTCATAACTCCTATGAGATTTTTTCAACTTCCTGGTGATTCTTAACTGATTAATGGTTTCAAATCAAGCTTCTTACATCTTTGTTCCTTCTGGTTTGATAAGAATCATGAAGATATTGTCATATGTCCGAACAGGCTAATATGGGATCACCTGAATAAAAAGTGGGATAGTTTCTTCCTCATAACTCCTATGAGATTTATTCAACTTCCTGGTGATTTTAAACTTATTAGTGATTTAAAATCAAGCTTCTTACGTCTTTGTTCCTTCTGGTTTGATAAGAATCATGAAGATGTTACCATATGTCCGAACAGGCTAATCTGGGATCACCTGATAGAAAGTGGGATAGCTTCTTCCTCATAACTCCTATGAGATTTATTCAACTTCCTGGTGATTCTAAACTGATTAATGGTTTCAAATCAAGATTCTTACATCTTTGTTCCTTCTAGTTTGATAAGAATCATGAAGATATTGCCATATGTCCGAACAGGCTAATCTGGGATCACCTGAATAGAAAGTGGGATAGCTTCTTCCTCATAACTCCTATGAGATTTATTCAACTTCCTGGTGATTCTAAGATGATTAATGGTTTCAATTAAAGCTTCTTACATCTTTGTTCCTTCTGGTTTGATAAGAATCATGAAGATATTGACATATGTCCGAACAGGCTAATCTGGGATAACCTGAATAGAAAGTGGGATAGCTTCTTCCTCATAACTCCTATGAGATTTATTCAACTTCCTGGTGATTCTAAACTGATAAAATTTTTCAAATCAAGCATCTTACTTCTTTGTTCCTTAGCTTTTGATAAGAATCATGAAGATATTGCCATATGTCCGAACATGCTAATCTGGAATCACCTGAATAGAAAGTGGGATAGCTTCTTCCTCATAACTCCTATGAGATTTATTCAACTTCCTGGTGATTGTAAACTGATTAATGGTTTCAAATCAAGCTTATTACGTCTTTGTTCCTTCTGGTTTGATAAGAATCATGAAGATATTTCCATATGTCTAAACAGATAGCTTCTTCCTCATAACTCCTATGAGATTTATTCAACTTCCTGGTGATTCTAAGCTGATTAATGGTTTCAAATCAAGCTTCTTACATCTTTGTTCCTTCTGGTTTGATAATAATAATGAAGATATTGCCATATGTCTGAAAAGGCTAATCTGGGATCACCTGAATAGAGAGTGGGATAGCTTCTTCCTCATAACTCCTATGAGATTTATTCAACTTCCTGGTGATTCTAAACTGAGTAATGGTTTCAAATCAAGCTTATTACATCTTTGTTCCCTCTGGTTTGATAAAAATCATGAAGATATTGTCATATGTCTGAACAGGCTAATCTGGAATCACCTGAATAGAAAGTTGGATAGCATCTTCCTCATAACTCCTATAGATTTATTCAACTTCCTAGTGATTGTAAACTGATTAATTGTTTCAAATCAAGCTTCTTACGTCTTTGTTCCTTCTGGTTTGATAAGAATCATGAAGATATTTCCATATGTCCGAACAGGCTAATCTAGGATCACCTGAAGAGAGAGTGGGATAGCTTCTTCCTCATAACTCCTATGAGATTTATTCAACTTCCTGATGATTCTAAACTGATTAATGGTTTAAAATCAAGCTTCTTACCTCTTTGTTCCTTCTGGTTTGATAAGAATCATGAAGATATTGCTATATGTCTGAACAGGCTAATCTGGGATCACCTGAATAGAAAGTGTGATAGCTTCTTCCTCATAACTCCTATGAGATTTATTCAACTTCCTGGTGATTCTAAGATGATTAATGGTTTCAATTAAAGCTTCTTACATCTTTGTTCCTTCTGGTTTGATAATAATCATGAAGATATTGCCATATGTCTGAACAAGCTAATCTGGGATCACCTGAATAGAAAGTGGGATAGCTTCTTCCTCATAACTCCTATGAGATTTATTCAACTTCCTGGTGATTCTTAACTGATTAATGGTTTCAAATCAAGCTTCTTACATCTTTGTTCCTTCTGGTTTGATAAGAATCATGAAGATATTGTCATATGTCCGAACAGGCTAATATAGGATCAACTGAATAAAAAGTGGGATAGCTTCTTCCTCATAACTCCTATGAGATTTATTCAACTTCCTGGTGATTCTAAACTGATTAATGATTTCAAATCGAGCTTCTTACCTCTTTTTCCTTATGGTTTGATAAGAATCATGAAGATATTGTCATATGTCTGAACAGGCTAATCTGGGATCACCTGAATAGAAAGTGGTATAGCTTCTTCCTCATAACTCCAATGAGATTTATTCAACTTCCTGGTGATTCTAAACTGATTAATGGTTTCAAATCAAGCTTCTTACATCTTTGTTCCTTCTGGTTTGATAAGAATCATGAAGATATTCTCATATGTCCGAACAGGCAAATCTGGGATAACCTGAATAGAAAGTGGGATAGCTTCTTCCTCATAACTCCTATGAGATTTATTCAACTTCCTGGTGATTCTAAACTGATTATTGATTTCAAATCAATCTTCTTACGTCTTTGTTTCTTCTGGTTTGATAAGAATCATGAAGATATTTCCATATGTCCGAACAGGCTAATCTAGGATCACCTGAATAGAAAGTGGGATAGCTTCTTCCTCATAACTCCTATGAGATTTATTCAACTTCCTAGTGATTCTAAACTGATTAATGGTTTCAAATCAAGCTTCTTACATCTTTGTTCCTTCTGGTTTGATAATAATCATGAAGATATTGCCATATGTCTGAAAAGGCTAATCTGGGATCACCTGAATAGAGAGTGGGATAGCTTCTTCCTCATAACTCCTATGAGATTTATTCAACTTCCTGGTGATTCTAAACTGAGTAATGGTTTCAAATCAAGCTTATTACATCTTTGTTCCCTCTGGTTTGATAAAAATCATGAAGATATTATCATATGTCCGAACAGGCTAATCTGGAATCACCTGAATAGAAAGTGGGATAGCTTCTTCCTCATAACTCCTATGAGATTTATTCAACTTCCTGGTGATTTTAAACTGATTAATGGTTTCAAATCAAGCTTCTTACGTATTTGTTCCTTCTGGTTTGATAAGAATCATGAGGATATTTCCATATGTCCGAACAGGCTAATCTAGGATCACCTGAATAGAGAGTGGGATAGCTTCTTCCTCATAACTCCTATGAGATTTATTCAACTTCCTGATGATTCTAAACTGATTAATGATTTAAAATCAAGCTTCTTACCTCTTTGTTCCTTCTGGTTTGATAAGAATCATGAAGATATTGCTATATGTCTGAACAGGCTAATCTGGGATCACCTGAATAGAAAGTGTGATAGCTTCTTCCTCATAACTCCTATGAGATTTATTCAACTTCCTGGTGATTCTTAACTGATTAATGGTTTCAAATCAAGCTTCTTACATCTTTGTTCCTTCTGGTTTGATAAGAATCATGAAGATATTGTCATATGTCCGAACAGGCTAATCTGGGATAACCTGAATAGAAAGTGGGATAGTTTCTTCCTCATAACTCCTATGAGATTTATTCAACTTCCTGGTGATTCTAAACTTATTAGTTATTTCAAATCAAGCTTCTTACGTCTTTGTTCCTTCTGGTTTGATAAGAATCATGAAGATATTGCCATATGTCCGAACAGGCTAATCTGGGATCACCTGATAGAAAGTGGGATAGCTTCTTCCTCATAACTCCTATGAGATTTATTCAACTTCCTGGTGATTATAAACTGATTAATAGTTTCAAATCAAGATTCTTACATCTTTGTTCTTTCTGGTTTGATAAGAATCATGAAGATATTGCCATATGTCCGAACAGGCTAATCTGGGATCACCTGAATAGAAAGTGGGATAGCTTCTTCCTCATAACTCCTATGAGATTTATTCAACTTCCTGGTGATTCTAAGCTGATTAATGGTTTCAAATCAAGCTTCTTACATCTTTGTTCCTTCTGGTTTGATAAGAATCATGAAGATATTGTCATATGTCCGAACAGGCTAATCTGGGATAACCTGAATATAAAGTGGGATAGCTTCTTCCTCATAACTCCTATGAGATTTATTCAACTTCCTAGTGATTGTAAACTGATTAATGGTTTCAAATAAAGCTTCTTACTTCTTTGTTCCTTCTGGTTTGATAAGAATCAAGAAGATATTTCCATATGTCCAAACAGGCTAATCTAGGATCACCTAAATAGATAGTGGGATAACTTCTTCCTCATAACTCCTATGAGATTTATTCAAGTTCCTGGTGATTCTAAGCTTATTAATGGTTTCAAATCAAGCTTCTTACATCTTGGTTCCTTCTGGTTTGATAATAATCATGAAGATATTGCCATATGTCTGAACAGGCTAAACAGGGATCACCTGAATAGAAAATGGGATAGCTTCTTCCTCATAACTCCAATGAGATTTATTCAACTTCCTGGTGATTCTAAACTGATTAATGGTTTCAAATCAAGCTTCTTACGTCTTTGTTCCTTCTGGTTTGATAAGAATCATGAAGATATTGCCATATGTCCGAACAGCCTAATCTGGGATCACCTGAATAGAAAGTGGGATAGCTTCTTCCTCATAAATCCTATGAGATTTATTCAACTTCCTGGTGATTCTAAACTGATAAAAGGTTTCAAAATCAATCATCTTACTTCTTTGTTCCTTTTGGTTTGATAAGAATCAAGAAGATATTGCCATATGTCCGAACAGGCTAATCTGGAATCACCTGAATAGAAAGTGGGATAGCTTCTTCCTCATAACTCCTATGAGATTTATTCAACTTCCTGGTGATTGTAAACTGATTAATGGTTTCAAATCAAGCTTCTTACATCTCTGTTCCTTATGGTTTGATAAGAATCAAGAAGATATTGTCATATGTCCGAACAGGCTAATCTGGAATCACCTGAATAGAAAGTGGGATAGCTTCTTCCTCATAATTCCTATGAGATTTATTCAACTTCCTGGTGATTTTTAAAATGATTAATGGTTTCAAATCAAGCTTATTATGTCTTTGTTCCTTCTGGTTTGATAAGAATCATGAAGATATTTCCTTATGTCTGAACAGGCAAATCTAGGATACCTGAATAGAAAGTGGGATAGCTTCTTCCTCATAACTCCTATGAGATTTATTCAACTTCCTGGTGATTCTAAACTGATTAATAGTTTCAAAGGAATCTTCTTACGTCTTTTTTCCTTCTGGTTTGATAAGAATCATGAAGATATTTCCATATGTCCGAACAGGCTAATCTAGGATCACCTGAATAGAAAGTGGGATAGCTTCTTCCTCATAACTCCTATGAGATTTATTCAACTTCCTGGTGATTCTAAGCTGATTAATGGTTTCAAATCAAGCTTCTTACATCTTTGTTCCTTCTGGTTTGATAATAATCATGAAGATATTGCCATATGTCTGAAAAGGCTAATCTGGGATCACCTGAATAGAGAGTGGGATAGCTTCTTCCTCATAACTCCTATGAGATTTATTCAACTTCCTGGTGATTCTAAACTGAGTAATGGTTTCAAATCAAGCTTCTTACATCTTTGTTCCCTCTGGTTTGATAAAAATCATGAAGATATTGTCATATGTCTGAACATGCTAATCTGGAATCACCTGAATAGAAAGTTGGATAGCTTCTTCCTCATAACTCCTATGAGATTTATTCAACTTCCTAGTGATTGTAAACTGATTAATGGTTTCAAATCAAGCTTCTTACGTCTTTGTTCCTTCTGGTTTGATAAGAATCATGAAGATATTTCCATATGTCCGAACAGGCTAATCTAGGATCACCTGAATAGAGAGTGGGATAGTTCTTCCTCATAACTCCTATGAGATTTATTCAACTTCCTGATGATTCTAAACTGATTAATGGTTTCAAATCAAGCTTCTTACATCTTGGTACCTTCTGGTTTGATAATAATCATGAAGATATTGCCATATGTCTGAACAGGCTAATCTGGGATCACTTGAATAGAAAGTGAGATAGCTTCTTCCTCATAACTCCTATGAGATTTATTCAACTTCCTGGTGATTCTTAACTGATTAATGGTTTCAAATCAAGTTTCTTACATCTTTGTTCCTTCTGGTTTGATAAGAATCATGAAGATATTGTCATATGTCCGAACTGGCTAATCTGGGATCACCTTAATAAAAAGTGGGATAGCTTCTTCCTCATAACTCCTATGAGATTTATTCAACTTCCTGGTGATTCTAAACTGATTAATTATTTAAAATCAAGATTCTTACCTCTTTGTTCCTTCTGGTTTGATAAGAATAATGAAGATATTGTCATATGTCTGAACAGGCTAATCTGGGATCACCTGAATAGAAAGTGGGATAGCTTCTTCCTCATAACTCCAATGAGATTTATTCAACTTCCTGGTGATTCTAAACTGATTAATGGTTTCAAATCAAGCTTCTTACATCTTTTTTCCTTCTGGTTTGATAAGAATCATGAAGATATTGTCATATGTACGAACAGGCTAATCTGGGATAACCTGAATAGAAAGTGGGATAGTTTCTTCCTCATAACTGCTATGAGATTTATTCAACTTCCTGGTGATTCTAAACTTATTAGTGATTTCAAATCAAGCTTCTTACGTCCTTGTTCCTTCTGGTTTGATAAGAATCATGAAGATATTGCCATATGTCCGAACATGCTAATCTGGGATCACCTGATAGAAAGTGGGATAGCTTCTTCCTCATAACTCCTATGAGATTTATTCAACTTCCTGGTGATTCTAAACTGATTAATGGTTTCAAATCAAGATTCTTACATCTTTGTTCCTTCTGGTTTGATAAGAATCATGAAGATATTGCCATATGTCCGAACAGGCTAATCTGGGATCACCTGAATAGAAAGTGGGATAGCTTCTTCCTCATAACTCCTATGAGATTTATTCAACTTCCTGGTGATTCTAAGCTGATTAATGGTTTCAAATAAAGCTTCTTACATCTTTGTTCCTTCTGGTTTGATAAGAATCATGAAGATATTGTCATATGTCCGAACAGGCTAATCTGGGATAACCTGAAAGTGGGATAGCTTCTTCCTCATAACTCCTATGAGATTTATTCAACTTCCTGGTGATTCTAAACTGATAAAAGGTTTCAAATCAAGCATCTTACTTCTTTGTTCCTTTTGGTTTGATAAGAATCATGAAGATATTGCCATATGTCCGAACAGGCTAATCTGGAATCACCTGAATAGAAAGTGGGATAGCTTCTTCCTCATAACTCCAATGAGATTTATTCAACTTCCTGGTGATTCTAAACTGATTAATGGTTTCAAATAAAGCTTCTTACATCTTTGTTCCTTCTGGTTTGATAAGAATCATGAAGATATTGTCATATGTACGAACATGCTAATCTGGGATAACCTGAATAGAAAGTGGGATAGTTTCTTCCTCATAACTGCTATGAGATTTATTCAACTTCCTGGTGATTCTAAACTTATTAGTGATTTCAAATCAAGCTTCTTACGTCTTTGTTCCTTCTGGTTTGATAAGAATCATGAAGATATTGCCATATGTCCGAACATGCTAATCTGGGATCACCTGATAGAAAGTGGGATAGCTTCTTCCTCATAACTCCTATGAGTTTTATTCAACTTCCTGGTGGTTCTTAACTGATTAATGGTTTCAAATCAAGCTTCTTACATCTTTGTTCCTTCTGGTTTGATAAGAATCATGAAGATATTGTCATATGTCCGAACAGACTAATCTGGGATAACCTGAATAGAAAGTGGGATAGCTTCTTCCTCATAACTCCTATGAGATTTATTCAACTTCCTGGTGATTCTAATCTGAGTAATGGTTTCAAATCAAGCTTATTACATCTTTGTGCCCTCTGGTTTGATAAAAATCATGAAGATATTGTCATATGTCCGAACAGGCTAATCTGGGATAACCTGAATAGAAAGTGGGATAGCTTCTTCCTCATAACTCCTATGAGATTTATTCAACTTCCTGGTGATTCTAAACTGATAAAAGGTTTCAAATCAAGCATCTTACTTCTTTGTTCCTTTTGGTTTGATAAGAATCATGAAGATATTGCCATATGTCCGAACAGGCTAATCTGGAATCACCTGAATAGAAAGTGGGATAGCTTCTTCCTCATAACTCCTATGAGATTTATTCAACTTCCTGATGATTGTAAACTGATTAATGGTTTCAAATCAAGCTTATTACGTCTTTGTTCCTTCTGGTTTGATAAGAATCATGAAGATATTTCCATATGTCTAAACAGGCAAATCTAGGATACCTGAATAGAAAGTGGGATAGCTTCTTCCTCATAACTCCTATGAGATTTATTTAACTTCCTGGTGATTCTAATCTGATTAATAGTTTCAAAGCAATCTTCTTACGTCTTTTTTCCTTCTGGTTTGATAAGAATCATGAAGATATTTCCATATGTCCGAACAGGCTAATCTAGGATCACCTGAATAGAAAGTGGGATAGCTTCTTCCTCATAACTCCTATGAGATTTATTCAACTTCCTGGTGATTCTAAGCTGATTAATGGTTTCAAATCAAGCTTCTTACATCTTTGTTCCTTCTGGTTTGATAATAATCATGAAGATATTGCCTTATGTCTGAAAAGCCTAATCTGGGATCACCTGAATAGAGAGTGGGATAGCTTCTTCCTCATAACTCCTATGAGATTTATTCAACTTCCTGGTGATTCTAAACTGAGTAATGGTTTCAAATCAAGCTTATTACATCTTTGTGCCCTCTGGTTTGATAAAAATCATGAAGATATTGTCATATGTCCGAACAGGCTAATCTGGAATCACCTGAATAGAAAGTTGGATAGCTTCTTCCTCATAACTCCTATGAGATTTATTCAACTTCCTAGTGATTGTAAACTGACTAATGGTTTCAAATCAAGCTTCTTACGTCTTTGTTCCTTCTGGTTTGATAAGAATCATGAAGATATTTCCATATGTCCGAACAGGCTAATCTAGGATCACCTGAATAGAGAGTGGGATAGCTTCTTCCTCATAACTCCTATGAGATTTATTCAACTTCCTGATGATTCTAAACTGATTAATGGTTTAAAATCAAGCTTCTTACATCTTGGTACCTTCTGGTTTGATAATAATCATGAAGATATTGCCATATGTCTGAACAGGCTAATCTGGGATCACCTGAATAGAAAGTGGGATAGCTTCTTCCTCATAACTCCTATGAGTTTTATTCAACTTCCTGGTGGTTCTTAACTGATTAATGGTTTCAAATCAAGCTTCTTACATCTTTGTTCCTTCTGGTTTGATAATAATCATGAAGATATTGTCATATGTCCGAACAGACTAATCTGGGATAACCTGAATAGAAAGTGGGATAGCTTCTTCCTCATAACTCCTATGAGATTTATTCAACTTCCTGGTGATTATAAACTGATAAAAGGTTTCAAATCAAGCATCTTACTTCTTTGTTCCTTTTGGTTTGATAAGAATCATGAAGATATTGCCATATGTCCGAATAGGCTAATCTGGAATCACCTGAATAGAAAGTGGGATAGCTTCTTCCTCATAACTCCTATGAGATTTATTCAACTTCCTGGTGATTGTAAACTGATTAATGGTTTTAAATCAAGTTTATTACGTCTTTGTTCCTTCTGGTTTGATAAGAATCATGAAGATATTTCCATATGTCTAAACAGGCAAATCTAGGATACCTGAATAGAAAGTGGGATAGCTTCTTCCTCATAACTCCTATGAGATTTATTTAACTTCCTGGTGATTCTAATCTGATTAATAGTTTCAAAGCAATCTTCTTACGTCTTTTTTCCTTCTGGTTTGATAAGAATCATGAAGATATTTCCATATGTCCGAACAGGCTAATCTAGGATCACCTGAATAGAAAGTGCGATAGCTTCTTCCTCATAACTCCTATGAGATTTACTCAACTTCCTGGTGATTCTAAGCTGATTAATGGTTTCAAATCAAGCTTCTTACATCTTTGTTCCTTCTGGTTTGATAATAATCATGAAGATATTGCCATATGTCTGAAAAGCCTAATCTGGGATCACCTGAATAGAGAGTGGGATAGCTTCTTCCTCATAACTCCTATGAGATTTATTAAACTTCCTGGTGATTCTAAACTGAGTAATGGTTTCAAATCAAGCTTATTACATCTTTGTGCCCTCTGGTTTGATAAAAATCATGAAGATATTGTCATATGTCCGAACAGGCTAATCTGGAATCACCTGAATAGAAAGTTGGATAGCTTCTTCCTCATAACTCCTATGAGATTTATTCAACTTCCTAGTGATTGTAAACTGATTAATGGTTTCAAATCAAGCTTCTTACGTCTTTGTTCCTTCTGGTTTGATAAGAATCATGAAGATATTTCCATATGTCCGAACAGGCTAATCTAGGATCACCTGAATAGAGAGTGGGATAGCTTCTTCCTCATAACTCCTATGAGATTTATTTAACTTCCTGGTGATTCTAATCTGATTAATAGTTTCAAAGCAATCTTCTTACGTCTTTTTTCCTTCTGGTTTGATAAGAATCATGAAGATATTTCCATATGTCCGAACAGGCTAATCTAGGATCACCTGAATAGAAAGTGGGATAGCTTCTTCCTCATAACTCCTATGAGATTTATTCAACTTCCTGGTGGTTCTTAACTGATTAATGGTTTCAAATCAAGCTTCTTACATCTTTGTTCCTTCTGGTTTGATAAGAATCATGAAGATATTGTCATATGTCCGAACAGACTAATCTGGGATAACCTGAATAGAAAGTGGGATAGCTTCTTCCTCATAACTCCTATGAGATTTATTCAACTTCCTGGTGATTCTAAACTGAGTAATGGTTTCAAATCAAGCTTATTACATCTTTGTGCCCTCTGGTTTGATAAAAATCATGAAGATATTGTCATATGTCCGAACAGGCTAATCTGGGATAACCTGAATAGAAGTGGGATAGCTTCTTCCTCATAACTCCTATGAGATTTATTCAACTTCCTGGTGATTCTAAACTGATAAAAGGTTTCAAATCAAGCATCTTACTTCTTTGTTCCTTTTGGTTTGATAAGAATCATGAAGATATTGCCATATGTCCGAACAGGCTAATCTGGAATCACCTGAATAGAAAGTGGGATAGCTTCTTCCTCATAACTCCTATGAGATTTATTCAACTTCCTGGTGATTGTAAACTGATTAATGGTTTCAAATCAAGCTTATTACGTCTTTGTTCCTTCTGGTTTGATAAGAATCATGAAGATATTTCCATATGTCTAAACAGGCAAATCTAGGATACCTGAATAGAAAGTGGGATAGCTTCTTCCTCATAACTCCTATGAGATTTATTTAACTTCCTGGTGATTCTAATCTGATTAATAATTTCAAAGCAATCTTCTTACGTCTTTTTTCCTTCTGGTTTGATAAGAATCATGAAGATATTTCCATATGTCCGAACAGGCTAATCTAGGATCACCTGAATAGAAAGTGGGATAGCTTCTTCCTCATAACTCCTATGAGATTTATTCAACTTCCTGGTGATTCTAAGCTGATTAATGGTTTCAAATCAAGCTTCTTACATCTTTGTTCCTTCTGGTTTGATAATAATCATGAAGATATTGCCTTATGTCTGAAAAGCCTAATCTGGGATCACCTGAATAGAGAGTGGGATAGCTTCTTCCTCATAACTCCTATGAGATTTATTCAACTTCCTGGTGATTCTAAACTGAGTAATGGTTTCAAATCAAGCTTATTACATCTTTGTGCCCTCTGGTTTGATAAAAATCATGAAGATATTGTCATATGTCCGAACAGGCTAATCTGGAATCACCTGAATAGAAAGTTGGATAGCTTCTTCCTCATAACTCCTATGAGATTTATTCAACTTCCTAGTGATTGTAAACTGACTAATGGTTTCAAATCAAGCTTCTTACGTCTTTGTTCCTTCTGGTTTGATAAGAATCATGAAGATATTTCCATATGTCCGAACAGGCTAATCTAGGATCACCTGAATAGAGAGTGGGATAGCTTCTTCCTCATAACTCCTATGAGATTTATTCAACTTCCTGATGATTCTAAACTGATTAATGGTTTAAAATCAAGCATCTTACATCTTGGTACCTTCTGGTTTGATAATAATCATGAAGATATTGCCATATGTCTGAACAGGCTAATATGGGATCACCTGAATAGAAAGTGGGATAGCTTCTTCCTCATAACTCCTATGAGTTTTATTCAACTTCCTGGTGGTTCTTAACTGATTAATGGTTTCAAATCAAGCTTCTTACATCTTTGTTCCTTCTGGTTTGATAAGAATCATGAAGATATTGTCATATGTCCGAACAGACTAATCTGGGATAACCTGAATAGAAAGTGGGATAGCTTCTTCCTCATAACTCCTATGAGATTTATTCAACTTCCTGGTGATTCTAAACTGATAAAAGGTTTCAAATCAAGCATCTTACTTCTTTGTTCCTTTTGGTTTGATAAGAATCATGAAGATATTGCCATATGTCCGAATAGGCTAATCTGGAATCACCTGAATAGAAAGTGGGATAGCTTCTTCCTCATAACTCCTATGAGATTTATTCAACTTCCTGGTGATTGTAAACTGATTAATGGTTTCAAATCAAGCTTATTACGTCTTTGTTCCTTCTGGTTTGATAAGAATCATGAAGATATTTCCATATGTCTAAACAGGCAAATCTAGGATACCTGAATAGAAAGTGGGATAGCTTCTTCCTCATAACTCCTATGAGATTTATTTAACTTCCTGGTGATTCTAATCTGATTAATAGTTTCAAAGCAATCTTCTTACGTCTTTTTTCCTTCTGGTTTGATAAGAATCATGAAGATATTTCCATATGTCCGAACAGGCTAATCTAGGATCACCTGAATAGAAAGTGCGATAGCTTCTTCCTCATAACTCCTATGAGATTTATTCAACTTCCTGGTGATTCTAAGCTGATTAATGGTTTCAAATCAAGCTTCTTACATCTTTGTTCCTTCTGGTTTGATAATAATCATGAAGATATTGCCATATGTCTGAAAAGCCTAATCTGGGATCACCTGAATAGAGAGTGGGATAGCTTCTTCCTCATAACTCCTATGAGATTTATTAAACTTCCTGGTGATTCTAAACTGAGTAATGGTTTCAAATCAAGCTTATTACATCTTTGTGCCCTCTGGTTTGATAAAAATCATGAAGATATTGTCATATGTCCGAACAGGCTAATCTGGAATCACCTGAATAGAAAGTTGGATAGCTTCTTCCTCATAACTCCTATGAGATTTATTCAACTTCCTAGTGATTGTAAACTGATTAATGGTTTCAAATCAAGCTTCTTACGTCTTTGTTCCTTCTGGTTTGATAAGAATCATGAAGATATTTCCATATGTCCGAACAGGCTAATCTAGGATCACCTGAATAGAGAGTGGGATAGCTTCTTCCTCATAACTCCTATGAGATTTATTCAACTTCCTGATGATTCTAAACTGATTAATGGTTTAAAATCAAGCTTCTTACATCTTGGTACCTTCTGGTTTGATAATAATCATGAAGATATTGCCATATGTCTGAACAGGCTAATCTGGGATCACCTGAATAGAAAGTTGGATAGCTTCTTCCTCATAACTCCTATGAGATTTATTCAACTTCCTAGTGATTGTAAACTGATTAATGGTTTCAAATCAAGCTTCTTACGTCTTTGTTCCTTCTGGTTTGATAAGAATCATGAAGATATTTCCATATGTCCGAACATGCTAATCTAGGATCACCTGAATAGAGAGTGGGATAGCTTCTTCCTCATAACTCCTATGAGATTTATTCAACTTCCTGATGATTCTAAACTGATTAATGGTTTAAAATCAAGCTTCTTACATCTTGGTACCTTCTGGTTTGATAATAATCATGAAGATATTGCCATATGTCTGAACAGGCTAATCTGGGATCACCTGAATAGAAAGTGGGATAGCTTCTTCCTCATAACTCCTATGAGATTTATTCAACTTCCTGGTGGTTCTTAACTGATTAATGGTTTCAAATCAAGCTTCTTACATCTTGGTTCCTTCTGGTTTGATAAGAATCATGAAGATATTGTCATATGTCCGAACAGACTAATCTGGGATAACCTGAATAGAAAGTGGGATAGCTTCTTCCTCATAACTCCTATGAGATTTATTCAACTTCCTGGTGATTCTAAACTGATAAAAGGTTTCAAATCAAGCATCTTACTTCTTTGTTCCTTTTGGTTTGATAAGAATCATGAAGATATTGCCATATGTCCGAACAGTCTAATCTGGAATCACCTGAATAGAAAGTGGGATAGCTTCTTCCTCATAACTCCTATGAGATTTATTCAACTTCCTGGTGATTGTAAACTGATTAATGGTTTCAAATCAAGCTTATTACGTCTTTGTTCCTTCTGGTTTGATAAGAATCATGAAGATATTTCCATATGTCTAAACAGGCAAATCTAGGATACCTGAATTGAAAGTGGGATAGCTTCTTCCTCATAACTCCTATGAGATTTATTTAACTTCCTGGTGATTCTAATCTGATTAATAGTTTCAAAGCAATCTTCTTACGTCTTTTTTCCTTCTGGTTTGATAAGAATCATGAAGATATTTCCATATGTCCGAACAGGCTAATCTAGGATCACCTGAATAGAAAGTGGGATAGCTTCTTCCTCATAACTCCTATGAGATTTATTCAACTTCCTGGTGATTCTAAGCTGATTAATGGTTTCAAATCAAGCTTCTTACATCTTTGTTCCTTCTGGTTTGATAATAATCATGAAGATATTGCCTTATGTCTGAAAAGCCTAATCTGGGATCACCTGAATAGAGAGTGGGATAGCTTCTTCCTCATAACTCCTATGAGATTTATTCAACTTCCTGGTGATTCTAAACTGAGTAATGGTTTCAAATCAAGCTTATTACATCTTTGTGCCCTCTGGTTTGATAAAAATCATGAAGATATTGTCATATGTCCGAACAGGCTAATCTGGAATCACCTGAATAGAAAGTTGGATAGCTTCTTCCTCATAACTCCTATGAGATTTATTCAACTTCCTAGTGATTGTAAACTGACTAATGGTTTCAAATCAAGCTTCTTACGTCTTTGTTCCTTCTGGTTTGATAAGAATCATGAAGATATTTCCATATGTCCGAACAGGCTAATCTAGGATCACCTGAATAGAGAGTGGGATAGCTTCTTCCTCATAACTCCTATGAGATTTATTCAACTTCCTGATGATTCTAAACTGATTAATGGTTTAAAATCAAGCTTCTTACATCTTGGTACCTTCTGGTTTGATAATAATCATGAAGATATTGCCATATGTCTGAACAGGCTAATCTAGGATCACCTGAATAGAGAGTGGGATAGCTTCTTCCTCATAACTCCTATGAGATTTATTCAACTTCCTGGTGGTTCTTAACTGATTAATGGTTTCAAATCAAGCTTCTTACATCTTGGTTCCTTCTGGTTTGATAAGAATCATGAAGATATTGTCATATGTCCGAACAGACTAATCTGGGATAACCTGAATAGAAAGTGGGATAGCTTCTTCCTCATAACTCCTATGAGATTTATTCAACTTCCTGGTGATTCTAAACTGATAAAAGGTTTCAAATCAAGCATCTTACTTCTTTGTTCCTTTTGGTTTGATAAGAATCATGAAGATATTGCCATATGTCCGAATAGGCTAATCTGGAATCACCTGAATAGAAAGTGGGATAGCTTCTTCCTCATAACTCCTATGAGATTTATTCAACTTCCTGGTGATTGTAAACTGATTAATAGTTTCAAATCAAGCTTATTACGTCTTTGTTCCTTCTGGTTTGATAAGAATCATGAAGATATTTCCATATGTCTAAACAGGCAAATCTAGGATACCTGAATAGAAAGTGGGATAGCTTCTTCCTCATAACTCCTATGAGATTTATTTAACTTCCTGGTGATTCTAATCTGATTAATAGTTTCAAAGCAATCTTCTTACGTCTTTTTTCCTTCTGGTTTGATAAGAATCATGAAGATATTTCCATATGTCCGAACAGGCTAATCTAGGATCACCTGAATAGAAAGTGCGATAGCTTCTTCCTCATAACTCCTATGAGATTTACTCAACTTCCTGGTGATTCTAAGCTGATTAATGGTTTCAAATCAAGCTTCTTACATCTTTGTTCCTTCTGGTTTGATAATAATCATGAAGATATTGCCATATGTCTGAAAAGCCTAATCTGGGATCACCTGAATAGAGAGTGGGATAGCTTCTTCCTCATAACTCCTATGAGATTTATTAAACTTCCTGGTGATTCTAAACTGAGTAATGGTTTCAAATCAAGCTTATTACATCTTTGTGCCCTCTGGTTTGATAAAAATCATGAAGATATTGTCATATGTCCGAACAGGCTAATCTGGAATCACCTGAATAGAAAGTTGGATAGCTTCGTCCTCATAACTCCTATGAGATTTATTCAACTTCCTAGTGATTGTAAACTGATTAATGGTTTCAAATCAAGCTTCTTACGTCTTTGTTCCTTCTGGTTTGATAAGAATCATGAAGAGATTTCCATATGTCCGAACAGGCTAATCTAGGATCACCTGAATAGAGAGTGGGATAGCTTCTTCCTCATAACTCCTATGAGATTTATTTAACTTCCTGGTGATTCTAATCTGATTAATAGTTTCAAAGCAATCTTCTTACGTCTTTTTTCCTTCTGGTTTGATAAGAATCATGAAGATATTTCCATATGTCCGAACAGGCTAATCTAGGATCACCTGAATAGAAAGTGGGATAGCTTCTTCCTCATAACTCCTATGAGATTTATTCAACTTCCTGGTGGTTCTTAGCTGATTAATGGTTTCAAATCAAGCTTCTTACATCTTTGTTCCTTCTGGTTTGATAAGAATCATGAAGATATTGTCATATGTCCGAACAGACTAATCTGGGATAACCTGAATAGAAAGTGGGATAGCTTCTTCCTCATAACTCCTATGAGATTTATTCAACTTCCTGGTGATTCTAAACTGAGTAATGGTTTCAAATCAAGCTTATTACATCTTTGTGCCCTCTAGTTTGATAAAAATCATGAAGATATTGTCATATGTCTGAACAGGCTAATCTGGGATAACCTGAATCCGAAAGTGGGATAGCTTCGTCCTCATAACTCCTATGAGATTTATTCAACTTCCTGGTGATTCTAAACTGATAAAAGGTTTCAAATCAAGCATCTTACTTCTTTGTTCCTTTTGGTTTGATAAGAATCATGAAGATATTGCCATATGTCCGAACAGGCTAATCTGGAATCACGTGAATAGAAAGTGGGATAGCTTCTTCCTCATAACTCCTATGAAATTTATTCAACTTCCTGGTGATTGTAAACTGATTAATGGTTTCAAATCAAGCTTATTACGTCTTTGTTCCTTCTGGTTTGATAAGAATCATGAAGATATTTCCATATGTCTAAACAGGCAAATCTAGGATACCTGAATAGAAAGTGGGATAGCTTCTTCCTCATAACTCCTATGAGATTTATTTAACTTCCTGGTGATTCTAATCTGATTAATAATTTCAAAGCAATCTTCTTACGTCTTTTTTCCTTCTGGTTTGATAAGAATCATGAAGATATTTCCATATGTCCGAACAGGCTAATCTAGGATCACCTGAATAGAAAGTGGGATAGCTTCTTCCTCATAACTCCTATGAGAATTATTCAACTTCCTGGTGATTCTAAGCTGATTAATGGTTTCAAATCAAGCTTCTTACATCTTTGTTCCTTCTGGTTTGATAATAATCATGAAGATATTGCCTTATGTCTGAAAAGCCTAATCTGGGATCACCTGAATAGAGAGTGGGATAGCTTCTTCCTCATAACTCCTATGAGATTTATTCAACTTCCTGGTGATTCTAAACTGAGTAATGGTTTCAAATCAAGCTTATTACATCTTTGTGCCCTCTGGTTTGATAAAAATCATGAAGATATTGTCATATGTCCGAACAGGCTAATCTGGAATCACCTGAATAGAAAGTTGGATAGCTTCTTCCTCATAACTCCTATGAGATTTATTCAACTTCCTAGTGATTGTAAACTGACTAATGGTTTCAAATCAAGCTTCTTACGTCTTTGTTCCTTCTGGTTTGATAAGAATCATGAAGATATTTCCATATGTCCGAACAGGCTAATCTAGGATCACCTGAATAGAGAGTGGGATAGCTTCTTCCTCATAACTCCTATGAGATTTATTCAACTTCCTGATGATTCTAAACTGATTAATGGTTTAAAATCAAGCATCTTACATCTTGGTACCTTCTGGTTTGATAATAATCATGAAGATATTGCCATATGTCTGAACAGGCTAATCTGGGATCACCTGAATAGAAAGTGGGATAGCTTCTTCCTCATAACTCCTATGAGTTTTATTCAACTTCCTGGTGGTTCTTAACTGATTAATGGTTTCAAATCAAGCTTCTTACATCTTTGTTCCTTCTGGTTTGATAAGAATCATGAAGATATTGTCATATGTCCGAACAGACTAATCTGGGATAAACTGAATAGAAAGTGGGATAGCTTCTTCCTCATAACTCCTATGAGATTTATTCAACTTCCTGGTGATTCTAAACTGATAAAAGGTTTCAAATCAAGCATCTTACTTCTTTGTTCCTTTTGGTTTGATAAGAATCATGAAGATATTGCCATATGTCCGAATAGGCTAATCTGGAATCACCTGAATAGATAGTGGGATAGCTTCTTCCTCATAACTCCTATGAGATTTATTCAACTTCCTGGTGATTGTAAACTGATTAATGGTTTCAAATCAAGCTTATTACGTCTTTGTTCCTTCTGGTTTGATAAGAATCATGAAGATATTTCCATATGTCTAAACAGGCAAATCTAGGATACCTGAATAGAAAGTGGGATAGCTTCTTCCTCATAACTCCTATGAGATTTATTTAACTTCCTGGTGATTCTAATCTGATTAATAGTTTCAAAGCAATCTTCTTACGTCTTTTTTCCTTCTGGTTTGATAAGAATCATGAAGATATTTCCATATGTCCGAACAGGCTAATCTAGGATCACCTGAATAGAAAGTGCGATAGCTTCTTCCTCATAACTCCTATGAGATTTATTCAACTTCCTGGTGATTCTAAGCTGATTAATGGTTTCAAATCAAGCTTCTTACATCTTTGTTCCTTCTGGTTTGATAATAATCATGAAGATATTGCCATATGTCTGAAAAGCCTAATCTGGGATCACCTGAATAGAGAGTGGGATAGCTTCTTCCTCATAACTCCTATGAGATTTATTAAACTTCCTGGTGATTCTAAACTGAGTAATGGTTTCAAATCAAGCTTATTACATCTTTGTGCCCTCTGGTTTGATAAAAATCATGAAGATATTGTCATATGTCCGAACAGGCTAATCTGGAATCACCTGAATAGAAAGTTGGATAGCTTCTTCCTCATAACTCCTATGAGATTTATTCAACTTCCTAGTGATTGTAAACTGATTAATGGTTTCAAATCAAGCTTCTTACGTCTTTGTTCCTTCTGGTTTGATAAGAATCATGAAGATATTTCCATATGTCCGAACAGGCTAATCTAGGATCACCTGAATAGAGAGTGGGATAGCTTCTTCCTCATAACTCCTATGAGATTTATTCAACTTCCTGATGATTCTAAACTGATTAATGGTTTAAAATCAAGCTTCTTACATCTTGGTACCTTCTGGTTTGATAATAATCATGAAGATATTGCCATATGTCTGAACAGGCTAATCTGGGATCACCTGAATAGAAAGTGGGATAGCTTCTTCCTCATAACTCCTATGAGATTTATTCAACTTCCTGGTGGTTCTTAACTGATTAATGGTTTCAAATCAAGCTTCTTACATCTTGGTTCCTTCTGGTTTGATAAGAATCATGAAGATATTGTCATATGTCCGAACAGACTAATCTGGGATAACCTGAATAGAAAGTGGGATAGCTTCTTCCTCATAACTCCTATGAGATTTATTCAACTTCCTGGTGATTCTAAACTGATAAAAGGTTTCAAATCAAGCATCTTACTTCTTTGTTCCTTTTGGTTTGATAAGAATCATGAAGATATTGCCATATGTCCGAACAGTCTAATCTGGAATCACCTGAATAGAAAGTGGGATAGCTTCTTCCTCATAACTCCTATGAGATTTATTCAACTTCCTGGTGATTGTAAACTGATTAATGGTTTCAAATCAAGCTTATTACGTCTTTGTTCCTTCTGGTTTGATAAGAATCATGAAGATATTTCCATATGTCTAAACAGGCAAATCTAGGATACCTGAATTGAAAGTGGGATAGCTTCTTCCTCATAACTCCTATGAGATTTATTTAACTTCCTGGTGATTCTAATCTGATTAATAGTTTCAAAGCAATCTTCTTACGTCTTTTTTCCTTCTGGTTTGATAAGAATCATGAAGATATTTCCATATGTCCGAACAGGCTAATCTAGGATCACCTGAATAGAAAGTGGGATAGCTTCTTCCTCATAACTCCTATGAGATTTATTCAACTTCCTGGTGATTCTAAGCTGATTAATGGTTTCAAATCAAGCTTCTTACATCTTTGTTCCTTCTGGTTTGATAATAATCATGAAGATATTGCCTTATGTCTGAAAAGCCTAATCTGGGATCACCTGAATAGAGAGTGGGATAGCTTCTTCCTCATAACTCCTATGAGATTTATTCAACTTCCTGGTGATTCTAAACTGAGTAATGGTTTCAAATCAAGCTTATTACATCTTTGTGCCCTCTGGTTTGATAAAAATCATGAAGATATTGTCATATGTCCGAACAGGCTAATCTGGAATCACCTGAATAGAAAGTTGGATAGCTTCTTCCTCATAACTCCTATGAGATTTATTCAACTTCCTAGTGATTGTAAACTGACTAATGGTTTCAAATCAAGCTTCTTACGTCTTTGTTCCTTCTGGTTTGATAAGAATCATGAAGATATTTCCATATGTCCGAACAGGCTAATCTAGGATCACCTGAATAGAGAGTGGGATAGCTTCTTCCTCATAACTCCTATGAGATTTATTCAACTTCCTGATGATTCTAAACTGATTAATGGTTTAAAATCAAGCTTCTTACATCTTGGTACCTTCTGGTTTGATAATAATCATGAAGATATTGCCATATGTCTGAACAGGCTAATCTGGGATCACCTGAATAGAAAGTGGGATAGCTTCTTCCTCATAACTCCTATGAGTTTTATTCAACTTCCTGGTGGTTCTTAACTGATTAATGGTTTCAAATCAAGCTTCTTACATCTTTGTTCCTTCTGGTTTGATAAGAATCATGAAGATATTGTCATATGTCCGAACAGACTAATCTGGGATAACCTGAATAGAAAGTGGGATAGCTTCTTCCTCATAACTCCTATGAGATTTATTCAACTTCCTGGTGATTCTAAACTGAGTAATGGTTTCAAATCAAGCTTATTACATCTTTGTGCCCTCTGGTTTGATAAAAATCATGAAGATATTGTCATATGTCCGAACAGGCTAATCTGGGATAACCTGAATAGAAAGTGGGATAGCTTCTTCCTCATAACTCCTATGAGATTTATTCAACTTCCTGGTGATTCTAAACTGATAAAAGGTTTCAAATCAAGCATCTTACTTCTTTGTTCCTTTTGGTTTGATAAGAATCATGAAGATATTGCCATATGTCCGAACAGGCTAATCTGGAATCACCTGAATAGAAAGTGGGATAGCTTCTTCCTCATAACTCCTATGAGATTTATTCAACTTCCTGGTGATTCTAATCTGATTAATAGTTTCAAAGCAATCTTCTTACGTCTTTTTTCCTTCTGGTTTGATAAGAATCATGAAGATATTTCCATATGTAGGAACAGGCTAATCTAGGATCACCTGAATAGAAAGTGGGATAGCTTCTTCCTCATAACTCCTATGAGATTTATTCAACTTCCTGGTGATTCTAAGCTGATTAATGGTTTCAAATCAAGCTTCTTACATCTTTGTTCCTTCTGGTTTGATAATAATCATGAAGATATTGCCATATGTCTGAAAAGGCTAATCTGGGATCACCTGGATAGAGAGTGGGATAACTTCTTCCTCATAACTCCTATGAGATTTATTCAACTTCCTGGTGATTCTAAACTGAGTAATGGTTTCAAATCAAGCTTATTACATCTTTGTTCCCTCTGGTTTGATAAAAATCATGAAGATATTGTCATATGTCCGAACCGGCTAATCTGGAATCACCTTAATAGAAAGTTGGATAGCTTCTTCCTCATAACTCCTATGAGATTTATTCAAATTCCTAGTGATTCTTAACTGATTAATGGTTTCAAATCAAGCTTCTTACATCTTTGTTCCTTCTGGTTTGATAAGAATCATGAAGATATTGTCATATGTCCGAACAGGCTAATATGGGATCACCTGAATAAAAAGTGGGATAGCTTCTTCCTCATAACTCCTATGAGATTTATTCAACTTCCTGGTGATTCTAAACTGGTTAATGATTTCAAATCAAGCTTCTTACCTCTTTTTCCTTCTGGTTTGATAAGAATCATGAAGATATTGTCATATGTCTGAACAGGCTAATCTGGGATCACCTGAATAGAAAGTGGGATAGCTTCTTCCTCATAAATCCAATGAGATTTATTCAACTTCCTGGTGATTCTAAACTGATTAATGGTTTCAAATCAAGCTTCTTAAATCTTTGTTCCTTCGGGTTTGATAAGAATCATGAAGATATTGTCATATGTCCGAACAGGCTAATCTGGGATAACCTGAATAGAAAGTGGGATAGTTTCTTCCTCATAACTCCTATGAGATTTATTCAACTTCCTGGTGATTCTAAACTTATTAGTGATTTCAAATCAAGCTTCTTACGTCTTTGTTCCTTCTAGTTTGATAAGAATCATGAAGATATTGCCATATGTCCGAACATGCTAATCTGGGATCACCTGATAGAAAGTGGGATAGCTTCTTCCTCATAACTCCTATGAGATTTATTCAATTTCCTGGTGATTCTAAACTGATTAATGGTTTCAAATCAAGATTCTTACATCTTTGTTCCTTCTGGTTTGATAAGAATCATGAAGATATTGCCATATGTCCGAACAGGCTAATCTGGGATCACCTGAATAGAAAGTGGGATAGCTTCTTCCTCATAACTCCTATGAGATTTATTCAACTTCCTGGTGATTCTAAGCTGATTAATGGTTTCAAATCAAGCATCTTACATCTTTGTTCCTTCTGGTTTGATAAGAATCATGAAGATATTGTCAAAGGCTAATCTGGGATAACCTGAATAGAAAGTGGGATAGCTTCTTCCTCATAACTCCTATGACATTTATTCAACTTCCTAGTGATTGTAAACTGATTAATGGTTTCAAATAAAGCTTCTTACGTCTTTGTTCCTTCTGGTTTGATAAGAATCAAGAAGATATTTCCATATGTCCAAACAGGCTAATCTAGGATCACCTAAATAGATAGTGGGATAACTTCTTCCTCATAACTCCTATGAGATTTATTCAAGTTCCTGGTGATTCTAAACTTATTAATGGTTTCAAATCAAGCTTCTTACATCTTGGTTCCTTCTGGTTTGATAATAATCATGAAGATATTGCCATATGTCTGAACAGGCTAATCTGGGATTACCTGAATAGAAAATAGGATAGCTTCTTCCTCATAACTCCAATGAGATTTATTCAACTTCCTGGTGATTCTAAACTGATTAATGGTTTCAAATCAAGCTTCTTACGTCTTTGTTCCTTCTGGTTTGATAAGAATCATGAAGATATTGCCATATGTCCGAACAGCCTAATCTGGGATCACCTGAATAGAAAGTGGGATAGCTTCTTCCTCATAAATCCTATGAGATTTATTCAACTTCCTGGTGATTCTAAACTGATAAAAGGTTTCAAATCAAGCATCTTACTTCTTCGTTCCTTTTGGTTTGATAAGAATCATGAAGATATTGCCATATGTCCGAACAAGCCAATCTGGAATCACCTGAGTAGAAAGTGGGATAGCTTCTTCCTCATAACTCCTCTACGATTTATTCAACTTCCTGGTGATTCTAACCTGATTAATGGTTTCAAATCAAGCTTCTTACATCTCTGTTCCTTATGGTTTGATAAGAATCAAGAAGATATTGCCATATGTCCGAACAGGCTAATCTGGAATCACCTGAATAGAAAGTGGGATAGCTTCTTCCTCATAACTCCTATGAGATTTATTCAACTTCCTGGTGATTGTAAACTTATTAATGGTTTCAAATCAAGCTTATTACGTCTTTGTTCCTTCTGGTTTGATAAGAATCATGAAGATATTTCCATATGTCTGAACAGGCAAATCTAGGATACCTGAATAGAAAGTAGGATAGCTTCTTCCTCATAACTCCTATGAGATTTATTCAACTTCCTGGTGATTCTAAACTGATTAATAGTTTCAAAGGAATCTTCTTACGTCTTTTTTCCTTCTGGTTTGATAAGAATGATGAAGATATTTCCATATGTCCGAACAGGCTAATCTAGGATCACCTGAATAGAAAGTGGGATAGCTTCTTCCTCATAACTACTATGAGATTTATTAAACTTCCTCGTGATTCTAAACTGATTAATGGTTTCAAATCAAGCTTCTTACATCTTTGTTCCTTCTGGTTTGATAATAATCATGAAGATATTGCCATATGTCTGAAAAGGGTAATCTGGGATCACCTGAATAGAGAGTGGGATAGCTTCTTCCTCATAACTCCTATGAGATTTATTCAACTTCCTGGTGATTCTAAACTGAGTAATGGTTTCAAATCAAGCTTCTTACATCTTTGTTCCCTCTGGTTTGATAAGAATCATGAAGATATTGTCATATGTCTAAACAGTCTAATCTGGGATCACCTAAATAGATAGTGGGATAACTTCTTCCTCATAAATCCTATGAGATTTATTCAAGTTCCTGGTGATTCTAAACTTATTAATGGTTTCAAATCAAGTTTCTTACATCTTGGTTCCTTCTGGTTTGATAATAATCATGAAGATATTGCCATATGTCTGCACAGGCTAATCTGGGATCACCTGAATAGAAAGTGGGATAGCTTCTTCCTCATAACTCCTATGAGATTTATTCAACTTCCTGGTGATTCTTAACTGATTAATGGTTTCAAATCAAGCTTCTTACATCTTGGTTCCTTCTGTTTTGATAAAAATCATGAAGATATTGTCATATGTCTGAACAGGCTAATCTGGAATCACCTGAATAGAAAGTTGGATAGCTTTTACCTCATAACTCCTATGAGATTTATTCAACTTCTTAGTGATTGTAAACTGATTAATGGTTTCAAATCAAGCTTCTTACGTCTTTGTTCCTTCTGGTTTGATAAGAATCATGAAGATATTTCCATATGTCCGAACAGGCTAATCTAGGATCACCTGAATAGAGAGTGGGATAGTTCTTCCTCATAACTCCTATGAGATTTATTCAACTTCCTGATGATTCTAAACTGATTAATGGTTTCAAATCAAGCTTCTTACATCTTGGTACCTTCTGGTTTGATAATAATCATGAAGATATTGCCATATGTCTGAACAGGCTAATCTGGGATCACCTGAATAGAAAGTGGGATAGCTTCTTCCTCATAACTCCTATGAGATTTATTCAACTTCCTGGTGATTCTAAACTGATTAATGATTTAAAATCAAGCTTCTTACCTCTTTGTTCCTTCTGGTTTGATAAGAATCATGAAGATATTGTCATATGTCTAAACAGTCTAATCTGGGATCACCTAAATAGATAGTGGGATAACTTCTTCCTCATAACTCCTATGAGATTTATTCAAGTTCCTGGTGATTCTAAACTTATTAATGGTTTCAAATCAAGTTTCTTACATCTTGGTTCCTTCTGGTTTGATAATAATCATGAAGATATTGCCATATGTCTGAACATGCTAATCTGGGATCACCTGAATAGAAAATGGGATAGCTTCTTCCTCATAACTCCAATGAGATTTATTCAACTTCCTGGTGATTCCAAACTAATTAATGGTTTCAAATCAAGTTTCTTACGTCTTTGTTCCTTCTGGTTTGATAAGAATCATGAAGATATTGCCATATGTCCGAACAGCCTAATCTGGGATCACCTGAATAGAAAGTGGGATAGCTTCTTCCTCATAAATCCTATGAGATTCATTCAACTTCCTGGTGATTCTAAACTGATAAAAGGTTTCAAATCAAGCATCTTACTTCTTTGTTCCTTTTGGTTTGATAAGAATCATGAAGATATTGTCATATGTCCGAACAGGCTAATCTGGGATCACCTTAATAAAAAGTGGGATAGCTTCTTCCTCATAACTCCTATGAGATTTATTCGACTTCCTGGTGATTCTAAACTGATTAATGAATTAAAATCAAGCTTCTTACCTCTTTGTTCCTTCTGGTTTGATAAGAATCATGAAGATATTGTCATATGTCTGAACAGGCTAATCTGGGATCACCTGAATAGAAAGTGGGATAGCTTCTTCCTCATAACTACAATGAGATTTATTCAACTTCCTGGTGATTCTAAACTGATTTATGGTTTCAAATCAAGCTTCTTACATCTTTGTTCCTTCTGGTTTGATAAGAATCATGAAGATATTGTCATATGTCCGAACAGGCTAATCTGGGATAACCTGAATAGAAAGTGGGATAGTTTCTTCCTCATAACTCCTATGAGATTTATTCAACTTCCTGTTGATTCTAAACTTATTAGTGATTTCAAATCAAGCTTCTTACGTCTTTTTCCTTCTGGTTTGATAAGAATCATGAAGATATTGCCATATGTCCGATCATGCTAATCTGGGATCACCTGATAGAAAGTGTGATAGCTTATTCCTCATAACTCCTATGAGATTTATTCAACTTCCTGGTGATTCTAAACTGATTAATGGTTTCAAATCAAGATTCTTACATCTTTGTTCCTTCTGGTTTGATAAGAATCATGAAGATATTGCCATATGTCCGAACAGGCTAATCTGGGATCACCTGAATAGAAAGTGGGATAGCTTCTTCCTCATAACTCCTATGAGATTTATTCAACTCCCTAATGATTCTAAACTGATTAATGGTTTCAAATCAAGCTTCTTACATCTTTGTTCCTTCTGGTTTGATAAGAATCATGAAGATATTGTCATATGTCCGAACAGGCTAATCTGGGATAACCTGAATAGAAAGTGGGATAGCTTCTTCCTCATAACTCCTATGGGATTTATTCAACTTCCTAGTGATTGTAAACTTATTAATGGTTTCTAATAAAGCTTCTTACGTCTTTGTTACTTCTGGTTTGATAAGAATCAAGAAGATATTTCCATATGTCCAAACAGGCTAATCTAGGATCACCTGAATAGATAGTGGGATAACTTCTTCCTCATAACTCCTATGAGATTTATTCAAGTTCCTGGTGATTCTAAACTTATTAATGGTTTCAAATCAAGCTTCTTACATCTTGGTTCCTTCTGGTTTGATAATAATCATGAAGATATTGCCATATGTCTGAACAGGCTATTCTGGGATCACCTGAATAGAAAATGGGATAGCTTCTTCCTCATAACTCCAATGAGATTTATTCAACTTCCTGGTGATTCTAAACTGATTAATGGTTTCAAATCAAGCTTCTTACGTCTTTGTTCCTTCTGGTTTGATAAGAATCATGAAGATATTGCTATATGTCCGAACAGGCTAATCTGGGATCACCTGAATAGAAAGTGGGATAACTTCTTCCTCATAAATCCTATGAGATTTATTCAACTTCCTGGTGATTCTAAACTGATAAAAGGTTTCAAATCAAGCATCTTACTTCTTTGTTCCTTTTGGTTTGATAAGAGTCTTGAAGATATTGCCATATGTCCGAACAAGCCAATCTGGAATCACCTGAATAGAGAGTGGGATAGCTTCTTTCTCATAACTCCTCTACGATTTCTTCAACTTCCTGGTGATTCTAAACTGATTAATGGTTTCCAATCAAGCTTCTTACATCTCTGTTCCTTATGGTTTGATAAGAATCAAGAAGATATTGCCATATGTCCGAACAGGCTAATCTGGAATCACCTGAATAGAAAGTGGGATAGCTTCTTCCTCATAACTCCTATGAGATTTATTATACTTCCTGGTGATTCTAAACTGATTAATAGTTTCAAATCAATCTTCTTACGTCTTTTTCCTTCTGGTTTGATAAGAATCATAAAGATATTTCCATATGTCCGAACATGCTAATCTAGGATCACCTGAATAGATAGTGAGATAGCTTCTTCCTCATAACTCCTATGAGATTTATTCAACTTCCTGGTGATTCTAAACTGATTAATGGTTTCAAATCAAGCTTCTTACATCTTGGTTCCTTCTGGTTTGATAATAATCATGAAGATATTGCCATATGTCTGCACAGGCTAATCTGGGATCACCTGAATAGAAAGTGGGATAGCTTCTTCCTCATAACTCCTATGAGATTTATTCAACTTCCTGGTGATTCTTAACTGATTAATGGTTTCAAATCAAGCTTCTTACATCTTGGTTCCTTCTGTTTTGATAAGAATCATGAAGATATTTTCATATGTCCGAACAGGCTAATCTGGGATCACCTGAATAGAAAGTGGGATAGCTTCTTCCTCATAACTCCTATGAGATTTATTCAACTTCCTGGTGATTCTAAACTGATTAATGGTTTCAAAAAAAGCTTCTTACATCTTGGTTCCTTCTGGTTTGATAAGAATCATGAAGATATTGTCATATGTCCGAACAGGCTAATCTGGGATCACCTGAATAGAAAGTGGGATAGCTTCTTCCTCATAACTCCTATGAGATTTATTCAACTTCCTGGTGATTCTAAACTGATTAATGATTTCAAATCAAGCTTCTTACGTCTTTGTTCCTTCTGGTTTGATAAGAATCATGCAGATATTGTCATATGTCTGAACAGGCTAATCTGGGATCACCTGAATAGAAAGTGGGATAGCTTCTTCCTCATAACTCCAATGAGATTTATTCCACTTCCTGGTGATTCTAAACTGATTAATGGTTTCAAATCAAGCTTCTTACATCTTTGTTCCTTCTGGTTTGATAAGAATCATGAAGATATTGCCATATGTCCGAACAGGCTAATCTGGAATCACCTGAATAGAAAGTTGGATAGCTTCTTCCTCATAACTCCTATGAGATTTATTCAACTTCCTAGTGATTGTAAACTGGTTAATGGTTTCAAATCAAGCTTCTTACGTCTTTTTTCCTTCTGGTTTGATAAGAATCATGAAGATATTTCCATATGTCCGAACAATCTAATCTAGGATCACCTGAATAGATAGTAGGATAGCTTCTTCCTCATAACTCCTATGAGATTTATTCAACTTCCTGGTGATTCTAAACTGATTAATGGTTTCAAATCAAGCTTCTTACATCTTGGTTCCTTTTGTTTTGATAATAATCATGAAGATATTGACATATGTCTGAACAGGCTAATCTGGGATCACCTGAATAGAAAGTGGGATAGCTTCTTCCTCATAACTCCTATGAGATTTATTCAACTTCCTGGTGATTCTTAACAGATTAATGGTTTCAAATCAAGCTTCTTACATCTTGGTTCCTTCTGGTTTGATAAGAATAATGAAGATATTGTCATATGTCCGAACAGGCTAATCTAGGATCACCTGAATAGAAAGTGGGATAGCTTCTTCCTCATAACTCCTATGAGATTTATTCAACTTCCTGGTGATTCTAAACTGATTAATGGTTTCAAATCAAGCTTCTTACATCTTGGTTCCTTCTGGTTTGATAAGAATCATGAAGATATTGTCAAATGTCCGAACAGGCTAATCTGGGATCACCTGAATAGAAAGTGTGATAGCTTCTTCCTCATAACTCCTATGAGATTTATTCAACTTCCTGGTGATTCTTAACTGATTAATGGTTTCAAATCAAGCTTCTTACATCTTGGTTCCTTCTGGTTTGATAAGAATCATGAAGATATTTTCATATGTCCGAACAGGCTAATCTTGGATCACCTGAATAGAAAGTGGGATAGCTTCTTCCTCATAACTCCTATGAGATTTATTCAACTTCCTGGTGATTCTAAACTGATTAATGGTTTCAAATAAAGCTTCTTACATCTTGGTTCCTTCTGGTTTGATAAGAATCATGAAGATATTGTCATATGTCCGAACAGGCTAATCTGGGATCACCTGAGTAGAAAGTGGGATAGCTTCTTCCTTGTTGGGGTCAAAAACGGTTATCTCGAAATCAACGGCTAAAAATATTTATCGTGCGCGGAATTTCCATAAAACAAGCGTCGAAAGCAAAACAAGTTGTATAGCTTAAAAAACCTATGTTAAAGTCGATCGTTCTTGTTTTACACGATAAACTTTACGAGAAAACCAATTCATATTTAGTCGTAAAACTTCGATGATACAATCAAGAAGAACCGAGAGACATTAGGTCCGTAGCTGATATGACACGACCATACGAAAGTATACGGAAGAAACGAGAAGTAATCTAAGTTTGGACAGGCCGAACGACAAGGAATCCGCCTTGAAACTTCAAAGAGCCCGTTCTCTCAAACCGTGAGGACCCAGAAAACGAGCAAGATATCAAATCGAAGCCCTCGCCGAGACCCAGGCCGCCGGGCGGCTAGCCCCCGTACTGGCCGTGGTCGCCGGCGGCTAGCGCCCGTGCTGGCCGTGGCCGCCGGTGGCTAGCGCCTGTGCTGGCCGTGGTCGCCGGGCGGCTAGCCCCGTGCTGGCTCGGGTCTTCGGACAACAATCTCCGGTACACAAGTCCCAGTCCCCGGCCATCAGAAGTCTGTACTTCAAGTCTTTCCCAAGTCCTCGCAGGACGAATCATTGAGATTCCGCGTACGAAACTCCGGTTCTTACTCCAATCTAAGACCGTCGGAAACACTTTGGAAACTCGTAAGAAATCGACGGGAAGGAAGATCCTAAATTCTTCGTACGAAACAGCGATGGTTATCTTAAGACACCACTCGTCTCAACTCTACGAACGAATGAAGAACTTCCGAAGAAATCGTAGAAAACAACGGAAGTCCTAGAGACGGCCCGAAAGGGACCAAACGCGATCGGACAGTCTGTTTACGATTATCTAAGATAGATACGACGATTTACGTTTATCTTTACGTAACAAGATGAATGCTAAATTTCCGGAAGGATAAATGTCAAGTTTCCCGAAGATAAATGTCAAGTTTCCCGATAAACATGAAGGCCGACGAAAATGGAAAAAGCCCGCTTCGCGGCCCAAAAGGAGAATAGACCGTCATAAGAAGGAGTATATAAAGGAGCTTTGGGAGAGAAGGAGGAGGGAGCAAAAATCCTAGAGGGAAAGCAGATCCGAGATTTTAGACTGAGGGAACTTAGAACTTAGGTGGTTAGACTAGCAAGGCATGACCTAGGACGTCTGGCCGCCTCTCGTTCTACCTTCATCTTGTCCGCAGACTTCTGTTCCTTCGGAAGAATCTAACAATTCTTTTACTCAGAGTTCCGCACATAGAAACCCTAGGCGTTATTCTCGACACGCCCGTTTCTATGACAAAAGCTCGTACTAGACGAACTCCGCAGGCAGTTCGATCTCTTGTTCAAATCTTTCCAACTGAACTACGTCCGACTTGATCCTCGAAAGGGGTACGTAGGCAGCCTTCCTTAAGGTCCAGTCTCAAATCTTAATCGCAGACTCATGTCTCTCTCGGAAGGATCTAACAATCCTTTTACTTAGAGTTCCGCACATAGAAACCCTAGGCATTATTCTCGACATGCCCGTTTCTATGACTAACGCTCGTACTAGACGAACTCCGCCAGGCAGTTCGATCTCTTGTTCAAACCCTTCCAACTGAACTACGTCCGACTTGATCCTCGAAAGGGGTACGTAGGCAGCCTTCCTTAAGGTCCAGTCTCAAATCTTAATAAAACATTTCCGCATTTATTTGATCACTTGTCGTTGGTTGTCGCAGAGAATCCGGACCTTCAGGGAAAGTTAGGTTTACTTAGCTTTTCTCCGATTTACTTACTTAAAATCGACAGTGCGAATTTCGGTTCCCACATTTTTTGCGCTAGAAGGAGGGGAGGTCGGATTCTCTTACTCAAAAACCTACGATTGGTAACAACAGCATGGCCACATCACCTGTCCGCAACATCGTGTCATTCGGGGACAGAGCAATGGCTGGTCAAGCCAAACCTCACGACGAACTCCTCGTTATCAGACTAACGATCCAGGACATCGACGTAGCAAGAATATTGGTCGACACCGGATGCTCGACAAATATTATATATAAAAACACTCTCGAGAGGATGGGAATCGACCTAAGCGCTATCACGGACGATCCCAATCCGATAATCGGACTCTCAGGAAACATCACAATGACCCTCGGCTCAGTCGATCTCTCGGTCAGAGCCGGGAGCATCACGAAGATGGTGGAATTTTTGGTAGTCGACGGTCCAGCAGCATATAACGCGATCGTCGGGACTCCGTGGTTAAACTCCATGCGAGCAATCCCCTCGACTTTCCATCTGTGCCTCAAATTTCCGACCCTCCTCGGAGTTGAAACAATACAAGGAGATCGTAAAGCGCCGCAAGTATGCTTGGCCGCTGGGTTAAAACGAAAAAACTCTGAGCCCGAAACTAACCCAAAAAAGCAAGCAACCCACGAACCAGCATCGCAGGACCCTCCAGAAATCTTCTGGCAATCGCAAAGAGCTGAAGCCCTAGAAGGGAAACGTGAGCCCACTTGCGAACCAGTAATTTCGGTCTGCCTCGACGAGACTAACCCAGAGCGGTGCGTGGAGATTGGAGCCAATCTCCCCGATCCGTTGAAAGCAGAACTCATCGCATGTCTCAAGAAGAACCTTAACACGTTCGCTTGGGCTGCGGAAGATATGCCGGGAATCGACATCAACGTAACATGTCACGAACTCAACATCGATCCAACTCATAAACCCGTAAAACAAAAGAGGCGAAAGTTAGGCCCCGAACGGGCAACTGCGGTTAATGAGGAAGTCGAAAGACTCCTCAAAGTTGGATCAATAACAGAAGTAAGATATCCCGACTGGCTCGCCAATCCCGTCGTCGTCAAGAAGAAGAATGGGAAATGGCGAGTGTGCGTCGACTTTACTGATCTCAACAAAGCATGCCCGAAGGATTGTTTTCCGCTTCCGCACATCGACCGTCTGGTCGAGGCAACCGCAGGAAACAAACTCCTATCGTCCATGGACACAACCCCCCCTCGTTTGGGATTATCGAAGAAAGACTTCGGGAAAATTCATAAAAAGACTTGGTAGTGGAGACGGATTCCTGCCTACCGTATAAAACGGCTATGGTTAGCTTGAACACCAGTTGCCTTAACTATACGGGGAATTGAAATCCTTTCGGAAAAACCAGCGTCACATCAACGGCTTTTTCTAAAGAAAAATCGTAAAAACGTCTAAGTCCCAAGACAGCCCAAAAGGGGCCCGAATCACGGCTAAACGACCCACATACGATTTTAGGTAGGATCGAGCCCAAGGCTGATATGACGGTCTGATTACCGAGTAGAGTTTCGACTGAAAATGTTTTTTAGAATTTTCCGGAAAAATAAAGACTTGTTCTCCCGGAAATCGCGGAGAAACCCCAGATTACTCATGAAACAGAAAGCACGACTGATCGGGTTACCAATCGGCGTTTCTAATGTTAAAATTCGATAACGTTTTACGGGACACCTTTCGTAAAATAAATCCTCGAAAATATTTCACGAGACACCTTTTGCATGATTAAACTCGACAACATTTTACAAAACAGTTTCCGTAAAATTAACTCGACAACATTTTGCAAAATAACTCTCGTAAAATAAAAGGTCAACAACGTTCTAGGAAACGACTTCTTGCTGGAGGTCAAGATCGATCAAGATGAAATCGATACCTGAAAGTCCTCGGAAAAACCAAGTGTTAATCAAGAAACCTTGAGAGACCGAGTGTTGATCGAGAAACCTAAAAAACCGAGAAAACGCACAAGTGACATGAGGAGCACGGTCCCAGGCGGCTAGACACAGCGTCCCGCTCTAGGCGCCCCCGGGCGGCTAGACGCAGAGTCCTGCTCTAGGCGCCCCCGGGAACTGTTCGGCGAACTCGGCAAATCCTCGCAAAACTATTCCGACGATAGTCCAATCCAATACTTTGCACCTTTCGTAAAATAATCCTAGACAATACTTCACGAGACAGCTTCTGCACGATTAAACTCGACAACATTTTACGAAACAGTTTCCGTAAAATTAACTCGACAACATTTTGTTGAAAAACTCTCGTAAAGTAAAAGCTCGGCAATATTTTACGAAATATCATTCGTAAAGAAAAACAATATCATAAGCTTCTTGACCTGACCAGTTCACTCATAGCTTGACGAAATATCAAGCCTCACTCAAGTGACGTCTTGCCAATCGTTTTCACTTGTCCGCCCACCTTAGCCTTCTTCGAGTTTCGCCTACTTCTCCTCCATTTGCTTCAACGATTCTGCACTATTCCTTCGGGTACATGGTCGATTTAACCAGCAGTACGAAGAAAAGAGGATATGAACTTAGGGGAAGACCTTTGACAATGAAACGTTAGAAGACAAAGAGGAACGGACATGAGGCAATCTCGAGTAATCAATGAGACTAAGGTACGTCCGACTTAGAAAATTTTATCAAGGTTTTAATTTTTTCATAGGAAAGGAATGGGAACGTCTTGTAAACTGCCGTAAAATTTAGGGAACTTAGAACCTAGGTGGATAGTCTAGCAAGCTAAGTCTTAGGCATTTTCTTCTAGTTTTGTTCTATTGTTTCTTGACTGCCTAGGCAGAACACGCAAACCGATCTAATCTCTCGAAAATCCGAGAAACGATCGCCGCGCATCCTTGGCATACTCATTCCGCTTCCGTGAGACTAATGGCACGACGGTGAGCTACAAAATTAACGAAATAACCTTCGGTAAAACTTCATGAGTAACCCGAAGCAACTTTCGCCAAAAAAAAAAAACGAAGTCAAAGCGGAAACATTTCCCGTGTAAACCACGGAAACAAGGCTACTTTGACTATCTGCGATTTTCTATCTCCATGAAACCGGTCATCCATTACTTTCGTATAACAAGAACATGTTACACAAAAACAGCATAGGGAAAACCAAGATCGGTCTCATGCAAAACGACATCGCAATACGGAAAATTACGTCCAAGCGGGAAATAACCCAAAACTGAATCCGAACATGTTCTTCGTCGGTTCCTTAAACTTTATTTCCTCGGATAAAATGAAACAATTTTCATGCGACCAAAGGAAACTTTGTACGAAGCATCTACCGTATAACTGAAACCTAAAGTGGAAAATCGTTTCAAAAAGCCATCACCCATAACTCGGAAAACTCCGCTATGATTGACATGTCTATCTCGACGAACTCTATTCGGCCCTCGGCCAACTACGTCTTTCCATAAAGCCCGGACCTGAATTCGGCATCGCCATTAAGGACAATCGTGAACCAATATGACCTTAATGCGAAAAGGTCGTGGTCTGATCGTTTACCAACTCCTTGGTTAAACGGCTGAACACAGCCTTCACACCAAGACAAAACAGCTGAACGATCGCCGCTCCAATCACTTAAAGGCCAAACGATAATCCACGATTTGTCATAAAACGCCAAGTGACCATTACACGAGCCACTCTAGCCCAAAAGCGGAAATCATGCGATAAATTTCTCGTAATAAAATCAGTTCTAACAGCCATACGGTTAACGGAAAAATTTGAACTTAACATCGACTGATTAAGTTCTATACGCCCCGTAAACAAAGCATGAAAAGAGACACTCGTGACAAAGCTCCAAGAGTTATACGAGTCGTCCTTAAAATCCCGGAAGGCCAACACTTCGCGAAGCAAAGCGAAGGTAGACACTTCTCCCTGGGTCAAATATACGCGACCCCTGGTCCTAATTCCTCGATCAAAATTTTATAACTTGCACGTCCAAACTGAAACAACAGTTTCTGACTACGGACATTCGCAAAACATCTCCAAGCCCGCAAACATTTGAAATGTGTATGCTTGTATAATCCCACTTTTTTTGAAGAAACCGGATTTTTGAAACTCTTTACAAACACAGAAACCGAATTTTCGAAACTCTTCGCAAACAAACTCGCCAATCGCTAAACGGCCTCAACAATGGATCCAGTATCCACCAAATAAATCATAAACTATCGCCCGGAAACATTCCGCGATTTCTAAAAGCCCATAGTCCTTTATGGCATAAGAAAAATAAACTTCAAAGCACTGCGGGACGTCGCTTCGTGCCTGAACATTCGTTTTTCGATTAAAACCTTCATACGCCTTCTAAACGGCATCATATCGTTGTTGCTGATCACAACAAACGAACTCTAACGTCCTAAACAGACAAGCCACCTAAGGGTAGGCTCTTTTACATCCGACAAGGATCCCATAGCGCGCTATGCAAAAAATCCAAATTTGGTTCAGCACTTCGTAAAGGAAGTAGCTCGATTCGTGCCCAGACAAATCATATAAGCCGATACCACTTCGCGGATTTTAAAACGGTACGAATCAGGTTAAAATCACAAACAGGCAAAACGAAAGCCGATTTGTCATCGCACAGCCTCAGTCTGAGAGTAAACCTAGGTCTTGCCCTAAACCCAGCCTTGCTGGTATCTTAACATCTCATAGGCAAAGCGTCAACGACGCGAGATCCCAAAACTTGTCTCTTCACTCAAGTCTGTACGTTTTCACGAATTTTCGCGTAAATCGTAAACCGCAGGAAAATCTCGCTTTGTACAAACGACGGATACGGTGATCATCAGGGAGGCAGGAATGAGACGACAACTCACACCCTGTCCCTCTAACTTCGATAGACAGAAGTTCTGAAAACGCAACATCAATATTTTATAAAGATTGAGCCGCAGAGTTCAACAGATGCCCTGAAAAAGGCCGGGATTCGAAGCCACCAACAGCAGTCCCGCAAATACACATCATCGCCTCTTAAACGGCCGAAACACAATCAAAATAAAAATCCTTAAAGGGATTGATAAACCTAGACGTTCCCCGGAGCATCACCTTCATCCTCAAAACTCACCCAAAGAAGGAACGGTCTCACCGTCGCCTCCATTGGTCGCACCACCGCTGCATGTCTCATATGCGCCGGCTTCGCGATCCTTGACTGCCTGGTCCTGGTCCTCCGAACCCTCCGAATCCAGGACAAGGGTGCACACGGATTTCAGACCAGCGAGAATCGAGTCGAAGTTGCGAGTCTCCGTCTCCTCGAGACTCTGAATCTTCTGTTGAAGACGACGGACTTTCGAGGACATATGTTCTTCTCTTTCTTCACATTAAGCAATGAACTCACGGTCTTCCCGACGTCACGTTCAAGATCGCCAATCAAAGGTGATGTGGATTTCCGCAATGAAATACTCTTAGCCAAAAATTTCGATTTTCAACTCATAATCTTCCGCCCGCAAGATCGTCTCCGCGTCTTACAGGCTGGGGGGCTAACTCTTGGGGTCAAAAACGGTTATCTCGAAATCAACGGCTAAAAATATTTATCGTGCGCGGACTTTCCATAAAACAAGCGTCGAAAGCAAAACAAGTTGTATAGCTTAAAAAACCTATGTTAAAGTCGATCGTTCTTGTTTTACACGATAAACTTTACGAGAAAACCAACTCAGATTTAGTCGTAAAAATTCGATGATACAATCAAGAAGAACCAAGAGACATTAGGTCCATAGCTGATATGACACGACCATACGAAAGTATACGGAAGAAACGAGAAGTAATCTAAGTTTGGACAGGCCGAACAACAAGGAATCCGCCTTGAAACTTCAAAGAGCCCGTTCTCTCAAACCGTGAGAACCCAGAAAACGAGCAAGATATCAAATCGAAGCCCTCGCCGAGACCCAGGCCGCCGGACGGCTAGCCCCCGTGCTGGCCGTGGTCGCCGGAGGCTAGCGCCCGTGCTGGCCGTGGTCGCCGGGCGGCTAGCCCCGTGCTGGCCGTGGCCGCCGGCGGCTAGCGCCCGTGCTGGCCGTGGTCGCCGGGCGGCTAGCCCCGTGCTGGCCGTGGCCGCCGGCGGCTAGCGCCCGTGCTGGCCGTGGTCGCCGGGCGGCTAGCCCCGTGCTGGCCGTGGCCGGCGGCGGCTAGCGCCCGTGCTGGCCGTGGTCGCCGGGCGGCTAGCCCCGTGCTGGCTCGGGTCTTCGGACAACAATCTCCGGTACACAAGTCCCAGTCCCCGGCCATCAGAAGTCTGTACTTCGAGTCTTTCCCAAGTCCTCGCAGGACGAATCATTGAGATTCCGCGTACGAAACTCCGGTTCTTACTCCAATCTAAGACCGTCGGAAACACTTCGGAAACTCGTAAGATATCGAAGGGAAGGAAGATCCTAAATTCTTCGTACGAAACAGCGATGGTTATCTTAAGACACCACTCGTCTCAACTCTACGAACGAATGAAGAACTTCCGAAGAAATCGTAGAAAACAACAGAAGTCCTAGAGACTGCCCGAAAGGGACCAAACGCGATCGGACAGTCCGTTTACGATTATCTAAGATAGATACGACGATTTACGTTTATCTTTACGTAACAAGATGAATGCTAAATTTCCGGAAGGATAAATGTCAAGTTTCCCAAAGATAAATGTCAAGTTTCCCGATAAACATGAAGGCCGACGAAAATGGAAAAAGCCCGCTTCGCGGCCCAAAAGGATAATAGACCATCATAAGAAGGAGTATATAAAGGAGCTTTGGGAGAGAAGGAGGAGAGAGCAAAAATCCTAGGGGAAAGAAGATCCGAGATTTTAGACTGAGGGAACTTAGAACTTAGGTGGTTAGACTAGCAAGGCATGACCTAGGACGTCTGGCCGCCTCTCGTTCTACCTTCATCTTGTCTGCAGACTTCTGTTCCTTTGGAAGAATCTAACAATTCTTTTACTCAGAGTTCCGCACATAGAAACCCTAGGTGTTATTCTCGACACGCCCGTTTCTATGACAAACGCTCGTACTAGACGAACTCCGCAGGCAGTTCGATCTCTTGTTCAAATCTTTCCAACTGAACTACGTCCGACTTGATCCTCGAAAGGGGTACGTAGGCAGCCTTCCTTAAGGTCCAGTCTCAAATCTTAATCGCAGACTCATGTCTCTCTCGGAAGGATCTAACAATCCTTTTACTTAGAGTTCCGCACATAGAAACCCTAGGCATTATTCTCGACATGCCCGTTTCTATGACTAACGCTCGTACTAGACGAACTCCGCCAGGCAGTTCGATCTCTTGTTCAAACCCTTCCAACTGAACTACGTCCGACTTGATCCTCGAAAGGGGTACGTAGGCAGCCTTCCTTAAGGTCCAGTCTCAAATCTTAATAAAACCTTTCCGCATTTATTTGATCACTTGTCGTTGGTTGTCGCAGAGAATCCGGACCTTCAGGGAAAGTTAGGTTTACTTAGCTTTCCTCCGATTTACTTACTTAAAATCGACAGTGCGAATTTCGGTTCCCACATTCCTCATAACTCCTATGAGATTTATTCAACTTCCTGGTGATTCTAAACTGAGTAATGATTTCAAATCAAGCTTCTTACGTCTTTGTTCCTTCTGGTTTGATAAGAATCATGCAGATATTGTCATATGTCTGAACAGGCTAATCTGGGATCACCTGAATAGAAAGTGGGATAACTTCTTCCTCATAACTCCAATGAGATTTATTCAACTTCCTGGTGATTCTAAACTGATTAATGGTTTCAAATCAAGCTTCTTACATCTTTGTTCCTTCTGGTTTGATAAGAATCATGAAGATATTGCCATATGTCCGAACAGGCTAATCTGGAATCACCTGAATAGAAAGTTGGATAGCTTCTTCCTCATAACTCCTATGAGATTTATTCAACTTCCTAGTGATTGTAAACTGATTAATGGTTTCAAATCAAGCTTCTTACGTCTTTTTCCTTCTGGTTTGATAAGAATCATGAAGATATTTCCATATGTCCGAACAGGCTAATCTAGGATCACCTGAATAGATAGTAGGATAGCTTCTTCCTCATAACTCCTATGAGATTTATTCAACTTCCTGGTGATTCTAAACTGATTAATGGTTTCAAATAAAGCTTCTTACATCTTGGTTCCTTCTGGTTTGATAAGAATCATGAAGATATTGTCATATGTCCGAACAGGCTAATCTGGGATCACCTGAATAGAAAGTGGGATAGCTTCTTCCTCATAACTCCTATGAGATTTATTCAACTTCCTGGTGATTCTAAACTGATTAATGATTTCAAATCAAGCTTCTTACGTCTTTGTTCCTTCTGGTTTGATAAGAATCATGCAGATATTGTCATATGTCTGAACAGGCTAATCTGGGATCACCTGAATAGAAAGTGGGATAGCTTCTTCCTCATAACTCCAATGAGATTTATTCAACTTCCTGGTGATTCTAAACTGATTAATGGTTTCAAATCAAGCTTCTTACATCTTTGTTTCTTCTGGTTTGATAAGAATCATGAAGATATTGCCATATGTCCGAACAGGCTAATCTGGAATCACCTGAATAGAAAGTTGGATAGCTTCTTCCTCATAACTCCTATGAGATTTATTCAACTTCCTAGTGATTGTAAACTGATTAATGGTTTCAAATCAAGCTTCTTACGTCTTTTTTCCTTCTGGTTTGATAAGAATCATGAAGATATTTCCATATGTTCGAACAGGCTAATCTAGGATCACCTGAATAGATAGTAGGATAGCTTCTTCCTCATAACTCCTATGAGATTTATTCAACTTCCTGGTGATTCTAAACTGATTAATGGTTTCAAATCAAGCTTCTTACATCTTGGTTCCTTCTGTTTTGATAATAATCATGAAGATATTGACAATGTCTGAACAGGCTAATGTGGGATCACCTGAATAGAAAGTGGGATATCTTCTTCCTCATAACTCCTATGAGATTTATTCAACTTACTGGTGATTCTTAACAGATTAATGGTTTCAAATCAAGCTTCTTACATCTTGGTTCCTTCTGGTTTGATAAGAATCATGAAGATATTGTCATATGTCCGAACAGGCTAATCTAGGATCACCTGAATAGAAAGTGGGATAGCTTCTTCCTCATAACTCCTATGAGATTTATTCAACTTCCTGGTGATTCTAAACTGATTAATGGTTTCAAATCAAGCTTCTTGCATCTTGGTTCCTTCTGGTTTGATAAGAATCATGAAGATATTGTCATATGTCCGAACAGGCTAATCTGGGATCACCTGAATAGAAAGTGGGATAGCTTCTTCCTCATAACTCCTATGAGATTTATTCAACTTCCTGGTGATTCTTAACTTATTAATGGTTTCAAATCAAGCTTCTTACATCTTGGTTCCTTCTGGTTTGATAAGAATCATGAAGATATTTTCATATGTCCGAACGGGCTAATCTGGGATCACCTGAATAGAAAGTGGGATAGCTTATTCCTCCTAACTCCTATGAGATTTATTCAACTTCCTGGTGATTCTAAACTGATTAATGTTTTCAAATAAAGCTTCTTACATCTTGGTTCCTTCTGGTTTGATAAGAATCATGAAGATATTGTCATATGTCCGAACAGGCTAATCTGGGATCACCTGAATAGAAAGTGGGATAGCTTCTTCCTCATAACTCCTATGAGATTTATTCAACTTCCTGGTGATTTTAAACTAATTAATGATTTCAAATCAAGTTTCTTACGTCTTTGTTCCTTCTGGTTTGATAAGAATCATGCAGATATTGTCATATGTCTGAACAGGCTAATCTGGGATCACCTGAATAGAAAGTGGGATAGCTTCTTCCTCATAACTCCAATGAGATTTATTCAACTTCCTGGTGATTCTAAACTGATTAATGGTTTCAAATCAAACTTCTTACATCTTTGTTCCTTCTGGTTTGATAAGAATCATGAAGATATTGCCATATGTCCGAACAGGCTAATCTGGAATCACCTGATTAGAAAGTTGGATAGCTTCTTCCTCATAACTCCTATGAGATTTATTCAACTTCCTAGTGATTGTAAACTGATTAATGGTTTCAAATCAAGCTTCTTACGTCTTTTTCCTTCTGGTTTGATAAGAATCATGAAGATATTTCCATATGTCCGAACAGGCTAATCTAGGATCACCGGAATAGATAGTAGGATAGCTTCTTCCTCATAACTCCTATGAGATTTATTCAACTTCCTGGTGATTCTAAACTGATTAATGGTTTCAAATCAAGCTTCTTACATCTTGGTTCCTTCTGTTTTGATAATAATCATGAAGATATTGACATATGTCTGAACAGGCTAATCTGGGATCACCTGAATAGAAAGTGGGATAGCTTCTTCCTCATAACTCCTATGAGATTTATTCAAATTCCTGGTGATTCTTAACAGATTAATGGTTTCAAATCAAGCTTCTTACATCTTGGTTCCTTCTGGTTTGATAAGAATCATGAAGATATTGTCATATGTCCGAACAGGCTAATCTAGGATCACCTGAATAGAAAGTGGGATAACTTCTTCCTCATAACTCCTATGAGATTTATTCAACTTCCTGGTGATTCTAAACTGATTAATGGTTTCAAATCAACCTTCTTTCATCTTGGTTCCTTCTGGTTTGATAAGAATCATGAAGATATTGTCATATGTCCGAACAGGCTAATCTGGGATCACCTGACTAGAAAGTGGGATAGCTTCTTCGTCATAACTCCTATGAGATTTATTCAACTTCCTGGTGATTCTAAACTGATTTAATGGTTTCAAATCAAGCTTCTTACGTCTTTGTTCCTTCTGGTTTGATAAGAATCATGAAGATATTGTCATATGTCTGAACAGGCTAATCTGGGATCATCTGAATAGAAAGTGGGATAGCTTCTTCCTCATAACTCCAATGAGATTTATTCAACTTCCTGGTGATTCTAAACTGATTAATGGTTTCAAATCAAGCTTCTTACATCTTTGTTCCTTCTGGTTTGATAAGAATCATGAAGATATTGCCATATGTCCGAACAGGCTAATTTGGAATCACATGAATAGAAAGTTGGATAGCTTCTTCCTCATAACTCCTATGAGATTTATTCAACTTCCTAGTGATTGTAAACTGATTAATGGTTTCAAATCAAGCTTCTTACGTCTTTTTTCCTTCTGGTTTGATAAGAATCATGAAGATATTTCCATATGTCCGAACAGGCTAATCTAGGATCACCTGAATAGATAGTAGGATAGCTTCTTCCTCATAACTCCTATGAGATTTATTCAACTTCCTGGTGATTCTAAACTGATTAATGGTTTCAAATAAAGCTTCTTACGTCTTGGTTCCTTCTGGTTTGATAAGAATCATGAAGATATTGTCATATGTCCGAACAGGCTAATCTGGGATCACCTGAATAGAAAGTGGGATAGCTTCTTCCTCATAACTCCTATGAGATTTATTCAACTTCCTGGTGATTCTAAACTGATTAATGATTTCAAATCAAGCTTCTTACGTCTTTGTTCCTTCTGGTTTGATAAGAATCATGCAGATATTGTCATATGTCTGAACAGACTAATCTAGGATCACCTGAATAGAAAGTGGGATAGCTTCTTCCTCATAACTCCAATGAGATTTATTCAACTTCCTGGTGATTCTAAACTGATTAATGGTTTCAAATCAAGCTTCTTACATCTTTGTTCCTTCTGGTTTGATAAGAATCATGAAGATATTGCCATATGTCCGAACAGGCTAATCTGGAATCACCTGAATAGAAAGTTGGATAGCTTCTTCCTCATCACTCCTATGAGATTTATTCAACTTCCTAGTGATTGTAAACTGATTAATGGTTTCAAATCAAGCTTCTTACGTCTTTTTTCCTTCTGGTTTGATAAGAATCATGAAGATATTTCCATATGTTCGAACAGGCTAATCTAGGATCACCTGAATAGATAGTAGGATAGCTTCTTCCTCATAACTCCTATGAGATTTATTCAACTTCCTGGTGATTCTAAACTGATTAATGGTTTCAAATCAAGCTTCTTACATCTTGGTTCCTTCTGTTTTGATAATAATCATGAAGATATTGACATATGTCGGAACAGGCTAATGTGGGATCACCTGAATAGAAAGTGGGATAGCTTCTTCCTCATAACTCCTATGAGATTTATTCAACTTACTGGTGATTCTTAACAGATTAATGGTTTCAAATCAAGCTTCTTACATCTTGGTTCCTTCTGGTTTGATAAGAATCATGAAGATATTGTCATATGTCCGAACAGGCTAATCTAGGATCACCTGAATAGAAAGTGGGATAGCTTCTTCCTCATAACTCCTATGAGATTTATTCAACTTCCTGGTGATTCTAAACTGATTAATGGTTTCAAATCAAGCTTCTTACATCTTGGTTCCTTCTGGTTTGATAAGAATCATGAAGATATTGTCATATGTCCGAACAGGCTAATCTGGGATCACCTGAATAGAAAGTGGGATAGCTTCTTCCTCATAACTCCTATGAGTTTTATTCAACTTCCTGGTGATTCTTAACTTATTAATGGTTTCAAATCAAGCTTCTTACATCTTAGTTCCTTCTAGTTTGATAAGAATCATGAAGATATTTTCATATGTCCGAACGGGCTAATCTGGGATCACCTGAATAGAAAGTGGGATAGCTTATTCCTCCTAACTCCTATGAGATTTATTCAACTTCCTGGTGATTCTAAACTGATTAATGTTTTCAAATAAAGCTTCTTACATCTTGGTTCCTTCTGGTTTGATAAGAATCATGAAGATATTGTCATATGTCCGAACAGGCTAATCTGGGATCACCTGAATAGAAAGTGGGATAGCTTCTTCCTCATAACTCCTATGAGATTTATTCAACTTCCTGGTGATTTTAAACTAATTAATGATTTCAAATCAAGTTTCTTACGTCTTTGTTCCTTCTGGTTTGATAAGAATCATGCAGATATTGTCATATGTCTGAACAGGCTAATCTGGGATCACCTGAATAGAAAGTGGGATAGCTTCTTCCTCATAACTCCAATGAGATTTATTCAACTTCCTGGTGATTCTAAACTGATTAATGGTTTCAAATCAAACTTCTTACATCTTTGTTCCGTCTGGTTTGATAAGAATCATGAAGATATTGCCATATGTCCGAACAGGCTAATCTGGAATCACCTGATTAGAAAGTTGGATAGCTTCTTCCTCATAACTCCTATGAGATTTATTCAACTTCCTAGTGATTGTAAACTGATTAATGGTTTCAAATCAAGCTTCTTACGTCTTTTTTCCTTCTGGTTTGATAAGAATCATGAAGATATTTCCATATGTCTGAACAGGCTAATCTGGGATCACCTGAATAGAAAGTGGGATAGCTTCTTCCTCATAACTCCTATGAGATTTATTCAAATTCCTGGTGATTCTTAACAGATTAATGGTTTCAAATCAAGCTTCTTACATCTTGGTTCCTTCTGGTTTGATAAGAATCATGAAGATATTGTCATATGTCCGAACAGGCTAATCTAGGATCACCTGAATAGAAAGTGGGATAACTTCTTCCTCATAACTACTATGAGATTTATTCAATTTCCTGGTGATTCTAAACTGATTAATGGTTTCAAATCAAGCTTCTTTCATCTTGGTTCCTTCTGGTTTGATAAGAATCATGAAGATATTGTCATATGTCCGAACAGGCTAATCTGGGATCACCTGACTAGAAAGTGGGATAGCTTCTTCGTCATAACTCCTATGAGATTTATTCAACTTCCTGGTGATTCTAAACTGATTTAATGGTTTCAAATCAAGCTTCTTACGTCTTTGTTCCTTCTGGTTTGATAAGAATCATGAAGATATTGTCATATGTCTGAACAGGCTAATCTGGGATCACCTGAATAGAAAGTGGGATAGCTTCTTCCTCATTACTCCAATGAGATTTATTCAACTTCCTGGTGATTCTAATCTGATTAATGGTTTCAAATCAAGCTTCTTACGTCTTTGTTCCTTCTGGTTTGATAAGAATCATGAAGATATTGTCATATGTCAGAACAGGCTAATCTGGGATAACCTGAATAGAAAGTGGGATAGCTTCTTCCTCATAACTCCTATGAGATTTATTCAACTTCCTGGTGATTATAAACTTATTAGTGATTTCAAATCAAGCTTCTTACGTCTTTGTTCCTTCTGGTTTGATAAGAATCATGAAGATAATGCCATATGTCCGAACAGGCTAATCTAGGATCACCTGATAGAAAGTGGGATAGCTTCTTCCTCATAAATCCTATGAGATTTATTCAACTTCCTGGTGATTCTTGTGGGGACCGAAATTCGCACTGTCGATTTTTAAGTAAGTAAATCGAAGGAAAACTAAGTAAACCTAGCTTTCCCTGAAGGCTCGGATTCTCTGCGATAACCAAACGAAAATGATAAAACAAAGCAACGTAGCGGAAAGTTTGCACTAAGGCGTTTTATTTAATAGATGGTACAATATTCTTCCGAAAAAAGGGAAGTAGAGAAACGCTGAAGCAAAAAGCGACGGAAATAAAGGAGACAAAGCGTTCTAAGCTTTGCTCCGCTAGTCTAACCTCCTAAGTCCTAAGCTAGCAGGAATTCTCTAAGTCCCTAAGTTTCGGATTTGCTCTCTCTCTAGGATTTTTTTTGCTCTGCCTTCCTTCCTCTCCCCAAGCTCCTTTATATACTCCTTCTTATGACGGTCTATTCTTCTTCTGGGCCGCAGGGCGGGCTTCTTTCCATTTTCGTCGGCCTCCGCGTTTTTTAGGAAACTTGACATTTATCCATCCGACGATTTAACATTTATCTTGTTATGTAAAGATAAGCGTAAATCGTCGTATCCATCTCAGATAATCGTAGACTGACTGTTCGATCGCGTTTGGTCCCTTTCGGACCGTCTTTAGGACTTCCGTTGTTTTCTACGATCTCTTTAGAAGTTCCTCGTTCATTCGTAGAGTTGAGACGAATGGTGTTTTAAGATGACCATCGCTGTTTCGTACGAAGAATCTAAAATCTTCCTTCCCGTCGATATCTTACGAGTTTCCGAAATGTTTCCGATGGTTTCGCGAAGACTTAGGAAAGACTCGAAGTACAGATTTCTGATTGCCGGGAACTAGGACTCGTGTACCGAAGATCATCGACCGAAGACCCGAGCCAGCACGGGGCTAGCCGCCCGGCGGCCACGGCCAGCACGGGCGCTAGCCGCCGGCGGCCACGGCCAGCACGGGGCTAGCCGCCCGGCGGCCACGGCCAGCACGGGCGCTAGCCGCCGGCGGCCACGGCCAGCACGGGGCTAGCCGCCCGGCGGCCACGGCCAGCACGGGCGCTAGCCGCCGGCGGCCACGGCCAGCACGGGGCTAGCCGCCCGGCGGCCACGGCCAGCACGGGCGCTAGCCGCCGGCGGCCACGGCCAGCACGGGGCTAGCCGCCCGGCGGCCACGGCCAGCACGGGCGCTAGCCGCCGGCGGCCACGGCCAGCACGGGGCTAGCCGCCCGGCGGCTACGGCCAAGGCCTGGGTCGGCTGCTCGGTTCCTTCGGTCTACGGGTGTTCGTGTTTGTTTGTCGGAAGGTTTTTCGTATGACAAATAGACTTAGCCGTTGATTTCGAGATAACCGTTTTTGACCCCAACAGTTAGCCCCCCAGCATGCAAGACGCGGGAGCGATTTTGTGTGCGAAGGATTTGAAAATCGAAATTTTCGGCTATGAATATTTTATTCCGAAAAACTCTACCACCTTTGATTTCTTATAAGTAGCACTCCATCTTCCTCTCATTTTTCACTCACTTTCCTTTCCTCAAATTTTTTAGAAAACATGGCTTTCTCTCCAAATGACAAGAAGGATTCTGATGTCGAAATGAGTGAAGCTAACCAAGCCTCGTTGGCGCAAGATTCTGTGGTTCCGACTCTCGGTTCCGATGTCACCTTAACCCCGGATCCCGCGGCTTTGGTTCTTGGACCCGACGTTACCCCAGTCTCGATCTCCACACTCCCAGCCTCTGGACCCGATGTCCCTTTGCCTGCTGGAGAAATTGTCGTTTCGGAGCAAGTACCCGATGTCCATGCTCGCCCGGAGGGTTCCCCTTTCGCGCCGATAGTGGTTTCGGAGGATGCGGTTGAAGTCATGCCTCCTCCTCCAGAAAAGAAGAGAGAGATCGTTTTGGGACTTCCCGCGTCCAACGCTGTTCCGCCATCGAGGGGACGTTCAAGAGCTGGGGCTGTCGGGTCAGCGAAGAGGAAAAGGTGTACTAGGAGTGAGGAAGGCGAGGTTTCGGCGAGACTATCGCAGCATCGCTCCAAGGTATTTCGTGAGAACCTTCTTTCCTTTGCTATCCCTTCGATTCTCACATTTTTTCATGTGATCAGTTTGTGTCGTTGATCGACGGGATGCTTGGAGATTGTGGATTGGAGGTTACACGTTTGTCCAAGGAGCTGGATTCGTCGCGGGAAACTCTGAAGCGTACCGAGGCTGTGCTTCAATCGATTGAGAGCACTCATGCTGCCCAGACGTCGACGCTCGAAGCTAGGATCAGCGATCTCGAGCGTGATCTGGGAAAGACTGTGAGCTTGCTGCTCAAAGCGAAGGAGGAGAAGAAGAGCAAGTCTTCGGAAGTTCGACGTCTGAAGAGGCGGATTCAGCGCTTTGAGGAGGCGGGAACTTGCACTGCGGTGGAGCTTGCCGGCCCGTCATCCTCGGGTGCCCTTATCCCGGGTCGGAAATTCCAGAGGTCCAGGATGCTGAAATTGTTGCGGACAAGGGTGGTGAGGAAGTCGGCGAGGGTGATGGCGAAGCTGTTCCTGCCTTGGGTGAATCGGAGGATGAAGGCGGTGTCCCGGAGGACGCCTAGGTTGATCAATCCCTGAGGGGATTTTTATTTTGATTATATTTCGGCCGTTGGTTGGCCATCATGTATGATTTCGGGACTGGCCGTTGGTGGCTTTGAATCCCTGCCCTTTTTAGGGCGCTGTATTGAATTCGCGGTACGCGTTTATAAAATATTTTGCGTTTTAGAACTTCTGTTTGTCGAAGTTAGAGGGGCAGGGTGTGAGTTGTCGTCTCATTCCTGCCTCCCTGACGATCACCGTATCCGTAGTTTGTACAAAGCGAGATTTTCCTGCGGTTTACGATTTACGCGAAAATTCGTGGAAACGTACAGATTTGAGTGAAGAGACAAGTTTTGGGATCTCGCGTCGTTGACGCTTTGCCTATGAGATGTTAAGATACCAGCAAGGCTGGGTTTAGGGCACGACCTAGGTTTACTCTCAGACTGAGGCTGTGCGATGACAAATTGGCTTTCGTTTTGCCTGTTCGTGATTTTAACCTGATTTGTATGGGCACGAATCGAGCTACTTCCTTTACGAAGTGCTGAACCAAATTTGGATTTTTTGTATAGCGCGCTATGGGATCCTTGTCGGATGTAAAAGAGCCTACCCTTGGGTGGCTTGTCTGTTTAGGACGTTAGAGTTCGTTTGTTGTGATCAGCAACAACGATATGATACCGTTTAGGAGGCGTACGAAAGTTTTAATCGAAAAACGGATGTTCGGGCACGAAGCGACGTCTCGCAGTGCTTTGAAGTTTGTTTTTCTTATGCCATAGAGGACTATGGGCTTTTTGGAAATCGCGGAATGTTTCCGGGCGATAGTTTTATGGTTTGTTCGATGGATAATGGATCCATTGTTAAGGCCGTTAGGCGAATTGATTGTGGAAAGTTTTCGAAAGTTCGGTTTTTTCGAAAATTGTGGGAGCGTGCGGGTGTACGCACCCCACTCCCCCCTTTTTAAATCGGGGGGATAGCTGAACCCACCGGTTGGCGAGTTGCCTACGTACCTCTTTCGAGGATCAAGCCATCTCGTAGTTCTGTTGTCCACGTTTACGTTCTAGTGGTAGTATTTCTTGAGATGCATAGCATTCCAAGTTCTCGGGTTTTTGAGTAAGAGAATCCGACCCCCCCTCCTTCTAGCGCCAAACTGTGGGGACCGAAATTCGCACTGTCGATTTTTAAGTAAGTAAATCGAAGGAAAACTAAGTAAACCTAGCTTTCCCTGAAGGCTCGGATTCTCTGCGATAACCAAACGAAAATGATAAAACAAAGCAACGTAGCGGAAAGTTTGCACTAAGGCGTTTTATTAAATAGATGGTACAATATTCTTCCGAAAAAAGGGAAGTAGAGAAACGCTGAAGCAAAAAGCGACGGAAATAAAGGAGACAAAGCGTTCTAAGCTTTGCTCCGCTAGTCTAACCTCCTAAGTCCTAAGCTAGCAGGAATTCTCTAAGTCCCTAAGTTTCGGATTTGCTCTCTCTCTAGGATTTTTTTTGCTCTGCCTTCCTTCCTCTCCCCAAGCTCCTTTATATACTCCTTCTTATGACGGTCTATTCTTCTTCTGGGCCGCAGGGCGGGCTTCTTTCCATTTTCGTCGGCCTCCGCGTTTTTTAGGAAACTTGACATTTATCCATCCGACGATTTAACATTTATCTTGTTATGTAAAGATAAGCGTAAATCGTCGTATCCATCTCAGATAATCGTAGACTGACTGTTCGATCGCGTTTGGTCCCTTTCGGACCGTCTTTAGGACTTCCGTTGTTTTCTACGATCTCTTTAGAAGTTCCTCGTTCATTCGTAGAGTTGAGACGAATGGTGTTTTAAGATGACCATCGCTGTTTCGTACGAAGAATCTAAGATCTTCCTTCCCGTCGATGTCTTACGAGTTTCCGAAATGTTTCCGATGGTTTCGCGAAGACTTAGGAAAGACTCGAAGTACAGATTTCTGATTGCCGGGAACTAGGACTCGTGTACCGAAGATCATCGACCGAAGACCCGAGCCAGCATGGGGCTAGCCGCCCGGTGGCCACGGCCAGCACGGGCGCTAGCCGCCGGCGGCCACGGCCAGCACGGGGCTAGCCGCCCGGCGGCCACGGCCAGCACGGGCGCTAGCCGCCGGCGGCCACGGCTAGCACGGGGCTAGCCGCCCGGCGGCCACGGCCAGCACGGGCGCTAGCCGCCGGCGGCCACGGCCAGCACAGGGCTAGCCGCCCGGCGGCCACGGCCAGCACGGGCGCTAGCCGCCCGGCGGCCACGGCCAGCACGGGCGCTAGCCGCCGGCGGCCACGGCCAGCACGGGGCTAGCCGTCCGGCGGCCACGGCCAGCACGGGCGCTAGCCGCCGGCGGCCACGGCCAGCACGGGGCTAGCCGCCCGGCGGCTACGGCCAAGGCCTGGGTCGGCTGCTCGGTTCCTTCGGTCTACGGGTGTTCGTGTTCGTTTGTCGGAAGGTTTTTCGTATGACAAATAGACTTAGCCGTTGATTTCGAGATAACCGTTTTTGACCCCAACAATTCTAAACTGATTAATGGTTTTAAATCAAGCTTCTTACATCTTTGTTCCTTCTGGTTTGATAAGAATCATGAAGATATTGCCATATGTCCGAACATGCTTATCTGGGATCACATGAATAGAAAGTGGGATAGCTTCTTCCTCATAACTCCAATGATATTTATTAAACTTCCTGGTGATTCTAAACTGATTAATGGTTTCAAATCAAGTTTCTTACATCTTTGTTCCTTCTGGTTTGATAAGAATCATGAAGATATTGTCATATGTCCGAATAGGCTAATCTAGGATCACCTGAATAGAAAGTGGGATAGCTTCTTCTTCATAACTCCTATGAGATTTATTCAACTTCCTGGTGATTCTAAACTGATTAATGGTTTCAAATCAAGCTTCTTACATTTTGGTTCCTTCTGGTTTGATAAGAATCATGAAGATATTGTCATATGTCCGAACAGGCTAATCTGGGATTACCTGAATAGAAAGTGGGATAGCTTCTTCCTCATAACTCCAATGAGATTTATTCAACTTCCTGGTGATTCTAAACTGATTAATGGTTTCAAATCAAGCTTCTCACATCTTTGTTCCTTCTGGTTTGATAAGAATCATGAAGATATTGTCATATGTCTGAACATGCTAATCTGGGATCACCTGAATAGAAAGTGGGATAGCTTCTTCCTCATAACTCCAATGAGATTTATTCAACTTCCTGGTGATTCTAAACTGATTAATAGTTTAAAATCAAGCTTCTTACATCTTTGTTCCTTCTGGTTTGATAATAATCATGAAGATATTGCCATATGTCTAAACAGGCTAATCTGAGATCACCTGAATAGAAATTGGGATAGCTTCTTCCTCATAACTCCTATGAGATTTATTCAACTTCCTGGTGATTCTTAACTGATTAATGGTTTCAAATCAAGCTTCTTACATCTTTTTTCCTTCTGGTTTGATAAGAATCATGAAGATATTGTCATATGTCCGAACAGGCTAATCTGGGATCACCTGAATAAAAAGTGGGATAGCTTCTTCATCATAACTCCTATGAGATTTATTCAACTTCCTGGTGATTCTAAACTGATTAATGATTTCAAATCAAGCTTCTTACGTCTTTGTTCCTTCTGGTTTGATAAGAATCATGAAGATATTGTCATATGTCTGAACAGGCTAATTTGGGATCACCTGAATAGAAAGTGGGATAGCTCCTTCCTCATAACTCCAATGAGATTTATTCAACTTCCTGGTGATTCTAAACTGATTAATGGTTTCAAATCAAGCTTCTTACATCTTTGTTCCTTCTGGTTTGATAAGAATCATGAAGATATTGTCATATGTCCGAACATGCTAATCTGGGATAACCTGAATAGAAAGTGGGATAACTTCTTCCTCATAACTACTATGAGATTTATTCAACTTCCTGGTGATTCTAAACTTATTAGTGATTTCAAATCAAGCTTCTTACGTCTTTGTTCTTTCTGGTTTGATAAGAATCATGAAGATATTGCCATATGTCCGAACAGGCTAATCTGGGATCACCTGATAGAAAGTGGGATAGCTTCTTCCTCATAATTTCTATAAGATTTATTCAACTTCCTGGTGATTCTAAACTGATAAATGGTTTCAAATCAAGCTTCTTACATCTTTGTTCCTTCTGGTTTGATAAGAATCATGAAGATATTGCCATATGTCTGAACAGGCAGGGATCACCTGAATAGAAAGTGGGATAGCTTCTTCCTCATAACTCCAATGAGATTTATTCAACTTCCTGGTGATTCTAAACTGATTAATGGTTTCAAATCAAGTTTCTTACATCTTTGTTCCTTCTGGTTTGATAAGAATCATGAAAATATTGCCATATGTCCGAACAGGCTAATCTGGGATCACCTGAATAGAAAGTGGGATAGCTTCTTCCTCATAACTCCTATGAGATTTATTCAACTTCCTGGTGATTCTAAACTTATGAATGGTTTCAAATGAAGCTTCTTACGTCTTTGTTCCTTCTGGTTTGATAAGAATCATGAAGATATTGCCATATGTCCGAACAGGCTAATCTGAGATCACATGAATAAAAAGTGAGATAGCTTCTTCCTCATAACTCCTATGAGATTTATTCAACTACCTGGTGATTGTAAACTGATTAATGGTTTCAAATCAAGCTTCTTACGTCTTTGTTCCTTCTGGTTTGATAAGAATCATGAAGATATTTCCATATGTCCGAACATGCTAATCTAGGATACCTGAATAGAATGTGGGATAACTTCTTTCTCATAACTCCTATGAAATTTATTCAACTTCCTCGTGATTCTAAACTGATTAATAGTTTTAAATCAAGCTTCTTACGTCTTTGTTCCTTCTGTTTTGATAAGAATCATGAAAATATTTCCATATATCCGAACAGGCTAATATAGGATCACCTGGATAGAAAGTGGGATAGCTTCTTCCTCATAACTCCTATGAGATTTATTCAACTTCCTGGTGATTCTAAACTGATTAATGTTTTAAAATCAAGCTTCTTACATCTTTGTTCCTTCTGGTTTGATAATAATCATGAAGATATTGCCATATGTCTGAAAAGGCTAATCTGGGATCACCTGAATAGAAAGTGGGATAGCTTCTTCCTCATAACTCCTATGAGATTTATTCAACTTCCTGGAGATTCTAAACTGATTAATGGTTTCAAATCAAGATTCTTACATCTTTGTTCCTTCTGGTTTGATAAGAATCATGAAGATATTGCCATATGTCCGACAGGCAAATCTGGGATCACCTGAATAGAAAGTGGGATAGCTTCTTCCTCATAATTCCTATGAGATTTATTCAACTTCCTGGTGATTCTAAACTAATTAATGGTTTCAAATTAAGCTTCTTACATCTTTGTTCTTTCTGGTTTGATAAGAATCATAACCATATGTCTGAACAGGCTTATCTGGGATCACTTGAATAGAAAGTGGGATAACTTCTTCCTCATAACTCCAATGAGATTTATTTAACTTCCTGGTGATTCTAAACTGATTAATGGTTTCAAATCAAGATTCTTACATCTTAGTTCCTTCTGGTTTGTTAAGAATCATGAAGATATTGCCATATGTCCGAACAGGCTAATCTGGGATTACCTGATTAGAAAGTGGGATAGCTTCTTCCTCATAACTCCTATGAGATTTATTCAACTTCCTTGTGATTCTAATCTGATTAATGGTTTCAAATCAAGCTTCTTACATCTTTGTTCCTTCTGGTTTGATAAGAATCATGAAGATATTGTCATATGTCCGAACAGGCTAATCTGGGATAATCTGAATAGAAAGTGGGATAGCTTCTTCCTCATAACTCCTATGAGATTTATTCAACTTCCTAGTGATTGTAAACTGATTAATGGTTTCAAATAAAGCTTCTTACATCATTGTTCCTTCTGGTTTGATAAGAATCAAGAAGATATTTCCATATGTCCAAACAAGCTAATCTAGGATCACCTAATAGATAGTAGGATAACTTCTTCCTCATAACTCCTATGAGATTTATTCAAGTTCCTGATGATTCTAAACTTATTAATGCTTTAAAATCAAGCTTCTTACATCTTGGTTCCTTCTGGTTTGATAATAATCATGAAGATATTGCCATATGTCTGAACAGGCTAATATGGGATCACCTGAATAGAAAATGGGATAGCTTCTTCCTCATAACTCCAATGAGATTTATTCAACTTTCTGGTGATTCTAAACTGATTAATGGTTTCAAATCAAGCTTCTTACGTCTTTGTTCCTTCTGTTTTGATAAGAATCATGAAGATATTGCCATATGTCCGAACAGGCTAATCTGGGATCACCTGAATAGAAAGTGGGATAGCCTCTTCCTCATAAATCCTATGAGGTTTATTCAACTTCCTGTTGATTCTAAACTGATAAAAGGTTTCAAATCAAGCATCTTACTTCTTTGTTCCTTTTGGTTTGATAAGAATCATGAAGATATTGCGATATGTCCGAACAAGCCAATCTGGAATCACCTGAATAGAAAGTGGGAAAGCTTCTTCCTCATAACTCCTCTACGATTTATTCAACTTCCTGGTGATTCTAAACTGATTAATGGTTTCCAATCAATCTTCTTACATCTCTGTTCCTTATGGTTTGATAAGAATCAAGAAGATATTGCCATATGTCCGAACAGGCTAATCTGGAATCACCTGAATAGAAAGTGGGATATCTTCTTCCTCATAACTCCTATGAGATTTATTCAACTTCCTGGTGATTTTAAACTGATTAATGGTTTCAAATCAAGCTTCTTACGTCTTTGTTCCATCTGGTTTGATAAGAATCATGAAGATATTTCCATATGTCTGAACAGGCTAATCTAGGATACCTGAATAGAAAGTTGGATAGCTTCTTCCTCATAACTCCTATGAGATTTATTCAACTTCCTGGTGATTCTAAACTGATTAATGGTTTCAAATCAAGCTTCTTACATCTTTTTCCTTCTGGTTTGATAATAATCATGAAGATATTGCCATATGTCTGAAAAGGCTAATCTGGGATCACCTGAATAGAAAGTGGGATAGCTTCTTCCTCATAACTCCTAACTCCTATGAGATTTATTCAACTTCCTGGTGATTCTAAACTGAGTAATGGTTTCAAATCAAGCTTCTTACATCTTTGTTCCCTCTGGTTTGATAAGAATCATGAAGATATTGCCATATGTCCGAACAGGCTAATCCGGAATCACCTGAATAGAAAGTTGGATAGCTTCTTCCTCATAACTCCTATGAGATTTTTTCAACTTCCTATTGATTTTAAACTGATTAATTGTTTCAAATCAAGCTTCTTACGTCTTTGTTCCTTCTGGTTTGATAAGAATCATGAAGATATTTCCATATGTCCGAACAGGCTAATCTAGGATCACCTGAATAGATAGTGGGATAGCTTCTTCCTCATAACTCCTATGAGATTTATTCAACTTCCTGGTGATTCTTAACTGATTAATGGTTTCAAATAGCTTCTTACATCTTGGTTCCTTCTGGTTTGATAAGAATCATGAAGATATTGTCATATGTCCGAATAGGCTAATCTTGGATCACATGAATAGAAAGTGGGATAGCTTCTTCCTCATAACTCCAATGAGATTTATTCAACTTCCTGGTGATTCTAAACTGATTAATGATTTCAAATCAAGCTTCTTACATCTTTGTTCCCTCTGGTTTGATAAGAATCATGAAGATATTGCCATATGTCCGAACGGGCTAATCTGGAATCACCTGAATAGAAAGTTGGATAGCTTCTTCCTCATAACTCCTATTAGATTTATTCAACTTCCTAGTGATTGTAAACTGATTAATGGTTTCAAATCAAGCTTCTTACGTCTTTGTTCCTTCTGGTTTGATAAGAATCATGAAGATATTTCCATATGTCCGAACAGGCTAATCTAGGATCACCTGAATATATAGTGGGATAGCTTCTTCCTCATAACTCCTATGAGATCTATTCAACTTCCTGGTGATTCTAAACTGATTAATGGTTTCAAATCAAGCTTCTTACATCTTGGTTCCTTCTGGTTTGATAATAATCATGAAGATATTGCCATATGTCTGAACAGGCTAATCTGGGATCACCTGAATAGAAAGTGGGATAGCTTCTTCCTCATAACTCCTATGAGATTTATTCAACTTCCTGGTGATTCTTAACTGATTAATGGTTTCAAATCAAGCTTCTTACATCTTGGTTCCTTCTGGTTTGATAAGAATCATGAAGATATTGCCATATGTCCGAACAGGCTAATCTGCGATCACCTGAATAGAAAGTGGGATAGCTTCTTCCTCATAACTCCTATGAGATTTATTCAACTTCCTGGTGATTCTAATCTGATTAATGGTTTCAAATCAAGCTTCTTACATCTTGGTTCCTTCTGGTTTGATAAGAATCATGAAGATATTGTCATATGTCCGAACATGCTAATCTGGGATCACCTGAATAGAAAGTGGGATAGCTTCTTCCTCATAACTCCTATGAGATTTATTCAACTTCCTGGTGATTCTAAACTGATTAATGATTTCAAATCAAGCTTCTTACGTCTTTGTTCCTTCTGGTTTGATAAGAATCATGAAGATATTGTCATATGTCTGAACAGGCTAATCTCGGATCACCTGAATAGAAAGTGGGATAGCTTCTTCCTCATAAATCCAATGAGATTTATTCAACTTCCTGGTGATTCTAAACTGATTAATGGTTTCAAATCAAGCTTCTTACATCTTTGTTCCTTCTGGTTTGATAAGAATCATGAAGATATTGCCATATGTCCGAACAGGCTAATCTGGAATCACCAGAATAGAAAGTTGGATAGCTTCTTCCTCATAACTCCTATGAGATTTATTCAACTTCCTAGTGATTGTAAACTGATTAATGGTTTCAAATCAAGCTTCTTACGTCTTTGTTCCTCCTGGTTTGATAAGAATCATGAAGATATTTCCATATGTCCGAACAAGCTAATCTAGGATCACCTGAATAGATAGTGGGATAGCTTCTTCCTCATAACTCCTATGAGATTTATTCAACTTCCTGGTGATTCTAAACTGATTAATGGTTTCAAGTCAAGCTTCTTACATCTTGGTTCCTTCTGGTTTGATAATAATCATGAAGATATTGCCATATGTCTGAACAGGCTAATCTGGGATCACCTGAATAGAAAGTGGGATAGCTTCTTCCTCATAACTCCTATGAGATTTATTCAACTTCCTGGTGATTCTTAACTGATTAATTGTTTCAAATCAAGCTTCTTACATCTTGGTTCCTTCTTGTTTGATAAGAATCATGAAGATATTGTCATATGTCCGAACAGGCTAATCTGGGATCACCTGAATAGAAAGTGGGATAGCTTCTTCCTCATAACTCCTATGAGATTTATTCAACTTCCTGGTGATTCTTAACTGATTAATTGTTTCAAATCAAGCTTCTTACATCTTGGTTCCTTCTTGTTTGATAAGAATCATGAAGATATTGTCATATGTCCGAACATGCTAATCTGGGATCACCTGAATAGAAAGTGGGATAACTTCTTCCTCATAACTCCTATGAGATTTATTCAAATTCCTGGTGATTCTAAACTGATTAATGATTTCAAATCAAGCTTCTTACATCTTTGTTCCTTCTGGTTTGATAAGAATCATGAAGATATTGTCATATGTCTGAACATGCTAATCTGGGATCACATGAATAGAAAGTGGGATAGCTTCTTCCTCATAACTCCAATGAGATTTATTCAACTTCCTGGTGATTCTAAACTGATTAATGGTTTTAAATCAAGCTTCTTACATCTTTGTTCCTTCTGGTTTGATAAGAATCATGAAGATATTGCCATATGTCTGAACAGGCTTATCTGAGATCACCTGAATAGAAAGTGGGATAGCTTCTTCCTCATAACTCCAATGATATTTATTCAACTTCCTGGTGATTCTAAACTGATTAATGGTTTCAAATCAAGTTTCTTACATCTTTGTTCCTTCTGGTTTGATAAGAATCATGAAAATATTGCCATATGTACGAACAGGCTAATCTGGGATCACCTGAATTGAAAGTGGGATAGCTTCTTCCTCATAACTCCTATGAGATTTATTCAACTTCCTGGTGATTCTAAACTTATAAATGGTTTTAAATGAAGCTTCTTACGTCTTTGTTCCTTCTGGTTTGATAAGAATCATGAAGATATTGCCATATGTCTGAACATGCTTATCTGAGATCACCTGAATAGATAGTGGGATAGCTTCTTCCTCATAACTCCTATGAGATTTATTCAACTTCCTGGTGATTCTAAACTGATTAATGGTTTCAAGTCAATCTTCTTACATCTTGGTTCCTTCTGGTTTGATAATAATCATGAAGATATTGCCATATGTCTGAACAGGCTAATCTGGGATCACCTGAATAGAAAGTGGGATAGCTTCTTCCTCATAACTCCTATGAGATTTATTCAACTTCCTGGTGATTCTTAACTGATTAATTGTTTCAAATCAAGCTTCTTACATCTTGGTTCCTTCTTGTTTGATAAGAATCATGAAGATATTGTCATATGTCCGAACAGGCTAATCTGGGATCACCTGAATAGAAAGTGGGATAGCTTCTTCCTCATAACTCCTATGAGATTTATTCAACTTCCTAGTGATTCTTAACTGATTAATTGTTTCAAATCAAGCTTCTTACATCTTGGTTCCTTCTTGTTTGATAAGAATCATGAAGATATTGTCATATGTCCGAACATGCTAATCTGGGATCACCTGAATAGAAAGTGGGATAGCTTCTTCCTCATAACTCCTATGAGATTTATTCAAATTCCTGGTGATTCTAAACTGATTAATGATTTCAAATCAAGCTTCTTACATCTTTGTTCCTTCTGGTTTGATAAGAATCATGAAGATATTGTCATATGTCTGAACATGCTAATCTGGGATCACATGAATAGAAAGTGGGATAGCTTCTTCCTCATAACTCCAATGAGATTTATTCAACTTCCTGGTGATTCTAAACTGATTAATGGTTTTAAATCAAGCTTCTTACAACTTTGTTCCTTCTGGTTTGATAAGAATCATGAAGATATTGCCATATGTCTGAACATGCTTATCTGAGATCACCTGAATAGAAAGTGGGATAGCTTCTTCCTCATAACTCCAATGATATTTATTCAACTTCCTGGTGATTCTAAACTGATTAATGGTTTCAAATCAAGTTTCTTACACCTTTGTTCCTTCTGGTTTGATAAGAATCATGAAAATATTGCCATATGTACGAACAGGCTAATCTGGGATCACCTGAATTGAAAGTGGGATAGCTTCTTCCTCATAACTCCTATGAGATTTATTCAACTTCCTGGTGATTCTAAACTTATAAATGGTTTTAAATGAAGCTTCTTACGTCTTTGTTCTTTCTGGTTTGATAAGAATCATGAAGATATTGCCATATGTCTGAACATGCTTATCTGAGATCACCTGAATAGAAAGTGGGATAGCTTCTTCCTCATAACTCCAATGATATTTATTCAACTTCCTGGTGATTCTAAACTGATTAATGGTTTCAAATAAAGTTTCTTACATCTTTGTTCCTTCTGGTTTGATAAGAATCATGAAAATATTGCCATATGTCCGAATAGGCTAATCTGGGATCACCTGAATTGGAAGTGGGATAGCTTCTTCCTCATAACTCCTATGAGATTTATTCAACTTCCTGGTGATTCTAAACTGATTAATGGTTTCAAATCAAGCTTCTTACATCTTGGTTCCTTCTGGTTTGATAATAATCATGAAGATATTGCCATATGTCTGAACAGGCTAATCTGGGATCACCTGAATAGAAAGTGGGATAGCTTCTTCCTCATAACTCCTATGAGATTTATTCAACTTCCTGGTGATTCTTAACTGATTAATTGTTTCAAATCAAGCTTCTTACATCTTGGTTCCTTCTGGTTTGATAAGAATCATGAAAATATTGCCATATGTCCGAACAGGCTAATCTGGGATCACCTGAATTGAAAGTGGGATAGCTTCTTCCTCATAACTCCTATGAGATTTATTCAACTTCCTGGTGATTCTTAACTGATTAATTGTTTCAAATCAAGCTTCTTACATCTTGGTTCCTTCTTGTTTGATAAGAATCATGAAGATATTGTCATATGTCCGAACATGCTAATCTGGGATCACCTGAATAGAAAGTGGGATAGCTTCTTCCTCATAACTCCAATGAGATTTATTCAAATTCCTGGTGATTCTAAACTGATTAATGATTTCAAATCAAGCTTCTTACATCTTTGTTCCTTCTGGTTTGATAAGAATCATGAAGATATTGTCATATGTCTGAACATGCTAATCTGGGATCACATGAATAGAAAGTGGGATAGCTTCTTCCTCATAACTCCAATGAGATTTATTCAACTTCCTGGTGATTCTAAACTGATTAATGGTTTTAAATCAAGCTTCTTACATCTTTGTTCCTTCTGGTTTGATAAGAATCATGAAGATATTGCCATATGTCTGAACAGGCTTATCTGAGATCACCTGAATAGAAAGTGGGATAGCTTCTTCCTCATAACTCCAATGATATTTATTCAACTTCCTGGTGATTCTAAACTGATTAATGGTTTCAAATCAAGTTTCTTACATCTTTTTTCCTTCTGGTTTGATAAGAATCATGAAAATATTGCCATATGTACGAACATGCTAATCTGGGATCACCTGAATTGAAAGTGGGATAGCTTCTTCCTCATAACTCCTATGAGATTTATTCAACTTCCTGGTGATTCTAAACTTATAAATGGTTTTAAATGAAGCTTCTTACGTCTTTGTTCCTTCTGGTTTGATAAGAATCATGAAGATATTGCCATATGTCTGAACATGCTTATCTGAGATCACCTGAATAGAAAGTGGGATAGCTTCTTCCTCATAACTCCAATGATATTTATTCAACTTCCTGGTTATTCTAAACTGATTAATGGTTTCAAATAAAGTTTCTTACATCTTTGTTCCTTCTGGTTTGATAAGAATCATGAAAATATTGCCATATGTCCGAATAGGCTAATCTGGGATCACCTGAATTGAAAGTGGGATAGCTTCTTCCTCATAACTCCTATGAGATTTATTCAACTTCCTGGTGATTCTAAACTGATTAATGGTTTCAAATCAAGCTTCTTACATCTTGGTTCCTTCTGGTTTGATAATAATCATGAAGATATTGCCATATGTCTGAACAGGCTAATCTGGGATCACCTGAATAGAAAGTGGGATAGCTTCTTCCTCATAACTCCTATGAGATTTATTCAACTTCCTGGTGATTCTTAACTGATTAATTGTTTCAAATCAAGCTTCTTACATCTTGGTTCCTTCTGGTTTGATAAGAATCATGAAAATATTGCCATATGTCCGAACAGGCTAATCTGGGATCACCTGAATTGAAAGTGGGATAGCTTCTTCCTCATAACTCCTATGAGATTTATTCAACTTCCTGGTGATTCTAAACTGATTAATGGTTTCAAATCAAGCTTCTTACATCTTGGTTCCTTCTGGTTTGATAATAATCATGAAGATATTGCCATATGTCTGAACAGGCTAATCTGGGATCACCTGAATAGAAAGTGGGATAGCTTCTTCCTCATAACACCTATGAGATTTATTCAACTTCCTGGTGATTCTTAACTGATTAATTGTTTCAAATCAAGCTTCTTACTTCTTGGTTCCTTCTGGTTTGATAAGAATCATGAAGATATTGTCATATGTCCGAACAGGCTAATCTGGGATCACCTGAATAGAAAGTGGGATAACTTCTTCCTCATAACTCCTATGAGATTTATTCAACTCCCTGGTGATTCTAAATTGATTAGTGATTTCAAATCAAGCTTCTTACGTCTTTGTTCCTTCTGGTTTGATAAGAATCATGAAGATATTGTCATATGTCTGAACATGCTAATCTGGGATCACATGAATAGAAAGTGGGATAGCTTCTTCCTCATAACTCCAATGAGATTTATTCAACTTCCTGGTGATTCTAAACTGATTAATGGTTTTAAATCAAGCTTCTTACATCTTTGTTCCTTCTGGTTTGATAAGAATCATGAAGATATTGCCATATGTCTGAATAGGCTTATCTGAGATCACCTGAATAGAAAGTGGGATAGCTTCTTCCTCATAACTCCAATGATATTTATTCAACTTCCTGGTGATTCTAAACTGATTAATGGTTTCAAATCAAGTTTCTTACATCTTTGTTCCTTCTGGTTTGATAAGAATCATGAAAATATTGCCATATGTCCGAACAGGCTAATCTGGGATCACCTGAATTGAAAGTGGGATAGCTTCTTCCTCATAACTCCTATGAGATTTATTCAACTTCCTGGTGATTCTAAACTTATAAATGGTTTCAAATGAAGCTTCTTACGTCTTTGTTCCTTCTGGTTTAATAAGAATCATGAAGATATTGCCATATGTCCGAACAGGCTACTCTAAGATCACCTGAATAGAAAGTGAGATAGCTTCTTCCTCATAACTCCTATGAGATTTATTCAACTTCCTGGTTATTCTAAACTAATTAATGGTTTCAAATCAAGCTTCTTACGTCTTTGTTCCTTCTGGTTTGATAAGAATCATGAAGATATTTCCATATGTCCGAACAGGCTAATCTAGGATACCTGAATAGAAAGTGGGATAGCTTCTTTCTCATAACTCCTATGAAATTTATTCAACTTCCTGGTGATTCTTATCTGATTAATAGTTTCAAATCAAGCTTCTTACGTCTTTGTTCCTTCTGGTTTGATAAGAATCATGAAAATATTTCCATATATCCGAACAGGCTAATCTAGGATCACCTGAATAGAAAGTGGGATAGCTTCTTCCTCATAACTCCAATGAGATTTATTCAACTTCCTGGAGATTCTAAACTGATTAATGGTTTCAAATCAAGGTTCTTACACCTTTGTTCCTTCTGGTTTGATAAGAATCATGAAGATATTGCCATATGTCCGACAGGCTAATATGGGATCACCTGAATAGAAAGTGGGATAGCTTCTTCCTCATAATTCCTATGAGATTTATTCAACTTCCTGGTGATTCTAAACTGATTAATGGTTTCAAATTAAGCTTCTTACATCTTTGTTCCTTCTGGTTTGATAAGAATCATGAAGATATTGCCATATGTCCGAACAAGCAAATTTGGAATCACCTGAAAAGAAAGTGGGATAGCTTCTTCCTCATAACTCCTATAAGATTTATTCAACTTCCTGGTGATTCTAAACTTATAAATGGTTTCAAATGAAGCTTCTTACGTCTTTGTTCCTTCTGGTTTGATAAGAATCATGAAGATATTGCCATATGTCCGAACAGGCTAATCTGAGAACACATGAATAGAAAGTGATATCGCTTCTTCCTCATAACTCCTATGAGATTTATTCAACTTCCTGGTGATTCTAAACTGATTAATGGTTTCAAATCAAGCTTCTCACGTCTTTGTTCCTTCTGGTTTGATAAGAATCATGAAGATATTTCCATATGTCCGAACAGGCTAATCTAGGATACCTGAATAGAAAGTGGGATAGCTTCTTTCTCATAACTCCTATGAAATTTATTCAACTTCCTTGTGATTCTAACATGATTAATAGTTTCAAATCAAGCTTCTTACATCTTTGTTCCTTCTGGTTTGATAGGAATCATGAAAATATTTCCATATATCCGAATAGGCTAATCTAGGATCACCTGAATAGAAAGTGGGATAGCTTCTTCCTCATAACTCCTATGAGATTTATTCAACTTCCTGGTGATTCTAAACTGATTAATGGTTTAAAATCAAGCTTCTTACGTCTTTGTTCCTTCTGGTTTGATAATAATCATGAAGATATTGCCATATGTCTGAACAGGCTAATCTTGGATCACCTGAATAGAAAGTGGGATAGCTTCTTCCTCATAACTCCTATGAGATTTATTCAACTTCCTGGAGATTCTAAACTGACTAATGATTTCAAATCAAGATTCTTACATCTTTGTTCCTTCTGGTTTGATAAGAATCATGAAGATATTGCCATATGTCCGACAGGCTAATCTGGGATCACCTGAATAGAAAGTGGGATAGCTTGTTCCTCATAATTCCTATGAGATTTATTCAACTTCCTGGTGATTCTAAACTGATTAATGGTTTCAAATTAAGCTTCTTACATCTTTGTTCCTTCTGGTTTGATAAGAATCATAACCATATGTCTGAATAGGCTTATCTGGGATCACCTGAATAGAAAGTGGGATAACTTCTTCCTCATAACTCCAATGAGATTTATTCAACTTCCTGGTGATTCTAAACTGATTAATGGTTTCAAATCAACCTTCTTACATCTTTGTTCCTTCTGGTTTGATAAGAATCATGAAGATATTGTTATATGTCCGAACAGGCTAATCTAGGATAACCTGAATAGAAAGTGGGATAGTTTCTTCCTCACAACTCCTATGAAATTTATTCAACTTCCTGGTGATTCTAAACTTATTAGTGATTTTAAATCAAGCTTCTTACATCTTTGTTCCTTCTGGTTTGATAAGAATCATGAAGATATTGCCATATGTCTGAACAGGCTTATCTGAGATCACCTGAATAGAAAGTGGGATAGCTTCTTCCTCATAACTCCAATGAGATTTATTCAACTTCCTGGTGATTCTAAACTGATTAATGGTTTCAAATCAAGTTTCTTACATCTTTGTTCCTTCTGGTTTGATAAGAATCATGAAAATATTGCCATATGTCCGAACAGGCTAATCTGGGATCACCTGAATTGAAAGTGGGATAGCTTCTTCCTCATAACTCCTATGAGATTTATTTAACTTCCTGGTGATTCTAAACTTATGAATGGTTTTAAATGAAGCTTCTTACGTCTTTGTTCCTTCTGGTTTGATAAGAATCATGAAGATATTGCCATATGTCCGAACAGGCTAATCTGAGATCACCTGAATAGAAAGTGGGATAGCTTCTTCCTCATAACTCCAATGATATTTATTCAACTTCCTGGTGATTCTAAACTGATTAATGGTTTCAAATCAAGTTTCTTACATCTTTGTTCCTTCTGGTTTGATAAGAATCATGAAAATATTGCCATATGTCCGAACAGGCTAATCTGGGATCACCTGAATTGAAAGTGGGATAGCTTCTTCCTCATAACTCCTATGAGATTTATTCAACTTCCTGGTGATTCTAAACTGATTAATGGTTTCAAATCAAGCTTCTTACATCTTGGTTCCTTCTGGTTTGATAATAATCATGAAGATATTGCCATATGTCTGAACAGGCTAATCTGGGATCACCTGAATAGAAAGTGGGATAGCTTCTTCCTCATAACTCCTATGAGATTTATTCAACTTCCTGGTGATTCTTAACTGATTAATTGTTTCAAATCAAGCTTCTTACTTCTTGGTTCCTTCTGGTTTGATAAGAATCATGAAGATATTGTCATATGTCCGAACAGGCTAATCTGGGATCACCTGAATAGAAAGTGGGATAGCTTCTTCCTCATAACTCCTATGAGATTTATTCAACTTCCTGGTGATTCTAAACTGATTAGTGATTTCAAATCAAGCTTCTTACGTCTTTGTTCCTTCTGGTTTGATAAGAATCATGAAGATATTGTCATATGTCTGAACATGCTAATCTGGGATCACATGAATAGAAAGTGGGATAGCTTCTTCCTCATAACTCCATTGAGATTTATTCAACTTCCTGGTGATTCTAAACTGATTAATGGTTTTAAATCAAGCTTCTTACATCTTTTTTCCTTCTGGTTTGATAAGAATCATGAAGATATTGCCATATGTCTGAATAGGCTTATCTGAGATCACCTGAATAGAAAGTGGGATAGCTTCTTCCTCATAACTCCAATGATATTTATTCAACTTCCTGGTGATTCTAAACTGATTAATGGTTTCAAATCAAGTTTCTTACATCTTTGTTCCTTCTGGTTTGATAAGAATCATGAAAATATTGCCATATGTCCGAACAGGCTAATCTGGGATCACCTGAATTGAAAGTGGGATAGCTTCTTCCTCATAACTCCTATGAGATTTATTCAACTTCCTGGTGATTCTAAACTTATAAATGGTTTCAAATGAAGCTTCTTACGTCTTTGTTCCTTCTGGTTTAATAAGAATCATGAAGATATTGACATATGTCCGAACAGGCTACTCTAAGATCACCTGAATAGTAAGTGAGATAGCTTCTTCCTCATAACTCCTATGAGATTTATTCAAATTCCTGGTGATTCTAAACTGATTAATGGTTTCAAATCAAGCTTCTTACGTCTTTGTTCCTTCTGGTTTGATAAGAATCATGAAGATATTTCCATATGTCCGAACAGGCTAATCTAGGATACCTGAATAGAAAGTGGGATAGCTTCTTTCTCATAACTCCTATGAAATTTATTCAACTTCCTGGTGATTCTTATCTGATTAATAGTTTCAAATCAAGCTTCTTACGTCTTTGTTCCTTCTGGTTTGATAAGAATCATGAAAATATTTCCATATATCCGAACAGGCTAATCTAGGATCACCTGAATAGAAAGTGGGATAGCTTCTTCCTCATAACTCCTATGAGATTTATTCAACTTCCTGGTGATTCTAAGCTTATTAATGGTTTAAAATCAAGCTTCTTACATCTTTGTTTCTTCTGGTTTGATAATAATCATGAAGATATTGTCATATGTCTGAACAGGCTAATCTGGGATCATCTGAATAGAAAGTGGGATAGCTTCTTCCTCATAACTCCTATGAGATTTATTCAACTTCCTGGAGATTCTAAACTGATTAATGGTTTCAAATCAAGGTTCTTACACCTTTGTTCCTTCTGGTTTGATAAGAATCATGAAGATATTGCCATATGTCCGACAGGCTAATATGGGATCACCTGAATAGAAAGTGGGATAGCTTCTTCCTCATAATTCCTATGAGATTTATTCAACTTCCTGGTGATTCTAAACTGATTAATGGTTTCAAATTAAGCTTCTTACATCTTTGTTCCTTCTGGTTTGATAAGAATCATGAAGATATTGCCATATGTCCGAACAAGCAAATTTGGAATCACCTGAAAAGAAAGTGGGATAGCTTCTTCCTCATACCTCCTATGAGATTTATTCAACTTCCTGGTGATTCTAAACTTATAAATGGTTTCAAATGAAGCTTCTTACGTCTTTGTTCCTTCTGGTTTGATAAGAATCATGAAGATATTGCCATATGTCCGAACAGGCTAATCTGAGAACACATGAATAGAAAGTGATATCGCTTCTTCCTCATAACTCCTATGAGATTTATTCAACTTCCTGGTGATTCTAAACTGATTAATGGTTTCAAATCAAGCTTCTCACGTCTTTGTTCCTTCTGGTTTGATAAGAATCATGAAGATATTTCCATATGTCCGAACAGGCTAATCTAGGATACCTGAATAGAAAGTGGGATAGCTTCTTTCTCATAACTCCTATGAAATTTATTCAACTTCCTTGTGATTCTAACATGATTAATAGTTTCAAATCAAGCTTCTTACATCTTTGTTCCTTCTGGTTTGATAGGAATCATGAAAATATTTCCATATATCCGAATAGGCTAATCTAGGATCACCTGAATAGAAAGTGGGATAGCTTCTTCCTCATAACTCCTATGAGATTTATTCAACTTCCTGGTGATTCTAAACTGATTAATGGTTTAAAATTAAGCTTCTTACGTCTTTGTTCCTTCTGGTTTGATAATAATCATGAAGATATTGCCATATGTCTGAACAGGCTAATCTTGGATCACCTGAATAGAAAGTGGGATAGCTTCTTCCTCATAACTCCTATGAGATTTATTCAACTTCCTGGAGATTCTAAACTGACTAATGATTTCAAATCAAGATTCTTACATCTTTGTTCCTTCTGGTTTGATAAGAATCATGAAGATATTGCCATATGTCCGACAGGCTAATCTGGGATCACCTGAATAGAAAGTGGGATAGCTTGTTCCTCATAATTCCTATGAGATTTATTCAACTTCCTGGTGATTCTAAACTGCTTAATTGTTTCAAATTAAGCTTCTTACATCTTTGTTCCTTCTGGTTTGATAAGAATCATAACCATATGTCTGAATAGGCTTATCTGGGATCACCTGAATAGAAAGTGGGTTAACTTCTTCCTCATAACTCCAATGAGATTTATTCAACTTCCTGGTGATTCTAAACTGATTAATGGTTTCAAATCAACCTTCTTACATCTTTGTTCCTTCTGGTTTGATAAGAATCATGAAGATTTTTCCATATGTCCGAACAGGCTAATCTAGGATCACCTGAATAGATAGTGGGATAGCTTCTTCCTCATAACTCCTATGAGATTTATTCAACTTCCTGGTGATTCTAAACTGATTAATGGTTTCAAATCAAGCTTCTTACATCTTTGTTCCTTCTGGTTTGATAATAATCATGAAGATATTGCCATATGTCTGAACAAGCTAATCTGGGATCACCTGAATAGAAAGTGGGATAGCTTCTTCCTCATAACTCCTATGAAATTTATTCAACTTCCTGGCGATTCTTAACTGATTAATGGTTGTAAATCAAGCTTCTTACATCTTGGTTCCTTCTGGTTTGATAAGAATCATGATGATATTGTCATATGTCCGAACAGGCTAATCTGGGATCACCGGAATAGAAAGTGGGATAGCTTCTTCCTCATAACTCCTATGAGATTTATTCAACTTCCTGGTGATTCTAAACTGATTAATGGTTTCAAATCAAGCTTCTTACATCTTGGTTCCTTCTGGTTTGATAAGAATTATGAAGATATTGTCATATGTCCGAACAAGCTAATCTGGGATCACCTGAATAGAAAGTGGGATAGCTTCTTCCTCATAACTCCTATGAGATTTATTCAACTTCCTGGTGATTCTAAACTGATTAATGATTTCAACTCAAGCTTCTTACGTCTTTGTTCCTTCTGGTTTGATAATAATCATGAAGATATTGTCATATGTCTGAACAGGCTAATCTGGGATCACCTGAATAGAAAGTGGGATAGCTTCTTCCTCATAACTCCAATGAGATTTATTCAACTTCCTGGTGATTCTAAACTGATTAATGGTTTCAAATCAAGCTTCTTACATCTCTGTTCCTTCTGGTTTGATAAGAATCATGAAGATATTGCCATATGTCCGAACAGGCTAATCTGGAATCACCTGAATAGAAAGTTGGATAGCTTCTTCCTCATAACTCCTATGAGATTTATTCAACTTCCTAGTGATTGTAAACTGTTTAATGGTTTCAAATCAAGCTTCTTACGTCTTTGTTCCTTCTGGTTTGATAAGAATCATGAAGATTTTTCCATATGTCCGAACAGGCTAATCTAGGATCACCTAAATAGAAAGTGGGATAGCTTCTTCCTCATAACTCCTATGAGATTTATTCAACTTCCTGGTGATTCTAAACTGATTAATGATTTCAAATCAAGCTTCTTACGTCTTTTTTCCTTCTGGTTTGATAAGAATCATGAAGATATTGTCATATGTCTGAACAGGCTAATCTGGGATCACCTGAATAGAAAGTGGGATAGCTTCTTCCTCATAACTCCAATGAGATTTATTCAACTTCCTGGTGATTCTAAGCTGATTAATGATTTCAAATCAAGCTTCTTACGTCTTTGTTCCTTCTGTTTTGATAAGAATCATGAAGATATTGTCATATGTCTGAACAGGCTAATCTGGGATCACCTTAATAGAAAGTGGGATAGCTTCTTCCTCATAACTCCAATGAGATTTATTCAACTTCCTGGTGATTCTAAACTGATTAATGGTTTCAAATCAAGCTTCTTACATCTTTGTTCCTTCTGGTTTGATAAGAATCATGAAGATATTGTCATATGTCCGAACATGCTAATCTGGGATCACCTGAATAGAAAGTGGGATAGTTTCTTCCTTTATAACTCCTATGAGATTTATTCAACTTCCTGGTGATTCTAAACTTATTAGTGATTTCAAATCAAGCTTCTTACGTCTTTGTTCCTTCTGTTTTGATAAGAATCATGAAGATATTGTCATATGTCCGAACAGGCTAATCTGGGATCACCTGATAGAAAGTGTAATAGCTTCTTCCTCATAATTCCTATGAGATTTATTCAACTTCCTGGTTATTCTAAACTGATTAATGGTTTTAGATCAAGCTTCTTACATCTTTGTTCCTTCTGGTTTGATAAGAATCATAAAGATATTGCCATATGTCTGAACAGGCTTATCTGGGATCACCTGAATAGAAAGTGGGATAGCTTCTTCCTCATAACTCCAATGATATTTATTAAACTTCCTGGTGATTATAAACTGATTAATGGTTTCAAATCAAGTTTCTTACATCTTTGTTCCTTCTGGTTTGATAAGAATCATGAAAATATTGCCATATGTCCGAACAGGCTAATCTGGGATCACCAGAATAGAAAGTGGGATAGCTTCTTCCTCATAACTCCTATGAGATTTATTCAACTTCCTGGTGATTCTAAGCTTATAAATGGTTTCAAATGAAGCTTCTTACGTCTTTGTTCCTTCTGGTTTCATAAGAATCATGAAGATATTGCCATATGTCCGAACAGGCTAATTTGAGATCACCTGAATAGAAAGTGAGATAACTTCTTCCTCATAACTCCTATGAGATTTATTCAACTTCCTGATGATTCTAAACTGATTAATGGTTTCAAATCAAGCTTCTCACGTCTTTGTTCCTTCTGGTTTGATAAGATTCATGAAGATATTTCCATATGTCCGAACAGGCTAATCTGGGATACCTGAATAGAAAGTGGGATAGCTTCTTTCTCATAACTCCTATGAAATTTATTCAACTTCCTGGTGATTCTAAACTGATTAATAGTTTCAAATCAAGCTTCTTACGTCTTTGTTCCTTCTGGTTTGATAAGAATCATGAAAATATTTCCATATATCCGAACAGGCTAATCGAGGATCACCTGAATAGAAAGTGGGATAGCTTCTTCCTCATAACTCCTATGAGATTTATTCAACTTCCTGGTGATTCTAAACTGATTAATGGTTTAAAATCAAGCTTCTCAAATCTTTATTCCTTCTGGTTTGATAATAACCATGAAGATATTGCCATATGTCTGAACAGGCTAATCTGGGATCACCTGAATAGAAAGTGGGATAGCTTCTTCCTCATAACTCCTATGAGACTTATTCAACTTCCTGGATATTCTAAACTGATTAATGGTTTCAACTCAAGATTCTTACATCTTTGTTCCTTCTGGTTTGATAAGAATCATGAAGATATTGCCATATGTCCGACAGGCTAATCTGGGATCACCTGAATAGAAAGTGGGATAGCTTCTTCCTCATAACTCCAATGAGATTTATTCAACTTCCTGGTGATTCTAAACTGATTAATGGTTTCAAATCAAGCTTCTTACATCTCTGTTCCTTCTGGTTTGATAAGAATCATGAAGATATTGCCATATGTCCGAACAGGCTAATCTGGAATCACCTGAATAGAAAGTTGGATAGCTTCTTCCTCATAACTCCTATGAGATTTATTCAACTTCCTAGTGATTGTAAACTTTTTAATGGTTTCAAATCAAGCTTCTTACGTCTTTGTTCCTTCTGGTTTGATAAGAATCATGAAGATTTTTCCATATGTCCGAACAGGCTAATCTAGGATCACCTAAATAGAAAGTGGGATAGCTTCTTCCTCATAACTCCTATGAGATTTATTCAACTTCCTGGTGATTCTAAACTGATTAATGATTTCAAATCAAGCTTCTTACGTCTTTTTTCCTTCTGGTTTGATAAGAATCATGAAGATATTGTCATATGTCTGAACAGGCTAATCTGGGATCACCTGAATAGAAAGTGGGATAGCTTCTTCCTCATAACTCCAATGAGATTTATTCAACTTCCTGGTGATTCTAAGCTGATTAATGATTTCAAATCAAGCTTCTTACGTCTTTGTTCCTTCTGTTTTGATAAGAATCATGAAGATATTGTCATATGTCTGAACAGGCTAATCTGGGATCACCTTAATAGAAAGTGGGATAGCTTCTTCCTCATAACTCCAATGAGATTTATTCAACTTCCTGGTGATTCTAAACTGATTAATGGTTTCAAATCAAGCTTCTTACATCTTTGTTCCTTCTGGTTTGATAAGAATCATGAAGATATTGTCATATGTCCGAACATGCTAATCTGGGATCACCTGAATAGAAAGTGGGATAGTTTCTTCCTTTATAACTCCTATGAGATTTATTCAACTTCCTGGTGATTCTAAACTTATTAGTGATTTCAAATCAAGCTTCTTACGTCTTTGTTCCTTCTGTTTTGATAAGAATCATGAAGATATTGTCATATGTCCGAACAGGCTAATCTGGGATCACCTGATAGAAAGTGTAATAGCTTCTTCCTCATAATTCCTATGAGATTTATTCAACTTCCTGGTTATTCTAAACTGATTAATGGTTTTAGATCAAGCTTCTTACATCTTTGTTCCTTCTGGTTTGATAAGAATCATAAAGATATTGCCATATGTCTGAACAGGCTTATCTGGGATCACCTGAATAGAAAGTGGGATAGCTTCTTCCTCATAACTCCAATGATATTTATTAAACTTCCTGGTGATTATAAACTGATTAATGGTTTCAAATCAAGTTTCTTACATCTTTGTTCCTTCTGGTTTGATAAGAATCATGAAAATATTGCCATATGTCCGAACAGGCTAATCTGGGATCACCAGAATAGAAAGTGGGATAGCTTCTTCCTCATAACTCCTATGAGATTTATTCAACTTCCTGGTGATTCTAAGCTTATAAATGGTTTCAAATGAAGCTTCTTACGTCTTTGTTCCTTCTGGTTTCATAAGAATCATGAAGATATTGCCATATGTCCGAACAGGCTAATTTGAGATCACCTGAATAGAAAGTGAGATAACTTCTTCCTCATAACTCCTATGAGATTTATTCAACTTCCTGGTGATTCTAAACTGATTAATGGTTTCAAATCAAGCTTCTCACGTCTTTGTTCCTTCTGGTTTGATAAGATTCATGAAGATATTTCCATATGTCCGAACAGGCTAATCTGGGATACCTGAATAGAAAGTGGGATAGCTTCTTTCTCATAACTCCTATGAAATTTATTCAACTTCCTGGTGATTCTAAACTGATTAATAGTTTCAAATCAAGCTTCTTACGTCTTTGTTCCTTCTGGTTTGATAAGAATCATGAAAATATTTCCATATATCCGAACAGGCTAATCTAGGATCACCTGAATAGAAAGTGGGATAGCTTCTTCCTCATAACTCCTATGAGATTTATTCAACTTCCTGGTGATTCTAAACTGATTAATGGTTTAAAATCAAGCTTCTTAAATCTTTATTCCTTCTGGTTTGATAATAACCATGAAGATATTGCCATATGTCTGAACAGGCTAATCTGGGATCACCTGAATAGAAAGTGGAATAGCTTCTTCCTCATAACTCCTATGAGACTTATTCAACTTCCTGGATATTCTAAACTGATTAATGGTTTCAAATCAAGATTCTTACATCTTTGTTCCTTCTGGTTTGATAAGAATCATGAAGATATTGCCATATGTCCGACAGGCTAATCTGGGATCACCTGAATAGAAAGTGGGATAGCTTCTTCCTCATAATTCCTATGAGATTTATTCAACTTCCTGGTGATTCTAAACTGATTAATGGTTTCCAATTAAGCTTCTTAAATCTTTGTTCCTTCTGGTTTGATAAGAATCATAACCATATGTCTGAACAGGCTTATCTGGGATCACCTGAATAGAAAGTGAGATAGCTTCTTCCTCATAACTCCAATGAGATTTATTCAACTTCCTGGTGATTCTAAACTGATTAATGGTTTCAAATCAAGCTTCTTACATCTTGGTTCCTTCTGGTTTGATAAGAATCATGAAGATATTGTCATTTTGAATAGAAAGTGGGATAGCTTCTTCCTCATAACTCCTATGAGATTTATTCAACTTCCTGGTGATTCTAAACTGATTAATGATTTCAAATCAAGCTTCTTACGTCTTTGTTCCTTCTGGTTTGATAAGAATCATGAAGATATTGCCATATGTCCAAACAGGCTAATCTGGGATCACCTGAATAGAAAGTGGGATAGCTTCTTCCTCATAACTCCTATGAGATTTATTCAACTTCCTGGTGATTCTAAACTGATTAATGATTTCAAATCAAGCTTCTTACATCTTTGTTCCTTCTGGTTTGATAAGAATCATGAAGATATTGTCATATGTCTGAACAGGCTAATCTGGGATCACCTGAATAGAAAGTGGGATAGCTTCTTCATCATAAGTCCAATGAGATTTATTCAACTTCCTGGTGATTCTAAACTGATTAATGGTTTCAAATCAAGCTTCTTACATCTTTGTTCCTTGTGGTTTGATAAGAATAATGAAGATATTGTCATATATCCGAACAGGCTAATCTTGGATAACCTTAATAGAAAGTGGGATAGTTTCTTCCTCATAACTCCTATGAGATTTATTCAACTTCCTGGTGATTCTAAACTTATTAGTGATTTCAAATCAAGCTTCTTACGTCTTTGTTCCTTCTGGTTTGATAAGAATCATGAAGATATTGCCATATGTCCGAACAGGCTAATCTGGGATCACCTGATAGAAAGTGGGATAGCTTCTTCCTCATAATTCCTATGAGATTTATTCAACTTCCTGGTGATTCTAAACTGATTAATGGTTTTAGATCAAGCTTCTTACATCTTTTTTCCTTCTGGTTTGATAAGAATCATGAAGATATTGCCATATGTCTGAACAGGCTTATCTGGGATCACCTGAATAGAAAGTGGGATAGCTTCTTCCTCATAACTCCAATGATATATATTCAACTTCCTGGTGATTCTAAACTGATTAATGGTTTCAAATCAAGTTTCTTACATCTTTGTTCCTTCTGGTTTGATAAGAATCATGAAAATATTGCCATATGTCCGAACAGGCTAATCTGGGATCACCTGAATAGAAAGTGGGATAGCTTCTTCCTCATAACTCCTATGAGATTTATTCAACTTCCTGGTGATTCTAAACTTATAAATGGTTTCAAATGAAGCTTTTTACGTCTTTGTTCCTTCTGGTTTGATAAGAATCATGAAGATATTGCCATATATCCGAACAGGCTAATCTGAGATCACCTGAATAGAAAGTGAGATAGCTTCTTCCTCATAACTCCTATGAGATTTATTCAACTTCCTGGTGATTCTAAACTGATTAATGGTTTCAAATCAAGCTTCTCACGTCTTTGTTCCTTCTGGTTTGATAAGAATCATGAAGATATTTCCATATGTCCGAACAGGCTAATCTAGGATACCTGAATAAAAAGTGGGATAGCTTCTTTCTCATAACTCCTATGAAATTTATTCAACTTCCTGGTGATTCTAAATTGATTAATAGTTTCAAATCAAGCTTCTTACGTCTTTGTTCCTTCTGGTTTGATAAGAATCATGAAAATATTTCCATATATCCGAACAGGCTAATCTAGGATCACCTGAATAGAAAGTGGGATAGCTTCTTCCTCATAACTCCTATGATTTTTATTCAACTTCTTGGTGATTCTAAACTGATTAATGGTTTAAAATCAAGCTTCTTACATCTTTGTTCCTTCTGGTTTGATAATAATCATGAAGATATTGCCATATGTCTGAACAGGCTAATATGGGATCACCTGAATAGAAAGTGGGATAGCTTCTTCCTCATAACTCCTATGAGATTTATTCAACTTCCTGGAGATTCTAAACTGATTAATGGTTTCAGATCAAGATTCTTACATCTTTGTTCCTTCTGGTTTGATAAGAATCATGAAGATATTGTCATATGTCCGAACAGGCTAATCTGGGATAACCTGAATAGAAAGTGGGATAGCTTCTTCCTTAAAACTCCTATGAGATTTATTCAACTTCCTGGTGATTCTAAATTGATTAATGATTTCAAATCAAGCTTTATACGTCTTTGTTCCCTCTGGTTTGATAAGAATCATGAAGATATTGCCATATGTCCGAACAGGCTAATTTGGGATCACCTAAATAGAAAGTGGGATAGCTTCTTCCTCATAACTCCTATGAAATTTATTCAACTTCCTGGTGATTCTAAACTGATTAATGGTTTAAAATCAAGCTTCTTACATCTTTGTTCCTTCTGGTTTGATAATAATCATGAAGATATTGCCATAAGTCTGAACAAGCTAATCTGGGATCATCTGAATAGAAAGTGGGATAGCTTCTTCCTCATAACTCCTATGAGATTTATTCAACTTCCTGGTGATTCTAAACTGATTAATGGTTTCAAATCAAGATTCTTACATCTTTGTTCCTTCTGGTTTGATAAGAATCATGAAGATATTGCCATATGTCCGACAGGCTAATCTCGGATCACCTGAATAGAAAGTGGGATAGCTTCTTCCTCATAATTCCTATGAGATTTATTCAACTTCCTGGTGATTCTAAACTGATTAAGGGTTTCAAATTAAGCTTCTTACATCTTTGTTCCTTCTGGTTTGATAAGAATCATAACCATATGTCTGAACAGGCTGATCTGGGATCACCTGAATAGAAAGTGGGATAGCTTCTTCCTCATAACTCCTATGAGATTTATTCAACTTCCTGGTGATTCTAAACTGATTAATGGTTTTAAATCAAGCTTCTTACATCTTTGTTCCTTTTGGTTTGATAAGAATCATGAAGATATTGCCATATGTGTGAACAGGCTTATCTGGGATGACCTGAATAGAAAGTGGGATAGCTTCTTCCTCATAACTCCAATGAGATTTATTCAACTTCCTGGTGATTATAAACTGATTAATGGTTTCAAATCAAGCTTCTTACATCTTTGTTCCTTCTAGTTTGATAAGAATCATGAAAATATTGCCATATGTCCGAACATGCTAATCTGGGATCACCTGAATAGAAAGTGGGATAGCTTCTTCCTCATAACTTCTATGAGATTTATTCAACTTCCTGGTGATTCTAAACTGATTAATGGTTTCAAATCAAGCTTCTTACGTCTTTTTCCTTCTGGTTTGATAAGAATCATGAAGATATTGCCATATGTCTGAACAGGCTTATCTGAGATCACCTGAATAGAAAGTGGGATAGCTTCTTCCTCATAACTCCTATGAGATTTATTCAACTTTCTGGTGATTCTAAGCTGATTAATGGTTTCAAATCAAGCTTCTTACGTCTTTGTTTCTTCTTGTTTGATAAGAATCATGAAGATATTGCCATATGTCTGAACATGCTTATCTGGGATCACCTGAATAGAAAGTGGGATAGCTTCTTTCTCATAACTCCTATGAGATTTATTCAACTTCCTGTTGATTCTAAACTCATTAATGGTTTCAAATCAAGCTTCTTACATCTTTGTTCCTTCTTGTTTGATAAGAATCATGAAAATATTGCCATATGTCCGAACATGCTAATATGGTATCACCTGAATAGAAAGTGGGATAGCTTCTTCCTCATAACTCCTATGAGATTTATTCAACTTCCTGGTGATTCTAAACTTATAAATGGTTTCAAATGAAGCTTCTTACATCTTTGTTCCTTCTGGTTTGATAAGAATCATGAAGATATTGCCATATGTCCGAACAGGCTAATTTGAGATCACCTGAATAGAAAGTGAGATAGCTTCTTCCTCATAACTCCTATGAGATTTATTCAACTTCCTGGTGATTCTAAACTGATTAATGGTTTCAAATCAAGCTTCTTACGTCTTTGTTCCTTCTGGTTTGATAAGAATCATGAAGATATTTCCATATGTCCGAACAGGCTAATCTTGGATACCTGAGTAGAAAGTGGGATAGCTTCTTTCTCATAACTCCTATGAGATTTATTCAACTTCCTGGTGATTTTAAACTTATAATGGTTTCAAATGAAGCTTCTTACGTCTTTGTTCCTTCTGGTTTGATAAGAATCATGAAGATATTGCCACATGTCTGAACAGGCTAATCTGGGATCACCAGAATAGAAAGTGGGATAGCTTCTTCCTCATAACTCCAATGAGATTTATTCAACTTCCTGGTGATTATAAACTGATTAATGGTTTCAAATCAAGCTTCTTACATCTTTGTTCCTTCTAGTTTGATAAGAATCATGAAAATATTGCCATATGTCCGAACAGGCTAATCTGGGATCACCTGAATAGAAAGTGGGATAGCTTCTTCCTCATAACTTCAATGAGATTTATTCAACTTCCTGGTGATTCTAAACTTATTAATGGTTTCAAATAAAGATTCTTACATCTTTGTTCCTTCTGATTTGTTAAGAATCATGAAGATATTGCCATATGTCCGAACAGGCTAATCTGGGATCACCGGAATAAAAAGTGGGATAGCTTCTTCCTCATAACTCCTATGAGATTTATTCAACTTCCTGGTGATTCTAAACTGATTATTGATTTCAAATCAAGCTTCTTACGTCTTTGTTCCTTCTGGTTTGATAAGAATCATCAAGATATTGCCATATGTCCGAACAGGCTAGTCTGGGATAACCTGAATAGAAAGTGGGATAGCTTCTTCCTCATAATTCCTATGAGATTTATTCAACTTCCTGGTGATTCTAAACTGATTAATGGTTTCAAATCAAGCTTCTTACATCTTTGTTCCTTCTCGTTTGATAAGAATCATGAAGATATTGCCATATGTCTGAACATGCTTATCTGGGATCACTTGAATAGAAAGTGGGATAGCTTCTTCCTCATAACTCCAATGAGATTTATTCAACTTCCTGGTGATTATAAACTGATTAATGGTTTCAAATAAAGCTTCTTACATCTTTGTTCCTTCTAGTTTGATAAGAATCATGAAAATATTGCCATATGTCCGAACAAGCTAATCTGGGATCACCTGAATAGAAAGTGGGATAGCTTCTTCCTCATAACTTCTATGAGATTTATTCAACTTCCTGGTGATTCTAAACTTATAAATGGTTTCAAATGAAGCTTCTTACGTCTTTGTTCCTTCTGGTTTGATAAGAATCATGAAGATATTGCCATATGTCCGAACAGGCTAATCTGAGATCACCTGAATAGAAAGTGAGATAGCTTCTTCCTCATAACTCCTATGAGATTTATTCAACTTCCTGGTGATTCTAAACTGATTAATGGTTTCAAATCAAGCTTCTTACGTCTTTGTTCCTTCTGGTTTGATAAGAATATGAAGATATTGCCATATGTCTGAACAGGCGTATCTGAGATCACCTGAATAGAAAGTGGGATAGCTTCTTCCTCATAACTCCTATGAGATTTATTCAACTTCCTGGTGATTCTAAACTGATTGATGGTTTCAAATCAAGCTTCTTACGTCTTTGTTCCTTCTGGTTTGATAATAATCAAGAAGATATTGCCATATGTCTGAACAGGCTTATCTGAGATCACCTGAATAGAAAGTGGGATAGCTTCTTTCTCATAACTCCTATGAGATTTATTCAACTTCCTGGTGATTCTAAAATGATTAATGGTTTCAAATCAAGCTTCTTACATCTTTGTTCTTTCTGGTTTGATAAGAATCATGAAGATATTCCCATATGTCCGAACATGCTAATCTGAGATCACCTGAATCGAAAGTGAGATAGCTTCTTCCTCATAACTCCTATGAGATTTATTCAACTTCCTGGTGATTCTAAACTGATTAATGGTTTCAAATCAAGGTTCTTACGTCTTTGTTCCTTCTGGTTTGATAAGAATCATGAAGATATTTCCATATGTCCGAACAGGCTAATCTAGGATACCTGAATAGAAAGTGGGATAGCTTCTTTCTCATAACTCCTATGAGATTTATTCAACTTCCTGGTGATTCTAAACTTATAAATGGTTTCAAATGAATCTTCTTACGTCTTTGTTCCTTCTGGTTTGATAAGAATCATGAAGATATTGCCATATGTCTGATCAGGGTAATCTGGGATCACCTGAATAGAAAGTGGGATAGCTTCTTCCTCATAACTCCTATGAGATTTATTACTTCCTGGTGATTCTAAACTGATTATTGATTTCAAATCAAGCTTCTTACGTCTTTGTTCCTTCTGGTTTGATAAGAATCATCAAGATATTGCCATATGTCCGAACAGGCTAATCTGGGATCACCTGAATAGAAAGTGGGATAGCTTCTTCCTCATAATTCCTATGAGATTTATTCAACTTCCTGGTGATTCTAAACTGATTAATGGTTTCAAATCAAGCTTCTTACATCTTTGTTCCTTCTCGTTTGATAAGAATCATGAAGATATTGCCATATGTCTGAACATGCTTATCTGGGATCACCTGAATAGAAAGTGGGATAGCTTCTTTCTCATAACTCCAATGAGATTTATTCAACTTCCTGGTGATTATAAACTGATTAATGGTTTCAAATCAAGCTTCTTACATCTTTGTTCCTTCTAGTTTGATAAGAATCATGAAAATATTGCCATATGTCCGAACAGGCTAATCTGGGATCACCTGAATAGAAAGTGGGATAGCTTCTTCCTCATAACTTCTATGAGATTTATTCAACTTCCTGGTGATTCTAAACTTATAAATGGTTTCAAATGAAGCTTCTTACGTCTTTGTTCCTTCTGGTTTGATAAGAATCATGAAGATATTGCCATATGTCCGAACAGGCTAATCTGAGATCACCTGAATAGAAAGTGAGATAGCTTCTTCCTCATAACTCCTATGAGATTTATTCAACTTCCTGGTGATTCTAAACTGATTAATGGTTTCAAATCAAGCTTCTTACGTCTTTGTTCCTTCTGGTTTGATAAGAATCATGAAGATATTGCCATATGTCTGAACAGGCTTATCTGAGATCACCTGAATAGAAAGTGGGATAGCTTCTTCCTCATAACTCCTATGAGATTTATTCAACTTCCTGGTGATTCTAAACTGATTAATGGTTTCAAATCAAGCTTCTTACGTCTTTGTTCCTTCTGGTTTGATAATAATCAAGAAGATATTGCCATATGTCTGAACAGGCTTATCTGGGATCACCTGAATAGAAAGTGGGATAGCTTCTTTCTCATAACTCCTATGGGATTTATTCAACTTCCTGGTGATTCTAAAATGATTAATGGTTTCAAATCAAGCTTCTTACATCTTTGTTCCTTCTGGTTTGATAAGAATCATGAAGATATTCCCATATGTCCGAACATGCTAATCTGAGATCACCTGAATAGAAAGTGAGATAGCTTCTTCCTCATAACTCCTATGAGATTTATTCAACTTCCTGATATTCTAAACTGATTAATGGTTTCAAATCAAGATTCTTACATCTTTGTTCCTTCTGGTTTGATAAGAATCATGAAGATATTGCCATATGTCCGACAGGCTAATCTGGGATCACCTGAATAGAAAGTGGGATAGCTTCTTCCTCATAATTCCTATGAGATTTATTCAACTTCCTGGTGATTCTAAACTGATTAATGGTTTCAAATTAAGCTTCTTACATCTTTGTTCCTTCTGGTTTGATAAGAATCATAAAGATATTGCCATATGTCTAAACAGGCTTATCTGGGATCACCTGAATAGAAAGTGGGATAGCTTCTTCCTCATAACTCCAATGAGATTTATTCAACTTTCTGGTGATTCTAAACTGATTAATGGTTTCAAATCAAGATTCTTACATCTTTGTTCCTTCTGGTTTGATAAGAATCATGAAGATATTGCCATATGTCCGAACAGGCTAATCTGGGATCACCTGAATAGAAAGTGGGATAGCTTCTTCCTCATAATTCTTATGAGATTTATTCAACTTCCTGGTGATTCTAAACTGATTAATGGTTTCAAATTAAGCTTCTCGCATCTTTGTTCCTTCTGGTTTGATATGAATCATAAAGATATTGCCATATGTCTAAACAGGCTTATCCGAGATCACCTGAATAGAAAGTTGGATAGCTTCTTCCTCATAACTCCAATGAGATTTATTCAACTTCCTGGTGACTCTAAACTGATTAAAAGGTTTCAAATTAAGCTTCTTGCATCTTTGTTCCTTCTGGTTTGATAAGAATCATGAAGATATTGCCATATGTCCGAACAGGCTAATCTGGGATCACCTGAATAGAAAGTGGGATAGCTTCTTCCTCATAACTCCAATGAGATTTATTCAACTTCCTGGTAATACTAAACTTATTAATGGTTTCAAATCAAGCTTCTTACAACTTTGTTCCTTCTGGTTTGATAATAATCATGAAGATATTGTCATATGTCTAAACAGCCTAATCTGGAATCACCTGAATAGAAAGTGGGATAGCTTCTTCCTCATAACTCCTATGAGATTTATTGAACTTCCTGGTGATTCTAAACTGATTAATGGTTTGAAATCAAGATTCTTACATCTTTGTTCCTTCTGGTTTGATAAGAATCATGAAGATATTGCCATATGTCCGAACATGCTAATCTGGGATCACCTGAATAGAAAGTGGGATAGCTTCTTCCTCATAAATCCAATGAGATTTATTCAACTTCCTGGTGATTCTAAACTGATTAATGGTTTCAAATTAAGCTTCTTGCATCTTTGTTCCTTCTGGTTTGATAAGAATCATAAAGATATTGCCATATGTATGAACAGACTTATCTGGGATCACCTGAATAGAAAGTGGGATAGCTTCTTCCTCATAACTCCAATGAGATTTATTCAACTTCCTGATAATTCTAAACTGATTAATGGTTTCAAATCAAGATTCTTACATCTTTTTTCCTTTTGGTTTGATAAGAATCATGAAGATATTGCCATATGTCCGAACAGGCTAATCTGGGATCACCTGAATAGAAAATGGGATAGCTTTTTCCTCATAACTCCAATGAGATTTATTCTACTTCCTGGTGATTCTAAACTGATTAATGGTTTCAATTCAAGCTTCTTACATCTTTGTTCCTTCTGGTTTGATAAGAACCATGAAGATATTGCCATATGTCCGAACACGACAATCTCAAATCACCTGAATATAAAGTGGGATAGCTTCTTCCTCATAACTCCTATGAGATTTATTCAACTTCCTGGTGATTCTAAACTTATAAATGGTTGAAAATGAAGCTTCTTACTTTTTTGTTCCTTCTGGTTTGATAAGAATCATGAAGATATTGCCATATGTCCGAAAAGGCTAATCTGGGATCACCTGAATAGAAAGTGATATAGCTTCTTCGTTATAACTCCTATGAGATTTATTTAACTTCCTGGTGATTCTAAACTGATTAACGGTTTCAAATCAAGCTTCTTACGTCTTTGTTCCTTCTGGTTTGATAAGAATCATGAATATATTGTCATATGTCCGAAGAGGCTAATCTGGGATAACCTGAATAGAAAGTGGGATAGCTTCTTCCTCATAACTCCTATGAGATTTATTCAACTTCGTGGTGATTCTAAACTGATTAATGATTTCAAATCAAGCTTCTTACGTTTTTGTTCCTTCTGGTTTGATAAGAATCATGAAGATATTGCCATATGTCCGAACATGCTAATCTGGGATCACCTGAATAGAAAGTGGGATAGCTTCTTCCTCATAATTCCTATGAGATTTATTCAACTTCCTGGTGATTCTAAACTGATAATGGTTTCAAATTAAGCTTCTTGCATCTTTGTTCCTTCTAGTTTGATAAGAATCATAAAGATATTGCCATATGTCTGAACAGGCTTATCTGGGATCACCTGAATAGAAAGTGGGATAGCTTCTTCCTCATAACTCCAATGAGATTTATTCAACTTCCTGATGATTCTAAACTGATTAATGGTTTCAAATCAAGATTCTTACATCTTTGTTCCTTCTGGTTTGTTAAGAATCATGAAGATATTGCCATATGTCCGAAAGTGGGATAGCTTCTTCCTCATAACTCCTATGAGATTTATTCAACTTCCTGGTGATTCTAAACGGATTAATGGTTTCAAATCAAGCTTCTTACATCTTTGTTCCTTCTGGTTTGATAAGAATCATGAAGATATTGCCATATGTGCGAACAGGACAATCTCGAATCACCTGAATAGAAAGTGGGATAGTTTCTTCCTCATAACTCCTATGAGATTTATTCAACTTCCTGGTGATTCTAAACTTATAAATGGTTGAAAATGAAGCTTCTTACGTCTATGTTCCTTCTGGTTTGATAAGAATCATGAAGATATTGCCATATGTCCGAACATGCTAATCTGGGATAACCTGAATAGAAAGTGGGATAGCTTCTTCCTCGTAACTCCTATGAGATTTATTCAACTTCCTGGTGATTCTAAATTGATTAATGATTTCAAATCAAGCTTCTTACGTCTTTGTTCCTTCTGGTTTGATAAGAATCATGAAGATATTGCCATATGTCCGAACAGGCTAATCTGGGATCACCTGAATAGAAAGTGGAATAACTACTTCCTCATAATTCCTATGAGATTTATTCAAATTCCTGGTGATTCTAAACTGATTAATGGTTTCAAATCAAGCTTCTTACATCTTTGTTCCGTCTGGTTTGATAATAATCATGATGATATTGCCATATGTCTGAACATGCTTATCTGGGATCACCTGAATAGAAAGTGGGATAGCTTCTTCCTCATAACTCCAATGAGATTTATTCAATTTCCTGGTGATTCTAAACTGATTAATGGTTTCAAATAAGGCTTCTTACATCTTTGTTCCTTCTGGTTTGATAAGAATCATGAAAATATTGCCATATGTCCGAACAGGCTAATCTGGGATCACCTGAATAGAAAGTGTGATAGCTTTTTCCTCATAACTCCTATGAGATTTATTCAACTTCCTGGTGATTCTAAACTTATAAATGGTTTCAAATGAAGCTTCTTACGTCTTTGTTCCTTCTGGTTTGATAAGAATCATGAAGATATTGCCATATGTCCGAACAGCCTAATCTGAGATCAACTAAATAGAAGGTGAGATAGCTTCTTCCTCATAACTCCTATGAGATTTATTCAACTTCCTGGTGATTCTAAACTTATTAATGGTTTCAAATCAAGATTCTTACGTCTTTGTTCCTTCTGGTTTGATAAGAATCATGAAGATATTTCCATATGTCCGAACAGGCTATTCTAGGATACCTTAATAGAAAGTGGGATAGCTTCTTTCTCATAATTCCTATGAGATTTATTCAACTTCCTGGTGATTCTAAACTGATTAATAGTTTCAAATCAATCTTCTTACGTCTTTGTTCCTTCTGGTTTGATAAGAATCATGAAAATATTTCCATATGTCCGAACAGGCTAATCTAGGATCACCTGAATAGAAAGTGGGATAGCTTCTTCCTCATAACTCCTATGAGATTTATTCAACTTCCTGTGATTCTAAACTGATTAATGGTTTCAAATCAAGCTTCTTACATCTTTTTTCCTTCTGGTTTGATAATAATCATGAAGATATTGCCGTATGTCTGAACAGGCTAATCTTGGATCACCTGAATAGAAAGTGGGATAGCTTCTTCCTCATAACTCCTATAAGATTTATTCAACTTCCTGGTGACTCTAAACTGATTAATGGTTTCAAATCAAGATTCTTACTTCTTTGTTCCTTCTGGTTTGATAAGAATCATGAAGATATTGCCATATGTCCGACAGGCTAATCTGGGATCACCTGAATAGAAAGTAGGATAGCTCCTTCCTCATAATTCCTATGAGATTTATTCAAATTACTGGTGATTCTAAACTGATTAATGGTTTCAAATGAAGCTTCTTACGTCTTTGTTCCTTCTGGTTTGATAAGAATCATGAAGATATTGCCATATGTCCGAACAGCCTAATCTGAGATCAACTGAATAGAAGGTGAGATAGCTTCTTCCTCATAACTCCTATGAGATTTATTCAACTTCCTGGTGATTCTAAACTTATAAATGGTTTCAAATGAAGCTTCTTACGTCTTTGTTCCTTCTGGTTTGATAAGAATCATGAAGATATTGCCATATGTCCGAACAGGCTAATCTGGGATCACCTTAATAGAAAGTGGGATAGCTTCTTCCTCATAATTCCTATCAGATTTATTCAATTTCCTGGTGATTCTAAACTGATTAATGATCAAATCAAGCTTTTTACATATTTGTTCCTTCTGGTTTGATAAGAATCATGAAGATATTGCCATATGTCCGAACAGGCTAATCTGGGATCACCTGAATAGAAAGTGGGATAGCTTCTTCCTCATAATTCCTATTAGATTTATTCAATTTCCTGGTGATTCTAAACTGATTAATGGTTTAAAATCAAGATTTTTACATATTTGTTCCTTTTGGTTTGATAAGAATCATAAAGATATTGCCATATGTCTGAACAGGCTTATCTAGGATCACCTGAATAGAAAGTGGGATAGCTTCTTCCTCATAACTCCAATGAGATTTATTCAACTTCCTGGTGATTCTAAACTGATTAATGGTTTCAAATCAAGCTTCTTACATCTTTGTTCCTTCTGGTTTGATAATAATCATGAAGATATTGCCATATGTCTGAACAGGCTAATCTGGGGTACCTGAATAGAAAGTGGTATAGCTTCTTCCTCATAACTCCTATGAGATTTATTCAACTTCCTGGTGATTCTAAGCTGATTAATGGTTTCAAATCAAGATTCCTAAACTCTTTGTTCCTTCTGGTTTGATAAGAATCATGAAGATATTGCCATATGTCCGAACAGGCTAATCTGGGATCACCTGAATAGAAAGTGGGATAGCTTCTTCCTCATAATTCCTATGAGATTTATTCAACTTCCTGGTGATTCTAAACTGATCAATGGTTTCAAATTAAGCTTCTTTCATCTTTGTTCCTTATGGTTTGATAAGAATCATGAAGATATTGCCATATGTCCGAACAGGCTAATCTGGGATCACCTGAATAGAAAGTGGGATAGCGTCTTCCTCATAACTCCTATGAGATTTATTCAACTTCCTGGTGATTCTAAACTGATTAATGGTTTCAAATCAAGCTTCTTACATCTTTGTTCCTTCTGGTTTGATAAGAATCATGAAGATATTGCCATATGTCCGAACACGACAATCTCGAATCACCTGAATAGAAAGTGGGATAGCTTCTTCCTCATAACTCCTATGGGATTTATTTAACTTCCTGGTGATTTTAAACTTATAAATGGTTGAAAATGAAGCTTCTTACGTCTTTGTTCCTTCTGGTTTGATAAGAATCATAAAGATATTGCCATATGTCCGAACAGGCTAATCTGGGATCACCTGAATAGAAAGTGAGATAGCTTCTTCGTCATAACTCCTATGAGATTTATTAAACTTCCTGGTGATTCTAAACTGATTAATGGTTTCAAATCAAGCTTCTTACGTCTTTGTTCCTTCTGGTTTGATAAGAATCATGAATATATTGTCATATGTCCGAACATGCTAATCTGGGATCACATGAATAGAAAGTGGGATAGCTTCTTCCTCATAACTCCTATGAGATTTATTCAATTTCCTGGTGATTCTAAGCTGATTAATGGTTTCAAATCAAGCTTCTTACATCTTTGTTCCTTCTGGTTTGATAAGAATCATGAAGATATTGCCATATGTCCGAACATGCTAATATGGGATCACCTGAATAGAAAGTGGGATAGCTTCTTCCTCATAACTCCTATGAGATTTATTCAACTTCCTGGTGATTCTAAACTGATTAATGATTTAAAATCAAGCTTCTTACGTCTTTTTTCTTTCTAGTTTGATAAGAATCATGAAGATATTGCCATATGTCCGAATAGGCTAATCTGGGATCACCTGAATAGAAAGTGGGATAGCTTCTTCCTCATAACTCCTATGATATTTATTCAACTTCCTGGTGATTCTAAACTGGTTAATGGTTTCAAATAAAGCTTCTTACATCTTTTTTCCTTCTGGTTTGATAAGAATCATGAAGATATTGCCATATGTCCGAACAGGTTAATCTGAGATCATCTGAATAGAAAGTGGGATAGTTTCTTCCTCATAATTCCTATGAGATTTATTCAACTTCCTGGTGATTCTAAACTGATTAATGGTTTCAAATCAAGATTCTTACATCTTTGTTCCTTCTGGTTTGATAAGAATCATAAATAAATTACCATATGTCTGAAAAGGCTTATCTGGGATCACCTGAATAGAAAGTGGGATAGCTTTTTCCTCATAACTCCAATGAGATTTATTCAACTTCCTGGTGATTCTAAACTGATTAATGGTTTCAAATCAAGCTTCTTACATCTTTGTTCCTTCTGGTTTGATAAGAATCATGAAGATATTGCCATATGTATGAACTGGCTAATCGGGATCACCTGAATAGAAAATGGGATAGCTTCTTCCTCATAACTCCTATGAGATTTATTCAACTTCCTGGTGATTCTAAAATGATTAATGGTTTCAAATCAAGCTTCTTACATCTTTGTTCCTTCTGGTTTGATAAGAATCATGAATATATTGCCATATGTCCGAACAGGCTAATCTAGGATCACCTGAATAGAAAGTGGGATAGCTTCTTCTTCATAATTCCTATGAGATTTATTAATCTTCCTGGTGATTCTAAACTGGTTAATGGTTTAAAATCAAGCTTCTTACATCTTTGTTCCTTCTGGTTTGATAAGAATCATGAGGATATTGCCATATGTCCGAAAAGGCCTATCTGGAATCACCTGAATAGAAAGTTGGATAGCTTCTTCCTCATAACTCCTATGAGATTTATTCAACTTCCTGGTGATTCTAAACTGATTAACGGTTTCAGATCAAGCTTCTTACATCTTTGTTCCTTCTGGTTTGATAAGAATCATGAAAATATTGTCATATGTCCGAACAGGCTAATCTGGGATCACCTGAATAGAAAGTGGGATAGCTTCTTCCTCATAAATCCTATGAGATTTATTCAACTTCCTGGTGATTCTAAACTGATTAATGGTTTCAAATCAAGCTTCTTACATCTTTGTTCCTTCTGGTTTGATAAGAATCATGAATATATTGCCATATGTCCGAACAGGCTACTCTGGGATCACCTGAATAGAAAGTGGGATAGCTTCTTCCTCATAATTCCTATGAGATTTATTAATCTTCCTGGTGATTCTAAACTGGTTAATGGTTTAAAATCAAGCTTCTTACATCTTTGTTCCTTCTGGTTTGATAAGAAGCATGAGGATATTGCCATATGTCCGAAAAGGCCAATCTGGAATCACCTGAATAGAAAGTGGGATTGCTTCTTCCTAATAACTCCTATGAGATTTATTCAACTTCCTGGTGATTCTAAACTGATTAACGGTTTCAAATCAAGCTTCTTACATCTTTGTTCCTTCTGGTTTGATAAGAATCATGAATATATTGTCATATGTCTGAACATGCTAATCTGGGATCACATGAATAGAAAGTGGGATAGCTTCTTCCTCATAACTCCTATGAGATTTATTCAATTTCCTGGTGATTCTAAGCTGATTAATATTTTCAAATCAAGCTTCTTACATCTTTGTTCCTTCTGGTTTGATAAGAATCATGAAGATATTGCCATATCTCCGAACAGGCTAATCTGGGATCACCTGAATAGAAAGTGGGATACCTTCTTCCTCATAACTCCTATGAGATTTATTCAACTTCCTGGTGATTCTAAGCTGATTAATGGTTTCAAATCAAGCTTCTTACATCTTTGTTCCTTCTGGTTTGATAAGAATCATGAAGATATTGCCATATGTCTGAACTGGCTAATCTGGGATCACCTGAATAGAAAATGGGATAGCTTCTTCCTCATAATTCCTATGAGATTTATTCAACTTCCTGGTGATTCTAAAATGATTAATGGTTTCAAATCAAGCTTCTTACATCTTTGTTCCTTCTGGTTTGATAAGAATCATGAATATATTGCATATGTCCGAACAGGCTAATCTAGGATCACCTAAATAGAAAGTGGGATAGCTTCTTCTTCATAATTCCTATGAGATTTATTAATCTTCCTGGTGATTCTAAACTGGTTAATGGTTTAAAATCAAGCTTCTTACATCTTTGTTCCTTCTGGTTTGATAAGAATCATGAAAATATTGTCATATGTCCGAACAGGCTAATCTGGGATCACCTGAATAGAAAGTGGGATAGCTTCTTCCTCATAAATCCTATGAGATTTATTCAACTTCCTGGTGATTCTAAACTGATTAATGGTTTCAAATCAAGCTTCTTACATCTTTGTTCCTTCTGGTTTGATAAGAATCATGAATATATTGCCATATGTCCGAACAGGCTAATCTGGGATCACCTGAATAGAAAGTGGGATAGCTTCTTCCTCATAATTCCTATGAGATTTATTAATCTTCCTGGTGATTCTAAACTGGTTAATGGTTTAAAATCAAGCTTCTTACAGCTTTGTTCCTTCTGGTTTGATAAGAATCATGAGGATATTGCCATATGTCCGAAAAGGCCAATCTGGAATCACCTGAATAGAAAGTGGGATTGCTTCTTCCTAATAACTCCTATGAGATTTATTCAACTTCCTGGTGATTCTAAACTGATTAACGGTTTCAAATCAAGCTTCTTACATCTTTGTTCCTTCTGGTTTGATAAGAATCATGAAGATATTGCCATATGTCTAAACTGGCTAATCTGGGATCACCTGAATAGAAAATGGGATAGCTTCTTCCTCATAACTCCTATGAGATTTATTCAACTTCCTGGTGATTCTAAAATAATTAATGGTTTCAAATCAAGCTTCTTACATCTTTGTTCCTTCTGGTTTGATAAGAATCATGAATATATTGCCATATGTCCGAACAGGCTAATCTGGGATCACCTGAATAGAAAGTGGGATAGCTTCTTCTTCATAATTCCTATGAGATTTATTAATCTTCCTGGTGATTCTAAACTGGTTAATGGTTTAAAATCAAGCTTCTTACATCTTTGTTCCTTCTGGTTTGATAAGAATCATGAGGATATTGCCATATGTCCGAAAAGGCCTATCTGGAATCACCTGAATAGAAAGTTGGATAGCTTCTTCCTCATAACTCCTATGAGATTTATTCAACTTCCTGGTGATTCTAAACTGATTAACGGTTTCAGATCAAGCTTCTTACATCTTTGTTCCTTCTGGTTTGATAAGAATCATGAAAATATTGTCATATGTCCGAACAGGCTAATCTGGGATCACCTGAATAGAAAGTGGGATAGCTTCTTCCTCGTAAATCCTATGAGATTTATTCAACTTCCTGGTGATTCTAAACTGATTAATGGTTTCAAATCAAGCTTCTTACATCTTTGTTCCTTCTGGTTTGATAAGAATCATCAATATATTGCCATATGTCCGAACAGGCTAATCTGGGATCACCTGAATAGAAAGTGGGATAGCTTCTTCCTCATAATTCCTATGAGATTTATTAATCTTCCTGGTGATTCTAAACTGGTTAATGGTTTAAAATCAAGCTTCTTACATCTTTGTTCCTTCTGGTTTGATAAGAATCATGAGGATATTGCCATATGTCCGAAAATGCCAATCTGGAATCACCTGAATAGAAAGTGGGATTGCTTCTTCCTAATAACTCCTATGAGATTTATTCAACTTCCTGGTGATTCTAAACTGATTAACGGTTTCAAATCAAGCTTCTTACATCTTTGTTCCTTCTGGTTTGATAAGAATCATGAATATATTGTCATATGTCCGAACATGCTAATCTGGGATCACATGAATAGAAAGTGGGATAGCTTCTTCCTCATAACTCCTATGAGATTTATTCAATTTCCTGGTGATTCTAAGCTGATTAATATTTTCAAATCAAGCTTCTTACATCTTTGTTCCTTCTGGTTTGATAAGAATCATGAAGATATTGCCATATCTCCGAACAGGCTAATCTGGGATCACCTGAATAGAAAGTGGGATAGCTTCTTCCTCATAACTCCTATGAGATTTATTCAACTTCCTGGTGATTCTAAGCTGATTAATGGTTTCAAATCAAGCTTCTTACATCTTTGTTCCTTCTGTTTTGATAAGAATCATGAAAATATTGTCATATGTCCGAACAGGCTAATCTGGGATCACCTGAATAGAAAGTGGGATAGCTTCTTCCTCATAAATCCTATGAGATTTATTCAACTTCCTGGTGATTCTAAACTGATTAATGGTTTCAAATCAAGCTTCTTACATCTTTGTTCCTTCTGGTTTGATAAGAATCATGAATATATTGCCATATGTCCGAACAGGCTAATCTGGGATCACCTGAATAGAAAGTGGGATAGCTTCTTCCTCATAATTACTATGAGATTTATTAATCTTCCTGGTGATTCTAAACTGGTTAATGGTTTAAAATCAAGCTTCTTACATCTTTGTTCCCTCTGGTTTGATAAGAATCATGAGGATATTGCCATATGTCCGAAAAGGCCAATCTGGAATCACCTGAATAGAAAGTGGGATTGCTTCTTCCTAATAACTCCTATGAGATTTATTCAACTTCCTGGTGATTCTAAACTGATTAACGGTTTCAAATCAAGCTTCTTACATCTTTGTTCCTTCTGGTTTGATAAGAATCATGAAGATATTGTCATATGTCCGAACATGCTAATATGGGATCACATGAATAGAAAGTGGGATAGCTTCTTCCTCATAACTCCTATGAGATTTATTCAATTTCCTGGTGATTCTAAGCTGATTAATATTTTCAAATCAAGCTTCTTACATCTTTGTTCCTTCTGGTTTGATAAGAATCATGAAGATATTGCCATATCTCCGAACAGGCTAATCTGGGATCACCTGAATAGAAAGTGGGATAGCTTCTTCCTCATAACTCCTATGAGATTTATTCAACTTCCTGGTGATTCTAAGCTGATTAATGGTTTCAAATCAAGCTTCTTACATCTTTGTTCCTTCTGGTTTGATAAGAATCATGAAGATATTGCCATATGTCTGAACTGGCTAATCTGGGATCACATGAATAGAAAGTGGGATAGCTTCTTCCTCATAAATACTATGAGATTTATTCAACTTCCTGGTGATTATAAACTGATTAATGGTTTCAAATCAAGCTTCTTACATCTTTGTTCCTTCTGGTTTGATAAGAATCATGAAGATATTACCATATGTCGCGAACATGCTAATCTGGGATCACCTCAATAGAAAGTGGGATAGCTTCTTCCTCATAACTCCTATGAGATTTATTCAACTTCCTGGTGATTCTAAACTTATTAATGGTTTCAAATCAAGCTTCTTACCTCTTTGTTCATTCTGGTTTGATAAGAATCATGAAGATATTGCCATATGTCTGAACAAGCTAATCTGGGATCACCTGAATAGAAAGTGGGATAGCTTCTTCCTCATAACTCCTATGAGATTTATTCAATTTCCTGGTGATTCTAAACTGATAAAAGGTTTCAAATCAAGCTTCTTGCATCATTTTTCCCTCTGGTTTGATAAGAATCATGAAGATATTGCCATATGTCCGAACATGCTAATCTAGGATCACCTGAATAGAAAGTGGGATTGCTTCTTCCTCATAACTCCTATGAGATTTATTCAACTTCCTTGTGATTCTAAACTGATTAATGGTTTCAAATCAATCTTCTTATGTCTTTGTTCCTTCTGGTTTGATAAGAATCATGAAGATATTTCCATATGTCCGAACAGGCTAATCTGGGATCACCTGAATAGAAAGTGGGATAGCTTCTTCCTCATAACTCCTATGAGATTTATTCAATTTCCTGGTGATTCTAAGCTGATTAATGGTTTCAATTCAAGGTTCTTACATCTTGTTCCTTCTGGTTTGATAAGAATCATGAAGATATTGCCATATGTCCGAACAGGCTAATCTGGGATCACCTGAATAGAAAGTGGGATAGCTTCTTCCTCATAACTCCTATGAGATTTATTCAACTTCCTGGTGATTATAAACTGATTAATGATTTCAAATCAAGCTTCTTACGTCTTTGTTCCTTCTGGTTTTATAAGAATCGTGAAGATATTGCCATATCTCCGAACATGCCAATGTCGAATCACCTTAATAGAAAGTGGGATAGCTTCTTCCTCATAACTCCTATGAGATTTATTCAACTTCCTGGTGATTCTACAGTGATTAATGGTTTGAAATCAAGCTTCTTACATCTTGGTTCCTTCTGGTTTGATTATAATCATTAAGATATTGCCATATGTCCGAATATGCCAATCTGGAATCACCTAAATAGAAAGTGGGATAGCTTCTTCCTCATAACTCCTATGAGATTTATTGAACTTCCTGGTGATTCTACAGTGATTAATGGTTTGAAACACAATTCTTCTTGCCCTTCCACACCGTCAACCTCATTGACAGTAGGAGGTATCTCCTGGCTTGGGTTGCCAACAAAGTTCACCTGCGCTTGTGTGGCCTTATCAGCAATGAGTTTGTCAATCTTCTCCTGAAGAGCCTTTATCTCATTCCTTGTTTGATTGTCATCACTTCTGCTGCTTCTGTCATGGTCTCCACTGTAGACTGCATCACTCTTAACCACGTTGTCAACTAGAGCCTCTGCCTCTTCCTCAGTTCTCCCCAAAAAGAACCCATTGCTAGCTGTATCCAGTCTGGCTCTGTACTTAGGAAGAGCACCTCTGTAGAATGTGCTCAGCAAGCTCTCCTTAGAGAATCCATAGTGTGGGCACTGAGCTTGGTAACCATTGAATCTCTCCCAAGCTTCACTGAATCCTTCCAAGTTTTTCTGTTGGAAGCTGGAGATCTCATTCCTCAACTTAGCAGTTCTTGAGGTAGAGAAGAACTTCTCCAAGAATGCCCTTTTGCAGTCTTCCCAAGTGGTGATGGAGTCACTTGGTAGAGACTTTTCCCACTGACGTGCCTTATCCCCCAAAGAGAAAGGGAATAGCTTGAGCTTTAAGGCATCCTCTGACACACCATTAGTCTTTGACATACCACAGTAGCTGTCAAACTTATCCAAGTGATCAAATGGGTCCTCCACAGCCAGACCATGATACTTGTTGTTCTCAATGCAGTTTAGTAGTCCTGACTTGATCTCAAAGTTGTTAGCAGCCACAGCTGGTGCTCGGATTCCAAGCCTAGGACCATGGATGTTGGGGCGGTCATAAGTGCCAATGGGGCGAGCTGGTCGCTGTTGGGGCCCTTGTGGAACATTGTTGACTCCATTGGGGTTCTGAGGATTTTGTTGTTCTTCCATTGCAGCTTCCAGTGGCTGCAGTTGAGCCTGTTGCTCTTCTTGTCTTCTCTTTCTAGCACACTCTCTCTCTAAAGCTCTGATGTCTGCGGCTCTTGGAACAAGGTTTGATGTACCCTTGCTCCTCAAGTTCATACACCTGAAAATCATAAAGAGTGAAGAAGAGAATCAGTAACTTACAAAAATAAAAATGACTTAGTCTCAAGCAAATGACTAAATCTCAATGTTTAAATCAAACTCAGAATTTGGCAACGGCGCCAATTTGATGTTAGGAGTTTGAAGGCTCCTAAGTCAAATGATAGTATAGTGGTAGTAAGTTGTCGAACCAGTTCTGAGGGACTCAAAGCAGTGAGAATGCAAGTATTTGCTTAATCTAAGTGCAGCCAGTGATTTGATGATTTCTAAACTAATGATTAAAGCTAAAGCAAAGCAATAAAAATGATACTTTTAAGCTATTGGAAAGGAGAACTCATGGGTATAGGGATTTCAGACCTTGGGTGATCAAGTTTCGAACTAAGGATGACAAATGAATCAATCAAACTATTAACCTTAAGCCTAGACACAATTCTAAGCAAGCTCTATGTCTAGATGAATGCTCATTTGCTAACATGTCTCAAACATCAAATGTCTTTGGTTGAATAACATGCAAGCAATCATTACTAACAAGTCTATTAGCTATCTTAGCATCTTTAACAACAAATATCTTTGGCAAAGTACACTAAGAGCCTAGGAGAGTTGACTCAGGCATTTCATCAAACACCTTTTGGGTGGGAAATGCCTAGAGATCACCCTTTGAGTGGCCTACTCAAATGATGCATTAAGATCACTCTACTAGCAAGGAACAAGTATGATCTACACCTAAAACATCCTAGAACTAGCCTAATCACCCTTAATCACCCTAACCCATGAATCCAAAAGGTGATTACTCACTAATCTCCATGATTCCTCTTAAACCCATGGTGGATTTCAGATGAATCATATAGAGATGTAGAAAGAAAATCACAAGAACACAAGAACAATCAAAGCCAAAAGAGAACTTTTTCTTGAGAGAGTTTTGTGTATTCAATAGATAAAAGATAATCTGCCAAAAGGTGGCTACAACATACTTAAACATTAGGTTTTTCAGAGTAAAAACGTGCATAAGAAATTGCAAAAAGGTCCTTGAAAAAACATAAAATCGTGTAGCAAAAGGGGCTGGAGCGACCTTGGGGGGTCGCTCTGAGAGGTCGCTCCAGCCTCCATTTTTGTGTCTCCGGGCGATGAAAACGCGAGCTACTTAGGTGGGTCGCTCTGGTTGGTCGCTCTGGTTGGGAGCTACCTTAGGGGGTCGCTCCAGAAGGTCACTCTGCGGTTCTCGACCAGGATGGATATGCCTCTAGTAAATTGATCATAACTCCTTCATCACATCTCCAAATGACTTGAAACCACTTCCATTAGAAAGCTAACTCAATTTCCTGTGTCTCCACAAAATCTTAGCAACAGAAGATTTCTCTAAGGCCTCCATCCATGTTCATCTTTCACCCCCTTTTTGATCACATTGCTTCCAAATGTCTCCAGGAACTCCATGTGGTGTTCCAATACCTGATAGAGACATATGTATGCCAAATGCAACCTAAACATGTCTAAATCCTAATCTATATGATGAAAATGCTTATGAATGAATAGCTAAAACAAAGCAAATATGCAAGATATCAACTCCCCCACACTAGTCCTTTACTTGTCCACAAGTAAACTTTCAAGAACCAAGGAGAAAAGGGTTGAAGATGGGGACTCATAACCAAAAGAAACTCTTCTTAGTTCTCAACCTAACAACCTTGCATAATCATACCAAATAGCAAGAGCAAAGATTTCATCCATCTCTAACTTCTCTAAGCCTATCCCAGCTCCTTTGATCTCTACACTCATTAATCATGCATCCACAAACCACAAATCCACCATCTCTCTAACATTCAGGAAGCAAACTCAATAGACATCTCACAAATGGTCAACTGGTCCAAGTCATTTGGTTTGGTAAGACAAAGGCTTTAATGCAAGTGAAATCAGAGGTTCAAAATGATCTTTTAAGGTGGTTTACTCTCAAAACTAAGTAGCTTTGACATTACACATAATATATCTAAGAAAGGGATCAACTCATGCATACAATGCTCAATCTCCATTGTTCTACCATTTCCCAAACATACAAGATATTTAATTATTCCTCAATGTCAAACCCAACTCACATCTCTCACCAAAAGATCCCAAGAACATTCTTCACATCAGACTATTTCTTTTTGAAATCAATAAGGGATTTTTCACAATTTTAAAACAAATCTTAGCTCCTAACAACTTTGCTAGCCCCCTTTTTCATTCTTTTTTTTTCTTTTTTTTTTCTTTTTTTCTTTTACTTTTTTTTTTATATTTGGGGGCCAAGACTTTTCACAATAAGAGCTAGATACTTCTCCACTTATCCCATAAAGACTAATGATTTAAGCACAAAGAGTCAAACCTTTCATATTCCCAAATCACAATCACAACACTCACCCCCTTCCTATAGCTAGACAATAGAGTGACTAATCTAGCAAGAATGGAGACTAAGCATTGTCGTTCCCAATACTCTCAACATTATGCACATGTAAAGCTTTCCAAAGAGGCCTCACTCAACAAATAATGATGGTTTAAAAAGGAGGTATGGGTTTTGGGAGTGGAGTACCACTTGAGTTTGTCAAGAAGATTGGTAAAAAGGATAGGACAACTCAAGTGTGTATATCCATGACTTAGCACACAAGGGACCATATGCAAGAGACATTAAAACAGGAGCTTGCTTCAAAGAGAGAGTATCAACAGTCAAATGAGTTTCAAGAGGAGCATTCAAGGCACGAAGTTTACAAGCTTTCCAAAGGGTGCTCAAGCTACTTGTCATGATTACAAAGGTCAACAAATTCAGTACTTAGAATGAGCTCTTTACAAGGTTGAAATCCCCCTAATGCATGAATGCAACCTATATGCTTCTAGACTCAATCCTAAAAATGCAAATGATGCAACTAAATGATTCTTTTTGTGTTTTTCAAAATTTTTTATTTTTTTTTTGATTTTTCTATGCAAATAAGAATGCAATATGCAATGCATGAGACTCAAAATCATGAAAACAAACATGATCAAATACTTGGTACCTCCCCCACACTTAAATCACACAGTCTCTGTGTGAGTGAGGTACCCAATGAAAATGTGAAATACAAAGAAAAGTGGGATTGTGTGTTACCTTCCGTGGTGCGAGGTATGGGGGTCGCTGCGGCAGGTCGCTCCCAGCTGGAGCGACCTCGTGACGTCGCTGCGAGACCTCGCCCTGACTGCGGTTTCTGTGTTTCCACTCGCGTGTGACGCGAGCGACCTCGGCATCTCGCTTGAGCGACGTCGCTCCCAGCTGGAGCGACTTCAGTATGTCGCTGCGGAGATCTCGCTCTGGTGTCCGATTTTCTGTTCAATACCTGCACACAACTTCACTTCCCATTGTTTTATGCAATAAAAATGATAATGCAAATACTAATGCAATATATACAAGGATACTCATGGGACTTCCTCCCAAGTGAGCTTGTTTTAAGTCTCTAGCTTGACTTTGCCTCCTTTGGATCAGGCTGGACTAGAGGCAGAAAGTGGAGTTGACACCCCATCTTCCTCAGGTGGTAGCTCAGCAAAGTGATCATCAGCAGCAGGAGGATTCATCTCTTCAATGGTGAAGGCTTGTCCAAATATAGTGGGGTTCCTCATTTTCTCCTTGATGTCAAAGTGGAGGATGTTCTCCTTACCCAAATGGAAGTCAATCTTCCCTTCCTTCACATTCACAATAGCTCCTGCAGTAGCTAAGAATGGCCTTCCAAGAATCAATGGGTCTTGAGCCTCCTCACCCATCTCAAGCACAACAAAATCTGTAGGTATCTCATACCTTCCAATCTTCACAGGGAGGTTCTCTAGGATGCCCACAGGGTACTTCACTGAACGATCAGCCAACACCAGAGAGAGTCTACACTTCTTGTATTGAGTGAAACCAAGCTTCTTTGCCACAGATAAAGGCATCAAGCTGACACTAGCTCCCAAATCGCAGAGACATTTCTCAAATACCATAGGTCCAAGAGCACAAGGGAGTGTGAAGCATCCTGGATCCTCTAGCTTCTCTGGAGCATCAAGCCTCTGAATGATGGCATTGCACTCATGACTCAGAACCATCATTCCCTCCATCTCCTTCTTCTTAGCAGCTACAACATCTTTCAGGAGTTTGCTGTATTGAGGAATCAGCCTGAAAGCATCAATGATGGGCATTGTAACCTGAGCTTCACTCATCTGCTTCTCAAACAAAGCCTTGTACTTCTGTAGCAGCTGCTTCTTGAATCTACCAGGGAATGGAAGCTTTGGTTCATAGGGAGGGGGGACAGGAGAGCTCTCACTAGCTGGAGCAGCAGATTCACCATCTTTTGTTGTTTTCTTCTCTTCTCCAACCTTTCCTTTACCCTTGGCTTGCACAATCTTCTCCAAGATCTCAGCATCTGTTTTCTCATCAACAATGACCACTTCATCATCTAGGTTAATGGCCACCTCCTCACCTTGTTTCTCAGCATCCTTGGTGAGGGTTACAGGAGTCAACTGCTTACCACTCCTAAGTGTGACAGCTTTTGCTTCCTTGGGGTTTTGATCTGACTTTCCAGGTAGAGATCCTTGCTGGCGGTTCTGGTGGGAGCTCATGGAAGCAAACTGATTCTCCAAATTCTTGACAGAAGAAGCAAGGTGGGAGAATTTGTTGTTGAGCTCATTGTAGCTCCCATCAATCTTGGAGTGAAGGTTCTTCAGCTCATAGCCCACATGCTTCTCACTTCTAGTCTGAGACTCCAAGATCTGTTTCAGTAAGGCATCAGTGCTGCTCTGTTGAGGGGCAGAGGAGCTAGGAGAGGAGTTTTGCTGAGGCTGATAGTTGCTCTGCTGGTTGTTTCGAGGCTGAAAACCACTCTGCTGGTTGTTTGAATAGGGCTTCTGTTGGTAGTTGTTGTACTGAAAGTTTGGTTCCTTCTTGTACCAGCTACCATTACTGTTGATGAAACACAATTCTTCTTGCCCTTCCAAACCGTCAACCTCATTGACAGTAGGAGGTATCTCCTGGCTTGGGTTGCCAACAAAGTTCACCTGCGCTTGTGTGGCCTTATCAGCAATGAGTTTGTCAATCTTCTCCTGAAGAGCCTTTATCTCATTCCTTGTTTGATTGTCATCACCTCTGCTGCTTCTGTCATGGTCTCCACTGTAGACTGCATCACTCTTAACCATGTTGTCAACTAGAGCCTCTGCCTCTTCCTCAGTTCTCCCCAAAAAGAACCCATTGCTAGCTGTATCCAGTCTGGCTCTGTACTTAGGAAGAGCACCTCTGTAGAATGTGCTCAGCAAGCTCTCCTTAGAGAATCCATGGTGTGGGCACTGAGCTTGGTAACCATTGAATCTCTCCCAAGCTTCACTGAATCCTTCCAAGTTTTTCTGTTGGAAGCTGGAGATCTCATTCCTCAACTTAGCAGTTCTTGAGGTAGAGAAGAACTTCTCCAAGAATGCCCTTTTGCAGTCTTCCCAAGTGGTGATGGAGTCACTTGGTAGAGACTTTTCCCACTGACGTGCCTTATCCCCCAAAGAGAAAGGGAATAGCTTGAGCTTTAAGGCATCCTCTGACACACCATTAGTCTTTGACATACCACAGTAGCTGTCAAACTTATCCAAGTGATCAAATGGGTCCTCCACAGCCAGACCATGATACTTGTTGTTCTCAATGCAGTTTAGCAGTCCTGACTTGATCTCAAAGTTGTTAGCAGCCACAGCTGGTGCTCGGATTCCAAGCCTAGGACCATGGATGTTGGGGCGGTCATAAGTGCCAATGGGGCGAGCTGGTCGCTGTTGGGGCCCTTGTGGAACATTGTTGACTCCATTGGGGTTCTGAGGATTTTGTTGTTCTTCCATTGCAGCTTCCAGTGGCTGCAGTTGAGCCTGTTGCTCTTCTTGTCTTCTCTTTCTAGCACACTCTCTCTCTAAAGCTCTGATGTCTGCGGCTCTTGGAACAAGGTTTGATGTACCCTTGCTCCTCAAGTTCATACACCTGAAAATCACAAAGAGTGAAGAAGAGAATCAGTAACTTACAAAAATAAAAATGACTTAGTCTCAAGCAAATGACTAAATCTCAATGTTTAAATCAAACTCAGAATTTGGCAACGGCGCCAATTTGATGTTAGGAGTTTGAAGGCTCCTAAGTCAAATGATAGTATAGTGGTAGTAAGTTGTCGAACCAGTTCTGAGGGACTCAAAGCAGTGAGAATGCAAGTATTTGCCTAATCTAAGTGCAGCCAGTGATTTGATGATTTCTAAACTAATGATTAAAGCTAAAGCAAAGCAATAAAAATGATACTTTTAAGCTATTGGAAAGGAGAACTCATGGGTATAGGGATTTCAGACCTTGGGTGATCAAGTTTCGAACTAAGGATGACAAATGAATCAATCAAACTATTAACCTTAAGCCTAGACACAATTCTAAGCAAGCTCTATGTCTAGATGAATGCTCATTTGCTAACATGTCTCAAACATCAAATGTCTTTGGTTGAATAACATGCAAGCAATCATTACTAACAAGTCTATTAGCTATCTTAGCATCTTTAACAACAAATATCTTTGGCAAAGTACACTAAGAGCCTAGGAGAGTTGACTCAGGCATTTCATCAAACACCTTTTGGGTGGGAAATGCCTAGAGATCACCCTTTGAGTGGCCTACTCAAATGATGCATTAAGATCACTCTACTAGCAAGGAACAAGTATGATCTACACCTAAAACATCCTAGAACTAGCCTAATCACCCTTAATCACCCTAACCCATGAATCCAAAAGGTGATTACTCACTAATCTCCATGATTCCTCTTAAACCCATGGTGGATTTCAGATGAATCATATAGAGATGTAGAAAGAAAATCACAAGAACACAAGAACAATCAAAGCCAAAAGAGAACTTTTTCTTGAGAGAGTTTTGTGTATTCAATAGATAAAAGATAATCTGCCAAAAGGTGGCTACAACATACTTAAACATTAGGTTTTTCAGAGTAAAAACGTGCATAAGAAATTGCAAAAAGGTCCTTGAAAAAACATAAAATCGTGTAGCAAAAGGGGCTGGAGCGACCTTGGGGGGTCACTCTGAGAGGTCGCTCCAGCCTCCATTTTTGTGTCTCCGGGCGATGAAAACGCGAGCTACTTAGGTGGGTCGCTCTGGTTGGTCGCTCTGGTTGGGAGCTACCTTAGGGGGTCGCTCCAGAAGGTCACTCTGCGGTTCTCGACCAGGATGGATATGCCTCTAGTAAATTGATCATAACTCCTTCATCACATCTCCAAATGACTTGAAACCACTTCCATTAGAAAGCTAACTCAATTTCCTGTGTCTCCACAAAATCTTAGCAACAGAAGATTTCTCTAAGGCCTCCATCCATGTTCATCTTTCACCCCCTTTTTGATCACATTGCTTCCAAATGTCTCCAGGAACTCCATGTGGTGTTCCAATACCTGATAGAGACATATGTATGCCAAATGCAACCTAAACATGTCTAAATCCTAATCTATATGATGAAAATGCTTATGAATGAATAGCTAAAACAAAGCAAATATGCAAGATATCAACTCCCCCACACTAGTCCTTTACTTGTCCACAAGTAAACTTTCAAGAACCAAGGAGAAAAGGGTTGAAGATGGGGACTCATAACCAAAAGAAACTCTTCTTAGTTCTCAACCTAACAACCTTGCATAATCATACCAAATAGCAAGAGCAAAGATTTCATCCATCTCTAACTTCTCTAAGCCTATCCCAGCTCCTTTGATCTCTACACTCATTAATCATGCATCCACAAACCACAAATCCACCATCTCTCTAACATTCAGGAAGCAAACTCAATAGACATCTCACAAATGGTCAACTGGTCCAAGTCATTTGGTTTGGTAAGACAAAGGCTTTAATGCAAGTGAAATCAGAGGTTCAAAATGATCTTTTAAGGTGGTTTACTCTCAAAACTAAGTAGCTTTGACATTACACATAATATATCTAAGAAAGGGATCAACTCATGCATACAATGCTCAATCTCCATTGTTCTACCATTTCCCAAACATACAAGATATTTAATTATTCCTCAATGTCAAACCCAACTCACATCTCTCACCAAAAGATCCCAAGAACATTCTTCACATCAGACTATTTCTTTTTGAAATCAATAAGGGATTTTTCACAATTTTAAAACAAATCTTAGCTCCTAACAACTTTGCTAGCCCCCTTTTTCATTCTTTTTTTTTCTTTTTTTTTCTTTTTTTCTTTTACTTTTTTTTTTATATTTGGGGGCCAAGACTTTTCACAATAAGAGCTAGATACTTCTCTACTTATCCCATAAAGACTAATCATTTAAGCACAAAGAGTCAAACCTTTCATATTCCCAAATCACAATCACAACACTCACCCCCTTCCTATAGCTAGACAATAGAGTGACTAATCTAGCAAGAATGGAGACTAAGCATTGTCGTTCCCAATACTCTCAACATTATGCACATGTAAAGCTTTCCAAAGAGGCCTCACTCAACAAATAATGATGGTTTAAAAAGGAGGTATGGGTTTTGGGAGTGGAGTACCACTTGAGTTTGTCAAGAAGATTGGTAAAAAGGATAGGACAACTCAAGTGTGTATATCCATGACTTAGCACACAAGGGACCATATGCAAGAGACATTAAAACAGGAGCTTGCTTCAAAGAGAGAGTATCAACAGTCAAATGAGTTTCAAGAGGAGCATTCAAGGCACGAAGTTTACAAGCTTTCCAAAGGGTGCTCAAGCTACTTGTCATGATTACAAAGGTCAACAAATTCAGTACTTAGAATGAGCTCTTTACAAGGTTGAAATCCCCCTAATGCATGAATGCAACCTATATGCTTCTAGACTCAATCCTAAAAATGCAAATGATGCAACTAAATGATTCTTTTTGTGTTTTTCAAAATTTTTTATTTTTTTTTTGATTTTTCTATGCAAATAAGAATGCAATATGCAATGCATGAGACTCAAAATCATGAAAACAAACATGATCAAATACTTGGTACCTCCCCCACACTTAAATCACACAGTCTCTGTGTGAGTGAGGTACCCAATGAAAATGTGAAATACAAAGAAAAGTGGGATTGTGTGTTACCTTCCGTGGTGCGAGGTATGGGGGTCGCTGCGGCAGGTCGCTCCCAGCTGGAGCGACCTCGTGACGTCGCTGCGAGACCTCGCCCTGACTGCGGTTTCTGTGTTTCCACTCGCGTGTGACGCGAGCGACCTCGGCATCTCGCTTGAGCGACGTCGCTCCCAGCTGGAGCGACTTCAGTATGTCGCTGCGGAGATCTCGCTCTGGTGTCCGACTTTCTGTTCAATACCTGCACACAACTTCACTTCCCATTGTTTTATGCAATAAAATGATAATGCAAATACTAATGCAATATATACAAGGATACTCATGGGACTTCCTCCCAAGTGAGCTTGTTTTAAGTCTCTAGCTTGACTTTGCCTCCTTTGGATCAGGCTGGACTAGAGGCAGAAAGTGGAGTTGACACCCCATCTTCTTCAGGTGGTAGCTCAGCAAAGTGATCATCAGCAGCAGGAGGATTCATCTCTTCAATGGTGAAGGCTTGTCCAAATATAGTGGGGTTCCTCATTTTCTCCTTGATGTCAAAGTGGAGGATGTTCTCCTTACCCAAATGGAGGTCAATCTTCCCTTCCTTCACATTCACAATAGCTCCTGCAGTAGCTAAGAATGGCCTTCCAAGAATCAATGGGTCTTGAGCCTCCTCACCCATCTCAAGCACAACAAAATCTGTAGGTATCTCATACCTTCCAATCTTCACAGGGAGGTTCTCTAGGATGCCCACAGGGTACTTCACTGAACGATCAGCCAACACCAGAGAGAGTCAACACTTCTTGTATTGAGTGAAACCAAGCTTCTTTGCCACAGATAAAGGCATCAAGCTGACACTAGCTCCCAAATCGCAGAGACATTTCTCAAATACCATAGGTCCAAGAGCACAAGGGAGTGTGAAGCATCCTGGATCCTCTAGCTTCTCTGGAGCATCAAGCCTCTGAATGATGGCATTGCACTCATGACTCAGAACCATCATTCCCTCCATCTCCTTCTTCTTAGCAGCTACAACATCTTTCAGGAGTTTGCTGTATTGAGGAATCAGCATGAAAGCATCAATGATGGGCATTGTAACCTGAGCTTCACTCATCTGCTTCTCAAACAAAGCCTTGTACTTCTGTAGCAGCTGCTTCTTGAATCTACCAGGGAATGGAAGCTTTGGTTCATAGGGAGGGGGGACAGGAGAGCTCTCACTAGCTGGAGCAGCAGATTCACCATCTTTTGTTGTTTTCTTCTCTTCTCCAACCTTTCCTTTACCCTTGGCTTGCACAATCTTCTCCAAGATCTCAGCATCTGTTTTCTCATCAACAATGACCACTTCATCATCTAGGTTAATGGCCACCTCCTCACCTTGTTTCTCAGCATCCTTGGTGAGGGTTACAGGAGTCAACTGCTTACCACTCCTAAGTGTGACAGCTTTTGCTTCCTTGGGGTTTTGATCTGACTTTCCAGGTAGAGATCCTTGCTGGCGGTTCTGGTGGGAGCTCATGGAAGCAAACTGATTCTCCAAATTCTTGACAGAAGAAGCAAGGTGGGAGAATTTGTTGTTGAGCTCATTGTAGCTCCCATCAATCTTGGAGTGAAGGTTCTTCAGCTCATAGCCCACATGCTTCTCACTTCTAGTCTGAGACTCCAAGATCTGTTTCAGTAAGGCATCAGTGCTGCTCTGTTGAGGGGCAGAGGAGCTAGGAGAGGAGTTTTGCTGAGGCTGATAGTTGCTCTGCTGGTTGTTTCGAGGCTGAAAACCACTCTGCTGGTTGTTTGAATAGGGCTTCTGTTGGTAGTTGTTGTACTGAAAGTTTGGTTCCTTCTTGTACCAGCTACCATTACTGTTGATGAAACACAATTCTTCTTGCCCTTCCAAACCGTCAACCTCATTGACAGTAGGAGGTATCTCCTGGCTTGGGTTGCCAACAAAGTTCACCTGCGCTTGTGTGGCCTTATCAGCAATGAGTTTGTCAATCTTCTCCTGAAGAGCCTTTATCTCATTACTTGTTTGATTGTCATCACCTCTGCTGCTTCTGTCATGGTCTCCACTGTAGACTGCATCACTCTTAACCATGTTGTCAACTAGAGCCTCTGCCTCTTCCTCAGTTCTCCCCAAAAAGAACCCATTGCTAGCTGTATCCAGTCTGGCTCTGTACTTAGGAAGAGCACCTCTGTAGAATGTGCTCAGCAAGCTCTCCTTAGAGAATCCATGGTGTGGGCACTGAGCTTGGTAACCATTGAATCTCTCCCAAGCTTCACTGAATCCTTCCAAGTTTTTCTGTTGGAAGCTGGAGATCTCATTCCTCAACTTAGCAGTTCTTGAGGTAGAGAAGAACTTCTCCAAGAATGCCCTTTTGCAGTCTTCCCAAGTGGTGATGGAGTCACTTGGTAGAGACTTTTCCCACTGACGTGCCTTATCCCCCAAAGAGAAAGGGAATAGCTTGAGCTTTAAGGCATCCTCTGACACACCATTAGTCTTTGACATACCACAGTAGCTGTCAAACTTATCCAAGTGATCAAATGGGTCCTCCACAGCCAGACCATGATACTTGTTGTTCTCAATGCAGTTTAGCAGTCCTGACTTGATCTCAAAGTTGTTAGCAGCCACAGCTGGTGCTCGGATTCCAAGCCTAGGACCATGGATGTTGGGGCGGTCATAAGTGCCAATGGGGCGAGCTGGTCGCTGTTGGGGCCCTTGTGGAACATTGTTGACTCCATTGGGGTTCTGAGGATTTTGTTGTTCTTCCATTGCAGCTTCCAGTGGCTGCAGTTGAGCCTGTTGCTCTTCTTGTCTTCTCTTTCTAGCACACTCTCTCTCTAAAGCTCTGATGTCTGCGGCTCTTGGAACAAGGTTTGATGTACCCTTGCTCTTCAAGTTCATACACCTGAAAATCACAAAGAGTGAAGAAGAGAATCAGTAACTTACAAAAATAAAAATGACTTAGTCTCAAGCAAATGACTAAATCTCAATGTTTAAATCAAACTCAGAATTTGGCAACGGCGCCAATTTGATGTTAGGAGTTTGAAGGCTCCTAAGTCAAATGATAGTATAGTGGTAGTAAGTTGTCGAACCAGTTCTGAGGGACTCAAAGCAGTGAGAATGCAAGTATTTGCCTAATCTAAGTGCAGCCAGTGATTTGATGATTTCTAAACTAATGATTAAAGCTAAAGCAAAGCAATAAAAATGATACTTTTAAGCTATTGGAAAGGAGAACTCATGGGTATAGGGATTTCAGACCTTGGGTGATCAAGTTTCGAACTAAGGATAACAAATGAATCAATCAAACTATTAACCTTAAGCCTAGACACAATTCTAAGCAAGCTCTATGTCTAGATGAATGCTCATTTGCTAACATGTCTCAAACATCAAATGTCTTTGGTTGAATAACATGCAAGCAATCATTACTAACAAGTCTATTAGCTATCTTAGCATCTTTAACAACAAATATCTTTGGCAAAGTACACTAAGAGCCTAGGAGAGTTGACTCAGGCATTTCATCAAACACCTTTTGGGTGGGAAATGCCTAGAGATCACCCTTTGAGTGGCCTACTCAAATGATGCATTAAGATCACTCTACTAGCAAGGAACAAGTATTATCTACACCTAAAACATCCTAGAACTAGCCTAATCACCCTTAATCACCCTAACCCATGAATCCAAAAGGTGATTACTCACTAATCTCCATGATTCCTCTTAAACCCATGGTGGATTTCAGATGAATCATATAGAGATGTAGAAAGAAAATCACAAGAACACAAGAACAATCAAAGCCAAAAGAGAACTTTTTCTTGAGAGAGTTTTGTGTATTCAATAGATAAAAGATAATCTGCCAAAAGGTGGCTACAACATACTTAAACATTAGGTTTTTCAGAGTAAAAATGTGCATAAGAAATTGCAAAAAGGTCCTTGAAAAAACATAAAATCGTGTAGCAAAAGGGGCTGGAGCGACCTTGGGGGGTCGCTCTGAGAGGTCGCTCCAGCCTCCATTTTTGTGTCTCCGGGCGATGAAAACGCGAGCTACTTAGGTGGGTCGCTCTGGTTGGTCGCTCTGGTTGGGAGCTACCTTAGGGGGTCGCTCCAGAAGGTCACTCTGCGGTTCTCGACCAGGATGGATATGCCTCTAGTAAATTGATCATAACTCCTTCATCACATCTCCAAATGACTTGAATTAGAAAGCTAACTCAATTTCCTATGTCTCCACAAAATCTTAGAAACAGAAGATTTCTCTAAGGCCTCCATCCACGTTCATCTTTCACCCCCTTTTTGATCACATTGCTTCCAAATGTCTCTAAAAACTCCATGTGGTGTTCCAATACCTGATAGAGACATATGTATGCCAAATGCAACCTAAACATGTCTAAATCCTAATCTATATGATGAAAATGCTTATGAATGAATAGCTAAAACAAAGCAAATATGCAAGATATCAGCATAGCTTATTCCTCATAACTCCTATGAGATTTATTCAAATTCCAGGTGATTCTAAACTGATTAATGGTTTCAAATCAAGCTTCTTACATCTTTTTTCCTTCTGGTTTGATAAGAATCTTGAAGATATTGCCATATATCCCAACAAGCCAATCTGGAATCACCTGAGTAGAAAGTGGGATAGCTATTTCCTCATAACTCCTATGATATTTATTCAACTTCCTGGTGATTCAACACTGATTAAAGGTTCCAAATTAAATTTATTACATCCTGGTTCCTTCTGGTTTGATAAGAATCATGAAGATATTGCAATATGTCTGAACAGGCTAATCTTGAATCACCTGAATAGAAAGTGGGATAGCTTCTTCCTCGAAACTCCTATGAGATTTATTCAACTTCCTGGTGATTCTAAACTGATTAATGGTTTCGAATCAAGATTCTTACATCTTGGTTACTTCTGGTTTGATAAGAATCATGAAGATATTGCCATATGTCCGAATAGGCTAATCCGGAATCACTTGAATAAAACGTGGGATAGCTTCTTCCTCGTAACTTCTATGAGTTTTATTCAACTTCCTGGTGATTCTAAACTGATTAATGGTTCCAAATCAAGCTTCTTACATCTTTTTTCCTTCTAGTTTGATAAGAATCTTGAAGATATTGCCATATGTCCCAACAGGCCAATCTGGAATCACCTGAATAGAAAGTGGGATAGCTATTTCCTCATAACTCCTCTGATATTTATTCAACTTCCTGGTGATTCTACACTGATTAAAGGATCCAAATTAAATTTATTACATCTTGGTTCCTTCTGGTTTGATAAGAATCATGAAGATATTGCAATATGTCTGAACAGGCTAATCTTGAATCACCTGAATAGAAAGTGGAATAGCTTCTTCCTCAAAACTCCTATGAGATTTATTCAACTTCCTGGTGATTCTAAACTGATTAATGGTTTCGAATCAAGATTCTTACATCTTGGTTACTTCTGGTTTGATAAGAATCATGAAGATATTGCCATATGTCCGAACAGGCTAATCCAGAATCAACTGAATAAAAAGTAGGATAGCTTCTTCCTCGTAACTTCTATGAGATTTATTCAACTTTTCTGGTGATTCTGAACTGATTAATGGTTTCAAATTAAATTTATTTCATCTTGGTTCCTTCTGGTTTGATAAGAATCATGAAGATATTGCTATATGTCTGAAAAGGCTAATCTGGAATCACCTGAACAGAAAATGGGATAGCTTCTTCCTTGTAACTCCTATGAAATTTATTCAACTTCATGGTTATTTTTAACTGATTAATGGTTTCAAATCAAGCTTCTTACCTCTTGGTTCGTTCTGGTTTGATAAGAATTATGAAGATATTGCCATATGTCCGAACATGCTAATCTGGAATCACCTGAATAGAAAGTGGGATAGCTTCTTCCTCATAACTACTATGAGATTTATTCAACTTCCTGGTGACTATACACTGATTAATGGTTTGAGATCAAGCTTCTTACATCTTGGTTCCTTTTGATTTGATAAGAATCATTAAGATATTGCCATATGTCTGAACAGGCCAATCTGGAATTACCTAATAGAAAGTAGGATAGCTTCTTCCTCATAACTCCTATGAGATTTATTCAACTTCCTGGTGATTCTACATTGATTAATTGTTTGAGATCAAGCTTCTTACATCTTGGTTCCTTCTGGTTTTATAAGAATCATGAAGATATTTCCATATCTCCGAACATACCAATTTGGAATCACCTGAATAGAAAGTGGGATAGCTTCTTCCTCATAACTCCTATGAGATTTATTCAACTTCCTGGTGATTCTAAAATGATTAATGGTTTCAAATCAAGCTTCTTACATCTTTGTTCCTTCTGGTTTGATAAGAATCATGAAGATATTACGATATGTCCGAACAAGCTAATCTGGAATCACCTGTATAGATAGTAGGATAGCTTCTTCCTCATAACTCCTATGAGATTTATTGAACTTCCTGGTGATTCTAAAACGTGGGATAGCTTCTTCCTCGTAACTTCTATGAGATTTATTCAATTTTCTGGTGATTCTAAACTGATTAATGGTTTCAAATTTAATTTATTACATCTTGGTTCCTTCAGGTTTGATAAGAATCATGAAGATATTGCCATATGTCTGAAAATGCTAATCATGAATCACCTGAATAGAAAATGGGATAGCTTCTTCCTTGTAACTCCTATGAGATTTATTCAACTTCATGATTATTTTTAACTGATTAATGGTTTCAAATCAAGCTTCTTACCTCTTGGTTCGTTCTGGTTGATAAGAATTATGAAGATATTGCCATATGTCCGAACAGGCTAATCTGGATCACCTGAATAGAAAGTGGGATAGCTTCTTCCTCATAACTCCTATGAGATTTATTCAACTTCCTGGTGATTCTACATTGATTATGTGTTTGAGATCAAGCTTCTTACATCATGGTTCCTTCTGGTTTGATAAGAAACATGAAGATATTTCCATATCTCCGAACAGACCAATTTGGAATCATCTCAATAGAAAGTGGGATAGCTTCTTCCTCATAACTCCTATGAGATTTATTCAACTTCCTGGTGGTTCTAAAATTATTAATGGTTTCAAATCAAGCTTCTTACATCTTTTTTCCTTCTGGTCTGATAAGAATCATGAAGATATTACGATATGTCTGAACAAGCTAATCTGGAATCACCTGAATAGAAAGTGGGATAGCTTCTTCCTCATAACTCCTATGAGATTTATTGAACTTCCTGGTCATTCTAAACTGATTAATGGTTTCAAATTAAGCTTCTTACATTTTTTTTCCTTCTGGTTTGATAAGAATCATGAAGATATTACCATATGTCCGAACAGGCTAATCTGGAATCACCTGAATAAAAAGGGGGATAGGTTCTTCCTCATAACTCCTATGAGATTTATTAAAATTCCTGGTGATTCTACACTGATTAAAGGTTCCAAATTAAATTTATTCTAGTTTCCTTGTGGTTTGATAAGAATCATGAAGATATTTCCATATGTCTGAACATGCTAATCTTGAATCACCTGAATAGAAGGTGGGATAGCTTCTTCCTCGTAACTCCTATGAGATTTATTCTACTTCCTGGTGATCCTAAACTTATTAATGGTTTCAAATCAAGATTCGTACATCTTGATTCCTTCTGGTTTGATAAGAACCATGAAGATATTGCCATATGTCCGAATAGGCTAATCTGGAATCACCTGAATAGAAAGTGGGATAGCTTCTTCCTCATAACTACTATGAGATTTATTCAACTTCCTGGTGACTATACACTGATTAATGGTTTTAGATCAAGATTCTTACATCTTGGTTCCTTTTGATTTGATAAGAATCATTAAGATATTGCCATATGTTTGAACAGGCCAATCTGGAATCACCTAATAGAAAGTGGGATAGCTTCTTCCTCATAACTCCTATGAGATTTATTCAACTTCCTGGTGATTCTACATTGATTAATTGTTTGAGATCAAGCTTCTTACATCTTGGTTCCTTCTGGTTTGATAAGAATCATGAAGATATTTCCATATCTCCGAACAGACCAATTTGGAATCACCTGAGTAGAAAGTGGGATAGCTTCTTCCTCATAACTCCTCTGAGATTTATTCAACTTCCTGGTGATTCTAAAATGATTAATGGTTTCAAATCAAGCTTCTTACATCTTTGTTCCTTCTGGTTTGATAAGAATCATGAAGATATTACGATATGTCCGAACAAGCTAATCTGGAATCACCTGTATAGAAAGTGGGATAGATTCTTCCTCATAACTCCTATGAGATTTATTGAACTTCCTGGTGATTCTAAAACGTAGGATAGCTTGTTCCTCGTAACTTCTATGAGATTTATTCAATTTTCTGGTGATTCTAAACTGATTAATGGTTTCAAATTTAATTTATTACATCTTGGTTCCTTCTGGTTTGATAAGAATCATGAAGATATTGCCATATGTCTGAAAATGCTAATCATGAATCACCTGAATAGAAAATGGGATAGCTTCTTCCTTGTAACTCCTATGAGATTTATTCAACTTCATGGTTATTTTTAACTGATTAATGGTTTCAAATCAAGCTTCTTACATTTTTTTTCCTTCTGGTTTGATAAGAATCATGAAGATATTACCATATGTCCGAACAGGCTAATCTGGAATCACCTGAATAAAAAGGGGGATAGCTTCTTCCTCATAAATCCTATGAGATTTATTAAACTTCCTGGTGATTCTACACTGATTAAAGGTTCCAAATTAAATTTATTCTTTTTTCCTTCTGGTTTGATAAGAATCATGAAGATATTGTCATATGTCTGAACAGGCTAATCTTGAATCACCTGAATAGAAGGTGGGATAGATTCTTCCTCGTAACTCCTATGAGATTTATTCTACTTCCTGGTGATTCTAAACTGATTAATGGTTTCAAATCAAGATTCGTACATCTTGATTCCTTCTGGTTTGATAAGAACCATGAAGATATTGCCATATGTCCGAACAGGCTAATCTGGAATCACCTGAATAAAAAGTGGGATAGCTTCTTCCTCGTAACTCTTATGAGATTATTCAACTTTCTGGTGATTCTAAACTGATTAATGGTTTCAAATCAAGCTTCTCACCTCTTGGTTTGTTCTGGTTTGATAAGAATTATGAAGATATGGCCATATGTCCGAACAGACTAATCCGAAATCACCTTAATAAAAAGTGGGATAGCTTCTTCCACATAACTCCTATGAGATATATTCAAATTCCTGGTGATTCTACACTGATTAAAGGTTCCAAATCAAATTTATTACATCTTCGTTCCTTCTGGTTTGATAAGAATCACGAAGATATTTCCATATGTCCAAACATGCCAATCAGGAATCAACTAAATAGAAAGTGGGATAGCTTATTCCTGATAAATCCTATGAGGTTTATTCAAATTCCAGGTGATTCTAAACTGATTAATGGTTTCAAATCAAGCTTCTTACATCTTTGTTCTTTCTGGTTTGATAAGAATCATGAAGATATTACCATATGTCCGAATAGGCTAATCTGGAATCACCTGAATAGAAAATGGGATAGCTTCTTCCTCATAACTCCTATGAGATTTATTGAACTTCCTGTTGATTCTAAACTGATTAATGGTTTCAAATCAAGCTTCTTACATCTTTTTTACTTCTGGTTTGATAAGAATCATGAAGATATTACCATATGTCCGAACAGGCTAATCTAGAATCACCTGAATAGAAAGTGGGATATCTTCTTCCTCATAACTCCTATGAGATTTATTGAACTTCCTGGTGATTCTAAACTGATTAATGGTTTCAAATCAAGCTTCTTACATTTTTTTTCCTTCTGGTTTGATAAGAATCTTGAAGATAATGCCATATGTCCCAACAGGCCAATCTGGAATCACCTGAATAGAAAGTGGGATAGCTTTTTCCTCATAACTCCTATTGATATTTATTCAACTTCCTGGTGATTCTACACTGATTAAAGGTTCCAAATTAAATTTATTACATCTTGGTTCCTTCTGGTTTGATAATAATCATGAAGATATTGCAATATGTCTGAATAGGCTAAACTTGAATCACCTGAATAGAAAGTGGGATAGCTTCTTCCTCGTAACTCCTATGAGATTTATCCAACTTCCTGGTGATTCTAAACTGATTAATGGTTTCAAATCAAGATTCTTACATCTTGGTTACTTCTGGTTTGATAAGAATCATGAAGATATTGCCATATGTCCGAACAGGCTAATCCGGAATCACCTGAATAAAAAGTGGGATAGATTCTTCCTCGTAACTTCTATGAGATATATTCAACTTTCTGGTGATTCTAAACTGTTAATGGTTTCAAATTAAATTTATTACATCTTTTTTTCCTTCTGGTTTGATAAGAATCATGAAGATATTGCCATATGTCCGAACAGGCTAATCCGGAATCACCTGAATAGAAAGTGGGATAGCTTCTTTCTCGTAACTTCTATGAGATTTATTCAACTTTCTGCTGATTCTAAACTGATTAATGGTTTCAAATTAAATTTATTACATCTTGGTTCCTTCTGGTTTGATAAGAATCATGAAGATATTGCCATATGTCTGCACAGGCTAATCTTGAATCACCTGAATAGAAAATTGGATAGCTTCTTCCTTGTAACTCCTATGAGATTTATTCAATTTCATGGTGATTTTTAACTGATTAATGGTTTCAAATCAAGCTTCTTACCTCCTTGTTCGTTCTGGTTTGATAAGAATTATGAAGATATTGCCATATGTCCGAACATGCTAATCTGGAATCACCTGAATAGAAAGTGGGATAGCTTCTTCCTCATAACTCCTATGAGATTTATTCAACTTCCTGGTGATTCTACACTGATTAATGGTTTGAGATCAAGCTTCTTACATCTTGGTTCCTTTTGATTTAATAAGAATCATTAAGATATTGCCATATGTCTGAACATGCCAATCTGAAATCACCTAAATAGAAAGTGGGATAGCTTCTTCCTCATAACTCCTATGAGATTTATTGAACTTCCTGGTGATTCTACATTGATTAATGGTTTGAGATCAAGCTTCTTAGATCTTGGTTCCTTCTGGTTTGATAAGAATCATGAAGATATTACGATATGTCCGAACATGCTAATCTTGAATCACCTAAATAGAAATTGAGATAGCATCTTCCTCATAACTCCTTTGAGATTTATTGAACTTCCTGGTGATTCTAAACTGATTAATGGTTTCAAATCAAGCTTCTTACATTTTTTTTCCTTCTGGTTTGATAAGAATCTTGCAGATATTACCATATGTCCGAACAGGCTAATCTGGAATCACCTGAATAGAAAGTGGGATAGCTTCTTCCTCATAAAACCTGTGAGATTTATTAAACTTCCTGGTGATTCTACACTGATTAAAGGTTCCAAATAATATTAATTACATCTTGTTTCCTTCTGGTTTGATAAAAATCATGAAGATATTGCCATATGTCTGAAAGGCTAATCTTGAATCACCTGAATACAAAGTGGGATAGCTTCTTCCTCGTAACTCCTATGAGATTTATTCTATTTCTTGGTGATTCTAAACTGATTAATGGTTTCAAATCAAGATTCGTACATCTTGATTCCTTCTGGTTTGATAAGAATCATGAAGATATTGCCATATGTCCGAACATGCTAATCCGGAATCACCTGAATAAAAAGTGGGATAGCTTCTTCCTCGTAACTCCTATGAGATTTATTCAACTTTCAGGTGATTCTAAACTGATTAATGGTTTCAAATCAAGCTTCTTACCTCTTCATTCGTTCTGGTTTGATAAGAATTATGAAGATATTGCCATATGTCCGAACAGGCTAATCCGGAATCACCTGAATAAAAAGGGGGATAGCTTCTTCCACATAACTCCTATGAGATTTATTCAACTTCCAGGTGATTCTACACTCATTAAAGGTTCCAAATCAAATTTATTACATCTTTGTTCCTTCTGGTTTGATAAGAATCATGAAGATATTTCCATATCTCCGAACATGCCAATTTGGAATCACCTGAATAGAAAGTGGTATAGCTTATTCCTCATAACTCCTATGAGGTTTATTCAAATTCCAGGTGATTCTAAACTGATTAATGGTTTCAAATCAAGCTTCTTACATCTTTGTTCCTTCTGGTTTGATAAGAATCATGAAGATATTACCATATGTCGGAACAGGCTAATCTGGAATCACCTGAATGGAAAGTGGGATTGCTTCTTCCTCATAACTCCTATGAGATTTATTGAACTTCCTGTTGATTCTAAACTGATTAATGGTTTCAAATCAAGCTTCTTACATCTTTGTTCCTTCTGGTTTGATAAGAATCATGAAGATATTGCCATATGTCCGAACATGCTAATCTGGAATCACCTGAATAAAAAAGGGGGATAGCTTCTTCCACATAACTCCTATGAGATTTATTCAACTTCATGGTGATTCTACACTGATTAAAGTTTCCAAATCAAATTTATTACATCTTTGTTCCTTCTGGTTTGATAAGAATCATGAAGATATTTCCATATCTACGAACAGGCAAATTTGGAATCACCTGAATAGAAAGTGGTATAGCTCATTCCTCATAACTCCTATGAGGTTTATTCAAATTCCAGGTGGTTCTAAACTGATTAATGGTTTCAAATCAAGCTTCTTACATCTTTTTCCTTCTGGTTTGATAAGAATCATGAAGATATTACCATATGTCCGAACAGGCTAATCTGGAATCACCTGAATGGAAAGTGGGATAGCTTCTTCCTCATAACTCCTATGAGATTTATTGAACTTCCTGTTGATTCTAAACTGATTAGTTTCAAATCAAGCTTCTTTCATCTTTGTTCCTTCTGGTTTGATAAGAATCATGAAGATATCACCATATGTCCGAACAGGCTCATCTGGAATCACCTGAATAGAAAGTGGGATAGCTTCTTCCTCATAACTCCTATGAGATTTATTGAACTTCCTGGTGATTCTAAACTGACTAATGGTTTCAAATCAAGCTTCTTACATCTTTTTCCTTCTGGTTTGATAAGAATCCTGAAGATATTTCCATATGTCCCAACAGGCCAATCTGGAATCACCTAAATAGAAAGTGGGATAGCTTTTTCCTCATAACTACTATGAGATTTATTGAACTTCCTGGTGATTCTAAACTGATTAATGGTTTCAAATCAAGCTTCTTACATTTTTTTGCCTTCTGGTTTGATAAGAATCATGAAGATATTATCATATGTCCGAAAAGGTAATCTGGAATCACCTGAATAGAAAGTGGGATAGCTTCTTCCTCATAACTCCTATGAGATTTATTAAACTTCCTGGTGATTCTACACTGATTAAAGGTTCCAAATTAAATTTATTACATCTTGTTTCCTTCTGGTTTGATTAGAATCATGAAGATATTGCCATATGTCTGAACAGGCTAATCTTGAATCACCTGAATAGAAAGTGGGATAGCTTCTTACTCATAACTCCTATGAGATTTATTGAACTTCCTGTTGATTCTAAACTGATTAGTTTCAAATCAAGCTTCTTACATCTTTGTTCCTTCTGGTTTGATAAGAATCATGAAGATATTACCATATGTCCGAACAGGTTAATCTGGAATCACCTGAATAGAAAGTGGGATAGCTTCTTCCTCATAACTCCTATGAGATTTATTGAACTTCCTGGTGATTCTAAACTGACTAATGGTTTCAAATCAAGCTTCTTACATCTTTTTCCTTCTGGTTTGATAAGAATCCTGAAGATATTGCCATATGTCCCAACAGGCCAATCTGGAATCACCTAAATAGAAAGTGGGATAGCTTTTTCCTCATAACTACTATGAGATTTATTCTACTTCCTGGTGATTCTAAACTGATTAATGGTTTCTAATCAAGATTCTTACATCTTGGTTCCTTCTGGTTTGATAAGAATCATGAAGATATTGCCATATGTCGGAACAGGCTAATCCAGAATCACTTGAATAAAAAGTGGGATAGCTTCTTCCTCGTAACTCCTATGAGATTTATTCAACTTCCTGTTGATTCTAAACTTATTAATGGTTTCAAATCAAGATTCTTACATCTTGGTTATAGCTTCTTCCTCATAACTCCTATGAGATTTATTAAACTTCCTGGTGATTCTACACTGATTAAAGGTTCCAAATTAAATTTATTACATCTTGTTTCCTTCTAGTTTGATAAGAATCATGAAGATATTGTCATATGTCTGAACAGGCTAATCTGGAATCACCAAAATAGAAACTGAGATAGCTTCTTCCTCATAACTCCTATGAGATTTATTGAACTTCTTGGTGATTCTAAACTGATTAATGGTTTCAAATCAAGCTTCTTACATTTTCTTGCCTTCTGGTTTGATAAGAATCATGAAGATATTATCATATGTCCGAAAAGGTAATCTGGAATCACCTGAATAGAAAGTGGGATAGCTTCTTCCTCATAACTCCTATGAGATTTATTAAACTTCCTGGTGATTCTACACTGATTAAAGGTTCCAAATTAAATTTATTACATCTTGTTTCCTTCTGGTTTGATTAGAATCATGAAGATATTGCCATATGTCTGAACAGGCTAATCTTGAATGACCTGAATAGAAAGTGGGATAGCTTCTTCCTCGTAACTCCTATGAGATTTATTCAACTTCATGGGGATTCTAAACTGATTAATGGTTTCAAATCAAGATTCTTACATCTTGGTTACTTCTGGTTTGATAAGAATCATGAAGATATTGCCATATGTCCGAAAAGGCTAATCCGGAATCACATGAATAAAAAGTGGGATAGCTTCTTCCTAGTAACTTCTATGATATTTATACAACTTTATGGTGATTCTTAACTGATTAATGGCTTCAAATTAAATTTATTACATATTGGTTCCTTCTGGTTTATTAAAAATCATGAAGATATTGCCATATGTCCGAACAGGCCAATCTGGAATCACCTGAATAGAAAGTGGGATATCTTCTTCCTCGTAACTCCTATGAGATTTATTCAACTTCCTTGTGATTCTAAACTGATTAATGGTTTCAAATCAAGCTTCTTACATCTTTGTTACTTCTGGTTTGATAAGAATCATGAAGATATTGCCATATGTCCGAACATGCTAATCTGGAATCACCTGAATAGAAAGTGGGATAGCTTCTTCCTCATAACTTCTATGAGATTTATTCAACTTCCTGGTGATTCTAAACTGATTAATGGTTTGCTATCAACCTTCTTATATCTTGGTTCCTTTTGATTTGATAAGAATCATTAATATATTGCCATATGTCTGAACATGCCAATCTGGAATCACCTAAATAGAAAGTGGGATAGCTTCTTCCTCATAACTCCTATGTGATTTATTCAACTTCCTGGTGATTCTAAAAATGATTAATGGTTTCAAATCAAACTTCTTACTTCTTGTTCCTTCTGGTTATATAAGAATCATGAAGATATTACGATATGTCCGAACAGGCTAATCTGGAATCACCTGAATAGAAAGTGGGATAGCTTCTTCCTCATAACTCCTATGAGATTTATTGAACTTCCTGGTGATTCTAAACTGATTAATGGTTTCAAATCAAGCTTCTTACATTTTTTTCCTTCTGGTTTGATAAGAATCATGAAGATATTACCATATGTCCGAACAGGCTAATCTGGAATCACCTGAATAGAAAGTGGGATAGCTTCTTCCTCATAACTCCTATGAGATTTATTGAACTTCCTGGTGATTCTAAACTGATTAATGGTTTCAGATCAAGCTTCTTACATCTTTTTCCTTCTGGTTTGATAAGAATCTTGAAGATATTGCCATATGTCCCAACAGGCCAATCTGGAATCACCTAAATAGAAAGTGGGATAGCGTTTTCCTCATAACTCCTATGAGATTTATTCAACTTCCTGGTGATTCTACACTGATTAAAGGTTCCAAATTAAATCTATTACATCTTGGTTCCTTCTGGTTTGATAAGAATCATGAAGATATTGCCATATGTCTGAACAGGCTAATCTTGAATCACGTGATAGAAAGTGGGATAGCTTCTTCCTCGTAACTCCTATGAGATATATTCAACTTCCTGGTGATTCTAAACTGATTAATGGTTTCAAATCAAGATTCTTACATCTTGGTTACTTCTGGTTTGATAAGAATCATGAATATATTGCCATATGTCCGAACAGGCTAATCTGGAATCACCTGAATAGAAAATGGGATAGCTTCTTCCTTGTAACTCCTATGAGATTTATTCAACTTCATGGTGATTTTTAACTGATTAATGGTTTCAAATCAAGCTTCTTACCTCTTGGTTCGTTCTGGTTTGATAAGAATTATGAAGATATTGACATTTGTCCGAACAACTAATCTGGAATCACCTGAATAGAAAGTGGGATAGCTTCTTCCTCATAACTCCTATGAGATTTATTCAACTTCCTGGTGATTCTACACTGATTAATGGTTTGAGATCAAGCTTCTTACATCTTGGTTCCTTTTGATTTGATAAGAATCATTAAGATATTGCCATATGTCTTAACAGGCCAATCTGGAATCACCTAAATGGAAAGTGGGATAGCTTCTTCCTCATAACTGCTATGAGATTTATTCAACTTCTTGGTGATTCTACATTGATTAATGGTTTGAGATCAAGTTTCTTACATCTTGGTTCCTTCTGGTTTGATAAGAATCATTAAGATATTTCCATATCTCCGAACAGACCAATTTGGAATCACCTGAATAGAAAGTGGGATAGCTTCTAACTCATAACTCCTATGAGATTTATTCAACTTCCTGGTGATTCTAAAATGATTAATGGTTTCAAAAAGAGGTTATTACATCTTTGTTACTTCTGGTTGATAAGAATCATGAAGATATTACGATATGTCCGAACAGGCTAATCTAGAATTACATGAATAGAAAGGGGGATAGCTTCTTCCTCATAACTCCTATGAGATTTATTCAACTTCCTGGTGATTCTAAACGGATTAATGGTTTCAAATCAAGATTCTTACATCTTGGTTACTTCGGGTTTGATAAGAATCATGAAGATATTGCCATATGTCCGAACAGGCTAATCCGGAATCACCTGAATAAAAAGTGGGATAGCTTCTTCCTCGTAACTCCTATGAGATTTATTCAACTTTCTGGTGATTCTAAACTGATTATTGGTTTCAAATCAAGCTTCTTACCTCTTGGTTCGTTCTGGTTTGATAAGAATTATGAAGATATTGACATTTGTCCGAACAGGCTAATCTGGAATCACCTGAATAGAAAGTGGGATAGCTTCTTCCTCATAACTCCTATGAGATTTATTCAACTTCTTGGTGATTCTACACTGATTAATGGTTTGAGATCAAGCTTCTTACATCTTAGTTCCTTTTGATTTGATAAGAATCATTAAGATATTGTCATATGTCTTAACATGCCAATCTGGAATCACCTAAATAGAAAGTGGGATAGCTTCTTCCTCATAACTCCTATGAGATTTATTCAACTTCTTGGTGATTCTACATTGATTAATGGTTTGAGATCAAGCTTCTTACATCTCGCTTCCTTCTGGTTTGATAAGAATCATGAAGATATTTCCATATCTTCGAACAGACCAATTTGGAATCACCTGAATAGAAAGTGGGATAGCTTCTTCCTCATAACTCCTATGGGATTTATTCAACTTCCTGGTGATTCTAAACTGATTAATGGTTTAAAATAAAATTTATTACATCTTGGTTCCTTCTGGTTTGATAAGGATCATGAAGATATTGCCATATGTCCGAACATGCCAATCTGGAATCACCTGAATAGAAAGTGGGATCGCTTCTTCCTCGTAACTCCTATGAGATTTATTCAACTTCCTGGTGATTCTAAACTGATTAATGGTTTTAAATCAACCTTTTTACATCTTTGTTCCTTCTGGTTTGATAAGAATCATGAAGATATTGCCACATGTCCGAACATGCTAATCTGGAATCACCTGAATAGAAAGTGGGATAGCTTCTTCCTCATAACTCCTATGAGATTTATTCAACTTCCTGGTGATTCTAAACTGATTAATGGTTTGAGATCAAGCTTCTTACATCTTGGTTCCTTTTGATTTGATAAGAATCATTAAGATATTGCCATATGTCTGAACCTGCCAATCAGGAATCACCTAATCAGAAAGTGGGATAGCTTCTTCCTCGTAACTCCTATGAGATTTTTTCAACTTCCTGGTGATTCTACACTGATTAAAGGTTCCAAATTAAATTTATTACATCTTGTTTCCTTCTAGTTTGATTGAATCATGAAGATATTGCCATATGTCTGAACAGGCTAATCTTGAATCACCTGAATAGAAATTGGGATAGCTTCTTCCTCGTAACTCCTATGAGATTTTTTCAACTTCCTGGGGATTCTAAGCTGATTAATGGTTTCAAATCAAGATTCTTACATCTTGGTTACTTCTGGTTTGATTAGAATCATGAAGATATTGCCATATGTCCGAACATGCTAATCCAGAATCACATGAATAAAAAGTGGGATAGCCTCTTCCTCGTAACTTCTATGAGATTTATTCAACTTTCTGGTGATTCTAAACTGATTAATGGTTTCAAGTTAAATTTATTACATATTGGTTCCTTCTGGTTTGATAAGAATCATGAAGATATTGTCATATGTCCGAACAGGCCAATCTGGAATCACCTGAATAGAAAGTGGGATAGCTTCTTCCTATTAACTCCTATGAGATTTATTCAACTTCCTGGTGATTCTAAACTGATTAATGGTTTCAAATCAAGCTTCTTACATCTTTGTTCCTTCTGGTTTTATAAGAATCATGAAGATATTGCCATATGTCCGAACATGCTAATCTGGAATCACCTGAATAGAAAGTGGGATAGCTTCTTCCTCATAACTCCTATGAGATTTATTCAACTTCCTGGTGATTCTAAACTGATTAATGGTTTGAGATCAAGCTTCTTACATCTTGGTTCCTTTTGATTTGATAAGAATCATTAAGATATTGCCATATGTCTGAACATGCCAATCTGGAATCACCTAAATAGAAAGTGGGATAGCTTCTTCCTCATAACTCCTATGAGATTTATTCAACTTCCTGGTGATTCTAAAATGATTAATGGTTTCAAATCAAGCTTCTTACATCTTGTTCCTTCTGGTTATATAAGAATCATGAAGATATTACGATATGTCCGAACAGGCTATTCTGGAATCACCTGAATAGAAAGTGGGATAGCTTCTTCCTCATAACTCCTATGAGATTTATTGAACATCCTAGTGATTCTAAACTGATTAATGGTTTCAAATCAAGCTTCTTACATTTTTTTCCTTCTGGTTTGATAAGAATCATGAAGATATTAACATATGTCCTAACAGGCTAATCTGGAATCACCTGAATAGAAAGTGGGATAGCTTCTTCGTCATAACTCCTATGAGATTTATTAAACTTCCTGGTGATTCTACACTGATTAAAGGTTCCAAATTAAATTTATTACATCTTGTTTCCATCTGGTTTTATAAGAATCATGAAAATATTGCCATATGCCTGAACAAGCTAATCTTGAATCACCTAAATAGAAAGTGGGATAGCTTTTTCCTCGTAACTCCTATGATATTTATTCTACTTCCTGGTGATTCTAAACTGATTAATGGTTTCTAATCAAGATTCTTACATCTTGGTTCCTTCTTGTTTGATAAGAATCATGAAGATATTGCCATATGTCGGAACATGCTAATCCGGAATCACCTGAATAAAAAGTGGGATAGCTTCTTCCTCGTAACTCTTATGATATTTATTCAACTTTCTGGTGATTCTAAACTGATTAATGGTTTCAAATTAAATTTATTACATATTGGTTCCTTCTGGTTTGATAAGAATCATGAAGATATTGTCATATGTCCGAACAGGCCAATCTGGAATCATCTGAATAGAAAGTGGGATAGCTTCTTCCTCGTAACTACTATGAGATTTATTCAACTTCCTGGTGATTCTAAACTGATTAATGGTTTCAAATCAAGCTTCTTACATCTTTGTTCCTTCTGGTTTGATAAGAATCATGAAGATATTGCCATATGTCTGAACATGCTAATCTGGAATCACCTGAATAGAAAGTGGGATAGCTTCTTCCTCATAACTCCTATGAGATTTATTCAACTTCCTGGTGATTCTAAACTGATTAATGGTTTGAGATCAAGCTTCTTACATCTTGGTTCCTTTTGATTTGATAAGAATCATTAAGATATTGCCATATGTCTGAACATGCCAATCTGGAACCACCTAAATAGAAAGTGGGATAGCTTCTTCCTCATAACTCCTATGAGATTTATTCAACTTCCTGGGGATTCTAAAATGATTAATGGTTTCAAATGAAGCTTCTTACATCTTGTTGCTTCTGGTTATATAAGAATCATGAAGATATTACGATATGTCCGAACAGGCTAATCTGGAATCACCTGAATAGAAAGTGGGATAGCTTCTTCCTCATAACTCCTATGAGATTTTGTTGAACATCCTGGTGATTCTAAGCTGATTAATGGTTTCAAATCAAGCTTCTTACATTTTTTTCCTTCTGGTTTGATAAGAATCATGAAGATATTACCATATGTCCGAACAGGCTAATCTGGAATCACCTGAATAGAAAGTGGGATAGCTTCTTCGTCATAACTCCTATGAGATTTATTAAACTTCCTGGTGATTCTACACTGATTAAAGGTTCCAAATTAAATTTATTACATCTTGTTTCCTTCTGGTTTGATAAGAATCATGAAGATATTGCCATATGTCTGAACATGCTAATCTTGAATCACCTAAATAGATAGTGGGATAGCTTTTTCCTCGTAACTCCTATGAGATTTATTCTACTTCCTGGTGATTCCAATCTGATTAATGGTTTCTAATCAAGATTCTTACATCTTGGTTCCTTTTGGTTTGATAAGAATCATGAAAATATTGCCATATGTCGGAACATGCTAATCCGGAATCACCTTAATAAAAAGTGGGATAGCTTCTTCCTCGTAACTCCTATGAGATTTATTGTACTTCCTGGTGATTCTAAACTGATTAATGGTTTCAGATCAAGATTCGTACATCTTGATTCCTTCTGGTTTGATAAGAATCATGAAGATATTGCCATATGTCTGAACAGCCTAATCTTGAATCACCTGAATAGAAAGTGGGATAGCTTCTTCCTCGTAACTCCTATGAGATTTATTCAACTTCCTGGTGATTCTAAACTGATTAATGGTTTTAAATCAAGATTCTTACATCTTGGTTACTTCTGGTTTGATAAGAATCATCAAGATATTGCCATATGTCCGAACAGGCTAATCCGGAATCACCTGAATAAAAAGTGGGATAGCTTCTTCCTCGTAACTTCTATGAGGTTTATTCAACTTAATGGGGATTCTAAACTGATTAATGGTTTGAGATCAAGCTTCTTACATCTTGGTTCCTTTTGATTTGATAAGAATCATTAAGATATTGCCATATGTCTGAACATGCCAATCTGGAATCACCTAAATAGAAAGTGGGATAGCTTCTTCCTCGTAACTCTTATGAGATTTATTCAACTTCCTGGTGATTCTAAACTGATTAATGGTTTCAAATCAAGCTTCTTACATCTTTGTTCCTTCTGGTTTGATAAGAATCATGAAGATATTGCCATATGTCCAAACATGCTAATCTGGAATCACCTGAATAGAAAGTGGGATAGCTTCTTCCTCATAACTCTTATGAGATTTATTCAACTTCCTGGTGATTCTAAACTGATTAATGGTTTGATATCAAGCTTCTTACATCCTGGTTCCTTTTGATTTGATAAGAATCATTAAGATATTGCCATATGTCTGAACATGCCAATCTGGAATCACCTAAACAGAAAGTGGGATAGCTTCTTCTTCATAACTCCTATGAGATTTATTCAACTTCCTGGTGATTCTAAAATGATTAATGGTTTCAAATGAAGCTTCTTACATCTTGTTCCTTCTGGTTATATAAGAATCATGAAGATATTACGATATGTCCGAACAGGCTAATCTGGAATCACCTGAATAGAAAGTGGGATCGCTTCTTCCTCATAACTCCTATGAGATTTATTGAACTTCCTGGTGATTCTAAACTGATTAATGGTTTCAAATCAAGCTTCTTACATTTTTTTCCTTCTGGTTTGATAAGAATCATGAAGATATTACCATATGTCCGAACATGCTAATCTGGAATCACCTGAATAGAAAGTGGGATAGCTTCTTCCTCATAACTCCTATGAGATTTATTCAACTTCCTGGCGATTCTAAACTGATTAATAGTTTAAAATCAAGTTTCTTACATCTTTGTTCCTTCTGGTTTGAAAAGAATAATGAAGATATTGCCATATGTCTGAACATGCCAATCTGGAATCACCTGAATAGAAAGTAGGATAGCTTCTTCCTCATAACTCCTATGAGATTTATTCAACTTCCTGGTGATTCTAAACTGATTAATGGTTTCAAATCAAACTTCTTACATCTTTGTTCCTTCTGGTTTGATAAGAATCATGAAGATATTGCCATTTGTCCGAACAGGGCCAAATTCTACACTGATTAAAGGTTCCAAATTAAATTTATTACATCTTGTTTCCTTCTGGTTTGATTAGAATCATGAAGATATTGCCATATGTCTGAACAGGCTAATCTTGAATCACCTAAATAGAATGTGGGATAGCTTTTTCTTCGTAACTCCTATGAGATTTATTCTACTTCCTGGTGATTCTAAACTTATTAATGGTTTCAAATCAAGATTCTTACATCTTTTTTCCTTCTGGTTTGATAAGAATCATGAAGATATTGCCATATGTCCGAACATGCTAATCTGGAATCACCTGAATAGAAAGTGGGATAGCTTCTTCCTCATAACTCCTATGAGATTTATTCAACTTCCTGGTGATTCTACACTGATTAAGTGTTTAGATAAAGCTTCTTACATCTTGGTTCCTTCTGATTTGATAAGAATGATTAAGATATTGCCATATGTCTGAACCTGCCAATCAGGAATCACCTAATTAGAAATTGGGATAGATTCTTCCTCATAACTCCTATGAGATTTATTCAAATTCCTGGTGATTCTACACTGATTAAAGGTTCCAAATCAAATTTATTACATCTTGGTTCCTTCTGGTTTGATAAGAATCATGAAGATATTTCGATATCTTCGAACAGGCCAATTTGGAATCACCTGAATAGAAAGTGGTATAGCTTCTTCCTCATAACTCCTATGAGATTTATTAAACTTCCTGGTGATTCTACACTGATTAAAGGTTCCAAATTAAATTTATTACATCTTGTTTCCTTCTGGTTTGATAAGAATCATGAAGATATTTCCATATGTCCGAACATGCTAATCTGGAATCACCTGAATAGAAAGTGAGATAGCTTTTTCCTCATAACTCCTATGAGATTTATTGAACATCCTGGTGATTCTAAACTGATTAATGGTTTCAAATCAAGGTTCTTACATCTTGGTTCCTTCTGGTTTGATAGTAATCATGAAGAAATTTCCATATGGCCGAACATGCTAATCTGGAATCACCTGAATAGAAAGTGGGATAGCTTCTTCCTCATAACTCCAATGAGATTTATTTAACTTCTTAGTGATTCTACACTGATTAATGGTTTCAAATCAAGCTTCTTACATCTTGGTTCCTTCTGGTTTGATAAGAATCATGAAGATATTGCCATATGTCCAAACAGGCCAATCTGGGATCACCTGAATAGAAAGTGGGATAGCATCTTCCTGGTGATTGTAAACTGATTAATGGTTTCAAATCAATCTTCTTACATCTTTGTTCCTTCTGGTTTGATAAGAATCATTAAGATATTGTCATATGTCCGAACAGGATAATCTTGAATCACCTGAATAGAAAGTGGGATAGCTTCTTCCTCATAACTCCTATGAGATTTAATCAACTTCCTGGTGATTCTACACTGATTAATGGTTTGAAATCAAGCTTCTTACATCTTGGTTCCTTCTGGTTTGATAAGAATCGTTAAGATATTGCCATATGTCCGAACAGGCCAATCTGGACTCACCTAAATAGAAAGTGGGATAGCTTCTTCCTTATAACTCCTATGAGATTTATTCAACTTCCTGGTGATTGTACACTGATTAAAGGTTCTAAATCAAATTTATTACATCTTGGTTCCTTCTGGTTTGATAAGAATCATGAAGATATTGCCATATGTCTGAACATGCTAATCTTGAATCACCTGAATAGAAAGTGGGATAGCTTCTTCCTCGTAACTCCTATGAGATTTATTCAACTTCCTGGTGATTCTACACTGATTAATGTTTTGAGATCAAGCTTCTTACATCTTGGTTCCTTCTGATCTGATAAGAATCATTACGATATTTCTATATGTCTGAACAGGCTAATCTGGAATCACTATAATAGAAAGTGGGTTAGCTTCTTCCTCATAACTCCTATGAGATTTATTCAACTTCCTCGTGATTCTAAACTGATTAATGGTTTGAGATCAAGCTTCTTACATCTTGGTTCCTTTTGATTTGATAAGAATCATTAAGATATTGCCATATGTCTGAACATGCCAATCTGGAATCACCTAAATAGAAAGTGTGATAGCTTCTTCCTCGTAACTCCTATGAGATTTATTCAACTTCCTGGTGATTCTAAACTGATTAATGGTTTCAAATCAAGCTTCTTACATCTTTATTCCTTCTGGTTTGATAAGAATCATGAAGATATTGCCATATGTCCAAACATGCTAATCTGGAATCACCTGAATAGAAAGTGGGATAGCTTCTTCCTCATAACTCCTATGAGATTTATTCAACTTCCTGGTGATTCTACACTGATTAATGTTTTGAAATCAAGATTCTTACATCTTGGTTCGTTCTTGTTTGATAAGAATCATTTAGATATTGCCATATGTCCGAACAGGCCGATCTGTAATCACCTAAATAGAAAGTGGGATAGCTTCTTCCTTATAACTCCTATGAGATTTATTGAACTTCCTGGTGTTCTACACTGATTGAAGGTTCTAAATCAAATTTATTACATCTTGGTTCCTTCTGGTTTGATAAGAATCATGAAGATATTAACATATGTCCGAACAGGCTAATCTGGAATCACCTGAATAGAAAGTGAGATTGCTTCTTCCTCATAACTCCTATGAGATTTATTGAACTTCCTTGTGAATCTAAGCTGATTAATGGTTTCAAATCAAGCTTCTTACATCTTTTTTTCCTTCTGGTTTGATAAGAATCATGAAGATATTTCCATATGTCTGAACTGGCTAATCCGGAATAACCTGATAAAAAGTGGGTTAGCTTCTTCCTCGTAACTCCTATGAGATTTATTCAACTTCCTGGTGATTCTAAACTGATTAATGGTTTCAAATAAAGATTCTTACATCTTGGTTACTTCTGGTTTGATAAGAATCATGAAGATATTGCCATATGTCCGAACAGGCTAATCCAGAATCACCTGAATAAAAAGTGGGATAGCTTCTTCCTCGTAACTTCTATGAGATTTATTCAACTTTCTGGTGATTCTAAACTGATTAATGGTTTAAAATTAAATTTATTACATCTTGGTTCCTTCTGGTTTGATAAGAATCATGAAGATATTGCCATATGTCTGAACATGCTAATCTTGAATCACCTGGATAGGAAAGGGGATAGCTTCTTCCTTGTAACTCCTATGAGATTTATTCAACTTCATGGTGATTTTTAACTGATTAATGGTTTCAAATCAAGCTTGTTACCTCTTGGTTCGTTCTGGTTTGATAAGAATTATGAAGATATTGACATTTGTCCGAACATGCTAATCTGGAATCACCTGAATAGAAAGTGGGAAAGCTTCTTCCTCATAACTCCTATGAGATTTATTCAACTTCTTGGTGATTCTACACTGATTAATGGTTTGATATCAAGCTTCTTACATCTTGGTTCCTTTTGATTTGATAAGAATCATTAAGATATTGCCATATGTCTTAATAGGCCAATATAAAATCACCTAAATAGAAAGTGGGATAGCTTCTTCCTTATAACTCCTATGAGATTTATTCAACTTCTTGGTTATTCTACATTGATTAATGGTTTGAGATCAAGCTTCTTACATCTTGGTTCCTTCTGGTTTGATAAGAATCATGATGATATTTCCATATCTCCGAACAGACCAATTAGGAATTACTTGAATAGAAAGTGGGATAGCTTCTGCCTCATAACTCTTATGAGATTTATTCAACTTCCTGGTGATTCTAAAATGATTAATGGTTTCAAATCAAGCTTCTTACATCTTTGTTACTTCTGGTTTGATAAGAATCATGAAGATATTACGATATGTCCGAACAGGCTAATCTGGAATCACCTGAATAGAAAGAGGGATAGCTTCTTCCTCATAACTCCTATGAGATTTATTCAACTTCCTGGTGATTCTAAACTGATTAATGGTTTCAACTCAAACTTCTTACATTTTTTTCCTTCTGGTTTGATAAGAATCATGAAGATATTACCATATGTCCGAACAGGCTAATCTGGAATCACCTGAATAGAAAGTGGGATAGCTTCTTCCTCATAACTCCTATAAGATTTATTGAACTTCCTGTTGATTCTAAACTGATTAATGGTTTTAAATCAAGGTTCTTACATCTTTTTTTCCTTCGGGTTTGATAAGAATCTTGAAGATATTGCCATATGTCCCAACAGGCCAATCTGGAATCACCTCAATAAAAAGTGGGATAGCTTTTTAATATGAGATTTATTAAACTTCCTGGTGATTCTACACTGATTAAAGGTTCCAAATTAAATTTATTACATCTTGGTTCTTTCTGGTTTGATAAGAATCATGAAGATATTGCCATATGTCTTAATTGGCTAATCTTGAATCACCTGAATATAAAGTGGGATAGCTTTTTCCTCGAAACTCCTATGAGATTTATTCAACTTCCTGGTGATTCTAAACTGATTAATGGTTTCAAATCAAGATTCTTACATCTTGGTTACTTCTGGTTTGATAAGAATCATAAAGATATTGCCATATGTCCGAACAGGCTAATCCAAAATCACCTGAATAAAAAGTGGGATAGCTTCTTCCTCCTAACTTATAAGAGATTTATTCAACTTTCTAGTGATTCTAAACTGATTAATTGTTTCAAATTAAATTTATTACATCTTGGTTCCTTCTGGTTTGATAAGAATCATGAAGATATTGCCATATGTCTGAACATGGTAATCTTGGATCACCTGAATAGAAAATGGGATAGCTTCTTCCTTGTAACTCCTATGAGATTTATTCAACTTCATGTTGATTTTTAACTGATTAATGGTTTCAAATCAAGCTTCGTACCTCTTGGTTCGTTCTGGTTTGATAAGAATTATGAAGATATTGACATTTGTCCGAACAGGCTAATCTGGAATCACCTGAATAGAAAGTGGGATAGCTTCTTCCTCATAACTCCTATGAGATTTATTCAACTTCCTGGTGATTCTACACTGATTAATGGTTTGATATCAAGCTTCTTACATCTTCGTTCCTTTTGATTTGATAAGAATCATTAAGATATTGCCATATGTCTTAACAGGCCAAAGTGGAATCACCTAAATAGAAAGTGGGATAGCTTCTTCCTCATAACTCCTATGAGATTTATTCAACTTCTTGGTGATTCTACATTGATTAATGGTTTGAGATCAAGCTTCTTACATCTTGGTTCCTTTTAGTTTGATAAGAATCATTAAGATATTTCCATATCTCCGAACATACCAATTTGGAATCACCTGAATAGAAAGTGGGATAGCTACTACCTCATAACTCCTATGAGATTTATTCAACTTCCTGGTGATTCTAAAATGATTAATGGTTTCAAATCAACCTTCTTAAATCTTTGTTCCTTCTGGTTTGATAAGAATCATGAAGATATTACCATATGTCCGAACAGGCTAATCTGGAATCACCTGAATAGAAAGTGGGATAGCTTCTTCCTCATAACTCCTATGAGATTTATTAAATTTCCTGGTGATTCTACACTGATTAAAGGTTCCAAATTAAATTTATTACAACTTGTTTCCTTCTGGTTTGATAAGAATCATGAAGATATTGCCATATGTCTGAAAAGGCTAATTTTGAATCACCTGAATAGAAAGTGGGATAGCTTCTTCCTCGTAACTCCTATGAGATTTATTATACTTCCTGGTGATTCTAAACTGATTAATGGTTTCAAATAAATATTCTTACATCTTGATTCCTTCTGGTTTGATAAGAATCATGAAGATATTGCCATATGTCCGAACAGGCTAATCTGGAATCACCTGAATAAAAAGTGGGATAGCTTCTTCCTCGTAACTCCTATGAGATTTATTTAACTTTCTGGTGATTCTAAACTGATTAATGGTTTCAAATCAAGCTTCTTACCTCTTGGTTCGTTCTGGTTTGATAAGAATTATGAAGATATTGACATTTGTTCGAACAGGCTAATCTGGAATCACCTGAATAGAAAGTGGGATAGCTTCTTCCTCATAACTCCTATGAGATTTATTCAACTTCCTGGTGATTCTACACTGATTAATGGCTTGAGATCAAGCTTCTTACATCTTAGTTCCTTTTGATTTGATAAGAATCATTAAGATATTGTCATATGTCTTAACAGGCCAATCTGGAATCACCTGAATAGAAAGTGGGATAGCTTCTTCCTCATAACTGCTATGAGATTTAATCAACTTCCTGGTGATTCTACACTGATTAATGGTTTGAAATCAAGCTTCTTACATCTTGGTTTCTTCTGGTTTGATAAGAATCGTTAAGATATTGCCATATGTCCGAACAGGCCAATCTGGACTCACCTAAATAGAAAGTGGGATAGCTTCTTCCTTATAACTCCTATGAGATTTATTCAACTTCCTGGTGATTTTACACTGATTAAAGGTTCTAAATCAAATTTATTACATCTTGGTTCCTTCTGGTTTGATAAGAATCATGAAGATATTGCCATATGTCTGAACATGCTAATCTTGAATCACCTGAATAGAAAGTGGGATAGCTTCTTCCTCGTAACTCCTATGAGATTTATTCAACTTCCTGGTGATTCTACACTGATTAATGTTTTGAGATCAAGCTTCTTACATCTTGGTTCCTTCTGATCTGATAAGAATCATTACGATATTTCTATATGTCTGAACAGGCTAATCTGGAATCACTATAATAGAAAGTGGGTTAGCTTCTTCCTCATAACTCCTATGAGATTTATTCAACTTCCTCGTGATTCTAAACTGATTAATGGTTTGAGATCAAGCTTCTTACATCTTGGTTCCTTTTGATTTGATAAGAATCATTAAGATATTGCCATATGTCTGAACATGCCAATCTGGAATCACCTAAATAGAAAGTGGGATAGCTTCTTCCTCGTAACTCCTATGAGATTTATTCAACTTCCTGGTGATTCTAAACTGATTAATGGTTTCAAATCAAGCTTCTTACATCTTTATTCCTTCTGGTTTGATAAGAATCATGAAGATATTGCCATATGTCCAAACATGCTAATCTGGAATCACCTGAATAGAAAGTGGGATAGCTTCTTCCTCATAAATCCTATGAGATTTATTCAACTTCCTGGTGATTCTAAACTGATTAATGGTTTGAGATCAAGCTTCTTACATCTTGGTTCCTTTTGATTTGATAAGAATCATTAAGATATTGCCATATGTCTGAACATGTCAATCTGGAATCATCTAAATAGAAAGTGGGATAGCTTCTTCTTCATAACTCCTATGAGATTTATTCAACTTCCTGGTGATTCTAAAATGATTAATGGTTTCAAATCAAGCTTCTTACATCTTGTTCCTTCTGGTTATATAAGAATCATGAAGATATTACGATATGTCCGAACAGGCTAATCTGGAATCACCTGAATAGAAAGTGGGATCGCTTCTTCCTCATAACTCCTATGAGATTTATTGAACTTCCTGGTGATTCTAAACTGATTAATGGTTTCAAATCAAGCTTCTTACATTTTTTTCCTTCTGGTTTGATAAGAATCATGAAGATATTACCATATGTCCGAACATGCTAATCTGGAATCACCTGAATAGAAAGTGGGATAGCTTCTTCCTCATAACTCCTATGAGATTTATTAAACTTCCTGGTGACTCTACACTGATTAAAGGTTCCAAATTAAATTTATTAAACCTTGTTTCCTTCTGGTTTGATAAGAATCATGAAGATATTGCCATATGTCTGAATAGGCTAATCTTGAATCACCTAAATAGAAAGTGGGATAGCTTTTTCCTCGTAACTCCTATGAGATTTATTCTACTTCCTGGTGATTCTAAACTTATTAATGGTTTCAAATTAAGATTCTTACATCTTGGTTCCTTCTGGTTTGATAAGAATCATGAAGATATTGCCATATGTCCTAACATGCTAATCCGGAATCACCTGAATAAACAGTGGGATAGCTTCTTCCTCGTAACTCCTATGAGATTTATTCAACTTTCTGGTGATTCTAAACTTATTAATTGTTTCAAATCAAGATTCTTACCTCTTGGTTCGTTCTGGTTTGATAAGAATTATGAAGATATCGTCATATGTCAGAACATGCTAATCTGGATTCACCTGAATAAAAAGTGGGATAGCTTCTTCCACATAACTCCTATGAGATTTATTCAACTTCCTGGTGATTCTACACTGATTAATGGTTTTAGATCAAGCTTCTTACATCTTGGTTCTGTCTGATTTGATAAGAATCATTAAGATATTGCCATATGTCCGAACATTCCAATCAGGAATCACCTAAATAGAAAGTGGGATAGATTCTTCCTCATAACTCCTATGAGATGTATTCAAATTCCTGGTGATTCTACACTGATTAAAGGTTCCACATCAAATTTATTACATCTTGGTTCCTTCTGGTTTGATAAGAATCATGAAGATATTTCTATATCTCCGAACAGGCCAATTTGGAAACACCTGAATAGAAAGTGGTATTCCTCATAACTCCTATGAGATATATTCAAATTCCTGGTGATTCTAAACTGATTAATGGTTTCAAATCTAGCTTCTCACATCTTTGTTCCTTCTGGTTTGATAAGAATCATGAAGATATTACCATATGTCCGAACATGCTAATCTGGAATCACCTGAATAGAAAGTGGGATAGCTTCTTCCACATAACTCCTATGAGATTTATTCAACTTCCTGGTGATTCTAAACTGATTAATGGTTTGAGATCAAGCTTATTACATCTTGGTTCCTTTTGATTTGGTAATAATCATTAAGATATTGCCATATGTCTGAACATGCCAATCTGGAATCATCTAAATAGAAAGTGGGATAGCTTCTTCCTCATAACTCCTATGAGATTTATTTAACTTCCTGGTGATTCTAAAATGATTAATGGTTTCAAATCAAGCTTCTTACATCTTGTTCCTTCTGGTTATATAAGAATCATGAAGATATTACGATATGTCCGAACATGCTAATCTGGAATCACCTGAATAAAAAGTGGGATAGCTTCTTCCTCATAACTCCTATGAGATTTATTGAACTTCCTGGTGATTCTAAACTTATTAATGGTTTCAAATCAAGCTTCTTACATTTTTTTCCTTCTGGTTTGATAAGAATCATAAAGATATTACCATATGTCCGAACAGGCTAATCTGGAATCACCTGAATAGAAAGTGGGATAGCTTCTTCCTCATAACTCCTATGAGATTTATTAAACTTCCTGGTGATTCTACACTGATTAAAGGTTCCAAATTAAATTTATTACATCTTGTTTCCTTCTGGTTTGATAAGAATCATGAAGATATTGCCATATGTCTGAATAGGCTAATCTTGAATCACCTAAATAGAAAGTGGGATAGCTTTTTCCTCGTAACTCCTATGATATTTATTCTACTTCCTGGTGATTCTAAGCTTATTAATGGTTTCAAATCTAGATTCTTACATCTTGGTTCCTTCTGGTTTGATAAGAATCATGAAGATATTGCCATATGTCCTAACATGCTAATCCGGAATCACCTGAATAAAAAGTGTGATAGCTTCTTCCTCGTAACTCCTATGAGATTTATTCAACTTTCTGGTGATTCTAAACTGATTAATTGTTTCAAATCAAGATTCTTACCTCTTGGCTCGTTCTGGTTTGATAAGAATTATGAAGATATTGTCATAAGTGAGAACATGCTAATCTGGAATCACCTGAATAAAAAGTGGGATAGCTTCTTCCACATAACTCCTAAGAGATTTATTCAACTTCCTGGTGATTCTACACTGATTAATGGTTTTAGATCAAGCTTCTTACATCTTGGTTCCTTCTGATTTGATAAGAATCATTAAGATATTGCCATATGTCCGAACATGCCAATCAGGAATCACCTAAATAGAAGTGGGATAGATTCTTCCTCATAACTCCTATGAGATTTATTCAAATTCCTGGTGATTCTACACTGATTAAAGGTTCCACATCAAATTTATTACATATTGGTTCCTTCTGGTTTGATAAGAATCATGAAGATATTTCGATATCTCCGAACAGGCCAATTTGGAATCACCTGAATAGAAAGTGGTATTCCTCATAACTCCTATGAGATATATTCAAATTCCTGGTGATTCTAAACTGATTAATGGTTTCAAATCAAGCTTCTTACATCTTTGTTCCTTCTGGTTGGATAACAATCATGAAGATATTACCATATGTCCGAACATGCTAATCTGGAATCACCTGAATAGAAAGTGGGATAGCTTCTTCCACATAACTCCTATGAGATTTATTGAACTTCCTGGTGATTCTAAACTGATTAATGGTTTGAAATCAAGGTTCTTATATCTTGGTTCCTTCTGGTTTGATAGTAATCATGAAGATATTGCCATATGGCCGAACATGCTAATCTGGAATCACCTGAATAGAAATTGTGATAGCTTCTTCCTCATAACTCCTATGAGATTTATTTAACTTCTTAGTGATTCTACAATGATTAATGGTTTCGAATCAAGCTTCTTACATCATGGTTCCTTCTGGTTTGATAAGAATTATGAAGATATTGCCATATGTCCAAACAGGCCAATCTGGAATCAACTTAATAGAAAGTGGGATAGCTTCTTCCTCCTAACTCCTATGAGATTTATTCAACTTCCTGGTGATTCTACACTGATTAATGGTTTGAAATCAAGCTTCTTACATCTTGGTTCCTTCTTGTTTGATAAGAATCGTTAAGATATTGTCATATGTCCGAATAGGCCATTCTGGAATCACCTAAATAGAAAGTTGGATAGCTTCTTCCTTATAACTCCTATGAGATTTATTCAACTTCCTGGTGATTGTACACTGATAAAAGGTTCTAAATCAAATTTATTACATCTTGGTTCCTTCTGGTTTTATAAGAATCATGAAGATATTGCCATATGTCTGAACATGCTAATCTTGAATCACCTGAATAGAAAGTGGGATAGCTTCTTCCTCGTAACTCCTATGAGATTTATTCAACTTCCTGGTGATTCTACACTGAATAATGTTTTGAGATCAAGCTTCTTACATCTTGGATCCTTCTGATCTGATAAGAATCATTAAGATATTTCCATATGTCTCAACAGGCTAATCTGGAATCACTAGAATAGAAAGTTGGATAGCTTCTTCCTCATAACTCCTATGAGATTTAATTAACTTCCTGGTGATTCTACACTGATTAATGGTTTGAGATCAAGCTTCTTACATCATGGTTCCTTCTGATCTGATAAGAATCATTAAGATATTGCCATATGTCCGAACAGACCAATCTGGAATCACCTAAATAGAAAGTGGGATAGCTTCTTCCTCATAACTCTTACGAGATTTATTTAACTTCCTGGTGATTCTACACTGATTAAAGGTTCCAAATGAAGTTTATTACATTTTGGTTCCTTCTGGTTTGATAAGAATCATGAAGATATTTCCATATCTCCGAACAGACCAATTTTGAATCACCTGAATAGAAAGTGGGATAGCTTCTTACTCATAACTCCTATGAGATTTATTTAACTTCCTGGTGATTCTACAATGATTAAAGGTTCCAAATTAAATTTATTACATCTTGTTTCCTTCTGGTTTGATAAGAATCATGAAGATATTGCCATATGTGTGAACATGCTAATCTTGAATCACCTAAATAGAAAGTGGGATAGCTTCTTCCTCGTAACTCCTATGAGATTTATTCTACTTCCTGGTGATTCTAAACTGATTGATGCTTTCAAATCAAGATTCTTACATCTTGGTTCCTTCTGGTTTGATTAGAATCATGAAGATATTGCCATATGTCCGAACAGGCTAATCCGGAATCACCTGAATAAAAAGTGGGATAGCTTCTTCCTCGTAATTCCTATGAGATTTATTCAACTTTCTGGTGATTCTAAACTGATTAATTGTTTCAAATCAAGCTTCTTACCTCTTGGTTCGTTCTGGTTTGATAAGAATTATGAGATATTGTCATATGTCCGAACAGGCTAATCTGGAATCACCTGAATAAAAAGTGGGATAGCTTCTTCCACATAACTCCTATGAGATTTATTCAACTTCCTGGTGATTCTATACTGATTAATGGTTTGAGATCAAGCTTCTTACATCTTGGTTTCTTCTGATTTGATAAGAATCATTAAGATATTGCCATATCTCCGAACGTGCCAATCATGAATCACCTAAATAGAAAGTGGGATAGATTCTTCCTCATAACTGGTATGAGATTTATTCAAATTCCTGGTGATTCTACACTGAGTAAAGGTTCCAAATCAAATTTATTACATCTTGGTTCCTTCTGGTTTGATAAGAATCATGAAGATATTTCGATATCTCTGAACAGGCCAATTTGGAATCACCTGAATAGAAAGTGGTACAGATTATTCCTGATAACTCCTATGAGATTTATTCAAATTCCTGGTGATTCTAAACTGATTAATGGTTTCAAATAAGGCTTCTTACATCTTTGTTCCTTCTGGTTTAATAAGAATCATGAAGATATTACCATATGTCCGAACAGGCTAATCTGGAATCACCTGAATAAAAAGTGGGATAGCTTCTTCTCTCCTATGAGATTTATTCAACTTCCTGGTGATTCTAAACTGATTAATTGTTTCAAATCAAGCTTCTTACATCTTGGTTCCTTCTGGTTTGATAAGAATCATGATGATGTTGCCATATGTCCAAACAGGCCAATCTGGAATCACCTTAATAGAAAGTGGGACAACTTCTTCCTCATAACTCCTATGAGATTTATTCAACTTTCTGGTGATTCTACACTGATTAATGGTTTGAGATCAAGCTTCTTACATCTTGGTTCCTTCTGATTTGATAAGAATCATTAAGATATTGCAGTATGTCCGAACAGGCCAATCTAGAATCACCTAAATAGAAAGTGAGATAGCTTCTTCCTTATAACTCCTATGAGATTTATTCAACTTCCTGGTGATTCTACACTGATTAAAGGTTCTAAATCAAATTTATTACATCTTGGTTCCTTCTGGTTTGATAAGAATCAAATTTATTCAACTTCCTGGTGATTCTACACTGATTAATGTTTTGAAATCAAGATTCTTACATCTTGGTTCGTTCTGGTTTGATAAGAATCATTTAGATATTGCCATATGTCCGAACAGGCCGATCTGTAATCACCTAAATAGAAAGTGGGATAGCTTCTTCCTTATAACTCCTATGAGATTTATTGAACTTCCTGGTGTTCTACACTGATTGAAGGTTCTAAATCAAATTTATTACATCTTGGTTCCTTCTGGTTTGATAAGAATCATGAAGATATTACCATATGTCCGAACAGGCTAATCTGGAATCACCTGAATAGAAAGTGAGATTGCTTCTTCCTCATAACTCCTATGAGATTTATTGAACTTCCTTGTGATTCTAAGCTGATTAATGGTTTCAAATCAAGCTTCTTACATCTTTTTTTCCTTCTGGTTTGATAAGAATCATGAAGATATTTCCATATGTCTGAACTGGCTAATCCGGAATAACCTGATAAAAAGTGGGTTAGCTTCTTCCTCGTAACTCCTATGAGATTTATTCAACTTCCTGGTGATTCTAAACTGATTAATGGTTTCAAATAAAGATTCTTACATCTTGGTTACTTCTGGTTTGATAAGAATCATGAAGATATTGCCATATGTCCGAACAGGCTAATCCAGAATCACCTGAATAAAAAGTGGGATAGCTTCTTCCTCGTAACTTCTATGAGATTTATTCAACTTTCTGGTGATTCTAAACTGATTAATGGTTTCAAATTAAATTTATTACATCTTGGTTCCTTCTGGTTTGATAAGAATCATGAAGATATTGCCATATGTCTGAACATGCTAGTCTTGAATCACCTGGATAGGAAAGGGGATAGCTTCTTCCTTGTAATTCCTATGAGATTTATTCAACTTCATGGTGATTTTTAACTTATTAATGGTTTCAAATCAAGCTTGTTACCTCTTGGTTCGTTCTGGTTTGATAAGAATTATGAAGATATTGACATTTGTCCGAACATGCTAATCTGGAATCACCTGAATAGAAAGTGGGATAGCTTCTTCCTCATAACTCCTATGAGATTTATTCAACTTCTTGGTGATTCTACACTGATTAATGGTTTGAGATCAAGCTTCTTACATCTTGGTTCCTTTTGATTTGATAAGAATCATTAAGATATTGCCATATGTCTTAACAGGCCAATATAAAATCACCTAAATAGAAAGTGGGATAGCTTCTTCCTCATAACTCCTATGAGATTTATTCAACTTCTTGGTTATTCTACATTGATTAATGGTTTGAGATCAAGCTTCTTACATCTTGGTTCCTTCTGGTTTGATAAAAATCATGATGATATTTCTATATCTCCGAACAGACCAATTAGGAATTACTTGAATAGAAAGTGGGATAGCTTCTGCCTCATAACTCTTATGAGATTTATTCAACTTCCTGGTGATTCTAAAATGATTAATGGTTTCAAATCAAGCTTCTTACATCTTTGTTACTTCTGGTTTGATAAGAATCATGAAGATATTACGATATGTCCGAACAGGCTAATCTGGAATCACCTGAATAGAAAGAGGGATAGCTTCTTCCTCATAACTCCTATGAGATTTATTCAACTTCCTGGTGATTCTAAACTGATTAATGGTTTCAACTCAAACTTCTTACATTTTTTTCCTTCTGGTTTGATAAGAATCATGAAGATATTACCATATGTCCGAACAGGCTAATCTGGAATCACCTGAATAGAAAGTGGGATAGCTTCTTCCTCATGACTCCTATAAGATTTATTGAACTTCCTGTTGATTCTAAACTGATTAATGGTTTTAAATCAAGGTTCTTACATCTTTTTTTCCTTCGGGTTTGATAAGAATCTTGAAGATATTGCCATATGTCCTAACAGGCCAATCTGGAATCACCTGAATAAAAAGTGGGATAGCTTTTTACTATGAGATTTATTAAACTTCCTGGTGATTCTACACTGATTAAAGGATCCAAATTAAATTTATTACATCTTGGTTCTTTCTGGTTTGATAAGAATCATGAAGATATTGCCATATGTCTGAATTGGCTAATCTTGAATCACCTGAATATAAAGTGGGATAGCTTTTTCCTCGAAACTCCTATGAGATTTATTCAACTTCCTGGTGATTCTAAACTGATTAATGGTTTCAAATCAAGATTCTTACATCTTGGTTACTTCTGGTTTGATAAGAATCATGAAGATATTGCCATATGTCCGAACAGGCTAATCCAAAATCACCTGAATAAAAAGTGGGCTAGCTTCTTCCTCCTAACTTATAAGAGATTTATTCAACTTTCTAGTGATTCTAAACTGATTAATTGTTTCAAATTAAATTTATTACATCTTGGTTCCTTCTGGTTTGATAAGAATCATGAAGATATTGCCATATGTCTGAACATGGTAATCTTGGATCACCTGAATAGAAAATGGGATAGCTTCTTCCTTGTAACTCCTATGAGATTTATTCAACTTCATGTTGATTTTTAACTGATTAATGGTTTCAAATCAAGCTTCTTACCTCTTGGTTCGTTCTGGTTTGATAAGAATTATGAAGATATTGACATTTGTCCGAACAGGCTAATCTGGAATCACCTGAATAGAAAGTGGGATAGCTTCTTCCTCATAACTCCTATGAGATTTATTCAACTTCCTGGTGATTCTACACTGATTAATGGTTTGATATCAAGCTTCTTACATCTTCGTTCCTTTTGATTTGATAAGAATCATTAAGATATTGCCATATGTCTTAACAGGCCAAAGTGGAATCACCTAAATAGAAAGTGGGATAGCTTCTTCCTCATAACTCCTATGAGATTTATTCAACTTCTTGGTGATTCTACATTGATTAATGGTTTGAGATCAAGCTTCTTACATCTTGGTTCCTTTTAGTTTGATAAGAATCATTAAGATATTTCCATATCTCCGAACATACCAATTTGGAATCACCTGAATAGAAAGTGGGATAGCTACTACCTCATAACTCCTATGAGATTTATTCAACTTCCTGGTGATTCTAAAATGATTAATGGTTTCAAATCAACCTTCTTAAATCTTTGTTCCTTCTGGTTTGATAAGAATCATGAAGATATTACCATATGTCCGAACAGGCTAATCTGGAATCACCTGAATAGAAAGTGGGATAGCTTCTTCCTCATAACTCCTATGAGATTTATTAAATTTCCTGGTGATTCTACACTGATTAAAGGTTCCAAATTAAATTTATTACATCTTGTTTCCTTCTGGTTTGATAAGAATCATGAAGATATTGTCATATGTCTGAAAAGGCTAATTTTGAATCACCTGAATAGAAAGTGGGATAGCTTCTTCCTCGTAACTCCTATGAGATTTATTATACTTCCTGGTGATTCTAAACTGATTAATGGTTTCAAATAAATATTCTTACATCTTGATTCCTTCTGGTTTGATAAGAATCATGAAGATATTGCCATATGTCCGAACAGGCTAATCTGGAATCACCTGAATAAAAAGTGGGATAGCTTCTTCCTCGTAACTCCTATGAGATTTATTTAACTTTCTGGTGATTCTAAACTGATTAATGGTTTCAAATCAAGCTTCTTACCTCTTGTTTCGTTCTGGTTTGATAAGAATTATGAAGATATTGACATTTGTTCGAACAGGCTAATCTGGAATCACCTGAATAGAAAGTGGGATAGCTTCTTCCTCATAACTCCTATGAGATTTATTCAACTTCCTGGTGATTCTACACTGATTAATGGCTTGAGATCAAGCTTCTTACATCTTAGTTCCTTTTGATTTGATAAGAATCATTAAGATATTGTCATATGTCTTAACAGGCCAATCTGGAATCACCTAAATAGAAAGTGGGATAGCTTCTTCCTCATAACTCCTATGAGATTTATTCAACTTCTTGGTGATTCTACATTGATTAATTGTTTGAGATCAAGCTTCTTACATCTCGGTTCCTTCTGGTTTGATAAGAATCATGAAGATATTTCCATATCTCCGAACAGACCAATTTGGAATCACCTGAATAGAAAGTGGGATAGCTTCTTCCTCATAACTCCTATGAGATTTATTCAACTTCCTGGTGATTCTAAAATGATTAATGGTTTCAAATCAAGCTTCTTACATCTTTGTTCCTTCTGGTTTGATAAGAATCATGAAGATATTACGATATGTCCGAACAGGCTAATATGGAATCACCTGAATAGAAAGGGGGATAGCTTCTTCCTCATAACTCCTATGAGATTTATTGAACTTCCTGGTGATTCTAAACTGATTAATGGTTTCAACTCAAACTTCTTACATTCTGTTTCCTTCTGGTTTGATAAGAATCATGAAGATATTACCATATGTCCGAATAGGCTAATCTGGAATCACCTGAATAGAAAGTGGGATAGCTTCTTCCTCATAACTCCTATGAGATTTATTAAACTTCCTGGTGATTCTACACTGATTAAAGGTTCCAAATTAAATTTATTACATCTTGTTTCCTTCTGGTTTGATAAGAATCATGAAGATATTGCCATATGTCTAAAAAGGCTAATTTTGAATCACCTGAATAGAAAGTGGGATAGCTTCTTTCTCGTAACTCCTATGAGATTTATTATACTCCCTGGTGATTCTAAACTGATTAATAGTTTCAAATCAATATTCTTACATCTTGATTCCTTCTGGTTTGATAAGAATCATGAAGATATTGCCATATGTTCGAACATGCTAATCCGGAACCACCTGAATAAAAAGTGGGATAGCTTCTTCCTCGTAACTGCTATGAGATTTATTCAACTTTCTGGTGATTCTAAACTGATTAATGGTTTCAAATCGAGCTTCCTACCTCTTGCTTCGTTCTGGTTTGATAAGAATTATGAAGATATTGCCATATGTCCGAACAGGCTAATCCGAAAATCACCTGAATAAAAAGTGGGATAGCTTCTTCCTCGTAACTCCTATGAGATTTATTCAACTTCCTGGTGATTCTACACTGATTAATTGTTTGAGATAAAGCTTATTACATCTTGGTTCCTTCTGATTTGATAAGAATCATTAAATATTGCCATATGTCCGAACATACCAATCAGGAATCACCTAAATAGAAAGTGGGATAGAAAGTGGTATAGCTTCTTCCTCATAATTCCTATGAGATTTATTGAACTTCCTGGTGATTCTAAACTGATTAATGGTTTCAAATCAAGCTTCTTACATATTTTTTCCTTCTGGTTTTATAAGAATCTTGAAGATATTGCCATATGTCCCAACGGGCCAATCTGGAATCACCTGAATAGAAAGTGGGATAGCTTTTTCCTCATAACTCCTATGAGATTTATTCAAATTCCTGGTGATTCTACACTGATTAAAGGTTCCAAATTAAATTTATTACATCTTGGTTCCATCTGGTTTGATAAGAATCATGAAGATATTGCCATATGTCTGAACAGGATAATCTTGAATCACCTTAATATAAAGTGGGATAGCTTCTTCCTCGTAACTCCTATGAGATTTATTCAACTTCCTAGTGATTCTAAACTGATTAATGGTTTCAAATAAAGATTCTTACATCTTGGTTACTTCTGGTTTGATAAGAATCATGAAGATATTGCCATATGTCCGAACAGGCTAATCCAGAATCACCTGAATAAAAAGTGGGATAGCTTCTTCCTCGTAACTTCTATGAGATTTATTCAACTTTCTGGTGATTCTAAACTGATTAATGCTTTCAAATTAAATTTATTACATCTTGGTTCCTTCTGGTTTGATAAGAATCATGAAGATATTGCCATATGTCTGAACATGCTAATCTTGAATCACCTGAATAGAAAATGGGATAGCTTTTTCCTTGTAACTCCTATGAAATTTATTCAACTTCATGGTGATTTTTAACTGATTAATGGTTTCAAATCAAGCTTCTTACCTCTTGGTTCGTTCGGGTTTGATAAGAATTATAAAGATATTGACATATGTCCGAACAGGCTAATCTGGAATCACCTGAATAGAAAGTGGGATAGCTTCTTCCTCATAACTCCTATGAGATTTATTCAACTTCCTAGTGATTCTACACTGATTAATGGTTTGAGATCAAACTTCTTACATCTTGGTTCCTTTTGATTTGATAAGAATCATTAAGATATTGCCATATGTCTTAACAGGCAAATCTGGAATCACCTGAATAGGAAGTGGGATAGTTTCTTCCTCATAATTCCTATGAGATTTATTCAACTTCTTGGTGATTCTACATTTATTAAGTGTTTGAGATCAAGCTTCTTACATCTTGTTTCCTTCAGTTTTGATAAGAATCATGAAGATATTTCTATATCTCCGAACAGACCAATTTGGAATCACTTGAATAGAAAGTGGGATAGCTTCTTCCTCATAACTCCTATGAGATTTATTCAACTTCCTGGTGATTCTAAAATGATTAATGGTTTCAAATCAAGCTTCTTACATCTTTGTTCCTTCTGGTTTGATTAGAATCATAAAGATATTACGATATGTCCGAACAGGCTAATCTGGAATCATCTGAATTGAAAGTGGGATAGCTTCTTCCTCATAACTCCTATCAGATTTATTGAACTTCTTGGTGATTCTAAACTGATTAATGGTTTCAAATCAAGCTTCTTAAATTTTTTTCCTTCTGGTTTGATAAGAATCATGAAGATACTACCATATGTCCGAACAGGCTAATCTGGAATCACCTGAATAGAAAGTGGGATAGCTTCTCCCTCATAACTCCTATGAGATTTATTAAACTTCCTGGTGATTCTACACTGATTAAAGGTTCCAAATTAAATTTATTACATCTTGTTTCCTTCTGGTTTGATAAGAATCATGAAGATATTGCCATATGTCCGAACAGGCTAATCTTGAATCACCTAAATAGAAAGTGGGATAGCTTCTTCCTCGTAACTCCTATGAGATTTATTATACTTCCTGGTGATTCTAAACTGATTAATGGTTTCAAATCAAGATTCTTACATCTTGGTTCCTTCTGGTTTGACAAGAATTATGAAGATATTGCCATATGTCCGAACAGGCTAATCTGGAATCACCTAAATAAAAAGTGGGATATCTTCTTCCTCGCAACTCCTATGAGATTTTTTCAACTTTTTGGTGATTCTAAACTGATTAATGGTTTGAGATCAAGCTTCTTACATCTTTGTTCCTTCTGGTTTGATAAGAATCATGAAGATATTACCATATGTCCGAACAGGCTAATCTGGAATCACCTGAATAGAAAGTGGGATAGCTTCTTCCTCATAATTCCTATGAGATTTATTGAACTTCCTGGTGATTCTAAACTGATAAATGGTTTCAAATCAAGCTTCTTACATCATGGTTCCTTCTGGTTTGATAAGAATTTTGAAGATATTGCCATATGTCCCAACAGGCCAATCTGGAATCACCTGAATAGAAAGTGGGATAGCTTTTTCCTCATAACTCCTATGAGATTTATTCAAATTCCTGGTGATTCTACACTGATTAAAGGTTCCAAATTAAATTTATTACATCTTGGTTCCTTCTGGTTTGATAAGAAACATGAAGATATTGCCATATGTCTGAACAGGCTAATCTTGAATAACCTGAATATAAAGTGGGATAGCTTCTTCCTCGTAACTCCTATGAGATTTATTCAACTTCCTAGTGATTCTAAACTGATTAATGGTTTCAAATAGAGATTCTTACATCTTGGTTACTTCTGGTTTGATAAGAATCATGAAGATATTGCCATATGTCCGAACAGGATAATCCAGAATCACCTGAATAAAAAGTGGGATAGCTTCTTCCTCATAACTTCTATGAGATTTATTCAACTTTCTGGTGATTCTAAACTGATTAATGGTTTCAAATTAAATTTATTACATCTTGGTTCCTTCTAGTTTGATAAGAATCATGAAGATATTGCCATATGTCTGAACAGGTTAATCTTGAATCACCTAAATAGAAAATGGGATAGCTTCTTCCTTGTAACTCCTATGAGATTTATTCAACTTCATGGTGATTTTTAACTGATTAATGGTTTCAAATCAAGCTTCTTACCTCTTGGTTCGTTCTGGTTTGATAATAGTTATGAAGATATTGACATATGTCCGAACAGGCTAATCTGGAATCACCTGAATAGAAAGTGGGATAGCTTCTTCCTCATAACTCCTATGAGATTTATTCAACTTCCTGGTGATTCTACACTGATTAATGATTTGAGATCAAGCTTCTTACATCTTGGTTCCTTTTGATTTGATAAGAATCATTAAGATATTGTCATATGTCTTAACAGGCCAATCTGGAATCACCTAAATAGGAAGTGGGATAGCTTCTTCCTCATAACTCCTATGAGATTTATACAACTTCTTGGTGATTCTACATTTATTAATGGTTTGAGATCAAGCTTCTAACATATTGGTTCCTTCTGGTTTGATAAGAATCATGAAGATATTTCTATATCTCCGAACAGACCTATTTGGAATCACTTGAATAGAAAGTGGGATAGCTTCTTCCTCATAAATCCTATGAGATTTATTCAACTTCCTGGTGATTCTAAAATGATTAATGGTTTCAAATAAAGCTTCTTACATCTTTGTTCCTTCTGGTTTGATTAGAATCATGAAGATATTACGATATGTCCGAACAGGCTAATCTTGAATCACCTGAATAGAAAGTGGGATAGCTTCTTCCTCATAACTCCTATCAGATTTATTGAACTTCTTGGTGATTCTAAACTGATTAATGGTTTCAAATCAAGCTTCTTAAATTTTTTTCCTTCTGGTTTGATAAAAATCATGAAGATATTACCATATGTCCGAACAGGCTAATCTGGAATCACCTGAATAGAAAGTGGGATAGCTTCTTCTCATAACTCCTATGAGATTTATTAAACTTCCTGGTGATTCTACACAGATTAATGGGTCCAAATTAAATTTATTACATCTTGTTTCCTTCTGGTTTGATAAGAATCATGAAGATATTGGCATATGTCCGAACAGGCTAATCTTGAATCACCTAAATAGAAAGTGGGATAGCTTCTTCCTCGTAACTCCTATGAGATTTATTCTACTTCCTGGTGATTCTAAAATGATTAATGGTTTCAAATCAAGCTTCTTACATTTTGGTTCCTTCTGGTTTGATAAGAATCATGAAGATATTACGATATGTCCGAACAGGCTAATCTGGAATCACCTGAATAGAAAGTGGGATAGCTTCTTCCTCATAACTCCTATGAGATTTATTGAACTTCCTGGTGATTCTAAACTGATTAATGGTTTCAAATCAAGCTTCTTACATCTTTTTTTCCTTCTGGTTTGATAAGAATCTTGAAGATATTGTCATATGTCCCAACAGGCCAATCTTGAATCACCTGAATAAAAAGTGGGATAGCTTTTTACTATGAGATTTATTCAACTTCCTGGTGATTCTACACTGATTAAAGGTTCCAAATTAAATTTATTACATCTTGGTTCCTTCTGGTTTGATAAGAATCATGAATATATTGCCATATGTCTGAACTGGCTAATCTTGAATCACCTGAATATAAAGTGGGATAGTTTCTTCCTCGTAACTCCTATGAGATTTATTCAACTTCCTGGTGATTCTAACCTGATTAATGGTTTCAAATCAAGATTCTTACATCTTGGTTACTTCTGGTTTGATAAGAATCATGAAGATATTGCCATATGTCCGAAAAGGTAATCCAGAATCACCTGAATAAAAAGTGGGATAGCTTCTTACTCGTAACTTCTATGAGATTTATTCAACTTTCTGGTGATGTTAAACTGATTAATGGTTTCAAATTAAATTTATTACATCTTGGTTCCTTCTGGTTTGATAAGAATCATGAAGATATTGCCATATGTCTGAACATGCTAATCTTGAATCACCTGAATAGAAAATGGGATAGGTTCTTCCTTGTGACTCCTATGAGATTTATTCAACTTCATGGTGATTTTTAACTGATTAATGGTTTCAAATCAATCTTCTTACCTCTTGGTTCGTTCTGGTTTGATAAGAATTATGAAGATATTGACATTTGTCCGAATAGGCTAATCTGGAATCATCTGAATAGAAAGTGGGATATCTTCTTCCTCATAACTCCTATGAGATTTATTCAACTTCCTGGTGATTCTACACTGATTAATGGTTTGAGATCAAGCTTCTTACATCTTGGTTCCTTTTGATTTGATAAGAATCATTAAGATATTGCCATATGTCTTAACAGGCCAATCTGGAATCACCTAAATAGAAAGTGGGATAGCTTCTTCCTCATAACACCTACGTGATTTATTCAACTTCTTGGTGATTCTACATTTATTAATGGTTTGAGATCAAGCTTCTTACATCTTGGTTCCTTCTGGTTTGATAAGAATCATGAAGATATTTCCATATCTCCGAACAGACCAATTTGGAATCACCTGAATAGAAAGTGGGATAGCTTCTTCCTCATAACTCCTATGAGATTTATTCAACTTCCTGGTGATTCTAAAATGATTAATGGTTTCAAAGCAAGCTTCTTACATCTTTGTTCCTTCTGGTTTGATAAGAATCATGAAGATATTACGATATGTCTGAACAGGCTAATCTGGAATCACCTGAATAGAAAGGGGGATAGCTTTTTCCTCATAACTCCTATGAGATTTATTCAAATTCCTGGTGATTCTAAAATGATTAATGGTTTCAAATCAAGCCTCTTACATCTTTTTTCCTTCTGGTTTGATAAGAATCATGAAGATATTACGATATGTTCGAACATGCTAATCTGTAATCACCTGAATAGAAAGTGGGATAGCTTCTTCCTCATAACTCCTATGAGATTTATTGAACTTCCTGGTGATTCTAAACTGATTAATGGTTTCAACTCAAACTTCTTACATTTTGTTTCCTTCTGGTTTGATAAGAATCATGAAGATATTACCATATGTCCGAACAGGCTAATCTGGAATCACCTGAATAGAAAGTGGGATAGCTTCTTCCTCATAACTCCTATGAGATTTATTAAACTTCCTGGTGATTCTACACTGATTGAAAAGGTTCCAAATTAAAATTATTACATCTTGTTTCCTTCTGGTTTGATAAGAATCATGAAGATATTGCCATATGTCTTAAAAGGCTAATTTTGTATCACCTGGATAGAAAGTGGGATAGCTTCTTCCTCGTAACTCCTATGAGATTTATTATACTTCCTGGTGATTCTAAACTGATTAATGGTTTCAAATCAATATTCTTACATCTTGATTCCTTCTGGTTTGATAAGAATTATGAAGATATTGCCATATGTCCGAACAGGCTAATCCGGAATCACCTGAATAAAAAGTGGGATAGCTTCTTCCTCGTAACTCCTATGAGATTTATCCAACTTCCTGGTGATTCTACACTGATTAATGGTTTCAAATCAAGATTCTTACATCTTGGTTACTTCTGGTTTGATAATAATAATGAAGATATTGCCATATGTCCGAAAAGGTAATCCAGAATCACCTGAATAAAAAGTGGGATAGCTTCTTCCTCGTAACTTCTATGAGATTTATTCAACTTTCGGGTGATTTTAAACTGATTAATGGTTTCAAATTAAATTTATTACATCCTGGTTCCTTCTGGTTTGATAAGAATCATGAAGATATTGCCATATGTCTGCACATGCTAATCTTGAATCACCTGAATAGAAAATGGGATAGGTTCTCCCTTGTAACTCCTATGAGATTTATTCAACTTCATGGTGATTTTTAACTGATTAATGGTTTCAAATCAAGCTTCTTACCTCTTGGTTTGTTCTGGTTTGATAAGAATTATGAAGATATTGACATTTGTCCGAATAGGCTAATCTGGAATCACCTGAATAGAAAGTGGGATATCTTCTTCCTCATAACTCCTATGAGATTTATTCAACTTCCTGGTGGTTCTACACTGATTAATGGTTTGAGATCAAGCTTCTTACATCTTGGTTCCTTTTGATTTGATAAGAATCATTAGGATATTGCCATATGTCTTAACAGGCCAATCTGGAATCACCTAAATAGAAAGTGGGATAGCTTCTTCCTCATAACTCCTACGTGATTTATTCAACTTCTTGGTGATTCTACATTTATTAATGGTTTGAGATCAAGCTTCTTACATCTTGGTTCCTTCTTGTTTGATAAGAATCATGAAGATATTTCCATATCTCCGAACAGGCTAATCTGGAATCACCTGAATAGAAAGGGGATAGCTTTTTCCTCATAACTCCTATGAGATTTATTCAACTTCCTGGTGATTCTAAAATGATTAATGGTTTCAAATCAAGCCTCTTACATCTTTGTTCCTTCTGGTTTGATAAGAATCATGAAGATATTACGATATGTTCGAACAGGCTAATCTGTAATCACCTGAATAGAAAGTGGGATAGCTTCTTCCTCATAGCTCCTATGAGATTTATTAAACTTCCTGGTGATTCTAAACTGATTAATGGTTTCAACTCAAACTTCTTACATTTTGTTTCCTTCTGGTTTGATAAGAATCATGAAGATATTACCATATGTCCGAACAGGCTAATCTGGAATCACCTGAATAGAAAGTAGGATAGCTTCTTCCTCATAACTCCTATGAGATTTATTGAACTTCCTGGTGATTCTACACTGATTAAAGGTTCCAAATTAAATTTATTACATCTTGTTTGCTTCTGGTTTGATAAGAATCATGAAGATATTGCCATATGTCTGAAAAGGTTAATTTTGTATCACCTGGATAGAAAGTGGGATAGCTTCTTCCTCGTAACTCCTATGAGATTTATTATACTTCCTGGTGATTCTAAACTGATTAATGGTTTCAAATCAATATTCTTACATCTTGATTCCTTCTGGTTTGATAAGAATTATGAAGATATTGCCATATGTCCGAACAGGCTAATCCGGAATCACCTGAATAAAAAGTGGGATAGCTTCTTCCTCGTAACTCCTATGAGATTTATTCAACTTCCTTGTGATTCTACACTGATTAATGGTTTGTGATCAAGCTTCTTACATCTTGGTTCCTTCTGATTTGATAAGGATCATTAAATATTGCCATATGTCCGAACATACCAATCAGGAATCACCTAAATAGAAAGTGGGATAGATTCTTCCTCATAACTCCTATGAGATTTATTCAAATTCCTGGTGATTCTACACTGATTAAAAGTTTCAAATCAAATTTATTACATCTTTGTTCCTTCTGGTTTGGTAAGAATCATGAAGACATTTTCATATCTCTGAACAGGCCAATTTGGAATCACCTGAATAGAAAGTGGTATAGCTTATTCTTCATAACTCCTATGAGGTTTATTCAAATTCCGGGTGATTCTAAACTGATTAATGGTTTCAAATCAAGCTTCTTACATCTTTGATCCTTCTGGTTTGATAAGAATCATGAAGATATTACCATATGTCCGAACAGGCTAATCTGGAATAACCTGAATAGAAAGTGGGATAGCTTCTTCCTCATAACTCCTATGAGATTTATTGAACTTCCTGTTGATTCTAAACTGATTCATGGTTTCAAATCAAGCTTCTTACTTCTTTTTTTCCTTCTGGTTTGATATGAATCTTGAAGATATTGCCAGATGTCCCAACAGGCCAATCTGGAATCACCTGAATAGAAAGTGGGATAGCTTTTTCCTCATAACTCCTATGAGATTTATTCAACTTCCTGGTGATTCTACACTGATTAATGATTTGAGATCAAGCTTCTTACATCTTGGTTCCTTTTGATTTGATAAGAATCATTAAGATATTGCCATATGTCTGAACTGGCCAATCTGGAATCACCTAAATAGAAAGTGGGATAGCTTCTTCCTTATAACTCCTATGAGATTTATTCAACTTCCTGGTGATTCTACATGGATTAATGATTTGAGATCAATCTTCTTACATCTTGGTTCCTTCTGGTTTGATAAGAATCATGAAGATATTTCCATATCTCCGAACAGACCAATTTGGAATCAACTGAATAGAAAGTGGGATACCTTCTTCCTACTAACTCCTATGAGATTTATTCAACTTCCTGATGATTCTAAAATGATTAATGGTTTCAAATCAAGCTTCTTACATCTTTTTTCCTTCTGGTTTGATAAGAATCATGAAGATATTACGAAATGTCCGAACATGTTAATCTGGAATCACCTGAATAGAAATTGGGATAGCTTCTTCCTCATAACTCCTATGAGATTTATTGAACTTCCTGGTTATTCTAAACTGATTAATGGTTTCAAATCAAGCTTCTTACATATTTTTTCCTTCTGGTCTGATAAGAATCTTGAAGATATTGCCATATGTCCCAACAGGCCAATCTGGAATCACCTGAATAGAAAGTGGGATAGCTTTTTCCTCATAACTCCTATGAGATTTATTCAACTTCCTGGTGATTCTAAAATGATTAATGGTTTCAAATCAAGCTTCTTACATATTTGTTCCTTCTGGTTTGATAAGAATCATGAAGATATTACGATATGTCCGAACATGCTGATCTGGAATCACCTGAATAGAAAGTGGGATAGCTTCTTCCTCATAACTCCTATGATATTAATTGAACTTCCTGGTTATTCTAAACTGATTAAATGTTTCAAATCAAGCTTCTTACATATTTGTTAATCCTGGTTTGATAAGAATCATGAAGATAATGGCATATGTCCGAACATACTAATCTGGAATCACCTGAATAGAAAGTGGGATAGCTTCTTCCTCATAACTCCTATGAGATTTATTGAACTTCCTGGTTATTCTAAACTGATTAATGGTTTCAAATCAAGCTTCTTACATATTTTTTCCTTCTGGTTTGATAAGAATCATGAAGATATTACCATATGTCCAAACAGGCTAATCTGGAATCACCAGAATAGAAAGTGGGATAGCTTCTTCCTCATAACTCCTATGAGATTTATTGAACTTCCTGGTCATTCTAAACTGATTAATGGTTTCAAATCAAGCTTCTTACATCTTTTTTCCTTCTGGTCTGATAAAAATCTTAAAGATATTGCCATATGTCCCAACAGGCCAATCTGGAATCACCTGAATAGAAAGTGGGATAGCTTTTTCCTCATAACTCCTATGAGATATATACAACTTCCTTGTGATTCTACACTGATTAAAGGTTCCAGATTAAATTTATTACATCTTGGTTCCTTCTGGTTTGATAAGAAGCATGAAGATATTGCTATATGTCTGAACAGGCTAATCTTGAATCACCTGAATAGAAAGTGGGATAGCTTCTTCCTCGTAACTCCTAAGAGATTTATTCAACTTCCTGGTGATTCTAAACTGATTAATGGTTTAAAATTAAGATTCTTACATCTTGTTTACTTCTGTTTTGATAAGAGTCATTAATTGCCATATGTCCGAACAGGCTAATCTGGAATCACCTGAATAGAAAGTGGGATAGCTTCGTCCTCGTAACTCCTATGAGATTTATTCAACTTCCTGGTGATTCTACACTGATTAAAGGTTCCAAATTAAATTTATTACATATTGGTTCCTTCTGGTTTAATAAGAATCATGAAGATATTGCCATATGTCTGAACAGGCTAATCTTGAATCACCTGAATAGAAAGTTGGATAGTTTCTTCCTCGTAACTCCTATGAGATTTATTCAACTTCCTAGTGATTCTAAACTGATTAATAGTTTCAAATCAAGATTCTTATATCTTGGTTACTTATGGTTTGATAAGAATCATGAAGATATTGACATATGTCCGAACAGGTTAATCCAGAATCTCCTGAAAAAAAAAGTGGGATAGCTTCTTCCTCGTAACTCCTATGAGATTTATTAAACTTCCTGGTGTTTCTACACTGATTAAAGGTTCCCAATTAAATTTATTACATCTTGTTTCCTTCTGGTTTGATAAGAATCATGAAGATATTGCCATATTTCTGAACAGGCTAATCTTCAATCACCTGAATAGAAAATGGGATAGCTTCTTCCTTGTAACTCCTATGAGATTTATTTAACTTCATGGTGATTTTTAAATGATTAATGGTTTCAAATCAAGATTCTTACATCTTTGTTCCTTCTGGTTTGATAAGAATCATGAAAATATTACGATATGTCCGAACATGCTAATCTGGAATGACCAGAATAGAAAGTGGGATAGCTTCTTCCTCATAACTCCTATGAGATTTATTCAACTTCCTGGCGATTCTAAACTGATTAATGGTTTCAAATCAAGCTTCTTACATTTTTTTTCCTTCTGGTTTGATAAGAATCATGAAGATATTACCATATGTCCGAACATGCTAATCTGGAATGACCTGAATAGAAAGTGGGATAGCTTCTTCCTCATAACTCCTATGAGATTTATTCAAATTCCTGATGATTCTAAACTGATTAATGGTTTCAAATCAAGCTTCTTACATCTTTGTTCGTTCTGGTTTGATAAGAATCATGAAGATATTACGATATGTCCGAACAGGCTAATCTGGAATCACCTGAATAGAAAGTGGGATAGTTTCTTCCTCATAACTCCTATGAGATTTATTGAACTTCCTGGTGATTCTAAACTGATTAATGGTTTCAAATCAAGCTTCTTACATTTTTTTCCTTCTGGTTTGATAAGAATCATGAAGATATTACCATATGTCCGAACATGCTAATCTGGAATGACCTGAATAGAAAGTGGGATAGCTTCTTCCTCATAACTCCTATGAGATTTATTCAAATTCCTGATGATTCTAAACTGATTAATGGTTTCAAATCAAGCTTCTTACATCTTTGTTCGTTCTGGTTTGATAAGAATCATGAAGATATTACGATATGTCCGAACAGGCTAATCTGGAATCACCTGAATAGAAAGTGGGATACTTTCTTCCTCATAACTCCTATGAGATTTATTCAACTTCCTGGTGATTCTAAACTGATTAATGGTTTCAAATCAAGCTTCTTACATCTTTGTTCCTTCTGGTTTGATAAGAATCATGAAGATATTATGATATGTCCGAACATGCTAATCTGGAATGACCTGAATAGAAAGTGGGATAGCTTCTTCCTCATAACTCCTATGAGATTTATTGAACTTCCTGGTTATTCTAAACTGATTAATGTTTTCAAATCAAGCTTCTTACATTTTTTTTCCTTGTGGTTTGATAAGAATCATGAAGATATTACCATATGTCCGAACATGCTAATCTGGAATGACCTGAATAGAAAGTGGGATAGCTTCTTCCTCATAACTCCTATGAGATTTATTCAAATTCCTGATGATTCTAAACTGATTAATGGTTTCAAATCAAGCTTCTTACATCTTTGTTCGTTCTGGTTTGATAAGAATCATGAAGATATTACGATATGTCCGAACAGGCTAATCTGGAATCACCTGAATAGAAAGTGGGATAGTTTCTTCCTCATAACTCCTATGAGATTTATTGAACTTCCTGGTGATTCTAAACTGATTAATGGTTTCAAATCAAGCTTCTTACATTTTTTTCCTTATGGTTTGATAAGAATCATGAAGATATTACCATATGTCCGAACATGCTAATCTGGAATGACCTGAATAGAAAGTGGGATAGCTTCTTCCTCATAACTCCTATGAGATTTATTCAAATTCCTGATGATTCTAAACTGATTAATGGTTTCAAATCAAGCTTCTTACATCTTTGTTCGTTCTGGTTTGATAAGAATCATGAAGATATTACGATATGTCCGAACAGGCTAATCTGGAATCACCTGAATAGAAAGTGGGATACTTTCTTCCTCATAACTCCTATGAGATTTATTGAACTTCCTGGTGATTCTAAACTGATTAATGGTTTCAAATCAAGCTTCTTACATTTTTTTTCCTTCTGGTTTGATAAGAATCATAAAGATATTACCATATGTCAGAAGAGGCTAATCTGGAATCACCTGAATAGAAAGTGGGATAGCTTCTTCCTCATAACTCCTATGAGATTTATTCAATTTCCTGGTGATTCTACATTTATTAGTGGTTTGAGATCAAGCTTCTTACATCTTGGTTCCTTCTGGTTTGATAAGAATCATGAAGATATTTCCATATCTCCGAACATACCAATTTGGAATCACCTGAATAGAAAGTGGGATATCTTCATCCTCATATCTCCTATGAGATTTATTCAACTTCCTGGTGATTCTAAAATGATTAATGGTTTCAAATCAAGCTTCTTACATCTTTGTTCCTTCTGGTTTGATAAGAATCATGAAGATATTATGATATGTCCGAACATGCTAATCTGGAATGACCTGAATAGAAAGTGGGATAGCTTCTTCCTCATAACTCCTATGAGATTTATTGAACTTCCTGGTGATTCTAAACTGATTAATGGTTTCAAATCAAGCTTCTTACATTTTTTTTCCTTCTGGTTTGATAAGAATCATGAAGATATTTCCATATCTCCGAACATAAAATTTGGAATCACCTGAATAGAAAGTGGGATAGCTTCATCCTCATAACTCCTATGAGATTTATTCAACTTCCTGGTGATTCTAAACTGATTAATGGTTTCAAATCAAGCTTCTTACATCTTTGTTCCTTCTGGTTTGATAAGAATCATGAAGATATTATGATATGTCCGAACATGCTAATCTGGAATGACCTGAATAGAAAGTGGGATAGCTTCTTCCTCATAACTCCTATGAGATTTATTGAACTTCCTGGTTATTCTAAACTGATTAATGTTTTCAAATCAAGCTTCTTACATTTTTTTTCCTTGTGGTTTGATAAGAATCATGAAGATATTACCATATGTCCGAATAGGCTAAACTGGAATCACCAGAATTGAAAGTGGGATAGCTTCTTCCCCATAACTCCTATGAGATTTATTGAACTTCCTGGTGATTCTAAACTGATTAATGGTTTCAAATCAAGCTTCTTACATTTTTTTTCCTTTTGGTTTGATAAGAATCATGAAGATATTACCATATGTCCGAACATACCAATTTGGAATCACCTGAATAGAAAGTGGGATATCTTCATCCTCATATCTCCTATGAGATTTATTTAACTTCATGGTGATTTTTAAATGATTAATGGTTTCAAATCAAGCTTCTTACATCTTTGTTCCTTCTGGTTTGATAAGAATCATGAAAATATTACGATATGTCCGAACATGCTAATCTGGAATGACCTGAATAGAAAGTGGGATAGCTTCTTCCTCATAACTCCTATGAGATTTATTGAACTTCCTGGTTATTCTAAACTGATTAATGGTTTCAAATCAAGCTTCTTACATTTTTTTTCTTCTGGTTTGATAAGAATCATGAAGATATTTCCATATGTCCGAACAGGCTAATCTGGAATCACCAGAATAGAAAGTGGGATAGCTTCTTCCTCATAACTCCTATGAGATTTATTCAACTTCCTGGCGATTCTAAACTGATTAATGGTTTCAAATCAAGCTTCTTACATTTTTTTTCCTTCTGGTTTGATAAGAATCATGAAGATATTACCATATGTCCGAACATGCTAATCTGGAATGACCTGAATAGAAAGTGGGATAGCTTCTTCCTCATAACTCCTATGAGATTTATTCAAATTCCTGATGATTCTAAACTGATTAATGGTTTCAAATCAAGCTTCTTACATCTTTGTTCGTTCTGGTTTGATAAGAATCATGAAGATATTACGATATGTCCGAACAGGCTAATCTGGAATCACCTGAATAGAAAGTGGGATAGTTTCTTCCTCATAACTCCTATGAGATTTATTGAACTTCCTGGTGATTCTAAACTGATTAATGGTTTCAAATCAAGCTTCTTACATTTTTTTCCTTCTGGTTTGATAAGAATCATGAAGATATTACCATATGTCCGAACATGCTAATTTGGAATGACCTGAATAGAAAGTGGGATAGCTTCTTCCTCATAACTCCTATGAGATTTATTCAAATTTCTGATGATTCTAAACTGATTAATGGTTTCAAATCAAGCTTCTTACATCTTTGTTCGTTCTGGTTTGATAAGAATCATGAAGATATTACGATATGTCCGAACAGGCTAATTTGGAATCACCTGAATAGAAAGTGGGATACTTTCTTCCTCATAACTCCTATGAGATTTATTGAACTTCCTGGTGATTCTAAACTGATTAATGGTTTCAAATCAAGCTTCTTACATTTTTTTTCCTTCTGGTTTGATAAGAATCATAAAGATATTACCATATGTCAGAAGAGGCTAATCTGGAATCACCTGAATAGAAAGTGGGATAGCTTCTTCCTCATAACTCCTATGAGATTTATTAAATTTCCTGGTGATTCTACATTTATTAGTGGTTTGAGATCAAGCTTCTTACATCTTGGTTCCTTCTGGTTTGATAAGAATCATGAAGATATTTCCATATCTCCGAACATACCAATTTGGAATCACCTGAATAGAAAGTGGGATTTCTTCATCCTCATATCTCCTATGAGATTTATTCAACTTCCTGGTGATTCTAAAATGATTAATGGTTTCAAATCAAGCTTCTTACATCTTTGTTCCTTCTGGTTTGATAAGAATCATGAAGATATTATGATATGTCCGAACATGCTAATCTGGAATGACCTGAATAGAAAGTGGGATAGCTTCTTCCTCATAACTCCTATGAGATTTATTGAACTTCTTGGTGATTCTAAACTGATTAATGGTTTCAAATCAAGCTTCTTACATTTTTTTTCCTTCTGGTTTGATAAGAATCATGAAGATATTTCCATATCTCCGAACATACCAATTTGGAATCACCTGAATAGAAAGTGGGATAGCTTCATCCTCATAACTCCTATGAGATTTATTCAACTTCCTGGTGATTCTAAACTGATTAATGGTTTCAAATCAAGCTTCTTACATCTTTGTTCCTTCTGGTTTGATAAGAATCATGAAGATATTATGATATGTCCGAACATGCTAATCTGGAATGACCTGAATAGAAAGTGGGATAGCTTCTTCCTCATAACTCCTATGAGATTTATTGAACTTCCTGGTTATTCTAAACTGATTAGTGTTTTCAAATCAAGCTTCTTACATTTTTTTTCCTTGTGGTTTGATAAGAATCATGAAGATATTACCATATGTCCGAATAGGCTAATCTGGAATCACCAGAATTGAAAGTGGGATAGCTTCTTCCCCATAACTCCTATGAGATTTATTGAACTTCCTGGTGATTCTAAACTGATTAATGGTTTCAAATCAAGCTTCTTACATTTTTTTCCTTCTGGTTTGATAAGAATCATGAAGATATTACCATATGTCCGAACATGCTAATCTGGAATGACCTGAATAGAAAGTGGGATAGCTTCTTCCTCATAACTCCTATCAGATTTATTCAACTTCCTGATGATTCTAAACTGATTAATGGTTTCAAATCAAGCTTCTTGCATCTTTGTTCCTTCTGGTTTGATAAGAATCATGAAGATATTACGATATGTCCGAACATGCTAATCTGGAATCACCTGAATAGAAAGTGGGATAGCTTCTTCCTCATAACTCCTATGAGATTTATTGAACTTCCTGGTGATTCTAACTGATTAATGGTTTCAAATCAAGCTTCTTACATTTTTTTCCTTCTGGTTTGATAAGAATCATGAAGATATTACCATATGTCGGAACATGCTAATCTGGAATCACCTGAATAGAAAGTGGGATAGCTTCTTCCTCATAACTCCTATGAGATTTATTAAACTTCCTGGTGATTCTACACTGATTAAAGGTTCCAAATTAAATTTATTACATCTTGTTTCCTTCTTGTTTGATAAGAATCATGAAGATATTGCCATATGTCTGAACAGGCTAATCTTGAATCACCTGAATAGAACGTGGGATAGCTTCTTCCTCGTAGTTTCTATGAGATTTATTCAACTTCCTGGTGATTCTAAACTGATTAATGGTTTAAAATCAAGATTCTTACATCTTGGTTACTTCTGGTTTGATAAGAATCATGAAGATATTGCCATATGTCCAAACAGGCTAATCCGGAATCACCTGAATAAAAAGTGGGATAGCTTCTTCCTCGTAACTTCTATGAGATTTATTCAACTTTCTGGTTATTCTAAATTGATTAATGGTTTCGAATTAAATTTATTACATCTTGGTTCCTTCTGGTTTGATAAGAATCATGAAGATATTACGATATGTCCGAACAGGCTAATCTGGAATCACCTGAATAGAAAGTGGGATAGTTTCTTCCTTATAACTCCTATGAGATTTATTGAACTTCCCGGTGATTCTAAACTGATTAATGGTTTCAAATCAAGCTTCTTACATTTTTTTTCCTTCTGGTTTGATAAGAATCATGAAGATATTACCATATGTCCGAATATGCTAATCTGGAATGACCTGAATAGAAAGTGGGATAGCTTCTTCCTCATAACTCCTATGAGATTTATTCAAATTCCTGATGATTCTAAACTGATTAATGGTTTCAAATCAAGCTTCTTACATCTTTGTTCGTTCTGGTTTGATAAGAATCATGAAGATATTACGATATGTCCGAACAGGCTAATCTGGAATCACCTGAATAGAAAGTGGGAGACTTTCTTCCTCATAACTCCTATGAGATTTATTGAACTTCCTGGTGATTCTAAACTGATTAATGGTTTCAAATCAAGCTTCTTACAATTTTTTTCCTTCTGGTTTGATAAGAATCATGAAGATATTACCATATGTCAGAAGAGGCTAATCTGGAATCACCTGAATAGAAAGTGGGATAGCTTCTTCCTCATAACTCCTATGAGATTTATTCAATTTCCTGGTGATTCTACATTTATTAGTGGTTTGAGATCAAGCTTCTTACACCTTGGTTCCTTCTGGTTTGATAAGAATCATGAAGATATTTCCATATCTCCGAACATACCAATTTGGAATCACCTGAATAGAAAGTGGGATAGCTTCATCCTCATAACTCCTATGAGATTTATTCAACTTCCTGGTGATTCTAAAATGATTAATGGTTTCAAATCAAGCTTCTTACATCTTTGTTCCTTCTGGTTTGATAAGAATCATGAAGATATTATGATATGTCCGAACATGCTAATCTGGAATGACCTGAATAAAAAGTGGGATATCTTCTTCCTCATAACTCCTATGAGATTTATTGAACTTCCTGGTTATTCTAAACTGATTAATGTTTTCAAATCAAGCTTCTTACATTTTTTTTCCTTGTGGTTTGATAAGAATCATGAAGATATTACCATATGTCCGAATAGGCTAATCTGGAATCACCAGAATTGAAAGTGGGATAGCTTCTTCCCCATAACTCCTATGAGATTTATTGAACTTCCTGGTGATTCTAAACTGATTAATGGTTTCAAATCAAGCTTCTTACATTTTTTTTCCCTCTGGTTTGATAAGAATCATGAAGATATTACCATATGTCCGAACATGCTAATCTGGAATGACCTGAATAGAAAGTGGGATAGCTTCTTCCTCATAACTCCTATGAGATTTATTCAACTTCCTGATGATTCTAAACTGATTAATGGTTTCAAATCAAGCTTCTTACATCTTTGTTCCTTCTGGTTTGATAAGAATCATGAAGATATTATGATATGTCCGAACAGGCTAATCTGGAAACACCTGAATAGAAAGTGGGATAGCTTCTTCCTCATAACTCCTATGAGATTTATTGAACTTCCTGGTGATTCTAAACTTATTAATGGTTTCAAATCAAGCTTCTTACATTTTTTTTCCTTCTGGTTTGATAAGAATCATGAAGATATTACCATATGTCCGAACATGCTAATCTGGAATGACCTGAATAGAAAGTGGGATAGCTTCTTCCTCATAACTCCTATGAGATTTATTCAAATTCCGGATGATTCTAAACTGATTAATGGTTTCAAATCAAGCTTCTTTCATCTTTGTTCGTTCTGGTTTGATAAGAATCATGAAGATATTACGATATGTCCGAACAGGCTAATCTGGAATCACCTGAATAGAAAGTGGGATACTTTCTTCCTCATAACTCCTATGAGATTTATTGAACTTCCTGGTGATTTTAAACTGATTAATGGTTTCAAATCAAGCTTCTTACATTTTTTTTCCTTCTGGTTTGATAAGAATCATGAAGATATTACCATATGTCAGAAGAGGCTAATCTGGAATCACCTGAATAGAAAGTGGGATATCTTCTCCCTCATAACTCCTATGAGATTTATTCAATTTCCTGGTGATTCTACATTTATTAGTGGTTTGAGATCAAGCTTCTTACATCTTGGTTCCTTCTGGTTTGATAAGAATCATGAAGATATTTCCATATCTCCGAACATACCAATTTGGAATCACCTGAATAGAAAGTGGGATAGCTTCATCCTCATAACTCCTATGAGATTTATTCAACTTCCTGGTGATTCTAAAATGATTAATGGTTTCAAATCAAGCTTCTTACATCTTTTTCCTTCTGGTTTGATAAGAATCATGAAGATATTATGATATGTCCGAACATGCTAATCTGGAATGACCTGAATAGAAAGTGGGATAGCTTCTTCCTCATAACTCCTATGAGATTTATTGAACTTCCGGGTTATTCTAAACTGATTAATGTTTTCAAATCAAGCTTCTTACATTTTTTTTCCTTGTGGTTTGATAAGAATCATGAAGATATTACCATATGTCCGAATAGGCTAATCTGGAATCACCAGAATTGAAAGTGGGATAGCTTCTTCCCCATAACTCCTATGAGATTTATTGAACTTCCTGGTGATTCTAAACTGATTAATGGTTTCAAATCAAGCTTCTTACATTTTTTTCCTTCTGGTTTGATAAGAATCATGAAGATATTACCATATGTCCGAACATGCTAATCTGGAATGACCTGAATAGAAAGTGGGATAGCTTCTTCCTCATAACTCCTATGAGATTTATTCAACTTCCTGATGATTCTAAACTGATTAATGGTTTCAAATCAAGCTTCTTACATCTTTGTTCCTTCTGGTTTGATAAGAATCATGAAGATATTACGATATGTCCGAACAGGCTAATCTGGAATCACCTGAATAGAAAGTGGGATAGCTTCTTCCTCATAACTCCTATGAGATTTATTGAACTTCCTGGTGATTCTAAACTGATTAATGGTTTCAAATCAAGCTTCTTACATTTTTTTTCCTTCTGGTTTGATAAGAATCATGAAGATATTACCATATGTCCGAACAGGCTAATCTGGAATCACCTGAATAGAAAGTGGGATAGCTTCTTCCTCATAACTCCTATGAGATTTATTAAACTTCCTGGTGATTCTACACTGATTAAAGGTTCCAAATTAAATTTATTACATCTTGTTTCCTTCTTGTTTGATAAGAATCATGAAGATATTGCCATATGTCTGAGCAGGCTAATCTTGAATCACCTGAATAGAAAGTGGGATAGCTTCTTCCTCGTAGTTTCTATGAGATTTATTTAACTTCCTGGTGATTCTAAACTGATTAATGGTTTAAAATCAAGATTCTTACATCTTGGTTACTTCTGGTTTGATAAGAATCATGAAGATATTGCCATATGTCCAAACAGGCTAATCCAGAATCACCTGAATAAAAAGTGGGATAGCTTCTTCCTCGTAACTTCTATGAGATTTATTCAACTTTCTGGTTATTCTAAATTGATTAATGGTTTCGAATTAAATTTAATACATCTTGGTTCCTTCTGGTTTGATAAGAATCATGAAGATATTGCAATATGTCTGAACATGCTAATCTTGAATCACCTGAATAGAAAATAGGATAGCTTCTTACTTGTAACTCCGATGAGATTTATTCAACTTCATGGTGATTTTTAACTGATTAATGGTTTCAAATCAAGCTTCTTACCTCTTGGTTCGGTCTGGTTTGATAAGAATTATGAAGATATTGTCATATGTCCGAACAGGCTAATCTGGAATCACCTGAATAGAAAGTGGGATAGCTTCTTCCTCATAACTCCTATGAGATTTATTCAACTTCCTGGTGATTCTACATTGATTAATGGTTTGAGATCAAGCTTCTTACATCTTGGTTCCATCTGGTTTGATAAGAATCGTGAAGATATTTCCAAATCTTCGAACAGACCAATTTGGAATCACCTGAATAGAAAGTGTGATAGCTTCTTCCTCATAACTCTTATGAGATTTATTCAACTTCCTGGTGATTCTACATTGATTAATGGTTTGAGATCAAGCTTCTTACATCTTGGTTCCTTCTGGTTTGATAAGAATCATGAAGATATTTCCATATCTCCGAACAGACCAATTTGGAATCACCAGAATAGAAAGTGGGATAGCTTCTTCCTCATAACTCCTATGAGATTTATTCAACTTCCTGGTGATTCTAAAATGATTAATGGTTTCAAATACAGCATCTTACATCTTTGTTCCTTCTGGTTTGATAAGTATCATGAAGATATTACGATATGTCCGAACATGCTAATCTGGAATGACCTGAATAGAAAGTGGGATAGCTTCTTCCTCATAACTCCTATGAGATTTATTGAACTTCCTGGTTATTCTAAACTGATTAATGGTTTCAAATCAATCTTCTTACATTTTTTTTCCTTCTGGTTTGATAAGAATCATTAAGATATTACCATATGTCCGAACATTCTAATCTGGAATCACCTGAATAGAAAGTGGGATAGCTTCTTCCTCATAACTCCTATGAGATTTATTCAACTTCCTGGTGATTCTAAACCGATTAATGGTTTCAAATCAAGCTTCTTACATATTTTTTCATTCTGGTCTGATAAGAATCTTGAAGATATTTCCATATGTCCCAACAGGCCAATCTGGAATCACCTGAATAGAAAGTGGGATAGCTTTTTCCTCATAACTCCTATGAGATTTATTCAACTTCCTGGTGATTCTACACTGATTAAAGGTTCCAAATTAAACTTATTTCATCTTGGTTCCTTCTGGTTTGATAAGAATCATGAAGATATTGTCATATGTCTGAACCGGCTAATCTTGAATCACCTGAATAGAAAGTGGGATAGCTTCTTCCTCGTAACTCCTTTGAGATTTATTCAAATTTCTGGTGATTCTAAACCGATTAATGGTTTCAAATCAAGCTTCTTACATATTTTTTCCTTCTGGTTTGATAAGAATCATGAAGATATTACGATATGCCCGAACATGCTAATCTTGAATCACCTGAATAAAAAATGGGATAGCTTCTTTCTCATAACTCCTATGAGATTTATTGAACTTCCTGGTGATTCTAAACTGATTAATGGTTTCAAACAAGCTTCTTACATCTTTGTTCCTTCCGGTTTGATAAGAACCTTGAAGATATTGCCATATGTCCCAATATGCCAATCGGGAATCACCTGAATAGAAAGTAGGATAGCTTTTTCCTCATAACTCCTATGAGATTTATTCAAGTTCCTGGTGATTCTAAACTGATTAATGGTTTCAAATCAAGCTTCTTACATTTATTTTTCCTTCTGGTTTGATAAGAATCATGAAGATATTACCATATGTCCGAACAGGCTAATCTGGAATCACCTGAATAGAAAGTGGGATAGCTTCTTCCTCATAACTCCTATGAGATTTATTCAACTTCCTGGTGATTCTAAACTGATTAATGGTTTCAAATCAAGCTTCTTACATTTTTTTCCTTCTGGTTTGATAAGAATCATGAAGATATTACTACTATGAGATTTATTAAACTTCCTGGTGATTCTACACTGATTAAAGGTTCCAAATTAAATTTATTACATCTTGTTTCCTTCTGGTTTGATAAGAATCATGAAGATATTGCCATATGTCTGAACAAGCTAATCTTGAATCACCTGAATAGAAAGTGGGATAGCTTCTTACTGATTAATGGTTTAAAATCAAGATTCTTACATCTTGGTTAGTTCTGGTTTGATAAGAATCATGAAGATATTGCCATATGTCCGAACAGGCTAATCTGGAATCACCTGAATAGAAAGTGGGATAGCTTCTTCCTCATAACTCCTATGAGATTTATTCAACTTCCTGGTGATTCTACATTGATTAATGGTTTGCGATCAAGCTTCTTACATCTTGGTTCCTTCTGGTTTGATAAGAATCATGAAGATATTTCCAAATCTCCGAACAGACCAATTTGGAATCACCTGAATAGAAAGTGTGATAGCTTCTTCCTCATAACTCCTATGAGATTTATTCAACTTCCTGGTGATTCTACATTGATTAATGGTTTGAGATCAAGCTTCTTACATCTTGGTTCCTTCTGGTTTGATAAGAATCATGAAGATATTTCCATATCTCCGAACAGACCAATTTGGAATCACCTGAATAGAAAGTGGGATAGCTTCTTCCTCATAACTCCTATGAGATTTATTCAACTTCCTGGTGATTCTAAAATGATTAATGGTTTCAAATACAGCATCTTACATCTTTGTTCCTTCTGGTTTGATAAGTATCATGAAGATATTACGATATGTCCGAACATGCTAATCTGGAATGACCTGTATAGAAAGTGGGATAGCTTCTTCCTCATAACTCCTATGAGATTTATTGAACTTCCTGGTTATTCTAAACTGATTAATGGTTTCAAATCAAGCTTCTTACATTTTTTTTCCTTCTGGTTTGATAAGAATCATTAAGATATTACCATATGTCCGAACATGCTAATCTGGAATCACCTGAATAGAAAGTGGGATAGCTTCTTCCTCATAACTCCTATGAGATTTATTGAACTTCCTGGTGATTCTAAACCGATTAATGGTTTCAAATCAAGCTTCTTACATATTTTTTCCTTCTGGTCTGATAAGAATCTTGAAAATATTTCCATATGTCCCAACAGGCCAATCTGGAATCAACTGAATAGAAAGTGGGATAGCTTCTTCCTCGTAACTCCTATGAGATTTATTAAACTTCCTGGTGATTCTACACTGATTAAAGGTTCCAAATTAAATTTATTACATCTTGCTTCCTTCTGGTTTGATAAGAATCATGAAGATATTGTCATATGTCTGAACAGGCTAATCTTGAATCACCTGAATAGAAAGTGGGATAGCTTCTTCCTCGTAACTCCTATGAGATTTATTCAAATTTCTGGTGATTCTAAACTGATTAATGGTTTCAAATCAAGATTCTTACATCTTGGTTACTTCTGGTTTGATAAGAATCATGAAGATATTGCCATATGTCCGAACAGGCTAATCCGGAATCACCTGAATAAAAAGTGGGATAGCTTCTTCCTCGTAACTTCTATGAGATTTATTCAAGTTTCTGGTGATTCTAAACTGATTAATGGTTTCAAATTAAATTTATTACATCTTGGTTCCTTCTGGTTTGATAAGAATCCTGAAGATATTACCATATGTCTGAACATGCTAATCTTGAATCACCTGAATAGAAAATGGGATAGCTTCTTCCTTGCAACTTCTATGAGATTTATTCAACTTCATGGTGATTTTTAACTGATTAATGGTTTCAAATCAAGCTTCTTGGTTCGTTCTGGTTTGATAAGAATTATGAAGATATTGTCATATGTCCGAACAGGCTAATATGGGATCACCTGAATAGAAAGTGGGATAGCTTCTTCCTCATAACTCCTATGAGATTTATTCAACTTCCTGGTGATTCTTAAATGATTAATGGTTTCAAATACAGCATCTTACATCTTTGTTCCTTCTCGTTTGATAAAAACCATGAAGATATTACGATATGTCCGAACATGCTAATCTGGAATCACCTGAATAGAAAGTGGGATAGCTTCTTACTCATAACTCCTATGAGATTTATTGAACTTCCTGGTTATTCTAAACTGATTAATGGTTTCAAATCAAGCTTCTTACATTTTTTTTCCTTCTGGTTTGATAAGAATCATGAAGATATTACGATATGTCCGAACAGGCTAATCTTGAATCACCTGAATAGAAAATGGGATAGCTTCTTCCTCATAACTCCTATGATATTTATTCAACTTCCTGGTGATTCTACTTTGATTAATGGTTTGAGATCAAGCTTCTTACATCTTGGTTCCTTCTGGTTTGATAAGAATCCTGAAGATATTACCATATGTCCGAACAGGCTAACCTGGAATCATCTGAATATAAGGTGGGATAGCTTCTTTCTCATAACTCCTATGAGATTTATTGAACTTCCTGGTGATTCTAAGCCGATTAATGGTTTCAAATCAAGCTTCTTACATCTTTGTTCCTTCTGGTTTGATAAGAATCATGAAGATATTACCATATGTCCGAACATGCTAATCTGGAATCACTTGAATAGAAAGTGGGATAGCTTCTTCCTCATAACTCCTATGAGATTTATTGAACTTCCTGGTGATTCTATACTGATTAATGGTTTCAAACAATCTTCTTACATCTTTGTTCCTTCTGGTTTGATAAGAATCTTGAAGATATTGCCATATGTCCCAATATGCCAATCGGGAATCACCTGAATAGAAAGTAGGATAGCTTTTTACTCATAACTTCTATGAGATTTATTCAAGTTCCTGGTGATTCTACACTGATTAAAGGTTACAAATTAAATTTATTACATCTTGGTTCCTTCTGGTTTGATAAGAATCATGAAGATATTGCCATATGTCTGAACATGCTAAACTTCAATCACCTGAATAGAAAATGGGATAGCTTCTTCCTTGTAACTCCTATGAGATTTATTCAACTTCATGGTGATTTTTAACTGATTAATAATTTCAAATCAAGCTTCTTACCTCTTGGTTCTTTCTGGTTTGATAAGAATTATGAAGATATTGCCATATGTCCAAACATGCTAATCTGTAATCACCTGAATAGAAAGTGGGATAGCTTCTTCCTCATAACTCCTATGAGATTTATTCAACTTTATGGTGATTCTAAACTGATTAATGGTTTGAGATCAAGATTCTTACATCTTGGTTCCTTCTGGTTTGATAAGAATCATGAAGATATTTCCATATCTCCGAATAGACCAATTTGGAATCACCTGAATATAAAGTGGGATAGCTTCTTCTTCATAACTCCTATGAGATTTATTCAATTTCCTGGTGATTCTAAGCTGATTAATGGTTTGAGATCAAGCTTCTTACGTCTTGGTTCCTTCTGGTTTGATAAGAATCATGAAGATATTTCCATATCTATGAACATACCAATTTGGAATCACCTGAATAGAAAGTGGGATAGCTTCTTCCTCATAACTCCTATGGGATTTATTCAACTTCCTGGTGATTCTACATTGATTAATGGTTTGAGATCAAGCTTCTTACATCTTGGTTCCTTCTGGTTTGATAAGAATCATGAAGATATTTCCATATCTCCGAACAGAACAATTTGGAATCACCTTAATAGAAAGTGGGATAGCTTCTTCCTCATAACTCCTATGATATTTATTCAACTTCCTGGTGATTCTACATTGATTAATGGTTTGAGATCAAGCTTCTTACATCTTGGTTCCTTCTGGTTTGATAAGAATCATGAAGATATTTTCATATCTCCGAACAAACCAATTTGGAATCACCTGAATAGAAAGTGGGATAGCTTCTTTCTCATAACTCCTATGAGATTTATTCAACTTCCTGGTGATTCTAAACTGATTAATGGTTTCAAATCAAGCTTCTTACATCTTTGTTCCTTCTGGTTTGATAAGAATCATCAAGACATTACGATATGTCCGAACAGGCTAATCTGGAATCACCTGAATAGAAAGTGGGATAGCTTCTTCCTCATAACTCCTATTAGATTTATTGAACTTCCTGGTGATTCTAAACTGATTAATGGTTTCAAATCAAGCTTCTTACATTTTTTTTTCCTTCTGGTTTGATAAGAATCATGAAGATATTACCATATGTCCGAACAGGCTAATCTGGAATCACCTGAATAGAAAGTGGGATAGCTTCTTCCTCATAACTCCTATGAGATTTATTAAACTTCCTGGTGATTCTACACTGATTAAAGGTTCCAAATTAAATTTATTACATCTTGTTTCCTTCTGGTTTGATAAGAATCATGAAGATATTGCCATATGTCTGAACAGGCTAATCTTGAATCACCTGAATAGAAAGTGGGATAGCTTCTTCCTCGTAGTTCCTATGAGATTTATTCAACTTCCTGGTGATTCTAAACTGATTAATGGTTTAAAATCAAGATTCTTACATCTTGGTTACTTCTGGTTTGATAAGAATCATGAAGATATTGCCATATGTCCAAATAGGCTAATCCAGAATCACCTGAATAAAAAGTGGGATAGCTTCTTCCTCGTAACTTCTATGAGATTTATTCAAGTTTCTGGTGATTCTAAATTGATTAATGGTTTCGAATTAAATTTATTACATCTTGGTTCCTTCTGGTTTGATAAGAATCATGAAGATATTGCAATATGTCTGAACATGCTAATCTTGAATCACCTGAATAGAAAATAGGATAGCTTCTTACTTGTAACTCCTATGAGATTTATTCAAATTCATGGTGATTTTTAACTGATTAATGGTTTCAAATCAAGCTTCTTACCTCTTGGTTGGTTCTGGTTTGATAAGAATTATGAAGATATTGCCATATGTCCGAACAGGCTAATCTGGAATCACCTGAATAGAAAGTGGGATAGCTTCTTCCTCATAACTCCTATGCGATTTATTCAACTTCCTGGTGATTGTACACTGATTAATTGTTTGAGATCAAGCTTCTTACATCTTGGTTCCTTCTGGTTTGATAAGAATCATGAAGATATTTCGATATCTCCGAATAGGCCAATTTTGAATCACCTAAATAGAAAGTGGGATAGCTTCTTCCTCATAACTCCTATGAGATTTATTCAACTTCCTGGTGATTCTACATTGATTAATGGTTTGAGATCAAGCTTCTTACATCTTGGTTCCTTCTGGTTTGATAAGAATCATGAAGATATTTCCATATCTCCGAACATACCAATTTGGAATCACCTGAATAGAAAGTGGGATAGCTTCTTCCTCATAAATTCTATGAGATTTATTCAACTTCCTGGTGATTCTACATTGATTAATGGTTTGAGATCAAGCTTCTTACGTCTTGGTTCCTTCTGGCTTGATAAGAATCATGAAGATATTTCCATATCTATGAACATACCAATTTGGAATCACCTGAATAGAAAGTGGGATAGCTTCTTCCTCATAACTCCTATGAGATTTATTCAACTTCCGGGTGATTCTACATTGATTAATGGTTTGAGATCAAGCTTCTTACATCTTGGTTCCTTCTGGTTTGATAAGAATCATGAAGATATTTTCATATCTCCGAACAAACCAATTTGGAATCACCTGAATAGAAAGTGGGATAGCTTCTTTCTCATAACTCCTATGAGATTTATTCAACTTCCTGGTGATTCTAAACTGATTAATGGTTTCAAATCAAGCTTCTTACATCTTTGTTCCATCTGGTTTGATAAGAATCATGAAGATATTACGATATGTCCGAACAGGCTAATCTGGAATCACCGTAATAGAAAGTGGGATAGCTTCTTCCTCATAACTCCTATGAGATTTATTGAACTTCCTGGTGATTCTAAACTGATTAATGGTTTCAAATCAAGCTTCTTACATTTTTTTTTCCTTCTGGTTTGGAATCACCTGAATAGAAAGTGGGATAGCTTCTTCCTCATAACTCCTATGCGATTTATTCAACTTCCTGGTGATTGTACACTGATTAATGGTTTGAGATCAAGCTTCTTACATCTTGGTTCCTTCTGGTTTGATAAGAATCATGAAGATATTTCGATATCTCCGAACAGGCCAATTTTGAATCACCTAAATAGAAAGTGGGATAGCTTCTTCCTCATAACTCCTATGAGATTTATTCATCTTGCTGGTGATTCTACATTGATTAATGGTTTGAGATCAAGCTTCTTACATCTTGGTTCCTTCTGGTTTGATAAGAATCATGAAGATATTTCCATATCTCCGAACAGACCAATTTGGAATCACCTGAATAGAAAGTGGGATAGCTTCTTCCTCATAACTCCTATGAGATTTATTCAACTTCCTGGTGATTCTAAAATAATTAATGGTTTCAAATCAAGCTTCTTACATCTTTGTTCCTTCTGGTTTGATAAGAATCATGAAGATATTACGATATGTCCGAACATGCTAATCTGGAATCACCTGAATAGAAAGTGGGATAGCTTCTTCCTCATAACTCCTATGAGATTTATTGAACTTCCTGGTGATTGTAAACTGATTAATGGTTTCAACTCAAACATCTTACATTTTGTTTCCATCTGGTTTGATAAGAATCATGAAGATATTTCCATATCTCCGAACAGAACAATTTGGAATCACCTGAATAGAAAGTGGGAGAGCTTCTTCCTCATAACTCCTATGATATTTATTCAACTTCCTGGTGATTCTACTTTGATTAATGGTTTGAGATCAAGCTTCTTACATCTTGGTTCCTTCTGGTTTGATAAGAATCATGAAGATATTTTCATATCTCCGAACAAACCAATTTGGAATCACCTGAATAGAAAGTGGGATAGCTTCTTTCTCATAACTCCTATGAGATTTATTCAACTTCCTGGTGATTCTAAACTGATTAATGGTTTCAAATCAAGCTTCTTACATCTTTGTTCCTTCTGGTTTGATAAGAATCATGAAGATATTACGATATGTCCGAACAGGCTAATCTGGAATCACCTGAATAGAGAGTAGGATAGCTTCTTCCTCATAACTCCTATGAGATTTATTGAACTTCCTGGTGATTCTAAACTGATTAATGGTTTCAAATCAAGCTTCTTACATTTTTTTTTCCTTCTGGTTTGATAAGAATCATGAAGATATTACCATATGTCCGAACATGCTAATCTGGAATCACCTGAATAGAAAGTGGGATAGCTTCTTCCTCATAACTCCTATGAGATTTATTAAACTTCCTGGTGATTCTACACTGATTAAAGGTTCCAAATTAAATTTATTACATCTTGTTTCCTTCTGGTTTGATAAGAATCATGAAGATATTGCCATATGTCTGAACAGGCTAATCTTGAATCACCTGAATAGAAAGTGGGATAGCTTCTTCCTCGTAGTTCCTATGAGATTTTTCAACTTCCTGGTGATTCTAAACTGAATAATGGTTTAAAATCAAGATTCTTACATCTTGGTTACTTCTGGTTTGATAAGAATCATGAAGATATTGCCATATGTCCAAACAGGCTTATCCAGAATCACCTGAATAAAAAGTGGGATAGCTTCTTCCTCGTAACTTCTATGAGATTTATTCAAGTTTCTGGTGATTCTAAATTGATTAATGGTTTCGAATTAAATTTATTACATCTTGGTTCCTTCTGGTTTGATAAGAATCATGAAGATATTGCAATATGTCTGAACATGCTAATCTTGAATCACCTGAATAGAAAATAGGATAGCTTCTTACTTGCAACTTCTATGAGATTTATTCAACTTCATGGTGATTTTTAACTGATTAATGGTTTCAAATCAAGCTTCTTACCTCTTGGTTCGTTCTGGTTTGATAAGAATTATGAAGATATTGCCATATGTCCGAACAGGCTAATCTGGAATCACCTGATTAGAAAGTGGGATAGCTTCTTCCTCATAACTCCTATGCGATTTATTCAACTTCCTGGTGATTGTACACTGATTAATGGTTTGAGATCAAGCTTCTTACATCTTGGTTCCTTCTGGTTTGATAAGAATCATGAAGATATTTCGATATCTCCGAACAGGCCAATTTTGAATCACCTAAATAGAAAGTGGGATAGCTTCTTCCTCATAACTCCTATGAGATTTATTCAACTTCCTGGTGATTCTACATTGATTAATGGTTTGAGATCAAGCTTCTTACATCTTGGTTCCTTCTGGTTTGATAAGAATCATGAAGATATTTCCATATCTCTGAACAGACCAATTTGGAATCACCTGAATAGAAAGTGGGATAGCTTCTTCCTCATAACTCCTATGAGATTTATTCAACTTCCTGGTGATTCTAAAATAATTAATGGTTTCAAATCAAGCTTCTTACATCTTTGTTCCTTCTGGTTTGATAAGAATCATGAAGATATTACGATATGTCCGAACATGCTAATCTGGAATCACCTGAATAGAAAGTGGGATAGCTTCTTCCTCATAACTCCTATGAGATTTATTGAACTTCCTGGTGATTGTAAACTGATTAATGGTTTCAACTCAAACATCTTACATTTTGTTTCCATCTGGTTTGATAAGAATCATGAAGATATTTCCATATCTCCGAACAGAACAATTTGGAATCACCTGAATAGAAAGTGGGAGAGCTTCTTCCTCATAACTCCTATGATATTTATTCAACTTCCTGGTGATTCTACATTGATTAATGTTTTGAGATCAAGCTTCTTACATCTTGGTTCCTTCTGGTTTGATAAGAATCATGAAGATATTTTCATATCTTCGAACAAACCAATTTGGAATCACCTGAATAGAAAGTGGGATAGCTTCTTTCTCATAACTCCTATGAGATTTATTCAACTTCCTGGTGATTCTAAACTGATTAATGGTTTCAAATCAAGCTTCTTACATCTTTGTTCCTTCTGGTTTGATAAGAATCATGAAGATATTACGATATGTCCGAACAGGCTAATCTGGAATCACCTGAATAGAAAGTAGGATAGCTTCTTCCTCATAACTCCTATGAGATTTATTGAACTTCCTGGTGATTCTAAACTGATTAATGGTTTCAAATCAAGCTTCTTACATTTTTTTTTACTTCTGGTTTGATAAGAATCATGAAGATATTACCATATGTCCGAACATGCTAATCTGGAATCACCTGAATAGAAAGTGGGATAGCTTCTTCCTCATAACTCCTATGAGATTTATTAAACTTCCTGGTGATTCTACACTGATTAAAGGTTCCAAATTAAATTTATTACATCTTGTTTCCTTATGGTTTGATAAGAATCATGAAGATATTGCCATATGTCTGAACAGGCTAATCTTGAATCACCTGAATAGAAAGTGGGATAGCTTCTTCCTCGTAGTTCCTATGAGATTTTTCAACTTCCTGGTGATTCTAAACTGATTAATGGTTTAAAATCAAGATTCTTACATCTTGGTTACTTCTGGTTTGATAAGAATCATGAAGATATTGCCATATGTCCAAACAGGCTAATCCAGAATCACCTGAATAAAAAGTGGGATAGCTTCTTTCTCGTAACTTCTATGAGATTTATTCAAGTTTCTGGTGATTCTAAATTGATTAATGGTTTCGAATTAAATTTATTACATCTTGGTTCCTTCTGGTTTGATAAGAATCATGAAGATATTGCAATATGTCTGAACATGCTAATCTTGAATCACCTGAATAGAAAATAGGATAGCTTCTTACTTGTAACTCCTATGAGATTTATTCAACTTCATGGTGATTTTTAACTGATTAATGGTTTCAAATCAAGCTTCTTACCTCTTGGTTCGTTCTGGTTTGATAAGAATATGAAGATATTGCTATATGTCCGAACAGGCTAATCTGGAATCACCTGATTGGAAAGTGGGATAGCTTCTTCCTCATAACTCCTATGCGATTTATTCAACTTCCTGGTGATTGTACACTGATTAATGGTTTGAGATCAAGCTTCTTACATCTTGGTTCCTTCTGGTTTGATAAAAATCATGAAGATATTTCGATATCTCCGAACAGGCCAATTTTGAATCACCTAAATAGAAAGTGGGATAGCTTCTTCCTCATAACTCCTATGAGATTTATTCAACTTCCTGGTGATTCTACATTGATTAATGGTTTGAGATCAAGCTTCTTACATCTTGGTTCCTTCTGGTTTGATAAGAATCATGAAGATATTTCCATATCTCCGAACAGACCAATTTGGAATCACCTGAATAGAAAGTGGGATAGCTTCTTCCTGATAACTCCTATGAGATTTATTCAACTTCCTGGTGATTCTACATTGATTAATGGTTTGAGATCAAGCTTCTTACATCTTGGTTCCTTCTGGTTTGATAAGAATCATGAAGATATTTCCATATCTCCGAACAGACCAATTTGGAATCACCTGAATAGAAAGTGGGATAGCTTCTTCCTGATAACTCCTATGAGATTTATTCAACTTCCTGGTGATTCTAAAATGATTAATGGTTTCAAATCAAGCTTCTTACATCTTTTTTCCTTCTGGTTTGATAAGAATCATGAAGATATTACGATATGTCCAAACATGCTAATCTGGAATCACCTGAATAGAAAGTGGGATAGCTTCTTCCTCATAACTCCTATGAGATTTATTGAACTTCCTGGTGATTCTAAACTGATTAATGGTTTCAACTCAAACATCTTGCATTTTTTTTTCCTTCTGGTTTGGTAAGAATCATGAAGATATTATCATATGTCCGAACAGGCTAATCTGGAATCACCTGAATATAAAGTGGGATAGCTTCTTCCTCATAACTCCTATGAGATTTATTCAACTTCCTGGTGATTCTAAAATGATTAATGGTTTCAAATCAAGCTTCTTACATCTTTGTTCCTTCTGGTTTGATAAGAATCATGAAGATATTACGATATGTCCGAACATGCTAATATGGAATCACCTGAATAGAAAATGGGATAGCTTCTTTCTCATAACTCATATGAGATTTATTGAACTTCCTGGTTATTCTAAACTGATTAATGGTTTCAAATCAAGCTTCTTACATTTTTTTTCCTTCTGGTTTGATAAGAATCATGAAGATATTGCCATATGTCCCAACAGGCCTTTCTGGAATCACCCGAATAGAAAGTGGGATAACTTTTTCCTCATAACTCCTATGAGATTTATTCAACTTCCTGGTGATTCTACACTGATTAAAGGTTCCAAATTAAATTTATTACATCTTGCTTCCTTCTGGTTTGATAAGAAGCATGAAGATATTGCCATATGTCTGAACAGGCTAATCTTGAATCACCTGAATAGAAAGTGGGATAGCTTCTTCCTCGTAACTCCTTTGAGATTTATTCAACTTCCTGGTGATTCTAAACTGATTAATTGTTTTAAATCAAGCTTCTTTCCTCTTGGTTCGTTCTGATTTGATAAGAATTATGAAGATATTGCCATATGTCCGAACAGGCTAATCTGGAATCACCTGAATAAAAAGTGGGATAGCTTCTTCCATATAACTCCTATGAGATTTATTCAACTTCCTGGTGATTCTACACTGATTAATGGTTTGAGATCAAGCTTCTTACATCTTGGTTCATTCTGATTTGATAAGAATCATTAAGATATTGCCATATGTCCAAACATGCCAATCAGGAATCACCTAAATAGAAAGTGGGATAGATTCTTCCTCATAACTCCTATGAGATTTATTCAAATTCCTGGTGATTCTACCCTGATTAAAGGTTCCAAATCAAATTTATTACATCTTGGTTCCTTCTGGTTTGATAAGAATCTTGAAGATATTTCGATATCTCCGAACAGGCCAATTTGGAATCACCTGAATAGAAAGTGGTATATCTTATTCCTCATAACTCCTATGAGATTTATTCTACTTACTGGTGATTATAAACTGATTAATGGTTTCAAATCAAGATTCTTACATATTTTTTCCTTCTGGTTTGATAAGAATCATGAAGATATTACCGTATGTCCGAACAAGCTAATCTGGAATCACCTGAATAGAAAGTGGGATAGCTTCTTCCTCATAACTCCTATGAGATTTATTGAACTTCCTGGTGATTCTAAACCGACTAATGGTTTCAAATCAAGCTTCTTACATCTTTGTTCCTTCTGGTTTGATAAGAATCTTGAAGATATTGCCATATGTCCCAACATGCCAATCTGGAATCACCTGAATAGAAAGTGGGATAGCTTATTCCACATAACTCCTATGAGATTTATTCAACTTCCTCGTGATTCTACACTGATTAAAGGTTCCAAATTAAATTTATTACATCTTGGTTCCTTCTGGTTTGATAAGAATCATGAAGATAGTGCCATATGTCTAAACATGTTAATCTTGAATCACCTGAATAGAAAGTGGGATAGCTTCTTCCTCGTAACTCCTATGAAATTTATTCAACTTCCTGGTGATTCTAAACTGATTAATGTTTTCAAATCAAGATTCTTACATCTTGGTTACTTCTGGTTTGATAAGAATCATGAAGATATTGCCATATGTCCGAACATGCTAATCCGGAATCACCTGACTAAAAAAGTGGGATAGCTTCTTTCTCGTAACTTTAATGAGATTTATTCAACTTTCTCGTGATTCTAAACTGATTAATGATTTAAAATTAAATTTATTACATCTTGGTTCCTTCTAGTTTAATAAGAATCATGAAGATATTAACATATGTCCGACAGGCTAATCCGGAATCACCTGAATATAAAGTGGGATAGCTTCTTCCTCATAACTCCTATGAGATTTATTTAACTTCCTGGTGATTCTAAACTGATTAATGGTTTCAAATCAAGCTTCATACCTCTTGGTTCGTTCTGATTTGATAAGAATTATGAAGATATTGCCATATGTCCGAACAGGCTAATCTGGAATCACCTGAATAAAAAGTGGGATAGCTTCTTCCATATAACTCCTATGAGATTTATTCAACTTCCTGGTGATTCTACACTGATTAATGGATTGAGATCAAGCTTCTTACATCTTGGTTCATTCTGATTTGATAAGAATCATTAAAATATTGCCATATGTCCAAACATGCCAATCAGGAATCACCTAAATAGAAAGTGGGATAGATTCTTCCTCATAACTCCTATGAGATTTATTCAACTTCCTGGTGATTCTACATTGATTAATGGTTTGAGATCAAGCTTCTTACATCTTGGTTCCTTCTGGTTTGATAAGAATCATGAAGATATTTCCATATCTCCGAACAGACCAATTTGGAATCACCTGAATAGAAAGTGGGATAGCTTCTTCCTGATAACTCCTATGAGATTTATTCAACTTCCTGGTGATTCTAAAATGATTAATGGTTTCAAATCAAGATTCTTACATCTTTTTCCTTCTGGTTTGATAAGAATCATGAAGATATTACGATATGTCCGAACATGCTAATCTGGAATCACCTGAATAGAAAGTGGGATAGCTTCTTCCTCATAACTCCTATGAGATTTATTGAACTTCCTGGTGATTCTAAACTGATTAATGGTTTCAACTCAAACATCTTACATTTTTTTTCCTTCTGGTTTGATAAGAATCATGAAGATATTATCATATGTCCGAACAGGCTAATCTGGAATCACCTGAATATAAAGTGGGATAGCTTCTTCCTCATAACTCCTATGAGATATTATTCAACTTCCTGGTGATTCTAAAATTATTAATGGTTTCAAATCAAGCTTCTTACATCTTTGTTCCTTCTGGTTTGATAAGAATCATGAAGATATTACGATATGTCCGAACATGCTAATCTGGAATCACCTGAATAGAAAGTGGGATAGCTTCTTCCTCATAACTCATATGAGATTTATTGAACTTCCTGGTTATTCTAAACTGATTAATGGTTTCAAATCAAGCTTCTTACATTTTTTTTCCTTCTGGTTTGATAAGAATCATGAAGATATTACCATATGTCCGAACAGGCTAATCTGGAATCACCAGAATAGAAAGTGGGATAGTTTCTTCCTCATAACTCCTATGAGATTTATTGAACTTCCTAGTGATTCTAAACTGATTAATGGTTTCAAATCAAGCTTCTTACATCTCTTTTCCTTCTGGTCTGATAAGAATCTTGAAGATATTGCCATATGTCCCAACAGGCCTTTCTGGAATCACCCGAATAGAAAGTGGGATAACTTTTTCCTCATAACTCCTATGAGATTTATTCAACTTCCTGGTGATTCTACACTGATTAAAGGTTCCAAATTAAATTAATTACATCTTGGTTCCTTCTGGTTTGATAAGAAGCATGAAGATATTGCCATATGTCTGAACAGGCTAATCTTGAATCACCTGAATAGAAAGTGGGATAGCTTCTTCCTCGTAACTCCTATGAGATTTATTCAACTTCCTGGTGATTCTAAACTGATTAATGGTTTAAAATCAAGATTCTTACATCTTGGTTCATTCTGATTTGATAAGAATCATTAAGATATTGCCATATGTCCAAACATGCCAATCAGGAATCACCTAAATAGAAAGTGGGATAGATTCTTCCTCGTAACTCCTATGAGATTTATTCAACTTTCTGGTGATTCTAAACTGATTAATTGTTTTAAATCAAGCTTCTTTCCTCTTGGTTCGTTCTGATTTGATAAGAATTATGAAGATATTGCCATATGTCCGAACAGGCTAATCTGGAATCACCTGAATAAAAAGTGGGATAGCTTCTTCCATATAACTCCTATGAGATTTATTCAACTTCCTGGTGATTCTACACTGATTAATGGTTTGAGATCAAGCTTCTTACATCTTGGTTCATTCTGATTTGATAAGAATCATTAAGATATTGCCATATGTCCAAACATGCCAATCAGGAATCACCAAAATAGAAAGTGGGATAGATTCTTCCTCATAACTCCTATGAGATTTATTCAAATTCCTGGTGATTCTACCCTGATTAAAGGTTCCAAATCAAATTTATTACATCTTGGTTCCTTCTGGTTTGATAAGAATCTTGAAGATATTTCGATATCTCCGAACAGGCCAATTTGGAATCACCTGAATAGAAAGTGGTATATCTTATTCCTCATAACTCTATGAGATTTATTCTACTTACTGGTGATTATAAACTGATTAATGGTTTCAAATCAAGATTCTTACATATTTTTTCCTTCTGGTTTGATAAGAATCATGAAGATATTACCGTATGTCCGAACAAGCTAATCTGGAATCACCTGAATAGAAAGTGGGATAGCTTCTTCCTCATAACTCCTATGAGATTTATTGAACTTCCTGGTGATTCTAAACCGACTAATGGTTTCAAATCAAGCTTCTTACATCTTTGTTCCTTCTGGTTTGATAAGAATCTTGAAGATATTGCCATATGTCCCAACATGCCAATCTGGAATCACCTGAATAGAAAGTGGGATAGCTTATTCCACATAACTCCTATGAGATTTATTCAACTTCCTCGTGATTCTACACTGATTAAAGGTTCCAAATTAAATTTATTACATCTTGGTTCCTTCTGGTTTGATAAGAATCATGAAGATAGTGCCATATGTCCAAACATGCCAATCAGGAATCACCTAAATAGAAAGTGGGATAGATTCTTCCTCATAACTCCTATGAGATTTATTCAACTTCCTGGTGATTCTACATTGATTAATGGTTTGAGATCAAGCTTCTTACATCTTGGTTCCTTCTGGTTTGATAAGAATCATGAAGATATTTCCATATCTCCGAACAGACCAATTTGGAATCACCTGAATAGAAAGTGGGATAGCTTCTTCCTGATAACTCCTATGAGATTTATTCAACTTCCTGGTGATTCTAAAATGATTAATGGTTTCAAATCAAGATTCTTACATCTTTTTCCTTCTGGTTTGATAAGAATCATGAAGATATTACGATATGTCCGAACATGCTAATCTGGAATCACCTGAATAGAAAGTGGGATAGCTTCTTCCTCATAACTCCTATGAGATTTATTGAACTTCCTGGTGATTCTAAACTGATTAATGGTTTCAACTCAAACATCTTACATTTTTTTTTCCTTCTGGTTTGATAAGAATCATGAAGATATTATCATATGTCCGAACAGGCTAATCTGGAATCACCTGAATATAAAGTGGGATAGCTTCTTCCTCATAACTCCTATGAGATATTATTCAACTTCCTGGTGATTCTAAAATTATTAATGGTTTCAAATCAAGCTTCTTACATCTTTGTTCCTTCTGGTTTGATAAGAATCATGAAGATATTACGATATGTCCGAACATGCTAATCTGGAATCACCTAAATAGAAAGTGGGATAGCTTCTTCCTCATAACTCATATGAGATTTATTGAACTTCCTGGTTATTCTAAACTGATTAATGGTTTCAAATCAAGCTTCTTACATTTTTTTTCCTTCTGGTTTGATAAGAATCATGAAGATATTACCATATGTCCGAACAGGCTAATCTGGAATCACCAGAATAGAAAGTGGGATAGTTTCTTCCTCATAACTCCTATGAGATTTATTGAACTTCCTGGTGATTCTAAACTGATTAATGGTTTCAAATCAAGCTTCTTACATCTCTTTTCCTTCTGGTCTGATAAGAATCTTGAAGATATTGCCATATGTCCCAACAGGCCTTTCTGGAATCACCCGAATAGAAAGTGGGATAACTTTTTCCTCATAACTCCTATGAGATTTATTCAACTTCCTGGTGATTCTACACTGATTAAAGGTTCCAAATTAAATTAATTACATCTTGGTTCCTTCTGGTTTGATAAGAAGCATGAAGATATTGCCATATGTCTGAACAGGCTAATCTTGAATCACCTGAATAGAAAGTGGGATAGCTTCTTCCTCGTAACTCCTATGAGATTTATTCAACTTCCTGGTGATTCTAAACTGATTAATGGTTTAAAATCAAGATTCTTACATCTTGGTTCATTCTGATTTGATAAGAATCATTAAGATATTGCCATATGTCCAAACATGCCAATCAGGAATCACCTAAATAGAAAGTGGGATAGATTCTTCCTCGTAACTCCTATGAGATTTATTCAACTTTCTGGTGATTCTAAACTGATTAATTGTTTTAAATCAAGCTTCTTTCCTCTTGGTTCGTTCTGATTTGATAAGAATTATGAAGATATTGCCATATGTCCGAACAGGCTAATCTGGAATCACCTGAATAAAAAGTGGGATAGCTTCTTCCATATAACTTCTATGAGATTTATTCAACTTCCTGGTGATTCTACACTGATTAATGGTTTGAGATCAAGCTTCTTACATCTTGGTTCATTCTGATTTGATAAGAATCATTAAGATATTGCCATATGTCCAAACATGCCAATCAGGAATCACCAAAATAGAAAGTGGGATAGATTCTTCCTCATAACTCCTATGAGATTTATTCAAATTCCTGGTGATTCTACTCTGATTAAAGGTTCCAAATCAAATTTATTACATCTTGGTTCCTTCTGGTTTGATAAGAATCTTGAAGATATTTCGATATCTCCGAACAGGCCAATTTGGAATCACCTGAATAGAAAGTGGTATATCTTATTCCTCATAACTCTATGAGATTTATTCTACTTACTGGTGATTATAAACTGATTAATGGTTTCAAATCAAGATTCTTACATATTTTTTCCTTCTGGTTTGATAAGAATCATGAAGATATTACCGTATGTCCGAACAAGCTAATCTGGAATCACCTGAATAGAAAGTGGGATAGCTTCTTCCTCATAACTCCTATGAGATTTATTGAACTTCCTGGTGATTCTAAACCGACTAATGGTTTCAAATCAAGCTTCTTACATCTTTGTTCCTTCTGGTTTGATAAGAATCTTGAAGATATTGCCATATGTCCCAACATGCCAATCTGGAATCACCTGAATAGAAAGTGGGATAGCTTATTCCACATAACTCCTATGAGATTTATTCAACTTCCTCGTGATTCTACACTGATTAAAGGTTCCAAATTAAATTTATTACATCTTGGTTCCTTCTGGTTTGATAAGAATCATGAAGATAGTGCCATATGTCTAAACATGCTAATCTTGAATCACCTGAATAGAAAGTGGGATAGCTTCTTCCTCGTAACTCCTATGAAATTTATTCAACTTCCTGGTGATTCTAAACTGATTAATGTTTTCAAATCAAGATTCTTACATCTTGGTTACTTCTGGTTTGATAAGAATCATGAAGATATTGCCATATGTCCGAACATGCTAATCCGGAATCACCTGACTAAAAAGTGGGATAGCTTCTTTCTCGTAACTTCAATGAGATTTATTCAACTTTCTCGTGATTCTAAACTGATTAATGATTTAAAATTAAATTTATTACATCTTGGTTCCTTCTAGTTTAATAAGAATCATGAAGATATTAACATATGTCCGACAGGCTAATCCGTAATAACCTGAATATAAAGTGGGATAGCTTCTTCCTCATAACTCCTATGAGATTTATTTAACTTCCTGGTGATTCTAAACTGATTAATGGTTTCAAATCAAGCTTCATACCTCTTGGTTCGTTCTGATTTGATAAGAATTATGAAGATATTGCCATATGTCCGAACAGGCTAATCTGGAATCACCTGAATAAAAAGTGGGATAGCTTCTTCCATATAACTCCTATGAGATTTATTCAACTTCCTGGTGATTCTACACTGATTAATGGTTTGAGATCAAGCTTCTTACATCTTGGTTCATTCTGATTTGATAAGAATCATTAAAATATTGCCATATGTCCAAACATGCCAATCAGGAATCACCTAAATAGAAAGTGGGATAGATTCTTCCTCATAACTCCTATGAGATTTATTCAACTTCCTGGTGATTCTACATTGATTAATGGTTTGAGATCAAGCTTCTTACATCTTGGTTCCTTCTGGTTTGATAAGAATCATGAAGATATTTCCATATCTCCGAACAGACCAATTTGGAATCACCTGAATAGAAAGTGGGATAGCTTCTTCCTGATAACTCCTATGAGATTTATTCAACTTCCTGGTGATTCTAAAATGATTAATGGTTTCAAATCAAGATTCTTACATCTTTTTTCCTTCTGGTTTGATAAGAATCATGAAGATATTACGATATGTCCGAACATGCTAATCTGGAATCACCTGAATAGAAAGTGGGATAGCTTCTTCCTCATAACTCCTATGAGATTTATTGAACTTCCTGGTGATTCTAAACTGATTAATGGTTTCAACTCAAACATCTTACATTTTTTTTTCCTTCTGGTTTGATAAGAATCATGAAGATATTATCATATGTCCGAACAGGCTAATCTGGAATCACCTGAATATAAAGTGGGATAGCTTCTTCCTCATAACTCCTATGAGATATTATTCAACTTCCTGGTGATTCTAAAATTATTAATGGTTTCAAATCAAGCTTCTTACATCTTTGTTCCTTCTGGTTTGATAAGAATCATGAAGATATTACGATATGTCCGAACATGCTAATCTGGAATCACCTGAATAGAAAGTGGGATAGCTTCTTCCTCATAACTCATATGAGATTTATTGAACTTCCTGGTTATTCTAAACTGATTAATGGTTTCAAATCAAGCTTCTTACATTTTTTTTCCTTCTGGTTTGATAAGAATCATGAAGATATTACCATATGTCCGAACAGGCTAATCTGGAATCACCAGAATAGAAAGTGGGATAGCTTCTTCCTCATAACTCCTATGAGATTTATTGAACTTCCTGGTGATTCTAAACTGATTAATGGTTTCAAATCAAGCTTCTTACATCTCTTTTCCTTCTGGTCTGATAAGAATCTTGAAGATATTGCCATATGTCCCAACATGCCTTTCTGGAATCACCCGAATAGAAAGTGGGATAACTTTTTCCTCATAACTCCTATGAGATTTATTCAACTTCCTGGTGATTCTACACTGATTAAAGGTTCCAAATTAAATTTATTATATCTTGGTTCCTTCTGGTTTGATAAGAAGCATGAAGATATTGCCATATGTCTGATTAGGCTAATCTTGAATCACCTGAATAGAAAGTGGGATAGCTTCTTCCTCGTAACTCCTATGAGATTTATTCAACTTCCTGGTGATTCTAAACTGAGTAATGGTTTAAAATCAAGATTCTTACATCTTGGTTCATTCTGATTTGATAAGAATCATTAAGATATTGCCATATGTCCAAACATGCCAATCAGGAATCACCTAAATAGAAAGTGGGATAGATTCTTCCTCGTAACTCCTATGAGATTTATTCAACTTTCTGGTGATTCTAAACTGATTAATTGTTTTAAATCAAGCTTCTTTCCTCTTGGTTCGTTCTGATTTGATAAGAATTATGAAGATATTGCCATATGTCCGAACAGGCTAATCTGGAATCACCTGAATAAAAAGTGGGATAGCTTCTTCCATATAACTCCTATGAGATTTATTCAACTTCCTGGTGATTCTACACTGATTAATGGTTTGAGATCAAGCTTCTTACATCTTGGTTCATTCTGATTTGATAAGAATCATTAAGATATTGTCATATGTCCAAACATGCCAATCAGGAATCACCTAAATAGAAAGTGGGATAGATTCTTACTCATAACTCCTATGAGATTTATTCAAATTCCTGGTGATTCTACCCTGATTAAAGGTTCCAAATCAAATTTATTACATCTTGGTTCCTTCTGGTTTGATAAGAATCTTGAAGATATTTTGATATCTCCGAACAGGCCAATTTGGAATCACCTGAATAGAAAGTGGTATATCTTATTCCTCATAACTCCTATGAGATTTATTCTACTTACTGGTGATTATAAACTGATTAATGGTTTCAAATCAAGATTCTTACATATTTGTTCCTTCTGGTTTGATAAGAATCATGAAGATATTACCGTATGTCCGAACAAGCTAATCTGGAATCACCTGAATAGAAAGTGGGATAGCTTCTTCCTCATAACTCCTATGAGATTTATTGAACTTCCTGGTGATTCTAAACCGACTAATGGTTTCAAATCAAGCTTCTTACATCTTTGTTCCTTCTGGTTTGATAAGAATCTTGAAGATATTGCCATATGTCCCAACATGCCAATCTGGAATCACCTGAATAGAAAGTGGGATAGCTTATTCCACATAACTCCTATGAGATTTATTCAACTTCCTGGTGATTCTACACTGATTAAAGGTTCCAAATTAAATTTATTACATCTTGGTTCCTTCTGGTTTGATAAGAAGCATGAAGATATTGCCATATGTCTGAACAGGCTAATCTTGAATCACCTGAATAGAAAGTGGGATAGCTTCTTCCTCGTAACTCCTATGAGATTTATTCAACTTCCTGGTGATTCTAAACTGATTAATGATTTAAAATCAAGATTCTTACATCTTGGTTCATTCTGATTTGATAAGAATCATTAAGATATTGCCATATGTCCAAACATGCCAATCAGGAATCACCTAAATAGAAAGTGGGATAGATTCTTCCTCGTAACTCCTATGAGATTTATTCAACTTTCTGGTGATTCTAAACTGATTAATTGTTTCAAATCAAGCTTCTTTCCTCTTGGTTCTTTCTGATTTGATAAGAATTATGAAGATATTGCCATATATCCGAACAGGCTAATCTGGAATCACCTGAATAAAAAGTGGGATAGCTTCTTCCATATAACTCCTATGAGATTTATTCAACTTCCTCGTGATTCTACACTGATTAATGGTTTGAGATCAAGCTTCTTACATCTTGGTTCATTCTGATTTGATAAGAATCATTAAGATATTGCCATATGTCCAAACATGCCAATCAGGAATCACCTAAATAGAAAGTGGGATAGATTCTTCCTCATAACTCCTATGAGATTTATTCAAATTCCTGGTGATTCTACCCTGATTAAAGGTTCCAAATCAAATTTATTACATCTTGGTTCCTTCTGGTTTGATAAGAATCTTGAAGATATTTCGATATCTCCGAACAAGCCAATTTGGAATCACCTGAATAGAAAGTGGTATATCTTATTCCTCATAACTCCTATGAGATTTATTCAACTTCCTGGTGATTCTACACTGATTAAAGGTTCCAAATTAAATTTATTACATCTTGGTTCCTTCTGGTTTGATAAGAATCATGAAGATAGTGTCATATGTCTAAACATGCTAATCTTGAATCACCTGAATAGAAAGTGGGATAGCTTCTTCCTCGTAACTCCTATGAAATTTATTCAACTTCCTGGTGATTCTAAACTGATTAATGTTTTCAAATCAAGATTCTTACATCTTGGTTACTTCTGGTTTGATAAGAATCATGAAGATATTGCCATATGTCCGAACAGGCTAATCCGGAATCACCTGACTAAAAAGTGGAATAGCTTCTTTCTCGTAACTTCAATGAGATTTATTCAACTTTCTCGTGATTCTAAACTGATTAATGATTTAAAATTAAATTTATTACATCTTGGTTCCTTCTAGTTTAATAAGAATCATGAAGATATTAACATATGTCCGACAGGCTAATCCGGAATCACCTGAATATAAAGTGGGATAGCTTCTTCCTCATAACTCCTATGAGATTTATTTAACTTCCTGGTGATTCTAAACTGATTAATGGTTTCAAATCAAGCTTCTTACCTCTTGGTTCGTTCTGATTTGATAAGAATTATGAAGATATTGCCATATGTCCGAACAGGCTAATCTGGAATCACCTGAATAAAAAGTGGGATAGCTTCTTCCATATAACTCCTATGAGATTTATTCAACTTCCTGGTGATTCTACACTGATTAATGGTTTGAGATCAAGCTTCTTACATCTTGGTTCATTCTGATTTGATAAGAATCATTAAGATATTGCCATATGTCCAAACATGCCAATCAGGAATCACCTAAATAGAAAGTGGGATAGATTCTTCATCATAACTCCTATGAGATTTATTCAAATTCCTGGTGATTCTACCCTGATTAAAGGTTCCAAATCAAATTTATTACATCTTGGTTCTTTCTGGTTTGATAAGAATCTTGAAGATATTTCGATATCTCCGAACAGGCCAATTTGGAATCACCTGAATAGAAAGTGGTATAGATTATTCCTCATAACTCCTATGAGATTTATTCTACTTACTGGTGATTATAAACTGATTAATGGTTTCAAATCAAGATTCTTACATATTCTTTCCTTCTGGTTTGATAAAAATCATGAAGATATTACCGTATGTCCGAACAAGCTAATCTGGAATCACCTGAATAGAAAGTGGGATAGCTTCTTCCTCATAACTCCTATGAGATTTATTGAACTTCCTGGTGATTCTAAACCGATTAATGGTTTCAAATCAAGCTTCTTACATCTTTGTTCCTTCTGGTTTGATAAGAATCTTGAAGATATTGCCATATGTTCCAACAGGCCAATCTGGAATTACCTGAATAGAAAGTGGGATAGCTTATTCCACATAACTCCTATGAGATTTATTCAACTTCCTGGTGATTGATTCTACACTGATTAAAGGTTCCAAATTAAATTTATTACATCTTGGTTCCTTCTGGTTTGATAAGAATCATGAAGATAGTGCCATATGTCTAAACATGCTAATCTTGAATCACCTGAATAGAAAGTGGGATAGCTTCTTCCTCGTAACTCCTATGAAATTTATTCAACTTCCTGGTGATTCTAAACTGATTAATGTTTTCAAATCAAGATTCTTACATCTTGGTTACTTCTGGTTTGATAAGAATCATGAAGATATTGCCATATGTCCGAACAGGCTAATCCGGAATCACCTGACTAAAAAGTGGGATAGCTTCTTTCTCGTAACTTCAATGAGATTTATTCAACTTTCTCGTGATTCTAAACTGATTAATGATTTAAAATTAAATTTATTACATCTTGGTTCCTTCTAGTTTAATAAGAATCATGAAGATATTAACATATGTCCGACAGGCTAATCCGGAATCACCTGAATATAAAGTGGGATAGCTTCTTCCTCATAACTCCTATGAGATTTATTTAACTTCCTGGTGATTCTAAACTGATTAATGGTTTCAAATCAAGCTTCTTACCTCTTGGTTTGTTCTGATTTGATAAGAATTATGAAGATATTGCCATATGTCCGAACAGACCAATCTGGAATCACCTGAATAAAAAGTGGGATAGCTTCTTCCATATAACTCCTATGAGATTTATTCAACTTCCTGGTGATTCTACACTGATTAATGGTTTGAGATCAAACTTCTTACATCTTGGTTCATTCTGATTTGATAAGAATCATTAAGATATTGCCATATGTCCAAACATGCCAATCAGGAATCACCTAAATAGAAAGTGGGATAGATTCTTCCTCATAACTCCTATGAGATTTATTCAACTTCCTGGTGATTCTACCCTGATTAAAGGTTCCAAATCAAATTTATTACATCTTGGTTCCTTCTGGTTTGATAAGAATCTTGAAGATATTTCGATATCTCCGAACAGGCCAATTTGGAATCACCTGAATAGAAAGTGGTATAGCTTATTCCTCATAACTCCTATGAGATTTATTCTACTTACTGGTGATTATAAACTGATTAATGGTTTCAAATCAAGATTCTTACATATTTTTTCCTTCTGGTTTGATAAAAATCATGAAGATATTACCGTATGTCCGAACAAGCTTATAACGCCCCGACCGCCCACGGCTAATGGGCCACCCACGCCCGCTCTCTCGGCCCGTGGGCCCCATCCCATCCGACGGTCGGTCGTTAATTTTCCAAGGCTCGAAATCATTATTTACTGACCCTGCAATCACCACCCGACCTTTCCCCGTGCTTTGGCCTCACTCGCACGCTATCGCGAATCACTTCCCGATAGGTCACCCATCCTTCCACTACTCCAGCTCAAGCACGCTTAACTCTGGAGTTCTTTCAGGATGTGTTCCGGAAAAGGTAAGTCAACTTTGGTGACATAGGTAGCCAAATCAATTCTCTTAAGCCTTTTCTTATATCACAACTCGGGATGTTACAAAGCTAATCTGGAATCACCTGAATAGAAAGTGGGATAGCTTCTTCCTCATAACTCCTATGAGATTTATTGAACTTCCTGGTGATTCTAAACCGATTAATGGTTTCAAATCAAGCTTCTTACATCTTTGTTCCTTCTGGTTTGATAAGAATCTTGAAGATATTGCCATATGTCCCAACAGGCCAATCTGGAATCACCTGAATAGAAAGTGGGATAGCTTATTCCACATAACTCCTATGAGATTTATTCAACTTCCTGGTGATTCTAAAATGATTAATGGTTTCAAATCAAGCTTCTTACATCTTTGTTCCTTCTGGTTTGATAAGAATCATGAAGATATTACGATATGTCCGAACATGCTAATCTGGAATCACCTGAATAGAAAGTGGGATAGCTTCTTCCTCATAACTCATATGAGATTTATTGAATTTCCTGGTTATTCTAAACTGATTAATGGTTTCAAATCAAGCTTCTTACATTTTTTTTCCTTCTGGTTTGATAAGAATCATGAAGATATTACCATATGTCCGAACAGGCTAATCTGGAATCAACAGAATAGAAAGCGGGATAGCTTCTTCTTCATAACTCCTATGAGATTTATTGAACTTCCTGGGGATTCTAAACTGATTAATGGTTTCAAATCAAGCTTCTTACATCTCTTTTCCTTCTGGTCTGATAAGAATCTTGAAGATATTGCCATATGTCCCAACAGGCCTTTCTGGAATCACCCGAATAGAAAGTGGGATAACGTTTTCCTCATAACTCCTATGAGATTTATTCAACTTCCTGGTGATTCTACACTGATTAAAGGTTCCAAATTAAATTTATTACATCTTGGTTCCTTCTGGTTTGATAAGAAACATGAAGATATTGTCATATGTCTGAACAGGCTAATCTTGAATCACCTGAATAGAAAGTGGGATAGCTTCTTCCTCGTAACTCCTATGAGATTTATTCAACTTCCTGGTGATTCTAAACTGATTAATGGTTTAAAATCAAGATTCTTACATCTTGGTTCATTCTGATTTGATAAGAATCATTAAGATATTGCCATATGTCCAAACATGCCAATCATGAATCACCTAAATAGAAAGTGGGATAGATTCTTCCTCGTAACTCCTATGAGATTTATTCAACTTTCTGGTGATTCTAAACTGATTAATTGTTTCAAATCAAGCTTCTTTCCTCTTGGTTCGTTCTGATTTGATAAGAATTATGAAGATATTGCCATATGTCCGAACAGGCTAATCTTGAATCACCTGAATAAAAAGTGGGATAGCTTCTTCCATATCACTCCTATGAGATTTATTCAACTTCCTGGTGATTCTACACTGATTAATGGTTTGAGATCAAGCTTCTTACATCTTGGTTCATTCTGATTTGATAAGAATCATTAAGATACTACCATATGTCCAAACATGCCAATCAGGAATCACCTAAATAGAAAGTGGGATAGATTCTTCCTCATAACTCCTATGAGATTTATTCAAATTCCTGGTGATTCTACCCTGATTAAAGGTTCCAAATCAAATTTATTACATCTTGGTTCCTTCTGGTTTGATAAGAATCTTGTAGATATTTCGATATCTCCGAACATGCCAATTTGGAATCACCTGAATAGAAAGTGGTATATCTTATTCCTCATAACTCCTATGAGATTTATTCTACTTACTGGTGATTATAAACTGATTAATGGTTTCAAATCATTATTCTTTCATATTTTTTCCTTCTGGTTTGATAAGAATCATGAAGATATTACCGTATGTCCGAACAATCTAATCTGGAATCACCTGAATAGAAAGTGGGATAGCTTCTTCCTCATAACTCCTATGAGATTTATTGAACTTCCTGGTGATTCTAAACCGACTAATGGTTTCAAATCAAGCTTCTTACATCTTTGTTCCTTCTGGTTTGATAAGAATCTTGAAGATATTGCCATATGTCCCAACATGCCAATCTGGAATCACCTGAATAGAAAGTGGGATAGCTTATTCCACATAACTCCTATGAGATTTATTAAACTTCCTGGTGATTCTACACTGATTAAAGGTTCCAAATTAAATTTATTACATCTTGGTTCCTTCTGGTTTGATAAGAATCATGAAGATAGTGCCATATGTCTAAACATGCTAATCTTGAATCACCTGAATAGAAAGTGGGATAGCTTCTTCCTCGTAACTCCTATGAAATTTATTCAGCTTCCTGGTGATTCTAAACTGATTAATGTTTTCAAATCAAGATTCTTACATCTTGGTTACTTCTGGTTTGATAAGAATCATGAAGATATTGCCATATGTCTGAACAGGCTAATTCGGAATCACCTGACTAAAAAGTGGGATAGCTTCTTTCTCGTAACTTCAATGAGATTTATTCAACTTTCTCGTTATTCTAAACTGATTAATGATTTAAAATTAAATTTATTACATCTTGGTTCCTTCTAGTTTAATAAGAATCATGAAGATATTAACATATGTCCGACAGGCTAATCCGGAATCACCTGAATATAAAGTGGGATAGCTTCTTCCTCATAACTCCTATGAGATTTATTTAACTTCCTGGTGATTCTAAACTGATTAATGGTTTCAAATCAAGCTTCTTACCTCTTGGTTCGTTCTGATTTGATAAGAATTATGAAGATATTGCCATATGTCCGAACAGGCTAATCTGGAATCACCTGAATAAAAAGTGGGATAGCTTCTTCCATATAACTCCTATGAGATTTATTCAACTTCCTGGTGATTCTACACTGATTAATGGTTTGAGATCAAGCTTCTTACATCTTGGTTCATTCTGATTTGATAAGAATCATTAAGATATTGCCATATGTCCAAACATGCCAATCAGGAATCACCTAAATAGAAAGTGGGATAGATTCTTCCTCATAACTCCTATGAGATTTATTCAAATTCCTGGTGATTCTACCCTGATTAAAGGTTCCAAATCAAATTTATTACATCTTGGTTCCTTCTGGTTTGATAAGAATCTTGAAGATATTTCTCCGAACAGGCCAATTTGGAATCACCTGAATAGAAAGTGGTATAGCTTATTCCTCATAACTCCTATGAGATTTATTCTACTTACTGGTGATTATAAACTGATTAATGGTTTCAAATCAAGATTCTTACATATTTTTTCCTTCTGGTTTGATAAAAATCATGAAGATATTACCGTATGTCCGAACAAGCTAATCTGGAATCACCTGAATAGAAAGTGGGATAGCTTCTTCCTCATAACTCCTATGAGATTTATTGAACTTCCTGGTGATTCTAAACCGATTAATGGTTTCAAATCAAGCTTCTTACATCTTTTTTCCTTCTGGTTTGATAACAATCTTGAAGATATTGCCATATGTCCCAACAGGCCAATCTGGAATCACCTGAATAGAAAGGGGAAAGCTTGTTCCACATAACTCCTATGAGATTTATTCAACTTCCTGGTGATTCTACACTTATTAAAGGTTCCAAATTAAATTTATTACATCTTGGTTCCTTCTGGTTTGATAAGAATCATGAAGATAGTGCCATATGTCTAAACATGCTAATCTTGAATCACCTGAATAGAAAGTGGGATAGCTTCTTCCTCGTAACTCCTATGAAATTTATTCAACTTCCTGGTGATTCTAAACTGATTAATGTTTTCAAATCAAGATTCTTACATCTTGGTTACTTCTGGTTTGATAAGAATCATGAAGATATTGCCATATGTCCGAACAGGCTAATCCGGAATCACCTGACTAAAAAGTGGGATAGCTTCTTTCTCGTAACTTCAATGAGATTTATTCAACTTTCTCGTGATTCTAAACTGATTAATGATTGAAAATAAAATTTATTACATCTTGGTTCCTTCTAGTTTAATAATAATCATGAAGATATTAACATATGTCCGACAGGCTAATCCAGAATCACCTGAATATAAAGTGGGATAGCTTCTTCCTCATAACTCCTATGAGATTTATTTAACTTCCTGGTGATTCTAAACTGATTAATGGTTTCAAATCAAGCTTCTTACCTCTTGGTTCGTTCTGGTTTGATAAGAATTATGAAGATATTTCCATTTCTCTGAACAGACCAATTTGGAATCACCTGAATAGAAAGTGGGATAGCTTCTTCCTCATAACTCCTATGAGATTTATTCAACTTTCTGGTGATTCTAAACTGCTTAATGGTTCCAAATCAAACTTCTTACCTCTTGTTTACTTCTGGTTTGATAAGAATCATGAAGATATTGACATATCACCGAACAGGCTAATCCGGAATCACCTAAATAGAAAGTGGGATAGCTTCTTCCTCATAACTCCTATGAGAATTTATTCAACTTCCTGGTGATTCTACATTGATTAATGGTTTCAAATCAAGCTTCTTACATCTTGGTTCTTACTGGTTTGATAAGAATCATGAAGATGTTGCCATATGTCCGAACATGCCAATCTCGAATCACTGGAATAGAGTGGGATAGCTTCTTCCAGATAACTCCTATGAAATTTATTCAACTTCCTGGTGATTCTAAACTGATTAATGGTTTCAAATCAAGCTTCTTACATCTTGGTTCCTTCTGGTTTGATAAGATTCACGAAGATATTGTCATATGTCCGAACAGGCCAATCTCGAATCACCTGAATAGAACGTGAGATAGCTTCTTCCTCGTAACTCCTATGTGATTTATTCAACTTCCTGGTGATTCTAAACTGATTAATGGTTTCAAATCAAGATTCTTACATCTTGGTTCCTTCTGGTTTGATAAGAATCATGAAGATATTGCTATATGTCCGAACAGGCTAATCCGGAATCACCTAAATAAAATGTGGGATAGCTTCTTCCTCGTAACTCCTATGAGATTTACTTAACTTTCTGGTGATTCTAAACTGATTAATGGTTTCAAATCAAGCTTCTCACCTCTTGGTTCGTTCTGGTTTGATAAGAATCGTGAAGATATTGCCATGTGTCCGAACAGGCTAATCTGGAATCACCTGAATAGAAAGTGGGATAGCTTCTTCCTGATAACTCCTATGAGATTTATTTAAATTCCTGGTGATTCTACAATGATTAATAGTTTCAAATCAAGCTTCTTACATCTTGGTTCCTTTTTGTTTGATAAGAATCATGAAGATATTGCCATATGTCCGAACATGCCAATCTGGAATCTCCTGAATAGAAAGTGGAATAACTTCTTCCTCATAACTCCTATGAGATTTATTCAACTTCCTGGTGATTCTACACTGATTAGTGGTTTAAAATCAAGCTTCCTACATCTTGGTTCCTTCTGGTTTGATAAGAATCATTAAGATATTGCCATATGTCCGTACATGCTAATTTGGAATCACCTGAATAGAAAGTGGGATAGCTTCTTCCTCATAACTCCTATGAGATTTATTCAACTTCCTGGTGATTCTACACTGATTAAAGGTTCCAAATCAAGGTTCTTACATCTTGGTTCCTTCTGGTTTGATAAGAATCATGAAGATATTGTCATATGTCTAAACATGCTAATCTTGAATCACCCTAATAGAAAGTGGGATAGCTTCTTGAGATTTTAGAGAATAGAATAGGTATTGATAGATTGATGAGAGATTAAGAGAGTTTAAGAAAGAGTAAGAGAGAATCCGAGAAGAATAAGAGAGAATGAGTTTCTAGATTCAATAGTAACCAAATAGTAACATGTTTAACCTTAGAGAGAAAGAGACTCAATGTGTGTAATCTTATTAATGAGAAGGTTACAACATTAATATAGGAGAGATTACAAGGGTTTCGCAAACTAGTGACACTATTAGGAGCATGTGAAGTCAAGCTAAGAAGTGAGACACATTTGAATACTTGGCTGAGATTGATCACATGCTTGCACTCTCTTTACAGCCTGTCCATAGCTGCACCTTATCCTCAAACAGTCAAGAGAGTTGTGCGCCATGTTGGTTTGGTGATCAGGTCACTATACACACCTTCTCTCTCAATCCAAGTCTCTCACACTTCTCCTTTTACCTCCACACTCTCCTTTTACTATTTACCATGCAGTAACTTTATTTTTACTGCATGGTAACTTTTCACAAGTTACACTTCTTCTCATCTCCTCTTCATGATCTTAAACCTCCTCATCTCTTCTCACCACATTTCAACACTCCCCCTCAAGCTTGACCATGTGGAACAGGTCGAGCTTGGAAGGACCATGAGATCTTCCTCATTAAAAACCTCATCAAAGAAAACCCATTGGGACAAAACTTTGATGAGGGAAAAAAGAGTAAAGATCTCATGATCAGGGGACTATTGAGTGGGTGAGAGATCAATGAGTCCTAACCTGATATGTATGGACTCCATTGTCTTCTGTTTTGCTGCCTTGGTGAATATATCAGCCAACTAATCCTCACTCCTAGTGTAGCATGGCAAGATCACTCCCAAGACTATCATCTGCCTCACCTTATGGCAGTCCACTTCAATATGCTTTGTCCTCTCATGGAACACTGAGTTTGTAGCAATATGTATAGCAGCTTGATTGTCACAGTGCATAGTCATTGGTGTTGCTTGCTCGATCTCCAAGTGCTTCAGAATCCCTTTGATCCACACTAACTCATTGGTAAGCTTCAGCATAGCTTTATACTCACCTTCAGCACTAGAACAGGAGACCACCTTCTGCTTCTTGCTATTCCAAGTAACCATGTTTCCTCCAATGAAAGTGCAATACCCGGTTGTAGACTTCCTATCATTCCTATTACCAGCCCAAATCAGCATCACAGTAGCCAACCACTTCAGTGCTCCTATTGCATCCCATCCATACTCCCAAACCTTGAGTTCCATTGAGATACATAAGTACTCTTTCCACCATCCTCCAATGGTGCTCCTTTGGTTGTTGCATATGCTGGCTCACTTGATTCACTGCAAAGCATATGTCTGGCCGAGTGATAGTAAGATAGATCAGCTTCCTATACAACTTGGGATCATGAAATGGCTTGCTATATTCCATCTCCCCCTCTCTTGGAGTCTTGTACCCATCCTCCATGGGCATCTTGGCTGTCTTTCCTCCATAAGCACCTGCATCTTTTAAAAGATCAAGTGCATACTTTCTTTGGGAAATGAATAAACCTTCCTTGGACCTACACAACTCAATCCCAAGAAAGTATTTCATCTCTCCCAAGTCTTTTATATCAAATACAGACTTGAGATAGTCATTTGTCTCTTGTATACCTGTCTTATCAGAACCAGTAATGATAATATCATCAACATAGACAAGAATAACAATGATACCTCCTGGTGTAACCAAAGTGAAGAGTGTGTGATCTAGTTCACACTTCCTAAACCATTTACCATTCAGAGTGGTGCTCAGCTTGTGGTACCATGCCCTTGGTGATTGTTTCAATCCATAGATAGCTTTCTTCAGTCTTAATACATTTCCTGGTTTTACCATTCTCTCCATTCCTGGTGGTGGTAACATGTAGCCTTCATCTTCAAGCTCCCCCTGAAGAAAGGCATTCTTCACATCCATCTGCCATAGATCCCTCTCAAGGTTGACTGCAAGAGATAGCACTACTCTGATGCTATGAAGCTTGGCGACTGGGGCAAAGGTATTTATATAGTCCTCTCCATAGGTCTGAGTAAATACTCTTGCTACCAGCCTAGTCTTGCGCCTATCTATCTTACCATTGGGTAAGTACTTGATGGTAAATCCACTTGCAAGACACTGCTCTCTTTCCTCTAGGCAGCTCACTCTCATACCATGTATCATTCTTGATCATGGCATCTGCCTCAGCATTGACTGAATCCCTCCACTCTTGAATCAACATTGCTTCTTCATAGCTTCTTGGCACATAGCTTTCATCTAAGCTTACCATAAAAGGCACAATGATCTTTCGGGAACTCAGCAAAAGAACACAGCTTGAGAGGGATGCTCCACAGCCTGGGCATTGTAGTACACTCTTGTGTTTACCCAGTTAGAAACATCTCTCCTCACCTGATGTTTATGATATATGTTAATATGAGGTATGTGGTTTAGGGTTTAGAGTTAACATTTATAATTAATTTTTTTAGTTTGAGTTTTAGCATACAATGGAGTTTAAGTTTAAAATTTATATTATAAATTTAAAAATTTTAGATTTATGACTATGTATGTAAGATTTAAGTTTGGAGTTTAGGGTATTATATTTAGGGTGTAGATTTAAGATTAGTGTTTCATCTAATGATATAAGTTTATCAAGATGATTAGATTTAAAATTTAAACTATATCAAACTAATGATATAAACTTAACAAGATGATTAATAAGTTTAGGGTTTGGAATATAGTGTTTTGAGGTATGTGGTTTAGGGTTTAGGGTATGAGATTTAGGAAATTTTAGTTTAAATTTAAGATTTAAGTTATACTATGAAAATATTGATGTTTATTATGAAATTTCTATACATAATCTTTATTTTATTATGAAATTTCAAAATTTAGTGAGAAAGCATAAAAGAATATTATTTACAAATCAAAATTTTAGACAGAACTTTTATAAATATCATTAATCATCCTCCTTTTTCATTGATAAAAATGTATTGCATAAATTATAAACTGCAAATTGATTTATAACTAAAATATACATATTATATATTGCATTAAATTCAGTAAACATACATTTTACATAGAATTCCCAAGTCTTACCCTAACATCAAACATGTCTTATACTATCACCATAACTCTCAGTCAAGTCTTATACTAACTCTATTTCCTGAATTGTTCAAAGTAAAAAGCTTCTCGCTCCTTGGCTTTCTCTCCACATCTGGGCCCGGTTTGTGTATTTGTGGTCAAATCGTTAAAAATATCTGCAAACACATCAATGTGTAACCATCATTTACAATGAAAAGCAATGCCAAAAAGATTAGAAATTACAAACCATAACTAGAACAGAGACTTCAAAGACATAACTTTGTCTACTAGCAAAACATCGTATCATCTTCCATAGCAACATTGTTCTTTCCTTGACGAAAGTTGAGTTTCTTAGAATCTTCTTAGAGCATTTTTAAATCCGAACACTCCTCAATCTCATCACATCTCTTTGCCAACTCATCATACTTGCTCTCCCTTTTCTTCTCCTCCTCCTCTTGTTTATCTAACACAATCAAAAGCTCCTCGCTCTTCCTCTTCATCTCCTCAACCATCTTCTTGTACTCTTCCTTCTCCTTTCTCTCCCTCTTGAGATCCATTAGCGAGCATAGATTTGCCGCCTCAATTCCTTAGATTGGTTCTGAATCTGAAGATGAGGCTTCATCATCGCATTCATTCCTTCCACAAGCTTAAACCTTTGATCAAGACTCGCGTAATTCTCCATCAGCATCGGATGTCTTGTCATCAGCATCTAGAACCCAACCCACAGGAACCTGAAAGAGCTCAGCACCATCTACCGCCTGCGTACTGAAAACTCTATGCTCGCCTCCAATGTCAAGCAACACATCTGGAACCCGACTCAGAGAACGGTGGAGACCGAAACCACCACCAAACAGAGCGGGAAAGCAAACCGAGACTCCCAAAACCAACAGCGGAAGAAAGGACGAAGTAGATCTGAATTGAAAAATCGGTCTGCTTCAAACTCAAAACGCCGACCACTCCACGAACAGACCTTGTCACCGCCTCGCCAAGAAACCAGTAGAAGCCAAACGTCACCAGAAAGACACTCCTTGCACATGGAGAACTCGCCGGAGAGACATGACAGCCCAGGATCTCGCACGGGAAAGAGAGAGGTCCGGAGCAGCAAAGTAGAAGACGAGAGAGAGGAGGAGAGACTCCTCCGGCGGATGCCGGAGAAAAGAATGCAGGCGGTGGTTGGTTTGTGGTCAGGAGATGAGAGAGGATGGAGAAGATAAAGAGGGACAGAGAAAAGTTCGATAACTTCCGCTAATACTCTTCAGTCTCTAGATTTAGTTTTGTTGATTCAATTTCAGTAAATCGATTAAAGGGATGAAGAAGATGGAGGAGGAGAATAACTCCAAATACCCCATACCCCCTTTAAAAATTCCATATTCTCCCCTCAATAAAAAAAATAATATATATATATATATATATATATATATATATATATTTTTTTTTTTTTTTAATAGTTTTTAAATGAAACAAGTGGCTACAGACAGCATTATCCTTCACATAATCATATAATTACGGACCCGACCAGAGATATCCGACCCATCTAAATCAATCTGGATAATATCCGATTTCTAAACCTAAACGCTCCCGTTTCATTCCTTTCCCTCATTCTCTCCCAAATCGACTCTCTCTCTCCTCTCTTCCCTTCTCTCACGACAGAACAGCGAGAAACCCTAAAAAATTCTTTATCCTTTTCGTTTCTTCTTCTTTCTCTGTAATAATCAAGCCTCCATCTTCGAATCGACAAGAAATCGAATGTAAGTGATTTATTGTGGTTGATTTCCTCGTATTTTGTTTTGTTGACGAAACTAAGGTATTGTCTAAGCGATTTTGTGCTATGAAATTGGGAGAAAACACGGTGAAATCTTAGAGTATGTATAGGTATTTGTGGAAATTTGTCTAGGTATATGATGGCTTAGAGTATGTATGTATATGATGGCTTAGAGTATATAAGGTATTGTCTTTACTTTGCGATTTTGTGAGAATTTTGACTGGATAAGTTTAATCTGACTGGTTTAGAGTATGTATTCAATTGGAGAGAATGTTGGGTTTTTAGGCTATGGAGATTGAAAGTAAATTTTGTTTTGAGATTAGTGTAGTGAGGAGAGTCCGTGTAGTGATGATTGTTGAGTATGACCATGGTTTAGAGTTAATGTTTTCGTGGTTGAATGTTTGATATGTGAAACTGAATTGGTGATTGAGTCTTTGATATGTGAAACCGAATTGGAGATATATTGATTGAGTAATTGGTGTTAGATTAGGCAAATAAATGATTCTTGTTTATGTTTTTTTTTTGGATTTTCAGAGGATCTAGATAATGGCAGGCCGTAAGAAGCGCGGGCAGAAAAAACAGAGTAATCAAAGAAAAGAAACGACCACAAGAGCTCAAGAAAACATTGCTCCTACAGTAGAAGAGCATGTAGAAGAGCATGTAGAAGAGCTTTCAGAAGGGAACTCAAGTGATGATCTATCTGCTCCATCCGAGGTAAAATATTATTGATTGAATAAAATGTTACTTCTCGTTTATTGGGTTTAGTTGAATAAAGTTTCATTGGTCGTGTATTACTGTTGTGAGTAGTAATTAGGACTAAATTTTTTTTGTTGGTTTTATTTGCCTTGCAGGAATCTCAACCACTGCCTCCCTGTGATCTCTACTTCAAGAACACCGAGTTCACCAAGACGTGTAAGATTCAGAGCAAATGCTATGTGACTGACACGGTGAGCGTCATCAAAAAACTGAAGGATGAGTTGCCCTGGTTCGGGAACACAAGGAGATAACAATGAAGTTAGTGAAAGAGAAACTGCTGAGTATGGGATCGACTCAAGATGGCAGTGCTATACTTCCTAGGCACGATTATCAGAGGGAATGGAAGGTATAATGGACCCATTGACCCTTTCATATTAAGAGTCGTCAATGATTTGGAAGCTTGTGAAACCTTTCCTTGGGGTCGCTTGACATTTGAAGATGCCATCCGTTCCATTAATAAAGTAATGAAGCATCTGAAGGGGAGTCCGAAAAGTAGTGTCAATTTCCTTGGATTCATAGTTCCTTTAGAGGTAACTTATTCTTAAATTAAATTTTACTTGCTGTATGATTGGTTTTTAACAAATTCTTTGTGTAGGTTCTGATATTTGAGTGTATTCCAGCTATGAATGCAAAATTTAGAGAGACAGTACCAGGCTGTATGAGTAACTGTCCGAGGATGTGCAAGAAGCAGTTCCAAAGCAACAGTATGAGAGGTTATCCACTTGAGGAGTTGTACGAGACACTTGGAGAAACTAAGGTAAATGATCCCTGTCAGTTATTTTTATTAAGTTAGTGGACTACATATTTGTTGTAATTGATATTGTTTTGGTTTATGTTGCAGACAATATCCAGTTTTCTGCTTCCTACACTGGATGAAGAAACTCTCATGGCGCGAATAGTAGAGGAGGAGCCAGAATATGATAAGGAAGATTGAGCAAGTAACTAGTGGAGCGCATGGCTTACTATAAAGGGGAAGCCTATCTGGTGGAAGGAGCTCTATGAGTTAGATGTGGCTGCAAGAGAGTTTCCTAAGAAGTAAAACAAAGAGAAAGTGTTTGAAAAAGCATCCTCTTCTAGTGACGTGTTGGAGGACGTGTTGACAAGGTTTGAAGAGAGGGTGATGGTTTCTTTAACTGAAGTGAATGTGAAGATGGAGACAATGGAGAAGCGGCTTGATGGCATTGAAAAGAGCCAACGTGTTTTAAAAGAGAAAGCTAAGAAGACGAGAGCAATGGAGAAGAGGCTTAATGCCACTGAAAAAAGCCAAAGTGTCATGAAAAGGAAGATTGTGAAAATGGCATGGAAACTGAAGGGAATGAAGGAGTATGCCGTTGAGAAAGGCCAAGACATTGAGAAAGGCCAAGAAGACATGGGTTTTGACAACCTGGACATGGGTTTTTACAACCAGGACTCTAACAGAAAAGGCGCTGAGGAAAAGGAAGAAGAACAGGCTCGGACAAAGGATGCAGAAATGGTTGATGCAACACAAGACCAAGAAACTCAGGTTCAAAAAGAGGTTGAAGAAGAGGTTGAAGAAGAGGTTCAGGAAGAAGAAGAAGAAGAGGTTGAAGAAGAGATCATTGAGGCCCGGTTTGGAGAAGCTGAGAAAGAGCCCGAGGAAGCTGAGAAAGAGCCCGAGGAAGCTGAGAAAGAACCCGAGAAAGCTGAGAAAGAACCCGAGGATGAAGAGTGTATGAACTACACGGAGGAAGAGAAAGCAGGATGGATTCTTACCATTTTCAAGAGCTTTGATGGAATTTTTCCATTTTCAAGAGCTCGTTTTGTGGATGGAACCAGTGGAACTCCTGCTCATGTGGATCACGTGGATGGAACTCCTCCTGCTCAGATGGATGGAACTCCTCCTGCTCAGACGGATGGAACTCCTCCTGCTCTTGTTGTGACTCCTCCTACTCCTGGCACACCACTACGTGGTAGGACTAAGGCAATGGCCTCAAAAAAAGGAGGAGTAAATTCACCAGCAACTGGTAGGAGAAAGCCTCTTAATCCACATAAGTTTACGACGCCACCACCGGAAAAAAGGGTACGTGTACCATCACAGTGGCTTTCCTCTCCATTCATGGAAGTGAATACTGAAGAGATAGAAGGGCCGAAGAAGAAGCCTAAAACCAAGCCTTAGAAAGACTATTGGGTTGAAATATTTTGATGTGTAATATTAACTCGGCATTGTAGTGAAACTTATGTAGGATTGTCTGTTTAAACCTATGCTTTGTCTGTTTAAACTTATTATTTTGGACTTGTATGATTGTGCTGTAACAGGTTTGGACTACTAGTAATACAAGGTGTTACTAAGCCTGAAAAATTAAATTTGTACTACTAGGTATTACTAAGAAACTATAAATGAAATATATAAAACGTGTAGCACACTTTCAAGTAAAACGTGTAGCACATTTTCAAATAAAATATATAAAACGTGTAGCACATGTGTAAGCACACGTGTAAAACGTGTAAGCACACGTGTAAAACGTGTAAAATATTCTCAACATATATACACTTAGTAATTCCCAAGGTTGTAGTAATACAACATTGTTCATAGTAATACATTTACAAAAATTCAACATTTATTAGTAATACTACATCTAAAACAAAACTTTCGTAGTAAAACCAATTCATTTAGACAGTTTAAGATTGAACATAAAACATTGGTGGAGAAACATTTCAGAAAAAATGTATTTTGTGTTATTCACCTCATTATGTCCTTACCATAAAGACATTAGTCATAGAAGTATAAAGATGGTTTCTATGGAAATAAGAAGTTTTCTATGGACTTAAGAAATTTATAGTTTCTGATGTCTAATTTCATAAACAAACACACATTTAGACATTTAAATACAGCCAATTTAAGTTACATTCGTTAAAAACAAAAAATAAGACGAAAATATAATTTTTTAAAAAACATGCATAATACACATAGTAATGCTAAGTAGTCTCAGTAGTTCATATTACACATAGTAGTTCTAAGTAGTTCTCAGTAGTGCATATTACACATAGTAATTCTAAGTAGTTTTCAGTAGTGCATATTACACATAGTAGTTCAAAGTAGTTCAAAGTACTCAATATTACACATCAGTTCTGAGTAGTTCCCGAACCTGAACCACTTCCACATTCAAAATATGATGCCATACCTTCTCCTCTGGCTCTGCCTCTGCCTCTAGCTCCCCCTCTGCCTCTTTTTCCTCTTCCATGGGATTCTCCTACTGATGGAAATATTGTTTGTTGTGGTTTTCCTTTCTTCTTTTCAAAATCTGGAGGAAATATTTTCTTTGCTCTAACATCTTCTGGTATAACCCAATCAGACATATGTGGAACAGGATATATGGTCCTGTGATAAGCCAAAGCCCATTGCTCCACCAAGTAGTATGTTGAACAATACGCAGAAAGATGGATTTGCAACTCGCACAAACCACTTGCAGCCTTCTTTGGATCATCGGCATTTAATCACATATCTCTTAGTATCGGACTTAATTAAATCAAACTCAAAACGTTTCTGACGTGAAGCCTCCTGAATATGAACTTTTGCTTCCTCCTTGGTTCTAAATTCTTGACCTAAAACCAAATCCATACCATCATCCCATGGCTGATACACACCATCATGCATCTCATTGTCTTCGTGAAAAGTGAGCACACCACCAGTACCTTCATAATCAATTGGATCATTCTCAGTACCATCATTCTCAATACCATCTTCATCACCAGCCTCTATATCAGTAGCCTCTCTATCAGTAGCCTCTCTATCAGATAGACCGACATAGACATCATTTTCATCATCCTCTTTTGAAAGCTGCACATCTTCATTGCTGAACTCCACATGTAGAACACTTCTACAATTCTCATGATTTACTTGCAGTAGATAACCAAAAACGTCTTCATCACTCCATATATATGATGGCTTTTACGAATACAATACCATTGGAAAGTAACTAATCTTCACTTCCACCTTAGATTCATCTAGATTTATCTTTCTGCAAATACGGTCAACCAAACCTGAGTAAGTGACCTCCTCCACTGATTTCTTCAAGACTATGGTGTGAATTTCATCTCCTCCTTCATCATCTCCCGAGATCCATTTGATTTCAGCCCCATCCTTCATATAATATCCCCCATAATCAAAACAAATGATTGTGCAATGTGGATTTTGCATTTTTCCTGAAACATAATAATATAATTATCATTAGAATTATTATTAAGAAAAACAAATCAATTCTCATATCGTACATCTTTCTATTACTAATATTAATTCATTTCACTACTACTATAGTAATACGAGTAGTACTAGTAACACTACTTGTTCATAGTAATACGAGTAATACTAGTAATACTACTTGGTCATAGTAATACAAGTAGTTCTAGTAACACTACTTGGTCATAGTAATACGAATAGTACTAGTAACACTACTTGGTCATAATAATTTACTTTTAACAACGACATTGTTTTTGGAGTGACTATACCACGGAGCTCCCTATACCACTATTATCAGATTTACGACCGTTTATAAATCCTACTATACTACAGACCCACAGAGTCCCCCACAAACAAAGATTAAACTTTTTTTTGTTCAACAAAGTTTAAACCTACACACAGTTTTCAAATTTTGTTTTCAATCTCTATGAATTTCTATCTAATCTTACATTATTTACATATCCATGATATATGCTTCATTTTAATGATATTCTACAATATAAAATTCATCAAAAACGGACATAAAATGAAGAAACCTAAAAACACATTATGAACAAAAGTTTTTGAACTCTCAAAATTTACATTAAATTTGAGATTTTTTTACCACCCATGATTTAAACTTCATTTTAATGATATTCATAAAGATAAATCATCAAAACAGACAAGAAATACCTTCCTTTTTAGCTTCAAAATTCGACAATGGAAGATGAGGAAGGAGACAAACGGAAGCTGGGTAAGAAGAGAGAGAGTGGGTTGAGTGATTTAATTGGTTAAGGTTGTCTGTGGGGTCGGGTGGTTGGACATCTAATTTATGAGAATTTATTTATGGTTGGTTTATTTAATTAGAGAATTAATTGGGGGAGAGGCTAAAAGGGGGAGTGCAAGGACAAATGGCTAGTGAAAATAGATGAGAGGTAGCGAGAATGGTTTCAAGAGGGTATGGGGTATTTGGAGTTATTCTCCGATGGAAGATGAATACGTCCAATTGAAGTAATGGAGAGAAGATTTTTTTTTCACGAATGGAGAAGAAGATTATCATCTTAGCTTTCCTCCGATTTACTTAATAAAAATCGACAGTGCGAATTTCGGTTCCCACAGTTTGGCGCTAGAAGGAGGGGGGGACGGATTACTCTTACTCTTACGGCCGCAAAACGCTTGATCAAAGTAATGTCTGGAAATATGAAAGACAAACTCGCAGCTCACATCGACGCTGGTAAAACAACTTCAGCAGTGACTGCTCCTACGACCAACGCTTATGCAAACGGTTATATAAGATTATCATCTTACGGACAAACGTAAATCGTCGTATCTATCTCAGATAATCGTAAACGGACTGTCCGATCGCGTTTGGTCCCTTTCGAGCCGTCTCTAGGACTTCCGTTGATTTCTACGATTTCTTCGGAAGTTCTTCATTCGTTCGTAGAGTTGAGATGAGTGGTGTCTTAAGATAACCATCGCTGTTTCGTACAAAGAATTTAAGATCTTCCTTCCCGTTGATATCTTACGAGTTTCCGAAGTGTTTCCGACGGTCTTAGTTTGGAGTAAGAACCGGAGTTTCGTACGCGGAATCTCAATGATTCGTCCTGCGAGGACTTTGGGAAATACTCGAAGTACAGACTTCTGACGGCCGGGGCCTGGGACTTGCGTACCTGAGATCGTTGTCCGAAGACCCGAGCCAGCACGGGGCTAGCCGCCCGGCGGCCACGGCCAGCACGGGCGCTATCCACCGGCGGCTACGGCCAGCACGGGGCTAGCCGCCCGGCGGCTACGGCCAGCACGGGGCTAGCCGCCCGGCGGCCACGGCCAGCACGGGCGCTAGCCGCCGCCGGCCACGGCCAGCACGAGGCTAGCCGCCCGGCGGCCACGGCCAGCACGGGCGCTAGCCGCCGGCGGCCACGGCCAGCACGGGGCTAGCCGCCCGGCGGCCACGGCCAGCACCTAGCCGCCGCCGGCCACGGCCAGCACGGGGCTAGCCGCCCGGCGGCCACGGCCAGCACGGGCGCTAGCCGCCGGCGGCCACGGCCAGCACGGGGGCTAGCCGCCCGGCGGCTACGGACAAGGCCGGGGTCGGCTACTCGGTTCCTTCGGTTTACGGGTGTTCGTGTTCGTTTTTTGGAGGGTTTTTCGTATGACAAATAGACTTAGCCGTTGATTTCAAGATAACCGTTTTTGACCCCAACATTCCTCATAACTCCTATGAGATTTATTCAACTTCCTGGTGATTCTAAATTGATTAATGGTTTCAAATCAAGCTTCTTACATCTTTGTTCCTTCTGGTTTGATAAGAATCATGAAGATATTGCCATATGTCTGAACAAGATAATCTTGAATCACCTGAATAGAAAGTGGGATAGCTTCTTCCTCATAACTTCTGTGACATTTATTCAACTTCCTGGCGATTCTAAACTGATTAATGGTTTCAAATCAAGCTTCTTACATCTTTGTTCCTTCTGGTTTGATAAGAATCATGAAGATATTTCCATATGTCTGAACAGGCTAATCTTGAATCACCTGAATAGAAAGTGTGATAGCTGCTTCCTCATAACTCCTATGAGATTTATTCAACTTCCTGGAGATTTTAAACTGATTAATGGTTTCAAATCAAGCTTCTTACATCTTTGTTCCTTCTGGTTCGATAAAAATCATGAAGATATTGCCATATGTCCCAAAAGACCAATCTGGAATCACCTGAATAGAAAGTGGGATAGCTGCTTCCTCATAACTCCTATGAGATTTATTCAACTTCCTGGTGATTCTAAACTGATTAATGGTTTCAAATCAAGATTCTTACATCTTTGTTCCTTCTCGTTTGATAAGAATCATGAAGATATTACCATATGTCCGAACATGCTAATCTAGGATCACCTGAATAGAAAGTGGGATAGCTTCTTCCTCATAACTCCTATGAGATTTATTCAACTCCCTGGTGATTCTAAATTGATTAATGGTTTCAAATCAAGCTTCTTACATATTTGTTCCTTCTGGTTTGATAAGAATCATGAAGATATTGCCATATGTCCGAACATGCTAATCTAGGATCACCTGAATAGAAAGTGGGATAGCTTCTTCCTCATAACTCCTATGAGATTTATTCAAATTCCTGGTGATTCTAAACTGATTAATGGTTTCAAATCAAGCTTCTTACATCTTTTTTTCTTCTGGTTTGATATGAATCATGAAGATATTGCCATATGTCCGAACAGGCCAATCTGGAATCACCTGAATAGAAAGTGGGATAGCTTCTTCCTCATAACTCCTATGAGATTTATTCAACTTCCTGGCGATTCTAAACATATTAATGGTTTCAAATCAAGCTTCTTACATCTTGTTTCCTTCTGGTTTGATAAGAATCATGAAGATATTGCCATATGTCCGAACATGCTAATATGGAATCACCTGAATAGAAAGTGGGATAACTCCTCCTTATGTGTGCCCGATGACTCGCCTGGAATGGGATTTTGTTGTTTCATGTTCCTCAACAAAGTTTCCCATTCCGGATTTGTGGATGCTATAACGTCGATGAAGGCCTCGAGTCCACTCACACGGCTTTTGGTCGCGCCCAGCTCGGAACGCAACTCAGTGACTTCTTCGGTCCGTCTCTGAGCATAAGACGATGTCGCTCTCGGGACATCGTTGACGGAACCGATCCCCAACGTACGTCCCTTTTTCTTAGGGACAACCTTAAAAACCAAAAAAATATATTTGTTAGTTAAATTTAATGAATTAATAATTAAAAAAATATAATGTTAAAAATTTTACCTCCTCGTAAATCTTATCCACTTCAGTTGTGGATAAGGTAATGGGTAATCCGTCGGCGGACTGTTGGGTCAGCTGAGTCTGGCGCTCCTCAACCCGAGCAATTACGTCGTTGTAGATTTGCTCGGACTTGCCATCTAAAAACTGGCCCGCCTTGTTCTTGTGGGTTCGCTCGTAAAGTTCCGGAAGAGTCGGGAGACGTCCCAACTCTTTGGCCTAAAAACATTTAAGAAAATTGTTAGAAATATATTTATATTAAAAATAATAATTAAAAAATTATTATTTAATTACGTACCATTTGCAAACGGACACCGGCATGGGGTTTTTGGCCCGTAGAGTGTTGCATCGGGCCGTTACCGTGCTCGTCTACCGTGTTACGGGCGGCAGCACAAATGTTTGCGATCCTAATGGAGTTGGGATCCTTCCAGTAACGGATGAGGCCGTCCCAAACATCCGTGGTAAGCTCAGCGGGTTTGCCACGGGTGTACCCCTTGACGATCCAGTCACCCTTCCAGTTGCAAACCGTGTCCGCCAAGCGAACTTGCGCCTTCCCGTAAAACGCCTTCCTCACTCTCTCACTGACCCCGATAGACCAATGATACTTTTTCTGCAAAAAAAAAAAATTAATAATCTGTTATTTAAAAAAAAATATAAAATAATTAATTAATAGAATTACTTACAGCGTAAATATTGAACCACGTCTTTCTGATGTAGATCGGCGTCAATTTCCAGTTTGGATGCGCCATGGAGAAGTAACCTTTAATCGTCTCGGTTACATCTGTCGCAAGGCAATTGTCAACCCCAAACCTGGAAAAATTGAAAATTTAAATTATTTAATGAAGTTATAAATTAAAATAATTATTTAAAAAATGCACTTACCACATAGTCCCATCGGGTTTGTCGGGGTCTATGATTGGTAAACCAGCTCTGCCTGGCATACCGAGAATATCCTCGACAGTGTACTGCGAGAAGGGAACAGTAGGTGGCACCATGAGATCGGAATGAACAGCGGCGGGGATCTTAGGAGGAGCCATCGGAGGAGCCACCGGAGGAGCCATCGGAGGAGCCATCGGAGGAGCCATCGGATGAGCCATCGGAGGAGGCATCGGAGGGAAGAAATGCTGAGTCTCGGGAACAGACTCCTGATCCGAAGAACCGGAACCGCCGGCACCTGAAGAAGAACCTGGCGGGTCTAACTGACTACCAGGCTCACCGAACATCTCCCTGTAGTGAGCAGTAAGCATGTGCTTGCGAACCTGCAAAAATATATTTTTTGAGTTTATGATCATCAATAATTAAAAATCTATCATCAATAATTAAAAAATCTATCTAACGAACATAAAATTCGTAAACCTATCTAAATTCCCTAAACTAACCACCTAAACTAACCACCTATCTAAATTGTCTAAACTAATTATGGGGGCGAGGAAATTACCATTTTCGAAGGAGAGAGGAATGGGAGAGGAGTTGGAGACGAAATGGGGAGGAAATGGAGAGGAAGTTGGGACTGGAGAGTGTGAGGTTTGTGTGGTTGTATATATAACTTACGAAGGTCTCGCAATTTCCTCGTAGGGTTACGAGGAATTAAAGAGGCCCGTCTTTCTGTTCCTCGTAAAAACCACGTAACTTTACGAGGAAATTGCGAGGCCCGTCCCATATCAAACGATGAAATAGCGAGGCCCGTCTTTCTGTTCCTCGTAAAAGCCTCGTAAGTTACGAGTTTTTAACGAGGTAATTTTCTAAACCTCTAAAATCGAAACCCCAAACCCTAAACCCCATCTTTCTTATATTCTACTTCATATATTCAAAACATATCTTCCTTTTAACCTCAATATCTTCTTAACATTTCAAACCTCAAAATTTAAAACCACAATTCTTTAACTTCTAATATCAATCTCTTCTTTCTAATATAAACTTATACAAAATCAAATTTTTTATTCAAATTTTTTTTCTTGCAACAAAAATATAATCTTTTGAATATTTGAAAATATAATCTTTTGAAGATTTGAAAATATAATCTTTTGAAGATTTGAAAATATAATCTTTTGAAAATTATAAAATTATTAATGGGGTTTGGAGTTTGGGATTTAGACAAAAAAGATAAGAAAGATGGGGTTTGGGGTTTAGGGTTTAGGGATTTAGACAACATATCTCGTTAAAACCTCATAAACCCACGAGGAAATAACGAGGAAACAAAAAAAAAACAAAAATCCTCGGTAATTCCACGTAAGCTTACGAGGTCCTTACGACGATTCTGTCTTACGTGGAATTAACGAGGCCCGCGTTAAAACATATCTCGTTAAAACCTAGTAAACCCACGAGGAAATAACGAGGAAATAAAAAGAAACTAAAAGCTTCGGTAATTCCACGTAAGATTACGAGGTCTTAACGACGATTCTGTCTTACGTGGAATTAACGAGGCCCGCGTTTTTCTTTTTTTCTATTTTCCTCGTTATTTCGTCGTAAACTACGAGGAATTAACGAGGTTTGCTTTCTAAACGCCTAAAATCAAAAACCCCAAACCACAAACACCATCTTTCCTATCTTCTACTCTTCATATTCCAATCCCTAATCCTCAATCTTTTAACTTTCATTCAAAACCTCAAACCTCAAACCGGAATGTTCTCTTGAAGCTGTTCCACGACTTCTACTTTAAGAGTGCGGGTGCTCAGATCCCTGAAAAATGCTCCAATGCCTTGTATATTCCAAAAACAATTATACACATTATTAGTCATATATATTTCAAACTAAATCATTATATATAAAATAACTGCAATATATAATATAGTACCTGCAAGTGCTTCATGTACGTTTGTAGGAAGTAGCTCCGCAAAAGCAAAGGGAAGTAGTCGTTGCATAAAGACATGACAGTCATGACTCTTTATCCCGGAGAACTTTTGACCCTTTTCAACGCATCTAGACAGATTTGAAACATACCCATCGGGGAATTTCACTTCTGATGCTACCCAGTTGAACAACACCGACTTTTTTTCTGAAGACAATCTGAATATCGGAACAGGAACTTGCCCATTGCTGTTTATATGTAACTCGCTTCTTGAGCAAATATCCGGCAAGTCTAACCTCGATTTTATGTTGTCTTTTGTCTTCCCCGGGACATTCAATATTGTATTCATGATGTTCTCAAAGAAATTCTTCTCTATATGCATCACATCGAGGTTGTGGCGCAGAAGAAGATCCTTCCAATATAGCAACTCCCAAAATATACTCTTCTTGTGCCAGTTGTGATGAACACCGTAAGAATCAGGCATATTAGGGGGGACATGCCAATTACCACCACGAGGAACTGTTTCCAAAGCTCCATAGTAATCGAGTTGCTTTTCAGTTTCTTCTCCAGTTAAATATGGAGAAGGAGTGTCTCTCACAACCCTTTTGTGCCTAAACAATGTCTTGTTTCTTCGGTACGGATGGCCAATGGGAAGAAATCGACGATGACAATCGAACCAACTTGTCTTCCTCCCATTCTTCAGTTGAAACGCATATGTCGCTCCATTACAATATGGACAAGCTAATCTCCCATGTGTAGTCCATCCCGACAACATCCCATAGGCAGGAAAGTCACTTATGGTCCACAAAAACATCGCTCGCATCGTGAAATTCGTCTTCGTTGAGCAGTCATACGTCTTCTCCCCTGTTGACCACAAATCCTTCAACTCTTTTATCAGTGGTTGCAGGAAAACATCCAGCGACCTTTTAGGATGTTTCGGACCAGGTATTAATATGGTCAAGAATAGCAACTCCCGTTGCATGCACATCTCCGGTGGCAGGTTGTATGGCGTAAGAAAGACTGGCCACAATGAATATTGTCTCCCTGACATTCCGAATGGACTAAATCCATCTGTGCATAATCCGAGATACACATTCCGGACATTGCTAGCGAATTCCGGATATACTTTGTTAAAATGTTTCCAGGCTCTTGCATCTGATGGATGTGTCATCTCACCATCCGTCTGAGTATGCTCGGCATGCCATCTCATCTTTCCAGCGGTCTGCTCTGATTGGTACAATCTTTTCAATCTGTCTGTAATTGGTAGGTACCACATCCCTTTGGTACGGTACCCTATTACGTCCCCGTCCTTGCGGCTTGAATCGTGGCTTCTTGCAGAATCGACATTCTTCTAACTTCTCATCATTTCCCCAGTAGATCATGCAGTTGTCGATGCAAACATCTATCATCTCCGAAGGCAACCCAAGACTATAAACTAGTTTCTGAATCTCATAATAAGAATCAGCAGACACAATGTCTTCCGGCAAATACTCTTTAAACAAGTCTGCCCATTCATTCATGCAACTTTCAGGTAGATTGTGATCAGTTTTAATATTCATCACTCTAGCAGCCAACGACAATTTAGAGAGACCTTCTCTACAACCACTGTAAAGTGGTTGATTTGCCGCATTTAACATTTCATAAAACTTTTTTGCATATATGTTAGGTTCTTCATCTTCATCATGAGCTACGAATGCATCAGTTACCATATCATGAACCCTATCAAAATCTACCATCTGCTCCTCCTGATGGTAACTATGTTCATTATGCAAATGATGAGCAACCGGTTCTTCCTGAAAATTGCTATTACTACTACTAGCTTCATTCTGATCATAATTATTATAACCTTCTCCATGTTGAAACCAGATATAGTAATTTGGCGTGAAACCTCTATTTATTAAATGCTTCCAAACATTTTCACGATTTGCCAATTTCGAATTGTTGCATTTCCGACATGGACAGAACATCTTACCGCTTTCTAGGGCGAGCGGTGTGGAATCTGCTTGATGCATAAATGTCTCCAGTCCCGCAATGTATTCTTTTGTCACTCTCCCGTTAGCATCTCTATGCATATACATCCACCTCCGCAACTCGTAGACATTCCCGGAGCCTGACATTTTTTTTCCTTTCACGTTTTTCTTTTTTTTGTTCTTATTGGTGTGTTTAAAATGATGTTGAAACTTCCATATTTATAGAAATTTTTCGAATCTGGTAGTTGAAGTTTTGCGATGAATTTGCGAGGAAAAGGTAGGTAGCAAAAAAAAACGTGCTTTAAAAATCCTCGTTAAGTTCACGTATATTATTTCCTCGTAAAGAAGACGTAACATTACGTTGGTTTAACGAGGAAAGTATATTTCCTCATTTCCTCGTAAAGATAATGCAAGCTTTACGTGGTATTTACGAGGAAAGTGTATTTCCTTGTTAAGACCACGTAAAGTTACGTAGGTTTTACGACGAAATGTTTTCTTCGTTACTTTACGAGGAAATAACGACGTTTACTTCTTTCTTTGTAATTTCCTCATAAAGTCGTCGTAAAATTACGAGGATTATATTTCCTCGTTAAGTTTCCTCGCCAAAGTGCTGTTTTCTTGTAGTGTTGCCATATGTCCCAAAAGGCCAATCTGGAATCACCTGAATAGAGATTAGGATAGCTGCTTCCTCATAACTCCTATGAGATTTATTCAACTTCCTGGTGATTCTAAACTGATTAATGGTTTCAAATCAAGATTCTTACATCTTTGTTCCTTCTGGTTTAATAAGAATCATGAAGATATTGCCATATGTCCGAACATGCTAATCTTGAATCACCTGAATAGAAAGTGTGATAGCTTCTGCCTCATAACTCCTATGAGATTTATTCAAATTCCTGGTGATTCTAAACTGATTAATGGTTTCAAATCAAGCTTCTTACATCTTTGTTCCTTCTGGTTCGATAAGAATCATGAAGATATTGCCATATGTCCGAACATGCTAATCTTGAATCACCTGAATAGAAAGTGTGATAGCTTCTGCCTCATAACTCCTATGAGATTTATTCAACTTCCTGGTGATTGTAAACTGATTAATGGTTTCAAATCAAGCTTCTTACATTTTTTGTTCCTTATGGTTTGATTAGAATCATGAAGATATTGCCATATGTCCGAACATGCTAATCTTGAATCACCTGAATAGAAAGTGTGATAGCTTCTGCCTCACAACTCCTATGAGATTTGTTCAACTTCCTGGTGATTCTAAACTGATTAATGGTTTCAAATCAAGCTCGTTACATTTTTTGTTCCTTATGGTTTGATAAGAATCATGAAGATATTGCCATATGTCCGAATAGACCAATCTTGAATCACCTGAATAGAAAGTGGGATAGCTTCTTCCTCATAACTTCTATGAGATTTATTCAACTTCCTGGTGATTCTAAACTGACTAATGGTTTCAAATCAAGCTTCTTACATCTTTGTTCCTTCCGGTTTGATAAAAATCATGAAGATATTGCCATATGTCCGAACAAGCTAATCGAGGATCACCTGAATAGAAAGTGAGATAGCTTCTTTCTCATAACTCCTATGAGATTTATTCAAATTTCTGGTGATTCTAAGCTGATTAATGGTTTCAAATCAAGCTTCTTACATCTTTGTTCCTTCCGGTTTAATAAGAATCATGAAGATATTGCCATATGTCCGAACAGGCTAATCGAGGATCACCTGAATAGAAAGTGGGATAGCTTCTTCCTCATAACTCCTATGAGATTTATTCAAGTTCCTGGTGATTCTAAACTGATTAATGGTTTCAAATCAAGCTTCTTACATCTTTGTTCCTTCTGGTTTGATAAGAATCACGAAGATATTGCCATATGTCCGAACAGGCCAATCTGGAATCACCTGAATAGAAAGTGGGATAGCTTTTTCCTCATAACTCCTATGAGATTTATTCAAGTTCCTGGTGATTCTAAAATAATTAATGGTTTCATATCAAGCTTCTTACATCTTTGTTCCTTCTGTTTTGATAAGAATCATGAAGATATTGCCATATGTCCGAACAGGCCAATCTGGAATCACCTGAATAGAAAGTGGGATAGCTTCTTCCTCATAACTCCTATGAGATTTATTCAACTTCCTGGTGATTCTAAACTGACTAATGGTTTCAAATCAAGCTTGTTATATATTTGTTCCTTATGGTTTGATAAGAATCACGAAGATATTGCCATATATCCGAACAGGCCAATCTGGAATCACTTGAATAGAAAGTGGGATAGCTTCTTCCTCATAACTCCTATGAGATTTATTCAAGTTCCTGGTGATTCTAAACTAATTAATGGTTTCAAATCAAGCTTCTTACATCTTTGTTCCTTATGGTTTGATAAGTGTCATGTCCCTGATCCTGGATATGATCATTAGGATCGACCATGGTGCAAGGGGACGCACCAGTCACGTCATTTGACCTAAACACAAGGGTATCATGGCCTGGAAGTAAGGTTAAGGGCATCAGAAAGCTAAGATATAGCTAAACCAAGAAGGAGACAAGTATAAAGGAGCTGTACAGAGTGAATGGCAGCTGGGCGATGCAGTGAGCAAGCTCGACCAGCTAGATGAAGTGTAGTGCAGCTCAGTGTAGCTCACTGAAGAGTGTGTCAGTTCCCTGAGCTGGATGAACTAGCTCACTCAGCTGGGTCAGATGGGGATCAGCTCAACTCAGCTAGACTGAGTGTTCAAGTCTTGGGCAGTTGGGCCAGGTCCGGACAGTGGTCGGACCATGTGGACCACCCGGGTATGCCGGTGAGCCGGTGGGCACTTGGGATCAGACCAGGGGCTTGGGCAACCAGCTAGGACTTGTTTGTGACATGTCTAGAGGCAGTTAGAGCTGTCTGGGACGTCTGGTGACTGCCATAGGCGAACAGGTGTGATCTGGACCATTGATTAAATCAATGGCCAGAAATGCTAATGAAAGGATGCAATGGTTAAGAAGTAACCATCCCTTCTTCTATATATATCAGGCAAGTCCGTGCCTTTGCAGGCACGCCAGGGGCTTCATTCTTCTTCCTGAAACACAAAGAAAAGCAGAGAAAAACAGAGAGATGGTCGGATTACACAATCCAAGACCAAGAGAGGCTTGAAGGCAGCAAAGAGGCAGTTTTGATGGCAATCAAGAGGGGAGCACAAGGCCGGACCTGATCAGGGAAGCACAAGGTCTAGGAAGATCAAGTATGAGGTAACATGTGTTGATTACTTATGTTTATGTTTATGTTTATGTATGTTTTGTGTCTCTTGGGGTGGGATCAAGGCCAGGCGTGGCACACCCCTTGAGGAATGTATATTGTGATGTGTCTTAGGAATCCAAGACCCTGGACAAAGGGGCGGATCATAACTGATCTAACTCATCCATGTGGGATGATGGTTAGATGCTGTTCATTGTATAGTGATCAATGATGGATCATGGTTTGGTGTTGGGTTTAATCATGGTGTGAACCATGAGTCCGACCCACTGATGAGACACATGGGAGTCCTAGTACCAGAGGAACCATGTGGAGTGTAAGGTCCAATTCGTTTGGATCCAACAGCAAGCAATGGAGAGGAGTAAGGCTAGTACTTGTTGGTATGGACCACAAGTATTATGCTGGTGTGTTTATACAAGGAAGGCTGTGTGTGATCTGATCATGGGAAAGGATGGACGACCTGATCCATGGATGATGGATCAAGGTGTCTGATCTGATTGATCAAAGGATGCACCAGTGGTAAGAGCAACACTAATCAGGTTCAGTGGGACATAGTTCCATGGCCGGTTAGGAGGAGTGAAGACTCATCAGTTCTGAGTCATGTGGGGTGGTTGGTTGATTGACTCAGGAACTGGTGGGCATTATTAATCCTATTCTATGTTGATCAGACGTGGAGGTACTGAACCATGGAGTGGCCGGTTCAGAGAAATCTCTCCATGGCCTTGGTTGGGCAGGTAGGTTGAGATCTGATAGTTCCTGAAGTAATTGTTCAGATCCGAATTCAAATATCTCTTAATGGGTATTTATCATGAATTATCATGGTGAAAGATTAGTTTTATCTCATTGATTTAGAGGTGGTCAGTTATGGCCATATGGGTTGTTCATGGGCGAGATCAGTATGATCGAGGCCAGTTCTGAGAAATCTGACTTGACCGTTCTCTTAGTTATGAATTATCATGATTTTTCATGAATTTTAATTAGTTTTTGGAGCATGTTTGCTTGAGGTTGTTTTTGTAGCTGAAGACTTCCCAAAGGTACTTGGTCTGTGGGGATGGCTGGTTGAATGACTAAGTAACCTAAGGGAAGAGTTTATACAGGTATAAGGGAGTTGGACGAGTGGATGGGGAGCTAGGCAAAGCTACCTCGCAGCTCGATCAGCTGGAAGAGAGTTGGGAACCTCAAGTGAAGTGGTTCAGTTCAGCTAGCTGGATGAGCTAGCTAGACAGCTAAGGCAGCTGAGACAAAGAGCTAGCAAGCTCCGTGGATGTGGCAAAGGTATGATCTAGCAATATTGCATAGATCTAGATAGAATGGATTAGGGGAATGGAACCTCGGACTTGTATGACTTGGATTAGGTTTAGGATCAACCTTGGAGCTGGTAGTAGTTGTGTCCACTGATCATGGCTAAGGTGATTCGACCTGACAAGTGTTAGATTGGTTTTAGACCAATGGTTGATAGATAATATTCCGCTGTGCATAAGTTGAAAGGATCTAAGCTAGGAAATGACTAAGGTAGTCTTAAGCTAAGGTCTAAGATTGGCTTCGCCCTTAGGCGAAGGTATAGATAAAGCTCGAAAAATTGAGTGGTTCGGTCAGGGTATGGACCGAGCGACGTGAGGCATCGACCGCGGCCTAGCCGGCCGGGTTCGGGTCTTACAAGTTGGTATCAGAGCATGCTTGATTCTAGGATCGTTGGGTTGTGGTTGTTCACCCATGCATCCTGACAAGTAGATGCTGATGTGATTAATCCACCAGTTTTATTGTTAACTCAGCTAGAGGAAGTTAACAATGAAGCTGGACTGACTGTAAGTCAGCTCAACCCTACTGAGGTTCTAGTGGGGGAGAGCTGAGCTGCAGCTGGAAGGAGAAGTTGAATCCTCTTGTGATTGGAACCGGGTTGATCCAAACATTGTTGCAAACAATGAGAGGACTAACCGGTTGATTGGGCAGCTGTTTCGGCAGCTAATGATCAAGCTCGGCCAGTAGCTGAGGTGGTCTAGATTGATCCACCAGCTAGGGCAGCTTGGTTAGTGGACTACCTGAGGGTGCTGGAGCATATAGCTCAGATGAAAACTAAGTATTTCTCAGGTAGTATGGATCCTTTTGAGGCAGATGAGTGGATGTTCTGATTGGGTTGTAACTTCAGCTCAACTCACTGCTCAAAGGTAGTATGTTCCAAACCAAAATTATTTCTGGAAACTGAGACGACCATGGAACCTTACTAGGTGAGCCAAGAGGGAGCTGAGGCAAGATAGGGTATCATGCTTGTGAACGGGAAAGTTCCAAGGTGAACCGGCTTGGCCAAGATGCATTCTCCAAGGGCAAGATCCTGAAACAGAAGGTTGGTTGATCTAGTTATCTGGAAATAATAGACGGATTGGACGGATCGATGCAATGCAAGATCTTTTATGGATGACCTGGACCAGGGAAAAAACATGAACCTGAGAGTGGCTTAGGTTGAAAGAAACGTGCAGCACTCTTTGGGGGTAAGTGTTATCCTTGGTGGCCGTTCAAAACAAGTGAGCATTTGCGAGGTTCAAGTTGGTTTAAGGGAGATGCTACATAGCTAGTATACGAGTGGCTTGGGATCAGATGGATCAGCTGGGACTCAGTATAAGCCAAGGTAGGATTCCTTAGATCAATTTGAATGGAATGGGTATACGATGTTAAGTGGCTTAGTATGATGGGGATTGAGGTATATTATAAACACTCTTGTGAATGGTATGGGACATTCACAGAAGTATGACAATTTGGAGAATGGTATGGGACTTTTTCCAAATGTGTGATCAAACTGAGATCCTACTCATCTAGGTACTTAATGATCGGTGGTGTGGAAACAACGTACCTTTCGATACTGGAGCTACACACCGTTTGTGAGTCCAGATATGATCGGAAAGGGGTTGTTTGCATTGGTATAGAGGATGATCCCGGGATAGTGAGTGCGGCCGGAGGCCAAAGGATGCATTCACTAGGCCTTGTTAGGGACATCCCAGTGATGATCCAAAGAAGGGCGATTCCCGTGGATCTGATTGTGGTTAGCCTTAAGAATCATGAAGTGATCTTAGGGATGGATTGGGCTTGGAAAGAATCGGGCCACCTTAGACTGTTACCGGGGAAGAGTGCAGTTTGAGAGTGGGTGTGGACCCCCGATCAGATTCCAAGGATCCGACCAACCTCTGGATGCTTAGTGATCTCAGCGGTCCAGGTGGAAAATATACTGAGAGGTGGTCATGAGGCCTGGTTGGCGACCATTAACACTAAGGAGGTTGTAGGGGGTGGTAGCCCGGACGAGGTTTCGGTTGGTTTAAGAGTTCAAGGATGTGTTTCGGACGCTGCAGGGTGTGCCTCCTGCAGGGGCTGACCCGAGCATGATCGAACTAGAACCGGGAACGGTCCCAATGTCCAAAAGTCCGTATCGTTTGGCACCAGCCTAGATGGCTGAGATGAGGTCGACTAAGTCCAGTGAGGGACGAGGGTCGCAGCACAACCAAGTCAGAGATTGACCTATGGTTGGATTGAGACGGTGGAGTCTCGGAGTGGACAGGACCGGAATGTGATCGAGTTTGTTAAGACTTGACTGATACATCGAGTATCTTGGAGATTGGGTAAATCTACTAAGACTCGAGTTCGTAGTATGTTCTTAAGGACTGAAAATGATCTAGTCATGGACTAGGATCAAAGTATGACAATGTCTGGTGATGGACAGAAGTCAAGTATCGGTTTAGTCTAGTAGGCACTAAGATCGCAATAGGGCCAAGCTGGGATAAGCTGTGGTCAGTTAAGGAATGATCCAGTAAGTTGTGACTGGGGTCATGAACCTTAGAGGATGTGCAGGATGCAAAGAGTTCAGTTGGAACCTTTTCATGATATGGGATGTAAGCACCACTGGATTCGAGGACGAATCCATTCTAAGTGGGGGAGACTTGTCATGTCCCTGATCCTGGATATGATCATTAGGATCGACCATGGTGCAAGGGGACGCACCAGTCAGGTCATTTGACCTAAACACAAGGGTATCATGGCCTGGAAGTAAGGTTAAGGGCATCAGAAAGCTAAGATATAGCTAAACCAAGAAGGAGACAAGTATAAAGGAGCTGTACAAAGTGTATGGCAGCTGGGCGATGCAGTGAGCAAGCTCGACCAGCTAGATGAAGTGTAGTGCAGCTCAGTGTAGCTCACTGAAGAGTGTGTCAGCTCCCTGAGCTGGATGAACTCTCAAAGTCCAAGAGCAGCCTTAAGGGCAGTGGTGTGTAGAAAGGCAGTTTCATGGGTACTGAAGTGGGAAGTGATGCACGACCCTTGGGTGGTGTTTGATCATGGATGAACACACCCTAGGCTTCCTCTACATCATGGTAACACACGCAAATGGCCAGCAGATAATGGAGAAGGCCGGACTTCACTCTCAAAGGCATGAACAGCCTTGAAGGCAGATGCAGTGCAGAAACTGTTTTCATGGAAGTTCCATGGAAGCGATGATGGGTGCGACCCATGAATGGATATTATCAATACTGGAGGTATGTGATAAGACATGATTAAGACAAGTGCAAGAGGCACAAGGCCGGACCTGATCAGGGAAGCACAAGGTCTAGGAAAATCAAGTATGAGGTAACATGTGTTTATTACTTATGTTTATGTTTATGTTTATTATGTGTTGTGTCTCTTGGGGTGGGATCAAGGCCAGGCGTGGCACGCCCCTTGAGGAATGTATATTGTGATGTGTCTTAGGAATCCAAGACCCTGGACAAAGGGGCGGATCATAACTGATCTAACTCATCCATGTGGGATGATGGTTAGATGCTGTTCATTGGATAGTGATCAATGATGGATCATGGTTTGGTGTTGGGTTTAATCATGGTGTGAACCATGAGTCCGACCCACTTATGAGACACATGGGAGTCCTAGTACCAGAGGAACCATGTGGAGTGTAAGGTCCAATTCGTTTGGATCCAACAACAAGCAATGGAGAGGAGTAAGGCTAGTACTTGTTGGTATGGACCACAAGTATTATGCTGGTGTGTTTATACAAGGAAGACTGTGTGTGATCTGATCATGGGAAAGGATGGACGACCTGATCCATGGATGATGGATCAAGGTGTCTGATCTGATTGATCAAAGGATGCACCAGTGGTAAGAGCAACACTAATCAGGTTCAGTGGGACATAGTTCCATGGCCGGTTAGGAGGAGTGAAGACTCATCATTTCTGAGTCATGTGGGGTGGTTGGTTGATTGATTCAGGAACTGGTGGGCATTATTAATCCTATTCTATGTTGATCAGACGTGGAGGTACTGAACCATGGAGTGGCCGGTTCAGAGAAATCTCTCCATGGCCTTGGTTGGGCAGGTAGATTGAGATCTGATAGTTCCTGAAGGAATTGTTCAGATCCGACTTCAAATATCTCTTAATGGGTATTTATCATGAATTATCATGGTGAAAGATTAGTTTTATCTCATTGATTTAGAGGTGGTCAGTTATGGCCATATGGGTTGTTCATGGGCGAGATCAGTATGATCGAGGCCAGTTCTGAGAAATCTGACTTGACCGTTCTCTTAGTTATGAATTATCATGTTTTGTCATGAATTTTAATTAGTTTTTGGAGCATGTTTGCTTGAGGTTGTTTTTGTAGCTGAAGACTTCCCAAAGGTACTTGGTCTGTGGGGATGGCTGGTTGAATGACTAAGTAACTTAAGGGAAGAGTTTATACAGGTATAAGGGAGTTGGACGAGTGGATATGGGGAGCTAGGCAAAGCTACCTCGCAGCTCGATCAGCTGGAAGAGAGTTAGGAACCTCAAGTGAAGTGGTTCAGTTCAGCTAGCTGGATGAGCTAGCTAGACAGCTAAGGCAGCTGAGACAAAGAGCTAGCAAGCTCCGTGGATGTGGCAAAGGTATGATCTAGCAATATTGCATAGATCTAGATAGAATGGATTAGGGGAATGGAACCTCGGACTTGTATGACTTGGATTAGGTTTAGGATCAACCTTGGAGCTGGTAGTAGTTGTGTCCACTGATCATGGCTAAGGTGATTCGACCTGACAAGTGTTAGATTGGTTTTAGACCAATGGTTGATAGATAATATTCCGCTGTGCATAAGTTGAAAGGATCTAAGCTAGGAAATGACTAAGGTAGTCTTAAGCTAAGGTCTAAGATAGGCTTCGCCCTTAGGCGAAGGTATAGATAAAGCTCGAAAAATTGAGTGGTTTGGTCAGGGTATGGACCGAGCGACGTGAGGCATCGACCGCGGCCTAGCCGGCCGGGTTTGGGTCTTACAATAAGAATCATGAAGATTTGCCATATGTCCGAACAGGTAATCTTGAATAACCTGAATAGAAAGTGAGATAGCTTCTTCCTCATAACTCCTATGAGATTTTTTCAACTTCCTGGTGATTCTAAACTGACTAATGGATTCAAATCAAGCTTGTTATATATTTGTTCCTTATGTTTTGATAAGAATCATGAAGATATTTCCATATGTCCGAATAGGCCAATCTGGAATCACCTGAATAGAAAGTAGGATAGCTTCTTCCTCATAACTCCTATGAGATTTATTCAACTTCCTGGTGATTCTAAACTGATTAATGGTTTCAAATCAAGCTTCTTACATCTTTGTTCCTTCCGGTTTGATAAGAATCATGAAGATATTGCCATATGTCCGAACAGGCTAATCGAGGATCACCTGAATAGAAAGTGAGATAGCTTCTTCCTCATAACTCCTATGAGATTTATCCAAATTCTTGGTGATTCTTAACTGATTAATGGTTTCAAATCAAGCTTCTTACATCTTTGTTCCTTCTGGTTTGATAAGAATCATGAAGATATTGCCATATGTCCGAACAGGCCAATCTGGAATCACCTGAATAGAAAGTGGGATAGCTTCTTCCTCATAACTCCTATGAGATATATTCAAGTTCCTGGTAATTCTAAACTGATTAATGGTTTCAAATCAAGCTTCTTACATCTTTGTTCGTTCTGGTTTGATAAAAATCATGAAGATATTGCCATATGTCTGAACAGGCCAATCTGGAATCACCTGAATAGAAAGTGGGATAGCTTCTTCCTCATAACTCCTATGAGATTTATTCAACTCCCTGGTGATTCTAAATTGATTAATGGTTTCAAATCAAGCTTCTTACATCTTTGTTCCTTCTGGTTTGATAAGAATCATGAATATATTGCCATATGTCCGAACATGCTAATCTAGGATCACCTGAATAGAAAGTGGGATAGCTTCTTCCTCATAACTCCTATGAGATTTATTCAAATTCCTGATGATTCTAAACTGATTAATGGCTTCAAATCAAGCTTCTTACATCTTTGTTTCTTCTGGTTTGATAAGAATCATGAAGATATTGCCATATGTCCGAACAGGCCAATCTGGAATCACCTGAATAGAAAGTGGGATAGCTTCTTCCTCATAACTCCTATGAGATTTATTCAACTTCCTGTCGATTCTACACTGATTAATGGTTTCAAATCAAGCTTCTTACATCTTTTTCCTTCTGGTTTGATAAGAATCATGAAGATATTGCCATATGTCCGAACATGCTAATCTGGAATCACCTGAATAGAAAGTGGGATAACTTCTTCCTCATAACTCCTATGAGATTTATTCAACTTCCTGGCGATTCTAAACTGATTAATGGTTTCAAATCAAGCTTCTTACATCTTTGTTCCTTCTGGTTTGATAAGAATCATGAAGATATTGCCATATGTCCGAACTTGCCAATCTGGAATCACCTGAATAGAAAGTGGGATAGCTTCTTCCTCATAACTCCTATGAGATTTATTCAACTTCCTGGCGATTCTGAACTGATTAATGGTTTAAAATCAAGCTTCTTACATCTTTGTTCCTTCTGGTTCGATAAGAATCATGAAGATATTACCATATGTCCGAACAGGCTAATCTTGAATCACCTGAATAGAAAGTGAGATAGCTTCTTCCTCATAACTCCTATGAGATTTATTCAAATTCCTGGTGATTCTAAACTGATTAATGGTTTCAAATCAAGCTTCTTACATCTTTGTTCCTTCCGGTTTGATAAGAATTATGAAGATATTGCCATATGTCCGAACAGGCTAATCGAGGATCACCTGAATAGAAAGTGGGATAGCTTCTTCCTCATAACTCCTATGAGATTTATTCAAGTTCCTGGTGATTCTAAACTGATTAATGGTTTCAAATCAAGCTTCTTACATCTTTGTTCCTTCCGGTTTGATAAGAATTATGAAGATATTGCCATATGTCCGAACAGGCTAATCGAGGATCACCTGAATAAAAATTAGGATAGCTGCTTCCTCATAACTCCTATGAGATTTATTCAACTTCCTGGTGATTCTAAACTGATTAATGGTTTCAAATCAAGATTCTTACATCTTTGTTCCTTCTGGTTTGATAAGAATCATGAAGATATTGCCATATGTCCGAATAGGCTAATCTTGAATCACCTGAATAGAAAGTGTGATAGCTTCTGCCTCATAACTCCTATGAGATTTATTCAAATTCCTGGTGATTCTAAACTGATTAATGGTTTCAAATCAAGCTTCTTACATCTTTGTTCCTTCTGGTTCGATAAGAATCATGAAGATATTGCCATATGTCCGAACAGGCTAATCTTGAATCACCTGAATAGAAAGTGTGATAGCTTCTGCCTCATAACTCCTATGAGATTTATTCAGCTTCCTGGTGATTGTAAACTGATTAATGGTTTCAAATCAAGCTTCTTACATTTTTTGATCCTTATGGTTTGATAAGAATCATGAAGATATTGCCATATGTCCGAACAGGCTAATCTTGAATCACCTGAATAGAAAGTGTGATAGCTTCTGCCTCATAACTCCTATGAGATTTGTTCAACTTCCTGGTGATTCTAAACTGATTAATGGTTTCAAATCAAGCTTTTTACATTTTTTGTTCCTTATGGTTTGATAAGAATCATGAAGATATTGCCATATGTCCGAATAGGCCAATCTTGAATCACCTGAATAGAAAGTGGGATAGCTTCTTCCTCATAACTCCTATGAGATTTATTCAACTTCCTAGTGATTCTAAACTGATTATTGGTTTCAAATCAAGTTTCTTACATCTTGGTTCCTTCTGGTTTGATAAGAATTATGAAGATATTGTCATATGTCCGAACAGGCCAATCGAGGATCACCTGAATAGAAAGTGGGATAGCTTCTTCCTCATAACTCCTATGAGATTTATTCAACTTCCTAGTGATTCTAAACTGATTATTGGTTTCAAATCAAGTTTCTTACATCTTGGTTCCTTCTGGTTTGATAAGAATTATGAAGATATTGTCATATGTCCGAACAGGCCAATCGAGGATCACCTGAATAGAAAGTGGGATAGCTTCTTCCTCATAACTCCTATGAGATTTATTCAAATTCCTGTCGATTCTAAACTGATTAATGGTTTCAAATCAAGCTTCTTACATCTTTTTTCCTTCTGGTTTGATAAGAATCATGAAGATATTGCCATATGTCCGAACATGCTAATCTGGAATCACCTGAATAGAAAGTGGGATAACTTCTTCCTCATAACTCCTATGAGATTTATTCAACTTCCTGGTGATTCTAAACTGACTAATGGTTTCAAATCAAGCTTCTTACATTTTTGTTCCTTCCGGTTTGATAAGAATCATGAAGATATTGCCATATGTCCGAACTGGCTAATCGAGGATCACCTGAATAGAAAGTGAGATAGCTTCTTCCTCATAACTCCTATGAGATTTATTCAAATTCCTGGTGATTCTAAACTGATTAATGGTTTCAAATCAAGCTTCTTACATCTTTGTTCCTTCCGGTTTGATAAGAATTATGAAGATATTGCCATATGTCCGAACAGGCTAATCGAGGATCACCTGAATAGAAAGTGGGATAGCTTCTTCCTCATAACTCCTATGAGATTTATTCAAGTTCCTGGTGATTCTAAACTGATTAATGGTTTCAAATCAACCTTCTTACATATTTGTTCCATCTGGTTTGATAAGAATCACGAAGATATTGCCATATGTCCGAACAGGCCAATCTGGAATCACCTGAATAGAAAGTGGGATAGCTTCTTCCTCATAACTCCTATGAGATTTATTCAAGTTCCTGGTGATTCTAAACTAATTAATGGTTTTAAATCAAGCTTCTTACATCTTTGTTCCTTCTGTTTTGATAAGAATCATGAAGATATTGCCATATGTCCGAACATGCCAATCTGGAATCACCTGAATAGAAAGTGGGATAGCTTCTTCCTCAAAACTCCTATGAGATTTATTCAACTTCCTGGTGATTCTAAACTGACTAATGGTTTCAAATCAAGCTTGTTATATATTTTTTCCCTATGGTTTGATAAGAATCATGAAGATATTGCCACATGTCCGAATAGGCCAATCTCGAATCACCTGAATAGAAAGTGAGATAGTTTCTTCCTCATAACTCCTATGAGATTTATTCAACTTCCTGGTGATTCTAAACTGATTAATGGTTTCAAATCAAGCTTCTTACATCTTTGTTCCTTCCGGTTTGATAAGAATCATGAAGATATTGCCATATGTCCGAACAGGCCAATCGAGGATCACCTGAATAGAAAGTGGGATAGCTTCTTCCTCATAACTCCTATGAGATTTATTCAAATTCCTGGTGATTCTAAACTGATTAATGGTTTCAAATCAAGCTTCTTACATCTTTGTTCCTTCTGGTTTGATAAGAATCATGAAGATATTGCCATATGTCCGAACAGGCCAATCTGGAATCACCTGAATAGAAAGTGGGATAGCTTCTTCCTCATAACTCCTATGAGATTTGTTCAAGTTCCTGGTGATTCTAAACTAATTAATGGTTTCAAATCAAGCTTCTTACATCTTTGTTCCTTCTGGTTTGATAAGAATCATGAAGATATTGCCATATGTCCGAACATGCTATTCTGGAATCACCTAAATAAAAAGTGGGATAGCTTGTTCCTCATAACTCCTATGAGATTTATTCAACTTCCTGGTGATTCTAAACTGACTAATGGTTTCAAATCAAGCTTCTTACATCTTTTTTCCTTCTGGTTTGATAAGAATCATGAAGATATTGCCATATGTCCGAACATGCTAATATGGGATCACCTAAATAGAAAGTGGGATAACTTCTTCCTCATAACTCCTATGAGATTTATTAAAATTCCTGGTGATTCTAAACTGATTAATGGTTTCAAATCAAGCTTCTTACATATTTGTTCCTTCTGGTTTGATAAGAATCATGAAGATATTGCCATATGTCCGAACATGCCAATCTAGAATCACCTGAATAGAAAGTGGGATAGCTTCTTCCTCATAACTCCTATGAGATTTATTCAACTTCCTGGTGATTCTAAACTGATTATTGGTTTCAAATCAAGTTTCTTACATCTAGGTTCCTTCTGGTTTGATAAGAATTATGAAGATATTGCCATATGTCCGAACAGGCCAATCGAGGATCACCTGAATAGAAAGTGGGATAGCTTCTTCCTCATAACTCCTATGAGATTTATTCAAATTCCTGGTGATTCTAAACTGATTAATGGTTTCAAATCAAGCTTCTTACATCTTTGTTCCTTCTGGTTTGATAAGAATCATGAAGATATTGCCATATGTCCGAAAAGGCCAATCTGGAATCACCTGAATAGAAAGTGGGATAGCTTCTTCCTCATAACTCCTATGAGATTTATTCAAGTTCCTGGTGATTCTAAACTAATTAATGGTTTCAAATCAAGCTTCTTACATCTTTGTTCCTTCTGGTTTGATAAGAATCATGAAGATATTGTCATATGTCCGAACATGCTACTCTGGAATCACCTGAATAAAAAGTGGGATAGCTTGTTCCTCATAACTCCTATGAGATTTATTCAACTTCCTGGTGATTCTAAACTGACTAATGGTTTCAAATCAAGCTTCTTACATCTTTGTTCCTTCTGGTTTGATAAGAATCATGAAGATATTGCCATATGTCCGAACATGCTAATATGGGATCACCTAAATAGAAAGTGGGATAACTTCTTCCTCATAACTCCTATGAGATTTATTCAACTTCCTGGCGATTCTAAACTGATTAATGGTTTCAAATCAAGCTTCTTACATCTTTTTTCCTTCTGGTTTGATAAGAATCATGAAGATATTGCCATATGTCCGAACATGCTAATCTGGGATCACCTAAATAGAAAGTGGGATAGCTTCTTCCTCATAACTCCTATGAGATTTATTCAACTTCCTGGCGATTCTAAACTGATTAATGGTTTCAAATCAAGCTTCTTACATCTTTGTTCCTTCTGGTTTGATAAGAATCATGAAGATATTGCCATATGTCCGAACATGCCAATCTGGAATCACCTGAATACAAAGTGGGATAGCTTCTTCCTCATAACTCCTATGAGATTTATTCAACTTCCTGGCGATTCTAAACTGATTAATGGTTTAAAATCAAGCTTCTTACATCTTTTTTCCTTCTGGTTCGATAAGAATCATGAAAATATTGCCATATGTCCGAACATGCTAATCTTGAATCACCTGAATAGAAAGTGTGATAGCTTCTGCCTCATAACTCCTATGAGATTTATTCAACTTCCTGGTGATTGTAAACTGATTAATGGTTTCAAATCAAGCTTGTTACATCTTCGTTCCTTCTGGTTCGATAAGAATCATGAAGATATTGTCATATGTCCGAACAGGCTAATCTTGAATCACCTGAATAGAAAGTGGGATAGCTTCTTCCTCATAACTCCTATGAGATTTATTCAACTTCCTGGCGATTCTAAATTGATTAATGGTTTCAAATCAAGCTTCTTACATCTTTGTTCCTTCTGGTTTGATAAGAATCATGAAGATATTGCCATATGTCCGAACAGGATAATCTTGAATCACCTGAATAGAAAGTGGGATAGCTTCTTCCTCATAACTCCTATGAGATTTATTCAACTTCCTGGCGATTCTAAACTGATTAATGGTTTCAAATCAAGCTTCTTACATCTTTGTTCCTTCTGGTTTGATAAGAATCATGAAGATATTGCCATATGTCCGAACAGGCCAATCTGGAATCACCTGAATAGAAAGTGGGATAGCTTCTTCCTCATAACTCCTATGAGATTTATTCAACTTCCTGGTGATTCTAAACTGATTATTGGTTTCAAATCAAGTTTCTTACATCTTGGTTCCTTCTGGTTTGATAAGAATTATGAAGATATTGCCATATGTCCGAACTGGCCAATCGAGGATCACCTGAATAGAAAGTGGGATAGCTTCTTCCTCATAACTCCTATGAGATTTATTCAAATTCCTGGTGATTCTAAACTGATTAATGGTTTCAAATCAAGCTTCTTACATCTTTGTTCCTTCTGGTTTGATAATAATCATGAAGATATTGCCATATGTCCGAACAGTCCAATCTGGAATCACCTGAATAGAAAGTGGGATAGCTTCTTCCTCATAACTCCTATGAGATTTATTCAAGTTTCTGGTGATTCTAAACTAATTAATGGTTTCAAATCAAGCTTCTTACATCTTTGTTCCTTCTGGTTTGATAAGAATCATGAAGATATTGCCATATTTCCGAACATGCTATTCTGGAATCACCTGAATAAAAAGTGGGATAGCTTGTTCCTCATAACTCCTATGAGATTTATTCAACTTCCTGGTGATTCTAAACTGACTAATGGTATCAAATCAAGCTTCTTACATCTTTGTTCCTTCTGGTTTGATAAGAATCATGAAGATATTGCCATATGTCCGAACATGCTAATATGGGATCACCTAAATAGAAAGTGGGATAACTTCTTCCTCATAACTCCTATGAGATTTATTCAACTTCCTGGCGATTCTAAACTGATTAATGGTTTCAAATCAAGCTTCTTACATCTTTTTCCTTCTGGTTTGATAAGAATCATGAAGATATTGCCATATGTCCGAACTTGCTAATCTGGGATCACCTAAATAGAAAGTGGGATAGCTTCTTCCTCATAACTCCTATGAGATTTATTCAACTTCTTGGCGATTCTAAACTGATTAATGGTTTCAAATCAAGCTTCTTACATCTTTGTTCCTTCTAGTTTGATAAGAATCATGAAGATATTGCCATATGTCCGAACATGCCAATCTGGAATCACCTGAATAGAAAGTGGGATAGCTTCTTCCTCATAACTCCTATGAGATTTATTCAACTTCCTGGCGATTCTAAACTGATTAATGGTTTAAAATCAAGCTTCTTACTTCTTTGTTCCTTCTGGTTTGATAAGAATCATGAAGATATTGCCATATGTCCGAACATGCTAATCTTGAATCACCTGAATAGAAAGTGTGATAGCTTCTGCCTCATAACTCCTATGAGATTTATTCAACTTCCTGGTGATTTTAAACTGATTAATGTTTTCAAATCAAGCTTCTTACATCTTTGTTCCTTCTGGTTCGATAAGAATCATGAAGATATTGTCATATGTCCGAACAGGCTAATCTTGAATCACCTGAATAGAAAGTGGGATAGCTTCTTCCTCATAACTCCTATGAGATTTATTCAACTTCCTGGCGATTCTAAATTGATTAATGGTTTCAAATCAAGCTTCTTACATCTTTGTTCCTTCTGGTTTGATAAGAATCATGAAGATATTGCCATATGTCCGAACAGGATAATCTTGAATCACCTGAATAGAAAGTGGGATAGCTTCTTTCTCATAACTCCTATTAGATTTAATCAACTTCCTGGTGATTCTAATCTGACTAATGGTTTCAAATCAAGCTTGTTATATATTTGTTCCTTATGGTTTGATAAGAATCATGAAGATATTGCCACATGTCCGAATAGGCCAATCTGGAATCACCTGAATAGAAAGTGAGATAACTTCTTCCTCATAACTCCTATGAGATTTATTCAACTTCCTGGCGATTCTAAACTGATTAATGGTTTCAAATCAAGCTTCTTACATCTTTTTTCCTTCTGGTTTGATAAGAATCATGAAGATATTGCCATATGTCCGAACATGCCAATATGGAAACACCTGAATAGAAATTGGGATAGCTTCTTCCTCATAATTCCTATGAGATTTATTCAACTTCCTGGCGATTCTAAACTGAGTAATGGTTTAAAATCAAGCTTCTTACATCTTTGTTCCTTCTGGTTCGATAAGAATCATGAAGATATTGTCATATGTCCGAACATGCTAATCTAGGATCACCTAAATAGAAAGTGGGATAGCTTCTTCCTCATAACTCGTATGAGATTTATTCAACTTCCTGGAGATTCTAAACTGATTAATGATTTCAAATCAAGCTTCTTACATCTTTGTTCCTTCTGGTTTGATAAGAATCATGAAGATATTGCCATATGTCTGAACATGCCAATATGGAATCACCTGAATAGAAAGTGGGATAGCTTCTTCCTTATAATTCCTATGAGATTTATTCAACTTCCTGGCGATTCTAAACTGAGTAATGGTTTAAAATCAAGGTTCTTACATCTTTGTTCCTTCTGGTTAGATAAGAATCATGAAGATATTGCCATATGTCCGAACATGCTAATCTTGAATCACCTGAATAGAAAGTGTGATAGCTTTTGCCTCATAACTCCCATGAGATTTATTCAACTTCCTGGTGATTGTAAACTGATTAATGGTTTCAAATCAAGCTTCTTACATCTTCGTTCCTTCTGGTTCGATAAGAATCATAAGGATATTGTCATATGTCCGAACAGGCTAATCTTGAATCACCTGAATATAAAGTGGGATAGCTTCTTCCTCATAACTCCTATGAGATTTATTCAACTTCCTGGCGATTCTAAATTGATTAATGGTTTTAAATCAAGCTTCTTACATCTTTGTTCCTTCTGGTTTGATAAGAATCATGAAGATATTGCCATATGTCCGAACAGGATAATCTTTAATCACCTGAATAGAAAGTGGGATAGCTTCTTCCTCATAACTCCTATGAGATTTATTCAAGTTTCTGGTGATTCTAAACTAATTAATGGTTTCAAATCAAGCTTCTTACATCTTTGTTCCTTCTGGTTTGATAAGAATCATGAAGATATTGCCATATTTCCGAACATGCTATTCTGGAATCACCTGAATAAAAAGTGGGATAGCTTGTTCCTCATAACTCCTATGAGATTTATTCAACTTCCTGGTGATTCTAAACTGACTAATGGTATCAAATCAAGCTTCTTACATCTTTGTTCCTTCTGGTTTGATAAGAATCATGAAGATATTGCCATATGTCCGAACATGCTAATATGGGATCACCTAAATAGAAAGTGGGATAACTTCTTCCTCATAACTCCTATGAGATTTATTCAACTTCCTGGCGATTCTAAACTGATTAATGGTTTCAAATCAAGCTTCTTACATCTTTTTCCTTCTGGTTTGATAAGAATCATGAAGATATTGCCATATGTCCGAACTTGCTAATCTGGGATCACCTAAATAGAAAGTGGGATAGCTTCTTCCTCATAACTCCTATGAGATTTATTCAACTTCTTGGCGATTCTAAACTGATTAATGGTTTCAAATCAAGCTTCTTACATCTTTGTTCCTTCTAGTTTGATAAGAATCATGAAGATATTGCCATATGTCCGAACATGCCAATCTGGAATCACCTGAATAGAAAGTGGGATAGCTTCTTCCTCATAACTCCTATGAGATTTATTCAACTTCCTGGCGATTCTAAACTGATTAATGGTTTAAAATCAAGCTTCTTACTTCTTTGTTCCTTCTGGTTTGATAAGAATCATGAAGATATTGCCATATGTCCGAACATGCTAATCTTGAATCACCTGAATAGAAAGTGTGATAGCTTCTGCCTCATAACTCCTATGAGATTTATTCAACTTCCTGGTGATTTTAAACTGATTAATGTTTTCAAATCAAGCTTCTTACATCTTTGTTCCTTCTGGTTCGATAAGAATCATGAAGATATTGTCATATGTCCGAACAGGCTAATCTTGAATCACCTGAATAGAAAGTGGGATAGCTTCTTCCTCATAACTCCTATGAGATTTATTCAACTTCCTGGCGATTCTAAATTGATTAATGGTTTCAAATCAAGCTTCTTACATCTTTGTTCCTTCTGGTTTGATAAGAATCATGAAGATATTGCCATATGTCCGAACAGGATAATCTTGAATCACCTGAATAGAAAGTGGGATAGCTTCTTTCTCATAACTCCTATTAGATTTAATCAACTTCCTGGTGATTCTAATCTGACTAATGGTTTCAAATCAAGCTTGTTATATATTTGTTCCTTATGGTTTGATAAGAATCATGAAGATATTGCCACATGTCCGAATAGGCCAATCTGGAATCACCTGAATAGAAAGTGAGATAACTTCTTCCTCATAACTCCTATGAGATTTATTCAACTTCCTGGCGATTCTAAACTGATTAATGGTTTCAAATCAAGCTTCTTACATCTTTTTTCCTTCTGGTTTGATAAGAATCATGAAGATATTGTCATATGTCCGAACATGCTAATCTGGGATCACCTAAATAGAAAGTGGGATAGCTTCTTCCTCATAACTCCTATGAGATTTATTCAACTTCCTGGAGATTCTAAACTGATTAATGATTTCAAATCAAGCTTCTTACATCTTTGTTCCTTCTGGTTTGATAAGAATCATGAAGATATTGCCATATGTCCGAACATGCCAATATGGAAACACCTGAATAGAAATTGGGATAGCTTCTTCCTCATAATTCCTATGAGATTTATTCAACTTCCTGGCGATTCTAAACTGAGTAATGGTTTAAAATCAAGCTTCTTACATCTTTGTTCCTTCTGGTTCGATAAGAATCATGAAGATATTGTCATATGTCCGAACATGCTAATCTAGGATCACCTAAATAGAAAGTGGGATAGCTTCTTCCTCATAACTCGTATGAGATTTATTCAACTTCCTGGAGATTCTAAACTGATTAATGATTTCAAATCAAGCTTCTTACATCTTTGTTCCTTCTGGTTTGATAAGAATCATGAAGATATTGCCATATGTCTGAACATGCCAATATGGAATCACCTGAATAGAAAGTGGGATAGCTTCTTCCTTATAATTCCTATGAGATTTATTCAACTTCCTGGCGATTCTAAACTGAGTAATGGTTTAAAATCAAGGTTCTTACATCTTTGTTCCTTCTGGTTAGATAAGAATCATGAAGATATTGCCATATGTCCGAACATGCTAATCTTGAATCACCTGAATAGAAAGTGTGATAGCTTTTGCCTCATAACTCCCATGAGATTTATTCAACTTCCTGGTGATTGTAAACTGATTAATGGTTTCAAATCAAGCTTCTTACATCTTCGTTCCTTCTGGTTCGATAAGAATCATAAGGATATTGTCATATGTCCGAACAGGCTAATCTTGAATCACCTGAATATAAAGTGGGATAGCTTCTTCCTCATAACTCCTATGAGATTTATTCAACTTCCTGGCGATTCTAAATTGATTAATGGTTTTAAATCAAGCTTCTTACATCTTTGTTCCTTCTGGTTTGATAAGAATCATGAAGATATTGCCATATGTCCGAACAGGATAATCTTTAATCACCTGAATAGAAAGTGGGATAGCTTCTTCCTCATAACTTCTATGAGATTTATTCAACTTCCTGGCGATTCTAAACTGATTAATGGTTTCAAATCAAGCTTCTTACATCTTTGTTCTTTCTGGTTTGCTAAGAATCATGAAGATATTGCCATATGTTTGAACAGGCTAATCTTGATACACCTGAATATAAATTGTGATAGTTGCTTCCTCATAACTCCTATGAGATTTATTCAACTTCCTGGAGATTCTAAACTGATTAATGGTTTCAAATCAAGCTTCTTACATCTTTGTTCCTTCTGGTTCGATAAGAATCATGAAGATATTGCCATATGTCTGAACATGCCAATATGGAATCACCTGAATAGAAAGTGGGATAGCTTCTTCCTTATAATTCCTATGAGATTTATTCAACTTCCTGGCGATTCTAAACTGAGTAATGGTTTAAAATCAAGGTTCTTACATCTTTGTTCCTTCTGGTTAGATAAGAATCATGAAGATATTGCCATATGTCCGAACATGCTAATCTTGAATCACCTGAATAGAAAGTGTGATAGCTTTTGCCTCATAACTCCCATGAGATTTATTCAACTTCCTGGTGATTGTAAACTGATTAATGGTTTCAAATCAAGCTTCTTACATCTTCGTTCCTTCTGGTTCGATAAGAATCATAAGGATATTGTCATATGTCCGAACAGGCTAATCTTGAATCACCTGAATATAAAGTGGGATAGCTTCTTCCTCATAACTCCTATGAGATTTATTCAACTTTCTGGCGATTCTAAATTGATTAATGGTTTTAAATCAAGCTTCTTACATCTTTGTTCCTTCTGGTTTGATAAGAATCATGAAGATATTGCCATATGTCCGAACAGGATAATCTTAAATCACCTGAATAGAAAGTGGGATAGCTTCTTCCTCATAACTTCTATGAGATTTATTCAACTTCCTGGCGATTCTAAACTGATTAATGGTTTCAAATCAAGCTTCTTACATCTTTGTTCTTTCTGGTTTGCTAAGAATCATGAAGATATTGCCATATGTTTGAACAGGCTAATCTTGATACACCTGAATATAAATTGTGATAGTTGCTTCCTCATAACTCCTATGAGATTTATTCAACTTCCTGGAGATTCTAAACTGATTAATGGTTTCAAATCAAGCTTCTTACATCTTTGTTCCTTCTGGTTCGATAATAATCATGAAGATATTGCCATATGTCCCAAAAGGCCAATCTGGAATCACCTGAATAGAAAGTGGGATAGCTGCTTCCTCATAACTCCTATGAGATTTATTCAACTTCCTGGTGATTCTAAACTGATTAATGGTTTCAAATCAAGATTCTTACATCTTTGTTCCTTCTCGTTTGACAAGAATAATGAAGATATTACCATATGTCCGAACAGGCTAATCTAGAATCACCTGAATAGAAATTAGGATAGCTTCTTCCTCATAACTCCTATGAGATTTATTCAACTTCCTGGTGATTCTAAACTGATTAATGGTTTCAAATCAAGCTTCTTACATCTTTGCTCCTTCTGGTTTTATAAGAATCATGAAGATATTGCCATATATCCGAACATGCCAATCTGGAATCACCTGAATAGAAAGTGGGATAGCTTCTTCCTCATAACTCCTATGAGATTTATTCAACTTCCTGGTGATTCTAAACTGATTATTGGTTTCAAATCAAGTTTCTTACATCTTGGTTCCTTCTGGTTTGATAAGAATTATGAAGATATTGCCATATGTCCGAACAGGCCAATCTGGAATCACCTGAATAGAAAGTAGGATAGCTTCTTCCTCATAACTCCTATGAGATTTATTCAACTTCCTGGTGATTCTAAACTGATTAATGGTTTCAAATCAAGCTTCTTACATCTTTGCTCCTTCTGGTTTTATAAGAATCATGAAGATATTGCCATATATCCGAACAGGCCAATCTGGAATCACCTGAATAGAAAGTGGGATAGCTTCTTCCTCATAACTCCTATGAGATTTATTCAACTTCCTGGTGATTCTAAACTGATTATTGGTTTCAAATCAAGTTTCTTACATCTTGGTTCCTTCTGGTTTGATAAGAATTATGAAGATATTGCCATATGTCCGAACTGGCCAATCGAGGATCACCTGAATAGAAAGTGGGATAGCTTCTTCCTCATAACTCCTATGAGATTTATTCAACTTCCTGGTGATTCTAAACTGATTATTGGTTTCAAATCAAGTTTCTTACATCTTGGTTCCTTCTGGTTTGATAAGAATTATGAAGATATTGCCATATGTCCGAACTGGCCAATCGAGGATCACCTGAATAGAAAGTGGGATAGCTTCTTCCTCATAACTCCTATGAGATTTATTCAACTTCCTGGCGATTCTAAACTGATTAATGGTTTCAAATCAAGCTTCTTACATCTTTGTTCCTTCTGGTTTGATAAGAATCATGAAGATATTGCCATATGTCCGAACATGCCAATCTGGAATCACCTGAATAGAAAGTGGGATAGCTTCTTCCTCATAACTCCTATGAGATTTATTCAACTTCCTGGCGATTCTAAACTGATTAATGGTTTAAAATCAAGCTTCTTACTTCTTTGTTCCTTCTGGTTTGATAAGAATCATGAAGATATTGCCATATGTCCGAACATGCTAATCTTGAATCACCTGAATAGAAAGTGTGATAGCTTCTGCCTCATAACTCCTATGAGATTTATTCAACTTCCTGGTGATTTTAAACTGATTAATGTTTTCAAATCAAGCTTCTTACATCTTTGTTCCTTCTGGTTCGATAAGAATCATGAAGATATTGTCATATGTCCGAACAGGCTAATCTTGAATCACCTGAATAGAAAGTGGGATAGCTTCTTCCTCATAACTCCTATGAGATTTATTCAACTTCCTGGCGATTCTAAATTGATTAATGGTTTCAAATCAAGCTTCTTACATCTTTGTTCCTTCTGGTTTGATAAGAATCATGAAGATATTGCCATATGTCCGAACAGGATAATCTTGAATCACCTGAATAGAAAGTGGGATAGCTTCTTCCTCATAACTCCTATTAGATTTATTCAACTTCCTGGTGATTCTAATCTGACTAATGGTTTCAAATCAAGCTTGTTATATATTTGTTCCTTATGGTTTGATAAGAATCATGAAGATATTGCCACATGTCCGAAAAGGCCAATCTGGAATCACCTGAATAGAAAGTGAGATAACTTCTTCCTCATAACTCCTATGAGATTTATTCAACTTCTTGGCGATTCTAAACTGATTAATGGTTTCAAATCAAGCTTCTTACATCTTTTTTCCTTCTGGTTTGATAAGAATCATGAAGATGTTGTCATATGTCCGAACATGCTAATCTGGGATCACTTAAATAGAAAGTGGGATAGCTTCTTCCTCATAACTCCTATGAGATTTATTCAACTTCCTGGAGATTCTAAACTGATTAATGATTTTAAATCAAGCTTCTTACATCTTTGTTCCTTCTGGTTTGATAAGAATCATGAAGATATTGCCATATGTCCGAACATGCCAATATGGAATCACCTGAATAGAAAGTGGGATAGCTTCTTCCTCATAATTCCTATGAGATTTATTCAACTTCCTGGCGATTCTAAATTGAGTAATGGTTTAAAATCAAGCTTCTTACATCTTTGTTCCTTCTGGTTCGATAAGAATCATGAAGATATTGTCATATGTCCGAACATGCTAATCTAGGATCACCTAAATAGAAAGTGGGATAGCTTCTTCCTCATAACTCCTATGAGATTTATTCAACTTCCTGGAGATTCTAAACTGATTAATGATTTCAAATCAAGCTTCTTACATCTTTGTTCCTTCTGGTTTGATAAGAATCATGAAGATATTGCCATATGTCCAAACATGCCAATATGGAATCACCTGAATAGAAAGTGGGATAGCTTCTTCCTCATAATTCCTATGAGATTTATTCAACTTCCTGGCGATTCTAAACTGAGTAATGGTTTAAAATCAAAAGCTTCTTACATCTTTGTTCCTTCTGGTTCGATAAGAATCATGAAGATATTGCCATATGTCCGAACATGCTAATCTTGAATCACCTGAATAGAAAGTGTTATAGCTTTTGCCTCATAACTCCCATGAGATTTATTCAACTTCCTGGTGATTGTAAACTGATTAATGGTTTCAAATCAAGCTTCTTACATCTTCATTCCTTCTGGTTCGATAAGAATCATAAGGATATTGTCATATGTCCGAACAGGCTAATCTTGAATCACCTGAATAGAAAGTGGGATAGCTTCTTCCTCATAACTCCTATGAGATTTATTCAACTTCCTGGCGATTCTAATTTGATTAATGGTTTTAAATCAAGCTTCTTACATCTTTGTTCCTTCTGGTTTGATAAGAATTATGAAGATATTGCCATATGTCCGAACAGGATAATCTTTAATCACCTAAATAGAAAGTGGGATAGCTTCTTCCTCATAACTTCTATGAGATTTATTCAACTTCCTGGCGATTCTAAACTGATTAATGGTTTCAAATCAAGCTTCTTTCATCTTTGTTCTTTCTGGTTTGCTAAGAATCATGAAGATATTGCCATATGTTTGAACAGGCTAATCTTGATACACCTGAATAGAAATTGTGATAGCTGCTTCCTCATAACTCCTATGAGATTTATTCAACTTCCTGGAGATTCTAAACTGATTAATGGTTTCAAATCAAGCTTCTTACATCTATGTTCCTTCTGGTTCGATAATAATCATGAAGATATTGCCATATGTCCCAAAAGGCCAATCTGGAATCACCTGAATAGAAAGTGGGATAGCTGCTTCCTCATAACTCCTATGAGATTTATTCAACTTCCTGGTGATTCTAAACTGATTAATGGTTTCAAATCAAGATTCTTACATCTTTGTTCCTTCTCGTTTGACAAGAATAATGAAGATATTACCATATGTCCGAACAGGCTAATCTAGAATCACCTGAATAGAAATTAGGATAGCTTCTTCCTCATAACTCCTATGAGATTTAATCAACTTCCTGGCGATTCTAAACTGATTGATGGTTTAAAATCAAGCTTCTTACATCTTTGTTCCTTCTGGTTCAATAAGAATCATGAAGATATTGCCATATGTCCGAACATGCCAATCTGGAATCACCTGAATAGAAAGTAGGATAGCTTCTTCCTCATAACTCCTATGAGATTTATTCAACTTCCTGGTGATTCTAAACTGATTAATGGTTTCAAATCAAGCTTCTTACATCTTTGCTCCTTCTGGTTTTATAAGAATCATGAAGATATTGCCATATATCCGAACAGGCCAATCTGGAATCACCTGAATAGAAAGTGGGATAGCTTCTTCCTCATAACTCCTATGAGATTTATTCAACTTTGGGGAGATTCTAAACTGATTAATGGTTTAAAATTTAAGCTTCTTACATCTTTGTTCCTTCTGGTTCGATAAGAATCATGAAGATATTGCCATATATCTGAACATGCTAATCTTGAATCACCTGAATAGAAAGTGGGATAGCTTCTTCCTCATAACTCCTATGAGATTTTTTCAACTTCCTGGTGATTGTAAACTGATTAATGTTTTCAAATCAAGCTTCTTACATCTTTGTTCCTTCTGGTTCGATAAGAATCATGAAGATATTGTCATATGTCCGAACAGGCTAATCTTGAATCACCTGAATAGAAAGTGGGATAGCTTCTTCCTCATAACTCCTATGAGATTTATTCAACTTCCTGGCGATTCTAAATTGATTAATGGTTTCAAATCAAGCTTCTTACATCTTTGTTCCTTCTGGTTTGATAAGAATCATGAAGATATTGCCATATGTCCGAACAGGATAATCTTGAATCACCTGAATAGAAAGTGGGATAGCTTCTTCCTCATAACTCCTATGAGATTTATTCAACTTCCTGGCGATTCTAAATTGATTAATGGTTTCAAATCAAGCTTCTTACATCTTTGTTCCTTCTGGTTTGATAAGAATCATGAAGATATTGCCATATGTCTGAACAGGATAATCTTTAATCACCTGAATAGAAAGTGGGATAGCTTCTTCCTCATAACTTCTATGAGATTTATTCAACTTCCTGGCGATTCTAAGCTGATTAATGGTTTCAAATCAAGCTTCTTACATCTTTGTTCTTTCTGGTTTGCTAAGAATCATGAAGATATTGCCATATGTTTGAACATGCTAATCTTGATACACCTGAATAGAAATTGTGATAGCTGCTTCCTCATAACTCCTATGAGATTTATTCAACTTCCTGGAGATTCTAAACTGATTAATGGTTTCAAATCAAGCTTCTTACATCTTTGTTCCTTCTGGTTCGATAAGAATCATGAAGATATTGCCATATGTCCCAAAAGGCCAATCTGGAATCACCTGAATAGAAAGTGGGATAGCTGCTTCCTCATAACTCCTATGAGATTTATTCAACTTCCTGGTGATTCTAAACTGATTAATGGTTTCAAATCAAGATTCTTACATCTTTGTTCCTTCTCGTTTGACAAGAATCATGAAGATATTGCCATATGTCCGAACAGGCGAATCTAGAATCACCTGGATAGAAATTAAGATAGCTTCTTCCTCATAACTCCTATGAGATTTATTCAACTTCCTGGCGATTCTAAACTGATTGATGGTTTAAAATCAAGCTTCTTACATCTTTGTTCCTTCTGGTTCAATAAGAATCATGAAGATATAGCCATATGTCCGAACAGGCCAATCTGGAATCACCTGAATAGAAAGTAGGATAGCTTCTTCCTCATAACTCCTATGAGATTTATTCAACTTCCTAGTGATTCTAAACTGATTAATGGTTTCAAATTAAGCTTCTTACATCTTTGCTCCTTCTGGTTTTATAAGAATCATGAAGATATTGCCATATGTCCGAACAGGCCAATCTGGAATCACCTGAATAGAAAGTGGGATAGCTTCTTCGTCATAACTCCTATGATATTTATTCAACTTCGTGGAGATTCTAAACTGATTAATGGTTTAAAATCAAGCTTCTTACATCTTTGTTCCTTCTGGTTCGATAAGAATCATGAAGATATTGCCATATGTCCGAACATGCTAATCTTGAATCACATGAATAGAAAGTGGGATAGCTTCTTCCTCATAACTCCTATGAGATTTATTCAACTTCCTGGCGATTCTAAACTGATTAATGGTTTAAAATCAAGCTTCTTACATCTTTGTTCCTTCTGGTTCAATAAGAATAATGAAGATATTGCCATATGTCCGAACAGGCCAATCTGGAATCACCTGAATTGAAAGTGGGATAGCTTCTTACTCATAACTCCTATGAGATTTATTCAACTTCCTGGCGATTCTAAACTGGTTAATGGTTTAAAATCAAGCTTCTTACATCTTTGTTCCCTCTGGTTCGATAAGAATAATGAAGATATTGCCATTTGTCCGAACAGGCCAATCTTGAATCACCTAAATAGAAAGTGTGATAGCTTCTGCCTCATAACTCCTATGAGATTTATTCAACTTCCTGGTGATTGTAAACTTATTAATGGTTTCAAATAAGGCTTCTTACATCTTCGTTCCTTCTGGTTCGATAAGAATCATGAAGATATTGCCATATGTCCGAACAGGCTAATCTTGAATCACCTGAATAGAAAGTGGGATAGCTTCTTCCTCATAACTCCTATGAGATTTGTTCAACTTCCTGGTGATTGTAAACTGACTAATGGTTTCAAATCAAGTTTCTTACATCTTTGTTCCTTATGGTTCGATAAGAATCAGGAAGATATTGCCATATGTCCGAACAGGCTAATCTTGAATCACCTGAAAAGAAAGTGGGATAGCTTCTTCCTCATAACTCCTATGAGATTTGTTCAACTTCCTGGTGATTCTAAACTGACTAATGGTTTCAAATCAAGCTTCTTACATCTTTGTTCCTTATGGTTTGATAAGAATCGTGAAGATATTGCCATATGTCCGAACAGGCCAATCTGGAATCACCTGAATAGAAAGTGGGATAGCTTCTTCCTCATAACTCCTATGAGATTTATTCAAATTCCTGGTGATTTTAAACTGATTAATGGTTTCAAATCAAGCTTCTTACATCTTTGTTCCTTCCGGTTTGATAAGAATCATGAAGATATTGCCATATGTCCGAACAGGCTAATCTGGGATCACCTGAATAGAAAGTGAGATAGCTTCTTCCTCATAACTCCTATGAGATTTATTCAACTTCCTGGTGATTCTAAACTGATTAATGGTTTTAAATCAAGCTTCATACATCTTTGTTCCTTCTGATTTGATAAGAATCATGAAGATATTGCCATATGTCCGAACATGCCAATCTGGAATCACCTGAATAGAAAGTGGGATAGCTTCTTCCTCATAACTCCTAAGAGATTTATTCAACTTCCTGGTGATTCTAAAATGACTAATGGTTTCAAATCAAGCTTCTTACATCTTTGTTCCTTCTGGTTTGATAAGAATCATGAAGATATTGCCATATGTCCGAACAGGCCAATCTGTAATCACCTGAATAGAAAGTGGGATAGCTTCTTCCTCATAATTCCTATGAGATTTATTCAACTTCCTGGCGATTCTAAGCTGAGTAATGGTTTAAAATAAAGCTTCTTACATCTTTGTTCCTTCTGGTTCGATAAGAATCATGAAGATATTGCCATATGTCCGAACATGCTAATCTTGAATCACCTGAATAGAAAGTGTGATAGCTTTTGCCTCATAACTCCCATGAGATTTATTCAACTTCCTGGTGATTGTAAACTGATTAATGGTTTCAAATCAAGCTTCTTACATCTTCGTTCCTTCTGGTTCGATAAGAATCATGAAGATATTGTCATATGTCCGAATAGGCTAATCTTGAATCACCTGAATAGAAAGTGGGATAGCTTCTTCCTCATAACTCCTATGAGATTTATTCAACTTCCTGGTGATTCTAAATTGATTAATGGTTTCAAATCAAGCTTCTTACATCTTTGTTCCTTCTGGTTTGATAAGAATCATGAAGATATTGCCATATGTCCGAACAGGATAATCTTTAATCACCTGAATAGAAAATGGGATAGCTTCTTCCTCATAACTTCTATGAGATTTATTCAACTTCCTGGCGATTCTAAACTGATTAATGGTTTCAAATCAAGCTTCTTACATCTTTGTTCCTTCCGGTTTGATAAGAATCATGAAGATATTGCCATATGTCCGAACAGGCTAATCTGGGATCACCTGAATAGAAAGTGAGATAGCTTCTTCCTCATAACTCCTAAGAGATTTATTCAACTTCCTGGCGATTCTAAACTGATTAATGGTTTCAAATCAAGCTTCTTACATCTTTGTTCCTTCCGGTTTGATAAGAATCATGAAGATATTGCCATATGTCCGAACATGCCAATCTGTAATCACCTGAATAGAAAGTGGGATAGCTTCTTCCTCATAACTCCTATGAAATTTATTCAACTTCCTGGTGATTATAAACTGATTAATGGTTTCAAATCAAGCTTCTTACATCTTTGTTCCTTCTGGTTTGATAAGAATCATGAAGATATTGCCATATGTCCGAATAGGCCAATCTGGAATCACCTGAATAGAAAGTGGGATAGCTTCTTCCTCATAAATCCTATGAGATTTGTTCAAGTTCCTGGGGATTCTAAACTGATTAATGGTTTCAAATCAAGCTTCATACATATTTGTTCCTTCTGGTTTGATAAGAATCATGAAGATATTGCCATATGTCCGAACATGCCAATCTAGAATCACCTGAATAGAAAGTAGGGTAGCTTCTTCCTCATAACTCCTATGAGATTTATTCAACTTCCTGGTGATTCTAAACTGATTAATGGTTTCAAATTAAGCTTCTTACATCTTTGTTCCTTCCGGTTTGATAAGAATCATGAAGATATTGCCATATGTCCGAACAGGCTAATCTAGGATCACCTGAATAGAAAGTGAGATAGCTTCTTCCTCATAACTCCGATGAGATTTATTCAAATTCCTGGTGATTCTAAACTGATTTGTGGTTTCAAATCAATATTCTTACATCTTTGTTCCTTCTGGTTTGATAAGAATCATGAAGATATTGCCATATGTCCGAACATGCCAATCTGGAATCACCTGAATTGAAAGTGGGATAGCTTCTTCCTCATAACTCCTATGAGATTTATTCAAGTTCCTGGTGATTCTAAACTGATTAATGGTTTCAAATCAAGCTTCTTACATCTTTGTTCCTTCTGGTTTGATAAGACTCATGAAGATATTGCCATATGTCCGAACATGCTATTCTGGAATCACCTGAATAGAAAGTGGGATAACTTCTTCCTCATAACTCCTATGAGATTTATTCAACTTCCTGGCGATTCTAAACTGATTAATGGTTTCAAATCAAGCTTCTTACATCTTTGTTCCTTCCGGTTTGATAAGAATCATGAAGATATTGCCATATGTCCGAACATGCTAATCTGGGATCACCTAAATAGAAAGTGGGATAGCTTCTTCCTCATAACTCCTATGAGATTTATTCAACTTCCTGGCGATTCTAAACTGATTAATGGTTTCAAATCAAGCTTCTTACATCTTTGTTCCTTCTGGTTCGATAAAAATCATGGAGATATTGCCATATGTCCGAACATGCTAATCTTGAATCACCTGAATAGAAAGTGTGATAGCTTCTGCCTCATAACTCCTATGAGATTTATTCAACTTCCTGGTGATTGTCAACAGATTAATGGTTTCAAATCAAGCTTCTTACATCTTCGTTCCTTCTGGTTCGATAAGAATCATGAAGATATTGTCATATGTCCGAACAGGCTAATCTTGAATCACCTGAATAGAAAGTGGGATAGCTTCTTCCTCATAACTCCTATGAGATTTATTCAACTTCCTGGTGATTTTAAACTTATAAATGGTTTCAAATCAAGCTTCTTACATCTTCGTTCCTTCTGGTTCGATAAGAATCATGGAGATATTGCCATATGTCCGAACAGGCTAATCTTGAATCACCTGAATAGAAAGTGGGATAGCTTCTTCCTCATAACTGCTATGAGATTTATTCAACTTCCTGGTGATTCTAAAATGGTTTCAAATAAAGCTTCTTACATCTTTGTTCCTTCTGGTTTGATAAGAATCATGAAGATATTGCCATAATTCCGAACAGGCTAATCTGGGATCACCTGAATAGAAAGTGGGATAGCTTCTTCCTCATAACTCCTAAGAGATTTATTCAACTTCCTGGTGATTCTAAAATGATTAATGGTTTCAAATCAAGCTTCTTACATCTTTTTTCCTTCCTGTTTGTTAAGAATCATGAAGATTTTGCCATATGTCCGAACAGGCCAATCTGGAATCACCTGAATAGAAAGTGGGATAGCTTCTTCCTCATAACTCCTATGAGATTTATTCAACTTCCTGGTGATTCTAAAATGGTTTCAAATCAAGCTTCTTACATCTTTGTTGATATGATTCCAGATCATGTCAAGAAGAACAAGGACCAACCAGCTGAAGAAGAAGATGCCTTAGACCTTTCTAAAGGTCCCATGACTCGTGCAAGATCAAAGAAGCTCAAGGAAGCTATTGGAGGCTTAATCAGAAAGTCTTTGAAGAAAGAAAGTCTTGAAGGAAGCTTGATACTTCAAGACCCACTCATCACCATTCAAGTCATCATACCATCAAGCTGAGTATCATCTAGGCTAGCAAGAGAAGTGTGCTCTTTTTCTGTCTTAGTTTTTGTCCCATTAGGTTTTGCTAAGATAGGTTTTTAACGAGGCCTTGTCTTGCTATTTCAAATCACCTAGTATGATACTCTCGGACCAGACTACATCAGGATCTTATTATATCTTTAGACTATGCTTTTTATTTTCGTTACACAAGTCAAAGGGAGCGTGTTCCTTTATGACTCTATGTTGTTTACGAGACCTTGTGCATGTACAAGGATCTCTCTATATATTCTGGTCGAGCAAGTCTAATAAGATCATCATCTTTTATCTAAAAACCCTTCTCTTCTCTTGTCGCTATCAACGAGAGTTTGAGAGTTCTGGTGTGTTGTATCCAGAGTCTAAGGACTTCTCCTTTAGTGTGTCATATCTAAGAGAGTTGTCTAGGAGTATCAAAGAGCCATCCGCATCTCTTTGTGTTACCATTCGCATCCACAACCCTTGAAAGATCGAGTTCCGATTCATCTTTGCAAGGATCTATCCAATATCATCCAGAGTTCATCCTAGGGTCGTGTTAAGTGGTATCAGAGCAGCTCTGGATAGGGAAGTTTCGATCTTTTGTTGTTTTTCAAATAGAACCCTTCGGCTCCTTTTGAATCCATCGATTGATCTGAGTTCTTTGTTGTGTTATTTCGTTAGATCTAATCATATTCCATCTATTGCTGTTGTTTTGAAACAAATCCTGTTAGATCTAAGTGATTTCATTATATTTGATCTTGATCTAATTCGATTTCGTGTGTTGAAAGATATAGAAAAGTTTGATCTGTTCAAATTGTGTTTCTTAGATCGCAAGTTTACTCTTTTGATCAAATCGTTTTCTTTTTAAATTTTTCTGGAACATCTTACTTGTTGATTGTTTCCTTTTGTCTCAGGTACCAATGGTGAATGAGTCAGATGAGGAGGCGGAGCTTGTGAGACAGAGTAGAGTTCTAAGAGAGGAGATGACAGAGCAGTTAAAGCAAACCCTAATCACTACCGTGGCTGATATGATCAAGACGAGTATCACGGGTCTTCGTGATGAGTTGAGACAAGAGCTAAGACAAGCTACTGGTCAGGGCCATAGTAATGAGGTTAGAAGAGACAGAAGAGGTCAGAGTCCACATAATCATCCTGAACCAAGGAGAGATCGTAGAGAGCATGCTGAATCTCATGAAACAGACAACTACTATGAGCATCACCGGTCTGAACTCAGTGGATCTTCTTCATCCAGAGGTAGTAGGAGAAGGCAGAGACGTGATCATGATGAAAGAAGGACTCAGAGAGATGAGTTCAATGGATTGAAGATCAAAATCCCTCCTTTTCATGGCAAGGTTGATCCGGATGCTTACTTAGAGTGGGAGAAGAAGATTGAGCTAGTCTTCAATTGCAAACACTACACCAGCGCTCAAAGAATCCAAATTGCAGCTACTGAGTTCCATGACTATGCTTTAAGTTGGTGGGATCAGTTGGTAACTAGTAGAAGAATCAACCAGGAGTATCCAATTGAATCGTGGCAAGAGATGAAGTCTCTTATGCGCAAGAGGTTTGTACCTAACCATTACCACAGAGATCTTCATCAAAAGCTAAGAAGACTGACGCAAGGCTCCAAGACTGTTGAGGAGTACTATCAAGAGCTAGAGTTGCTGATGTTAAGGGCCAGTATTTCAGAAGACAGAGAAGCAACTATGGCAAGGTTCCTTGGAGGTCTAAACCGTGAGATACAAGACAATGTTGAGATGCAACACTATGTGGAGATAGAAGAGATGTTGCATAAGGCTATCTTGGTGGAACAGCAGCTTAAGAGAAAAGGTCACTCTCGTGGTAGCTATGGTTCCACACGATTCCAACACTCAAAAGAAGACAAATCTAGCTTCCAAAAAGAGAGTAAGCCTCAGCCTAAAGAAGAACCGAAACCTGCTAGCATCTACAACAAAGATAAAAGCAAGGTTGAAACAACTAGTTCAAGAGCCAGAGATGTCAAGTGCTTCAAGTGTCAAGGTCGTGGTCATTATGCCAATGAATGTACCAACAAAAGGGTAATGATACTGCTTGATAATGGCGAGTTTGAATCTGAAGCTGAGAAAGAAGATCATACTAAGGATCAGTCTGAAGAAGAGTATGAAGAGGAACCAGTTAATGGGAGGTTACTAGTGGCAAGGAGAAACCTTAGTCTTCAAACCAAGACCGAAGAGCTTGAGCAAAGAGAGAACCTATTCTACACACGGTGCTTGGTACAAGGAAAGGTATGCAGCCTCATAGTTGATGGTGGTAGTTGTGTCAATGTTGCGAGTGAAACCATGGTTCAAAAGCTTGGACTAAAGGTTCAGAAACATCCAAAACCCTATAGACTCCAGTGGCTCAATGATGAGGGCGAGATGAGGGTCTCTGATCAGGTTCTAGTTCCTTTATCCATTGGAAGATATGAGGATGAGATCTTGTGTGACATTTTGCCTATGGAAGCAAGTCACATACTGCTGGGAAGGCCTTGGCAATCTGACAGACGTGTAGTTCATGATGGCTTTACCAACAAGCACTCCTTTGAGTTTAAAGGTAGAAAGACAGTACTAGTGCCACTATCTCCAAAAGAAGTACATCAAGATCAGCTGCAGCTTCAAAAGAAAAAGGAGATTGATCTTAAACCGACTCAAACCAAGCAACACAACTTCTATGCCAAAACTGGTGATATCAAGAGATCTCTTCACTCTAATCAATCTACTCTCTTATTCATCTACAAAGAATCTCTCTTGAGTCTAACTGATTTTGCACCGGTATACCCGAGTGAGATGTTGTCTCTTTTGCAGGAATATGATGATGTGTTTCCAGATGATAGTCCTACAGGGTTGCCACCAATACGTGGGATTGAGCATCAGATTGACTTTGTACCTGGATCCACACTTCCTAACCGACCTGCTTACAGAACCAATCCAGTAGAAACCAAAGAACTACAAAGACAAGTAGATGAGTTGATGGAGAAGGGTCACATCCGTGAGAGCATGAGTCCTTGTGATGTACCTGTCTTATTAGTACCCAAGAAGGATGGGAGCTGGCGCATGTGTGTTGATTGTAGAGCAATCAACAATATCACGGTGAAGTATCGACACCCTATTCCTAGACTTGATGATATGCTTGATAAATTGCATGGTTCTAGCATCTTTTCTAAAATTGATTTAAAGAGTGGCTATCATCAGATTAGGATGCAAGAAGGTGATGAATGGAAAACTGCATTTAAAACTAAACATGGTTTGTATGAATGGTTAGTTATGCCATTCGGATTAACAAATGCACCTAGTACATTCATGAGGTTGATGAATCATGTGCTTAGATCATTCATAGGCTCATTTGTTGTAGTCTACTTTGATGACATCCTTGTTTACAGCAAGAGTTTAGAAGAGCATATAGTTCATCTTAGGTCTGTTCTTGATGTTTTGAAAAAGGAAAAGCTTTATGCTAACCTTAAGAAATGCACCTTTTGTACGGATAACTTGGTCTTTTTAGGCTTTGTTGTGAGTGCAGATGGAGTTAAGGTTGATCAAGAAAAGATAAGAGCCATACAAGAGTGGCCCATCCCTAAGACAATCAGTGAGGTCCGGAGTTTTCATGGTCTTGCTGGTTTCTACAGAAGATTTGTAAGGGATTTCAGCACTCTTGCAGCCCCATTAACCGAAATCATCAAGAAGGACGTGGGCTTTAAATGGGAAGAAGCACAAGCAGCTGCCTTTCAATGCCTAAAAGAGAAGCTTACTAATGCTCCCCTTCTTATACTTCCAGATTTTAACAAAACTTTTGAGATAGAATGTGATGCTTCCGGTATAGGTATTGGTGTTGTTTTGATGCAGGATAAGAGACCTATAGCTTACTTCAGTGAGAAGCTTGGAGGAGCTACACTCAACTATGCAACATATAACAAGGAGTTGTATGCACTTGTGAGGGCTCTACAAACTTGGCAACACTACCTTTGGCCTAAGGAGTTTGTGATACACACGGATCATGAATCTCTTAAGTACTTAAAGGGTCAAAACAAACTCAGCAAGAGACATGCCAGATGGGTTGAGTTCATAGAAACATTTCCTTATGTCATCAAATACAAACAAGGTAAAGAAAAATGTTGTTGCTGATGCTCTCTCTCGAAGGTATGTTCTCTTAAACACTCTAGATGCTAAGCTCTTAGGATTTGAGCAATTCAAAGAGATGTATGAAACTGATCCTGACTTTAAAGAGGCTTATCTATCTTGTGAAAAGGTTGCTAAAGGTCACTACTTTAGGCATGAAGGATATTTGTTTTATGATAACCGCCTATGTGTGCCTAATTGTTCTATGAGAGAGTTGTTTACCAGGGAAGCTCACGGAGGAAGCTTGATGGGACACTTTGGCATTGCCAAGACTCTTAAGGTTTTGCAGGATCACTTCTTTTGGCCACACATGAAGAAAGACGTGGAGAAGATATGTCAAAGATGTGCAACTTGCAAACAAGCTAAGTCCAAATTGCAATCTCAGGGTTTGTATACTCCTCTTCCTATTCCTTATCACCCGTGGAATGACATTTCTATGGATTTCATTATTGGATTGCCTAGAACTAAAACTGGAAAAGATTCTATCTTTGTTGTTGTTGATAGATTCTCTAAGATGGCACATTTCATAGCTTGTCATAAAACTGATGATGCATTGCATGTTTCTAATCTGTTCTTCAAGGAGATAGTTCGATTGCATGGCATGCCTAAGACCATTGTTTCAGATAGAGATACTAAGTTCCTTAGTTACTTTTGGAAAACATTGTGGTCTAAGCTAGGAACTAAGTTGTTGTTTTCTACTACATGTCATCCGCAAACTGATGGTCAAACTGAAGTAGTGAATAGAACACTAGGTGCTCTCTTGCGTGCATTCATCAAAAAGAATTTGAAATCTTGGGAAGAACATTTACCTCATTGTGAATTTGCATACAATCATGCTGTGCATTCTGCTTCCAAATTTTCACCATTTGAAATTGTTTATGGGTTCAATCCCACTTCTCCTTTGGATCTAATGCCTTTACCTGAGTGTGCTAGAGTCAGTTTTGATGGAAAAAGAAAGGCCGAGATGGTGCAGGAGATCCATAAGCAAGCACGCCACAACATTGAAGAGAAAACAAAGTTGTATGCTAAGCATGCAAACAAAGGCAGGCGTGAGATGATCTTTGAAGAAGGAGATCTTGTTTGGGTTCACCTTAGAAAAGAAAGATTTCCAAACGAGAGGAAGTCCAAGCTGATGCCAAGAATTGATGGACCATTTGAGATCGTGAAGAAGCTCAGCAACAATGCCTACAAGCTTGATCTAAAGGGAAGGTATGATGTGAGTAATAGTTTTAATGTTGCTGATTTGGTTCCTTTTATTGCAGATGATCCAGATTTGAGGACAAATCCTTTTCAAGAGGGAGGGAATGATATGATTCCAGATCATGTCAAGAAGAACAAGGACCAACCAGCTGAAGAAGAAGATGCCTTAGACCTTTCTAAAGGTCCCATGACTCGTGCAAGATCAAAGAAGCTCAAGGAAGCTATTGGAGGCTTAATCAGAAAGTCTTTGAAGAAAGAAAGTCTTGAAGGAAGCTTGATACTTCAAGACCCACTCATCACCATTCAAGTCATCATACCATCAAGCTGAGTATCATCTAGGCTAGCAAGAGAAGTGTGCTCTTTTCCTGTCTTAGTTTTTGTCCCATTGGGTTTTGCTAAGATAGGTTTTTAACGAGGCCTTGTCTTGCTATTTCAAATCACCTAGTATGATACTCTCGGACCAGACTACATCAGGATCTTATTATATCTTTAGACTATGCTTTTTATTTTCGTTACACAAGTCAAAGGGAGCGTGTTCCTTTATGACTCTATGTTGTTTACGAGACCTTGTGCATGTACAAGGATCTCTCTATATATTCTGGTCGAGCAAGTCTAATAAGATCATCATCTTTTATCTAAAAACCCTTCTCTTCTCTTGTCGCTATCAACGAGAGTTTGAGAGTTCTGGTGTGTTGTATCCAGAGTCTAAGGACTTCTCCTTTAGTGTGTCATATCTAAGAGAGTTGTCTAGGAGTATCAAAGAGCCATCCGCATCTCTTTGTGTTACCATTCGCATCCACAACCCTTGAAAGATCGAGTTCCGATTCATCTTTGCAAGGATCTATCCAATATCATCCAGAGTTCATCCTAGGGTCGTGTTATTTGTTCCTTCTGGTTTGATAAGAATCATGAAGATATTGCCATATGTCCGAACATGCCAATCTGTAATCACCTGAATAGAAAGTGGGATAGCTTCTTCCTCATAACTCCTATGAAATTTATTCAACTTCCTGGTGATTATAAACTGATTAATGGTTTCAAATCAAGCTTCTTACATCTTTGTTCCTTCTGGTTTGATAAGAATCATGAAGATATTGCCATATGTCCGAATAGGCCAATCTGGAATCACCTGAATAGAAAGTAGGATAGCTTCTTCCTCATAAATCCTATGAGATTTATTCAAGTTCCTGGGGATTCTAAACTGATTAATGGTTTCAAATCAAGCTTCATACATATTTGTTCCTTCTGGTTTGATAAGAATCATGAAGATATTGCCATATGTCCGAACATGCCAATCTAGAATCACCTGAATAGAAAGTAGGGTAGCTTCTTCCTCATAACTCCTATGAGATTTATTCAACTTCCTGGTGATTCTAAACTGATTAATGGTTTCAAATCAAGCTTCTTACATCTTTGTTCCTTCTGGTTTGATAAGACTCATGAAGATATTGCCATATGTCCGAACATGCTATTCTGGAATCACCTGAATAGAAAGTGGGATAACTTCTTCCTCATAACTCCTATGAGATTTATTCAACTTCCTGGCGATTCTAAACTGATTAATGGTTTCAAATCAAGCTTCTTACATCTTTTTTCCTTCTGGTTTGATAAGAATCATGAAGATATTGCCATATGTCCGAACATGCTAATCTGGGATCACCTAAATAGAAAGTGGGATAGCTTCTTCCTCATAACTCCTATGAGATTTATTCAACTTCCTGGCGATTCTAAACTGATTAATGGTTTCAAATCAAGCTTCTTACATCTTTGTTCCTTCTGGTTCGATAAAAATCATGGAGATATTGCCATATGTCCGAACATGCTAATCTTGAACCACCTGAATAGAAAGTGTGATAGCTTCTGCCTCATAACTCCTATGAGATTTATTCAACTTCCTGGTGATTGTCAACAGATTAATGGTTTCAAATCAAGCTTCTTACATCTTCGTTCCTTCTGGTTCGATAAGAATCATGAAGATATTGTCATATGTCCGAACAGGCTAATCTTGAATCACCTGAATAGAAAGTGGGATAGCTTCTTCCTCATAACTCCTATGAGATTTATTCAACTTCCTGGTGATTTTAAACTTATAAATGGTTTCAAATCAAGCTTCTTACATCTTCGTTCCTTCTGGTTCGATAAGAATCATGAAGATATTGCCATATGTCCGAACAGGCTAATCTTGAATCACCTGAATTGAAAAGGGAAAACTTCTTCCTCATAACTCCTATGAGATTTGTTCAAATTCCTGGTGATTCTAAACTGACTAATGGTTTCAAATCAAGCTTCTTACATCTTTGTTCCTTATGGTTTGATAAGAATCATGAAGATATTGCCATATGTCCAAACAGGCCAATCTGGAATCACCTGAATAGAAAGTGGGATATCTTCTTCCTCATAACTCCTATGAGATTTATTCAAATTCCTGGTGATTGTAAACTGATTAATGGTTTCAAATCAAGCTTCTTACATCTTTGTTCCTTCCGGTTTGATAAGAATCATGAAGATATTGCCATATGTCCGAACAGGCTAATCTGGGATCACCTGAATAGAAAGTGAGATAGCTTCTTCCTCATAACTCCTATGAGATTTATTCAACTTCCTGGTGATTCTAAACTGATTAATGGTTTTAAATCAAGCTTCATTCATCTTTGTTCCTTCTGGTTTGATAAGAATCATGAAGATATTGCTATATGTCCGAACAGGCCAATCTGGAATCACCTGAATAGAAAGTGGGATAGCTTCTTCCTCATAACTGCTATGAGATTTATTCAACTTCCTGGTGATTCTAAAATGGTTTCAAATAAAGCTTCTTACATCTTTGTTCCTTCTGGTTTGATAAGAATCATGAAGATATTGCCATAATTCCGAACAGGCTAATCTGGGATCACCTGAATAGAAAGTGGGATAGCTTCTTCCTCATAACTCCTAAGAGATTTATTCAACTTCCTGGTGATTCTAAAATGATTAATGGTTTCAAATCAAGCTTCTTACATCTTTTTTCCTTCCTGTTTGATAAGAATCATGAAGATTTTGCCATATGTCCGAACAGGCCAATCTGGAATCACCTGAATAGAAAGTGGGATAGCTTCTTCCTCATAACTCCTATGAGATTTATTCAACTTCCTGGTGATTCTAAAATGGTTTCAAATCAAGCTTCTTACATCTTTTTTCCTTCTGGTTTGATAAGAATCATGAAGATATTGCCATATGTCCGAACATGCCAATCTGTAATCACCTGAATAGAAAGTGGGATAGCTTCTTCCTCATAACTCCTATGAAATTTATTCAACTTCCTGGTGATTCTAAACTGATTAATGGTTTCAAATCAAGCTTCTTACATCTTTGTTCCTTCTGGTTTGATAAGAATCATGAAGATATTGCCATATGTCCGAACAGGCCAATCTGGAATCACCTGAATAGAAAGTGGGATAGCTTCTTCCTCATAAATCCTATGAGATTTATTCAAGTTCCTGGGGATTCTAAACTGATTAATGGTTTCAAATCAAGCTTCATACATATTTGTTCCTTCTGGTTTGATAAGAATCATGAAGATATTGCCATATGTCCGAACATGCCAATCTAGAATCACCTGAATAGAAAGTAGGGTAGCTTCTTCCTCATAACTCCTATGAGATTTATTCAACTTCCTGGTGATTCTAAACTGATTAATGGTTTCAAATTAAGCTTCTTACATCTTTGTTCCTTCCGGTTTGATAAGAATCATGAAGATATTGCCATATGTCCGAACAAGCTAATCTAGGATCACCTGAATAGAAAGTGAGATAGCTTCTTCCTCATAACTCCGATGAGATTTATTCAAATTCCTGGTGATTCTAAACTGCTTTGTGGTTTCAAATCAAGCTTCTTACATCTTTGTTCCTTCTGGTTTGATAAGAATCATGAAGATATTGCCATATGTCCGAACATGCCAATCTGGAATCACCTGAATAGAAAGTGGGATAGCTTCTTCCTCATAACTCCTATGAGATTTATTCAACTTCCTGGCGATTCTAATATTATTTATGGTTTAAAATAAAGCTTCTTACATCTTTGTTCCTTATGGTTCGATAAGAATCATGGAGATATTGCCATATGTCCGAACATGCTAATCTTGAATCACCTGAATAGAAAGTGTGATAGCTTCTGCCTCATAACTCCTATGAGATTTATTCAACTTCCTGGTGATTGTAAACAGATTAATGGTTTCAAATCAAGCTTCTTACATCTTCGTTCCTTCTGGTTCGATAAGAATCATGAAGATATTGTCATATGTCCGAACAGGCTAATCTTGAATCACTTGAATAGAAAGTGGGATAGCTTCTTCCTAATTAACTCCTATGAGATTTATTCAACTTCGTGGAGATTCTAAACTGATTAATGGTTTAAAATCAAGCTTCTTACATCTTTGTTCCTTCTGGTTCGATAAGAATCATGAAGATATTGCCATATGTCCTACCATGCTAATCTTGAATCACCTGAATAGAAAGTGGGATAGCTTTTTCCTCATAACTCCTATGAGATTTATTTAACTTCCAAGCGATTCTAAACTGATTAATGGTTTCAAATCAAGCTTCTTACATCTTTGTTCCTTCTGGTTTGATAAGAATAATGAAGATATTGTCATATGTCCGAACAGGCCAATCTGGAATAACATGAATAGAAAGTGGGATAGCTTCTTACTCATAACTCCTATGAGATTTATTCAACTTCCTGGCGATTCTAAACTGATTAATGGTTTAAAATCAAGCTTTTTACATCTTTGTTCCTTCTGGTTCGATAAGAATCATGAAGATATTGCCATATGTCCGAACAGGCCAATCTGGAATCACCTGAATAGAAAGTAGGATAGCTTCTTCCTTATAACTCCTAAGAGATTTACTCAACTTCCTGGTGATTCTAAATTGATTAATGGTTTACAATCAACCTTCTTACATCTTTGTTCCTTCTAGTTTGATAAGAATAATGAAGAAATTGCCATATGTCCGAACAGGCCAATCTGGAATCACCTGAATAGAAAGTAGGATAGCTTCTTCCTCATAACTCCTATGAGATTTATTCAACTTGATTAATGGTTTCAAATCAAGATTCTTACATCTTTGTTCCTTTTGGTTTGATAAGAATCATGAAGATATTGCCATATGTCCGAACATTGCCAATCTGGAATCAACTAAATAGAAAGTGGGATAGCTTCTTCCTCATAACTCCTATGAGATTTATTCAACTTCGTGGAGATTCTAAACTGATTAATGGTTTAAAATCAAGCTTCTTGCATCTTTGTTCCTTCTGGTTCGATAAGAATCATAAAGATATTGCCATATGTCCGACCATGCTAATCTTGAATCACCTGAATAGAAAGTGGGATAGCTTTTCCCTCATAACTCCTATGAGATTTATTCAACTTCCTGGCGATTCTAAACTGATTAGTGGTATAAAATCAAGCTTCTTACATCTTTGTTCTTTCTGGTTGGATAAGAATAATGAAGATATTGCCATATGTCCGAACAGGCCAATCTGGAATAACCTGAATAGAAAGTGGGATAGCTTCTTACTCATAACTCCTATGAGATTTATTCAACTTCCTGGCAATTCTAAACTGGTTAATGGTTTAAAATCAAGCTTCTTACATCTTTGTTCCTTCTGGTTCGATAAGAATCATGAAGATATTGCCATATGTCCGAACAGGCCAATCTGGAATCACCTGAATAGAAAGTAGGATAGCTTCTTCCTTATAACTCCTATGAGATTTATTCAACTTCCTGGCGATTCTAAACTGATTAATGGTTTACAATAAACCTTCTTACATCTTTGTTCCTTCTGGTTTGATAAGAATCATGAAGATATTGCCATATGTCCGAACAGGCTAATCTTGAATCACCTGAATAGAATGTGTGATAGCTTCTGCCTCATAACTCCTATTAGATTTATTCAACTTCCTGGTGATTGTAAACTTATTATTGGTTTCAAATCAAGCTTCTTACATCTTCGTTCCTTCTGGTTCGATAAGAATCATGAAGATATTGCCATATGTCCGAACAGGCTAATCTTGAATCACCTGAATAGAAAGTGGGATAGCTTCTTCCTCATAACTCCTATGAGATTTGTTCAACTTCCTAGTGATTCTAAACTGACTAATGGTTTCAAATCAAGCTTCTTACATCTATGTTCCTTATGGTTTGATAAGAATCATGAAGATATTGCCATATGTCCGAACATGCCAATCTGGAATCACCTGAATAGAAAGTGGGATAGCTTCTTCCTCATAACTCCTATGAGATTTATTCAACTTCCTGGTGATTCTAAACTGATTAATGGTTTCAAATCAAGCTTCTTACATCTTTGTTCCTTCTGGTTTGATAAGAATCATGAAGATATTGTCATATGTCCGAACATGCCAATCTGGAATCACCTGAATAGAAGGTGGGATAGCTTCTTCCTCATAACTCCTATGAGATTTATTCAAGTTCCTGGGGATTCTAAACTGATTAATGGTTTCAAATCAAGCTTCATACATATTTGTTCCTTCTGGTTTGATAAGAATCATGAAGATATTGCCATATGTCCGAACATGCCAATCTGGAATCACCTGAATAGAAAGTGGGATAGCTTCTTCCTCATAAATCCTATGAGATTTATTCAAGTTCCTGGGGATTCTAAACTGATTAATGGTTTCAAATCAAGCTTCATACATATTTGTTCCTTCTGGTTTGATAAGAATCATGAAGATATTGCCATATGTCCGAACATGCCAATCTAGAATCACCTGAATAGAAAGTAGGGTAGCTTCTTCCTCATAACTCCTATGAGATTTATTCAACTTCCTGGTGATTCTAAACCGATTAATGGTTTCAAATTAAGCTTCTTACATCTTTGTTCCTTCCGGTTTGATAAGAATCATGAAGATATTGCCATATGTCCGAACAAGCTAATCTAGGATCACCTGAATAGAAAGTGAGATAGCTTCTTCCTCATAACTCCGATGAGATTTATTCAAATTCCTGGTGATTCTAAACTGATTAATGGTTTCAAATTAAGCTTCTTACATCTTTGTTCCTTCCGGTTTGATAAGAATCATGAAGATATTGCCATATGTCCGAACAAGCTAATCTAGGATCACCTGAATAGAAAGTGAGATAGCTTCTTCCTCATAACTCCGATGAGATTTATTCAAATTCCTGGTGATTCTAAACTGCTTTGTGGTTTCAAATCAAGCTTCTTACATCTTTGTTCCTTCTGGTTTGATAAGAATCATGAAGATATTGCCATATGTCCGAACATGCCAATCTGTAATCACCTGAATAGAAAGTGGGATAGCTTCTTCCTCATAACTCCTATGAAATTTATTCAACTTCCTGGTGATTCTAAACTGATTAATGGTTTCAAATCAAGCTTCTTACATTCTGGTTTGATAAGAATCATGAAGATATTGCCATATGTCCGAACAGGCCAATCTGGAATCACCTGAATAGAAAGTGGGATAGATTCTTCCTCATAACTCCTATGAGATTTATTCAACTTCCTGGTGATTCTAAAATGGTTTCAAATCAAGATTCTTACATCTTTGTTCCTTTTGGTTTGATAAGAATCATAAAGATATTGCCATATGTCCGAACATGCCAATCTGGAATCACCTAAATAGAAAGTGGGATAGCTTCTTCCTCATAACTCCTATGAGATTTATTCAACTTCGTGGAGATTCTAAACTGATTAATGGTTTAAAATCAAGCTTCTTACATCTTTGTTCCTTCTGGTTCGATAAGAATCATAAAGATATTGCCATATGTCCGACCATGCTAATCTTGAATCACCTGAATAGAAAGTGGGATAGCTTTTTCCTCATAACTCCTATGAGATTTATTCAACTTCCTGGCGATTCTAAACTGATTAGTGGTTTAAAATCAAGCTTCTTACATCTTTGTTCCTTCTGGTTGGATAAGAATAATGAAGATATTGCCATATGTCCGAACAGGCCAATCTGGAATAACCCGAATAGAAAGTGGGATAGCTTCTTACTCATAACTCCTATGAGATTTATTCAACTTCCTGGCAATTCTAAACTGGTTAATGGTTTAAAATCAAGCTTCTTACATCTTTGTTCCTTCTGGTTCGATAAGAATCATGAAGATATTGCCATATGTCCGAACAGGCCAATCTGGAATCACCTGAATAGAAAGTAGGATAGCTTCTTCCTTATAACTCCTATGAGATTTATTTAACTTCCTGGCGATTCTAAACTGATTAATGGTTTACAATAAACCTTCTTACATCTTTGTTCCTTCTGGTTTAATAAGAATCATGAAGATATTGCCATATGTCCGAACAGGCTAATCTTGAATCACCTGCATAGAAAGTGTGATAGCTTCTGCCTCATAACTCCTATGAGATTTATTCAACTTCCTGGTGATTGTAAACTTATTATTGGTTTCAAATCAAGCTTCTTACATCTTTGTTCCTTCTGGTTCGATAAGAATCATGAAGATATTGCCATATGTCCGAACAGGCCAATCTGGAATCACCTGAATAGAAAGTAGGATAGCTTCTTCCTCATAACTCCTATGAGATTTATTCAACTTCCTGGTGATTCTAAACTGATTAATGGTTTCAAATAAAGATTCTTACATCTTTGTTCCTTCTGGTTTGATAAGAATCATGAAGATATTGCCATATATCCGAACAGGCCAATCTGGAATCACCTGAATAGAAAGTGGGATAGCTTCTTCCTTATAACTCCTATGAGATTTATTCAAATTCCTGGTGATTGTAAACTTATTAATGGTTTCAAATCAAGCTTCTTACATCTTTGTTCCTTCTGGTTTGATAAGAATCATGAAGATATTGCCATATGTCCGAACAGGCCAATCTGGAATCACCTGAATAGAAAGTGGGATAGCTTCTTCCTCATAACTCCTATGAGATTTATTCAAGTTCCTGGGGATTCTAAACTGATTAATGGTTTCAAATCAAGCTTCATACATATTTGTTCCTTCTGGTTTGATAAGAATCATGAAGATATTGCCATATGTCCGAACAGGCTAATCTTGAATCACCTGAATAGAAAGTGTGATAGCTTCTGCCTCATAACTCCTATGAGATTTATTCAACTTCCTGGCGATTGTAAACTTATTATTGGTTTCAAATCAAGCTTCTTACATCTTCGTTCCTTCTGGTTCGATAAGAATCATGAAGATATTGCCATATGTCCGAACAGGGTAATCTTGAATCACGTGAATAGAAAGTGGGATAGCTTCTTCCTCATAACTCCTATGAGATTTGTTCAACTTCCTAGTGATTCTAAACTGACTAATGGTTTCAAATCAAGCTTCTTACATCTATGTTCCTTATGGTTTGATAAGAATCATGAAGATATTGCCATATGTCCGAACAGGCCAATCTGGAATCACCTGAATAGAAAGTGGGATAGCTTCCTCCTCATAACTCCTATGAGATTTATTCAACTTCCTGGTGATTCTAAACTGATTAATGGTTTCAAATCAAGCTTCTTACATCTTTGTTCCTTCTGGTTTGATAAGAATCATGAAGATATTGCCCTATGTCCGAACATGCCAATCTGGAATCACCTGAATAGAAAGTGGGATAGCTTCTTCCTCATAACTCCTATGAGATTTATTCAAGTTCCTGGGGATTCTAAACTGATTAATGGTTTCAAATCAAGCTTCATACATATTTGTTCCTTCTGGTTTGATAAGAATCATGAAGATATTGCCATATGTCCGAACATGCCAATCTGGAATCACCTGAATAGAAAGTAGGGTAGCTTCTTCCTCATAACTCCTTTGAGATTTATTCAACTTCCTGGTGATTCTAAACTGATTAATGGTTTCAAATTAAGCTTCTTACATCTTTGTTCCTTCCGGTTTGATAAGAATCATGAAGATATTGCCATATGTCTGAACAGGCTAATCTAGGATCACCTGAATAGAAAGTGAGATAGCTTCTTCCTCATAACTCCGATGAGATTTATTCAACTTCCTGGTGATTCTAAACTGATTAATGGTTTTAAATCAAGCTGCATACATCTTTGTTCCTTCTGGTTTGATAAGAATCATGAAGATATTGCCATATGTACGAACAGGCCAATCTGGAACTACCTGAATAGAAAGTGGGATAGCTTCTTCCTCATAACTCCTATGAGATTTTTTTAACTTCCTGGTGATTGTAAACTGATTAATGGTTTCAAATCAAGCTTCTTACATCTTTGTTCCTTCGGGTTTGATAAGAATCATGAAGATATTGTCATATGTCCGAACAGGATAATTTTGAATCACCTGAATAGAAAGTAGGATAGCTTCTTCCTCATAACTCCTATGAGATTTATTCAACTTCCTGGTGATTCTAAACTGATTAATGGTTTCAAATCAAGCTTCTTACATCTTTGTTCCTTCTGGTTTGATAAGAATCATGAAGATATTGCCATATGTCCGAACAGGCCAATCTGGAATCACCTGAATAGAAAGTGGGATAGCTTCTTCCTCATAACTCCTATGAGATTTATTCAAGTTCCTGGGGATTCTAAACTGATTAATGGTTTCAAATCAAGCTTCATACATATTTGTTCCTTTTGGTTTGATAAGAATCATGAAGATATTGCCATATGTCCGAACATGCTAATCTTAAATCACCTGAATAGAAAGTGTGATAGCTTCTGCCTCATAACTCCTATAAGATTTATTCAACTTCCTGGCGATTGTAAACTTATTATTGGTTTCAAATCAAGCTTCTTACATCTTCGTTCCTTCTGGTTCTATAACAATCATGAAGATATTGCCATATGTCCGAACAGGCTAATCTTGAATCACCTGAATAGAAAGTGGGATAGCTTCTTCCTCATAACTCCTATGAGATTTGTTCAACTTCCTAGTGATTCTAAATTGACTAATGGTTTCAAATCAAGCTTCTTACATCTATGTTCCTTATAAGAATCATGAAGATATTGCCATATGTCCGAACAGGCAATCTGGAATCACCTGAATAGAAAGTGGGATAGCTTCCTCCTCATAACTCCTATGAGATTTATTTAACTTCCTGGTGATTCTAAACTGATTAATGGTTTCAAATCAAGCTTCTTACATCTTTGTTCCTTATGGTTTGATAAGAATCATGAAGATATTGCCATATGTCCGAACAGGCCAATCTGGAATCACCTGAATAGAAAGTGGGATAGCTTCCTCCTCATAACTCCTATGAGATTTATTCAACTTCCTGGTGATTCTAAACTGATTAATGGTTTCAAATCAAGCTTCTTACATCTTTGTTCCTTCTGGTTTGATAAGAATCATGAAGATATTGCCATATGTCCGAACATGCCAATCTGGAATCACCTGAATAGAAAGTGGGATAGCTTCTTCCTCATAACTCCTATGAGATTTATTCAAGTTCCTGGGGATTCTAAACTGATTAATGGTTTCAAATCAAGCTTCATACATATTTGTTCCTTCTGGTTTGATAAGAATCATGAAGATATTGCCATATGTCCGAACATGCCATTGTGGAATCACCTGAATAGAAAGTAGGGTAGCTTCTTCCTCATAACTCCTATGAGATTTATTCAACTTCCTGGTGATTCTAAACTGATTAATGGTTTCAAATTAAGCTTCTTACATCTTTGTTCCTTCCGGTTTGATAAGAATCATGAAGATATTGCCATATGTCCGAACAGGCTGATCTAGGATCACTTGAATAGAAAGTGAGATAGCTTCTTCCTCATAACTCCGATGAGATTTATTCAACTTCTTGGTGATTCTAAACTGATTAATGGTTTTAAATCAAGCTGCATACATCATTGTTCCTTCTGGTTTGATAAGAATCATGAAGATATTGCCATATGTACGAACAGGCCAATCTGGAACTACCTGAATAGAAAGTGGGATAGCTTCTTCCTCATAACTCCTATGAGATTTTTTTCAACTTCCTGGTGATTGTAAACTGATTAATGGTTTCAAATCAAGCTTCTTACATCTTTGTTCCTTCGGGTTTGATAAGAATCATGAAGATATTGTCATATGTCCGAACAGGATAATCTTGAATCACCTGAATAGAAAGTGGGATAGCTTCTTCCTCATAACTCCGATGAGATTTATTCAACTTCCTGGTGATTCTAAACTGATTAATGGTTTCAAATCAAGCTTCTTACATCTTTGTTCCTTCTGGTTTGATAAGAATCATGAAGATATTGCCATATGTCCGAACATGCCAATCTGGAATCACCTGAATAGAAAGTGGGATAGCTTCTTCCTCATAACTCCTATGAGATTTATTCAAGTTCCTGGGGATTCTAAACTGATTAATGGTTTCAAATCAAGCTTCAAACATATTTGTTCCTTCTGGTTTGATAAGAATCATGAAGATATTGCCATATGTCCGAACATGCCAATCTGGAATCACCTGAATAGAAAGTAGGGTAGCTTCTTCCTCATAACTCCTATGAGATTTATTCAACTTCCTGGTGATTCTAAACTGATTAATGGTTTCAAATTAAGCTTCTTACATCTTTGTTCCTTCCGGTTTGATAAGAATCATGAAGATATTGCCATATGTCCGAACAGGCTGATCTAGGATCACTTGAATAGAAAGTGAGATAGCTTCTTCCTCATAACTCCGATGAGATTTATTCAACTTCTTGGTGATTCTAAACTGATTAATGGTTTTAAATCAAGCTGCATACATCTTTGTTCCTTCTGGTTTGATAAGAATCATGAAGATATTGCCATATGTACGAACAGGCCAATCTGGAACTACCTGAATAGAAAGTGGGATAGCTTCTTCCTCATAACTCCTATGAGATTTTTTTCAACTTCCTGGTGATTGTAAACTGATTAATGGTTTCAAATCAAGCTTCTTACATCTTTTTTCCTTCTGGTTTGATAAGAATCATGAAGATATTGCCATATGTCCGAACAGGCCAATCTGGAATAACCTGAATAGAAAGTGGGATAGCTTCTTCCTCATAACTCCTATGAGATTTATTCAAATTCCTGGTGATTGTAAACTGATTAATGGTTTCAAATCAAGCTTCTTACATCTTTGTTCCTTCTGGTTTGATAAGAATCATGAAGATATTGCCATATGTCCGAACAGGCCAATCTGGAATCACCTGAATAGAAAGTGGGATAGCTTCTTCCTCATAACTCCTATGAGATTTATTCAACTTCCTGGTGATTCTAAACTGATTAATGGTTTCAAATCAAGCTTCTTACATCTTTGTTCCTTCTGGTTTGATAAGAATCATGAAGATATTGCCATATGTCCGAACATGCCAATCTGGAATCACCTGAATAGAAAGTGGGATAGCTTCTTCCTCATAATTCCTATGAGATTTATTCAAGTTCCTGGGGATTCTAAACTGATTAATGGTTTCAAATCAAGCTTCATACATATTTGTTCCTTCTGGTTTGATAAGAATCATGAAGATATTGCCATATGTCCGAACATGCCAATCTGGAATCACCTGAATAGAAAGTAGGGTAGCTTCTTCCTCATAACTCCTATGAGATTTATTCAACTTCCTGGTGATTCTAAACTGATTAATGGTTTCAAATTAAGCTTCTTACATCTTTGTTCCTTCCGGTTTGATAAGAATCATGAAGATATTGCCATATGTCCGAACAGGCTAATCTAGGATCACCTGAATAGAAAGTGAGATAGCTTCTTCCTCATAACTCCGATGAGATTTATTCAACTTCCTGGTGATTCTAAACTGATTAATGGTTTTAAATCAAGCTGCATACATCTTTGTTCCTTCTGGTTTGATAAGAATCATGAAGATATTGCCATATGTACGAACAGGCCAATCTGGAAACACCTGAATAGAAAGTGGGATAGCTTCTTCCTCATAACTCCTATGAGATTTTTTCAACTTCCTGGTGGTTGTAAACTGATTAATGGTTTCAAATCAAGCTTCTTACATCTTTGTTCCTTCGAGTTTGATAAGAATCATGAAGATATTGTCATATGTCCGAACAGGATAATCTTGAATCACCTGAATAGAAAGTGGGATAGCTTCTTCCTCATAACTCCTATGAGATTTATTCAACTTCCTGGTGATTCTAAACTGATTAATGGTTTCAAATCAAGCTTCTTACATCTTTGTTCCTTCTGGTTTGATAAGAATCATGAAGATATTGCCATATGTCCGAACAGGCCAATCTGGAATCACCTGAATAGAAAGTGGGATAGCTTCTTCCTCATAACTCCTATGAGATTTATTCAAATTCCTGGTGATTGTAAACTGATTAATGGTTTCAAATCAAGCTTCTTACATCTTTTTTCCTTCTGGTTTGATAAGAATCATGAAGATATTGCCATATGTTCGAACATGCCAATCTGGAATCACCTGAATAGAAAGTGGGATAGCTTCTTCCTCATAACTCCTATGAGATTTATTCAAGTTCCTGGGGATTCTAAACTGATTAATGGTTTCAAATCAAGCTTCATACATATTTGCTCCTTCTGGTTTGATAAGAATCATGAAGATATTGTCATATGTCCGAACAGGCTAATCTTGAATCACCTGAATAGAAAGTGTGATAGCTTCTGCCTCATAACTCTTATGAGATTTATTCAACTTCCTGGCGATTGTAAACTTATTATTGGTTTCAAATCAAGCTTCTTATATCTTCATTCCTTCTGGTTCGATAAGAATCATGAAGATATTGCCATATGTCCGAACAGGCTAATCTTGAATCACCTGAATAGAAAGTGTGATAGCTTCTTCCTCATAACTCCTATGAGATTTGTTCAACTTCCTAGTGATTCTAAACTGACTAATGGTTTCAAATCAAGCTTCTTACATCTTTGTTCCTTATGGTTTGATAAGAATCATGAAGATATTGCCATATGTCCGAACAGGCCAATCTGGAATCACCTGAATAGAAAGTGGGATAGCTTATTCCTCATAACTTCTATGAGATTTATTCAACTTCCTGGTGATTCTAAACTGATTAATGGTTTCAAATCAAGCTTCTTACATCTTTGTTCCTTCTGGTTTGATAAGAATCATGAAGATATTGCCATATGTCCGAACAGGCCAATCTGGAATCACCTGAATAGAAAGTGGGATAGCTTCTTCCTCATAACTCCTATGAGATTTATTCAAGTTCCTGAGGATTCTAAACTGATTAATGGTTTCAAATCAAGCTTCATACATTTTTTTTCCTTCTGGTTTTATAAGAATCATGAAGATATTGCCATATGTCCGAACATGCCAATCTGGAATCACCTGAATAGAAAGTAGGGTAGCTTCTTCCTCATAACTCCTATGAGATTTATTCAACTTCCTGGTGATTCTAAACTGATTAATGGTTTCAAATTAAGCTTCTTACATCTTTGTTCCTTCCGGTTTGATAAGAATCATGAAGATATTGCCATATGTCCGAACAGGCTAATCTAGGATCACCTGAATAGAAAGTGAGATAGCTTCTTCCTCATAACTCCGATGAGATTTATTCAACTTCCTGGTGATTCTAAACTGATTAATGGTTTTAAATCAAGCTGCATACATCTTTGTTCCTTCTGGTTTGATAAGAATCATGAAGATATTTCCATATGTACGAACAGGCCAATCTGGAAACACCTGAATAGAAAGTGGGATAGCTTCTTCCTCATAACTCCTATGAGATTTTTTCAACTTCCTGGTGATTGTAAACTGATTAATGGTTTCAAATCAAGCTTCTTACATCTTTGTTCCTTCGGGTTTGATAAGAATCATGAAGATATTGTCATATGTCCGAACATGATAATCTTGAATAACCTGAATAGAAAGTGGGATACCTTCTTCCTCATAACTCCTATGAGATTTATTCAACTTCCTAGTGATTCTAAACTGATTAATGGTTTCAAATCAGGCTTCTTACATCTTTGTTCCTTCTGGTTTGATAAGAATCATGAAGATATTGCCATATGTCCGAACATGCCAATCTGGAATCACCTGAGTAGAAAGTGGGATAGCTTCTTCCTCATAACTCCTATGAGATTTATTCAAGTTCCTGGGGATTCTAAACTGATTAATGGTTTCAAATCAAGCTTCATACATATTTGTTCCTTCTGGTTTGATAAGAATCATGAAGATATTGCCATATGTCCGAACATGCCAATCTGGAATCACCTGAATAGAAAGTAGGGTAGCTTCTTCCTCATAACTCCTATGAGATTTATTCAAGTTCCTGGTGATTCTAAACTGATTAGTGGTTTCAAATCAAGCTTCTTACATCTTTGTTCCTTCTGGTTTGATAAGAATCATGAAGATATTGCCATATGTCCGAACATGCTATTCTGGAATCACCTGAATAAAAAGTGGGATAGCTTGTTCCTCATAACTCCTATGAGATTTATTTAACTTCCTGGTGATTCTACACTGACTAATGGTTTCAAATCAAGCTTCTTAAATCTTTGTTCCTTCTGGTTTGATAAGAATCATGAAGATATTGCCATATGTCCGAACATGCTAATATGGGATCACCTAAATAGAAAGTGGGATAACTTCTTCCTCATAACTCCTATGAGATTTATTCAACTTCCTGGCGATTCTAAACTGATTAATGGTTTAAAATCAAGCTTCTTACATCTTTGTTCCTTCGGGTTTGAGAAGAATCATGAAGATATTGTCATATGTCCGAACAGGATAATCTTGAATCACCTGAATAGAAAGTGGGATAGATTCTTCCTCATAACTCCTATGAGATTGATTCAACTTCCTGGTGATTGTAAACTGATTAATGGTTTCAAATCAAGCTTCTTACATCTTTGTTCCATCGGGTTTGAGAAGAATCATGAAGATATTGTCATATGTCCGAACAGGATAATCTTAAATCACCTGAATAGAAAGTGGGATAGATTCTTCCTCATAACTCGTATGAGATTTACTCAACTTCCTGGTGATTCTAAACTGATTAATGGTTTCAAATCAAGCTTCTTACATCTTTGTTCCTTCCGGTTTGATAAGAATCATGAAGATATTGCCATATGTCCGAACAAGCTAATCTAGGATCACCTGAATAGAAAGTGAGATAGCTTCTTCCTCATAACTCCGATGAGATTTATTCAAATTCATGGTGATTCTAAACTGATTAGTGGTTTCAAATCAATATTCTTACATCTTTGTTCCTTCTTGTTTGATAAGAATCATGAAGATATTGCCATATGTCCGAACAGGCCAATCTGGAATCACATGAATAGAAAGTGGGATAGCTTCTTCCTCATAACTCCTATGAGATTTATTCAAGTTCCTGGTGATTCTAAACTGATTAATGGTTTCAAATCAAGCTTCATACATATTTGTTCCTTCTGGTTTGATAAGAATCATGAAGATATTGCCATATGTCCGAACATGCTAATCTTGAATCACCTGAATAGAAAGTGTGATAGCTTCTGCCTCATAACTCCTATGAGATTTATTCAACTTCCTGGTGATTGTAAACTTATTATTGGTTTCAAATCAAGCTTCTTACATCTTCTTTCCTTCTGGTTCGATAAGAATCATGAAGATATTGCCATATGTCCGAACGGGCTAATCTTAAATCACCTGAATAGAAAGTGGGATAGCTTCTTCCTCATAACTCCTATGATATTTGTTCAACTTCCTGGTGATTTTAAACTGATTAATGGTTTCAAACAAGCTTCTTACATCTTTGTTCCTTCGGGTTTGAGAAGAATCATGAAGAAATTGTCATATGTCCGAACAGGATAATCTTGAATCACCTGAATAGAAAGTGGGATAGCTTCTTCCTCATTACTCCTATGAGATTTATTCAACTTCCTGGTGATTCTAAACTGATGAAGGGTTTCAAATCAAGCTTCTTACATCTTTGTTCCTTCGGGTTTGAGAAGAATCATGAAGATATTGTCATATGTCCGAACAGGATAATCTTGAGTCACCTGAATAGAAAGTGGGATAGCTTCTTCCTCATAACTCCTATGATATTTATTCAACTTCCTGGTGATTCTAAACTGATTAATGGTTTCAAATCAAGCTTCTTACATCTTTGTTCCTTCTGGTTTGATAAGAATCATGAAGATATTGCCATATGTCTGAACAGGCCAATCTGGAATCACCTGAATAGAAAGTGGGATAGCTTCTTCCTCATAACTCCTATGAGATTTATTCAAGTTCCTGGGGATTCTAAACTGATTAATGGTTTCAAATCAAGCTTCATACATATTTGTTCCTTCTGGTTTGATAAGAATCCTGAAGATATTGCCATATGTCCGAACAGGCTAATCTTGAATCACCTGAATAGAAAGTGTGATAGCTTCTGCCTCATAACTCCTATGAGATTTATTGAACTTCCTGGTGATTGTAAACTTATTATTGGTTTCAAATCAAGCTTCTTACATCTTCGTTCCTTCTGGTTCGATAAGAATCTTGAAGATATTGCCATATGTCCGAACATGTTAATCTTGAATCACCTGAATAGAAAGTGGGATAGCTTCTTCCTCATAACTCCTATGAGATTTGTTCAACTTCCTGGTGATTCTAAACTGACTAATGGTTTCAAATCAAGCTTCTTACATCTTTGTTCCTTATGGTGTGATAAGAATCATGAAGATATTGCCATATGTCCGAACAGGCCACTCTGGAATCACCTGAATAGAAAGTGGGATAGCTTCTTCCTCATAACTCCTATGAGATTTATTCAACTTCCTGGTGATTCTAAACTGATTAACGGTTTCAAATCAAGCTTCTTACATCTTTGTTCCTTCTGGTTTGATAAGAATCATGAAGATATTGCCATATGTCCGAACAGGCCAATATGGAATCACCTGAATAGAAAGTGGGATAGCTTCTTCCTCATAACTCTTATGAGATTTATTCAAATTCCTAGTGATTCTAAACTGATTAATGGTTTCAAATTAAGCTTCTTACATCTTTGTTCCTTCCGGTTTGATAAGAATCATGAAGATATTGCCATATGTCCGAACAGGCTAATCTAGGATCACCTGAATAGAAAGTGAGATAGCTTCTTCCTCATAACTCCGATGAGACTTATTCAAATTCCTGGTGATTCTAAACTGATTAATGGTTTTAAATCAAGCTTCATACATCTTTGTTCCTTCTGGTTTGATAAGAATCATGAAGATATTGCCATATGTACGAACATGCCAATCTGGAAACACCTGAATAGAAAGTGGGATAGCTTCTTCCTCATAACTCCTATGAGATTTTTTCAACTTCCTGGTGATTGTAAACTGATTAATGGTTTCAAATCAAGCTTCTTACATCTTTGTTCCTTCGGGTTTGAGAAGAATCATGAAGATATTGTCATATGTCCGAACAGGATAATCTTGAATAACCTGAATAGAAAGTGGGATAGCTTCTTCCTCATAACTCCTATGAGATTTATTCAACTTCCTGGTGATTCTAAACTGATTAATGGTTTCAAATCAAGCTTCTTACATCTTTGTTCCTTCTGGTTTGATAAGAATCATGAAGATATTGCCATATGTCCGAACAGGCCAATCTGGAATCACCTGAATTGAAAGTGGGATAGCTTCTTCCTCATAACTCCTATGAGATTTATTCAATTTCCTGGGGATTCTAAACTGATTAATGGTTTCAAATCAAGCTTCATACATATTTGTTCCTTCTGGTTTGATAAGAATCATGAAGATATTGCCATATGTCCGAACATGCCAATCTGGAATCACCTGAATAGAAAGTAGGGTAGCTTCTTCCTCATAACTCCTATGAGATTTATTCAACTTCCTGGTGATTCTAAACTGATTAATGGTTTCAAATTAAGCTTCTTACATCTTTGTTCCTTCCGGTTTGATAAGAATCATGAAGATATTGCCATATGTCCGAACAGGCTAATCTAGGACCACCTGAATAGAAAGTGAGATAGCTTCTTCCTCATAACTCCGATGAGATTTATTCAAATTCGTGGTGATTCTAAACTGATTAGTGGTTTCAAATTAATATTCTTACATCTTTGTTCCTTCTGGTTTGATAAGAATCATGAAGATATTGCCATATGTCCGAAAAGGCCAATCTGGAATCACCTGAATAGAAAGTGGGATAGCTTCTTCCTCATAATTCCTATGAGATTTGTTCAACTTCCTGGTGATTCTAAACTGACTAATGGTTTCAAATCAAGCTTCTTACATCTTTGTTCCTTATGGTGTGATAAGAATCATGAAGATATTGCCATATGTCCGAACAGGCCACTCTGGAATCACCTGAATAGAAATTGGGATAGCTTCTTCCTCATAACTCCTATGAGATTTATTCAACTTCCTGGTGATTCTAAACTGATTAACGGTTTCAAATCAAGCTTCTTACATCTTTGTTCCTTCTGGTTTGATAAGAATCATGAAGATATTGCCATATGTCCGAACAGGCCAATCTGGAATCACCTGAATTGAAAGTGGGATAGCTTCTTCCTAATAACTCCTATGAGATTTATTCAATTTCCTGGGGATTCTAAACTGATTAATGGTTTCAAATCAAGCTTCATACATATTTGTTCCTTCTGGTTTGATAAGAATCATGAAGATATTGCCATATGTCCGAAAAGGCCAATCTGGAATCACCTGAATAGAAAGTGGGATAGCTTCTTCCTCATAACTCCTATGAGATTTATTCAAGTTCCTGGTGATTCTAAACTGATTAATGGTTTCAAATCAAGCTTCTTACATCTTTGTTCCTTCTGGTTTGATAAGAATCATGAAGATATTGCCATATGTCCGAACATGCTATTCTGGAATCACCTGAATAAAAAGTGGGATAGCTTGTTCCTCATAACTCCTATGAGATTTATTCAACTTCCTGGTGATTCTAAACTGATTAATGGTTTCAAATTAAGCTTCTTACATCTTTGTTCCTTCCGGTTTGATAAGAATCATGAAGATATTGCCATATGTCCGAACAGGCTAATCTAGGACCACCTGAATAGAAAGTGAGATAGCTTCTTCCTCATAACTCCGATGAGATTTATTCAAATTCGTGGTGATTCTAAACTGATTAGTGGTTTCAAATTAATATTCTTACATCTTTGTTCCTTCTGGTTTGATAAGAATCATGAAGATATTGCCATATGTCCGAAAAGGCCAATCTGGAATCACCTGAATAGAAAGTGGGATAGCTTCTTCCTCATAACTCCTATGAGATTTATTCAAGTTCCTGGTGATTCTAAACTGATTAATGGTTTCAAATCAAGCTTCTTACATCTTTGTTCCTTCTGGTTTGATAAGAATCATGAAGATATTGCCATATGTCCGAACATGCTATTCTGGAATCACCTGAATAAAAAGTGGGATAGCTTGTTCCTCATAACTCCTATGAGATTTATTCAACTTCCTGGTGATTCTAAACTGACTAATGGTTTCAAATCAAGCTTCTTACATCTTTTTTCCTTCCTTGTTTGATAAGAATCATGAAGATATTGCCATATGTCCGAACATGGTAATATGGGATCCCCTAAATAGAAAGTGGGATAACTTCTTCCTCATAATTCGTATGAGATTTATTCAACTTCCTAGCGATTCTAAACTGATTAATGGTTTCAAATCAAGCTTCTTACATCTTTGTTCCTTATGGTTTGATAAGAATCATGAAGATATTGCCATATGTCCGAACAGGCCAATCTGGAATCACCTGAATAGAAAGTGGGATAGCTTCTTCCTCATAACTCCTATGAGATTTATTCAAATTCCTGGTGATTGTAGACTGATTAATGGTTTTAAATCAAGCTTCTTACATCTTTGTTCCTTCTGGTTTGATAAGAATCATGAAGATATTGCCATATGTCCGAACAGGCCAATCTGGAATCACCTGAATAGAAAGTGGGATAGCTTCTTCCTCATAACTCCTATGAGAGTTATTCAAGTTCCTGGGGATTCTAAACTGATTAATGGTTTCAAATCAAGCTTCATACATATTTGTTCCTTCTGGTTTGATAAGAATCATGAAGATATTGCCATATGTCCGAACAGGCTAATCTTGACCACCTGAATAGAAAGTGTGATAGCTTCTGCCTCATAACTCCTATGAGATTTATTCAACTTCCTGGTGATTTTAAACTTATTATTGGTTTCAAATCAAGCTTCTTACATCTTCGTTCCTTCTGGTTCGATAAGAATCATGAAGATATTGCCATATGTCCGAACAGGCTAATCTTGAATCACCTGAATAGAAAGTGGGATAGCTTCTTCCTCATAACTCCTATGAGATTTTTTCAACTTCCTGGTGATTCTAAACTGACTAATGGTTTCAAATCAAGCTTCTTACATCTTTGTTCCTTATGGTGTGATAAGAATCGTGAAGATATTGCCATATGTCCGAACATGCCAATCTGGAATCACCTGAATAGAAAGTGGGATAGCTTCTTCCTCATAACTCCTATGAGATTTATTCAACTTCCTGGTGATTCTAAACTGATTAACGGTTTCAAATCAAGCTTCTTACATCTTTGTTCCTTCTGGTTTGATAAGAATCATGAAGATATTGCCATATGTCCGAACAGGCCAATCTGGAATCACCTGAATAGAAAGTGGGATAGCTTTTCCTCATAACTCCTATGAGATTTATTCAAATTCCTGGTGATTGTAAACTGATTAATGGTTTCAAATCAAGCTACTTACATCTTTGTTCCTTCTGGTTTGATAAGAATCATGAAGATATTGTCATATGTCCGAACAGGCCAATCTGGAATCACCTGAATAGAAAGTGGGATAGCTTCTTCCTCATAACTCCTATGAGATTTATTCAAGTTCCTGGGGATTCTAAACTGATTAATGGTTTCAAATCAAGCTTCATACATATTTGTTCCTTCTGGTTTGATAAGAATCATGAAGATATTGCCATATGTCCGAACAGGCTAATCTTGAACACCTGAATAGAAAGTGTGATAGCTTCTGCCTGATAACTCCTATGAGATTTATTCAACTTCCTGGTGATTGTAAACTTATTATTGGTTTCAAATCAACCTTCTTACATCTTCGTTCTTTCTGGTTCGATAATAATCATGAAGATATTGCCATATGTCCGAACAGGCTAATCTTGAATCACCTGAATAGAAAGTGGGATAGCTTCTTCCTCATAACTCCTATGAGATTTGTTCAACTTCCTGGTGATTCTAAACTGACTAATGGTTTCAAATCAAGCTTCTTACATCATTTTTCCTTATGGTGTGATAAGAATCATGAAGATATTGCCATATGTCCGAACAGGCCAATCTGGAATCACCTGAATAGAAAGTGGGATAGCTTCTTCCTCATAACTCCTATGAGATTTATTCAACTTCCTGGTGATTCTAAACTGATTAATGGTTTCAAATCAAGCTTCTTACATCTTTGTTCCTTCTGGTTTGATAAGAATCATGAAGATATTGCCATATGTCCGAACAGGCCAATCTGGAATCACCTGAATAGAAAGTGGGATAGCTTCTTCCTCATAACTCCTATGAGATTTATTCAAGTTCCTAGGGATTCTAAACTGATTAATGGTTTCAAATCAAGCTTCATACATATTCGTTCCTTCTGGTTTGATAAGAATCATGAAGATATTGCCATATGTCCGAACATGCCAATCTGGAATCACCTGAATAGAAAGTAGGGTAGCTTCTTCCTCATAACTCCTATGAGATTTATTCAACTTCCTGGTGATTCTAAACTGATTAATGGTTTCAAATTAAGCTTCTTACATATTTGTTCCTTCCGGTTTGATAAGAATCATGAAGATATTGCCATATGTCCGAACAGGCTAATCTAGGATCACCTGAATAGAAAGTGAGATAGCTTCTTCCTCATAACTCCGATGAGATTTATTCAACTTCCTGGTGATTCTAAACTGATTAATGGTTTTAAATCAAGCTTCATACATCTTTTTTTCCTTCTGGTTTGATAAGAATCATGAAGATATTGTCATATGTACGAACAGGCCAATCTGGAAACACCTGAATAGAAAGTGGGATAGCTTCTTCCCCATAACTCCTATGAGATTTTTTCAACTTCCTGGTGACTGTAAACTGATTAATGGTTTCAAATCAAGCTTCTTACATATTTTTTCCTTCTGGTTTGATAAGAATCATGAAGATATTGTCATATGTTCGAACAGGATAATCTTGAATCACCTGAATAGAAAGTGGGATAGCTTCTTCCTCATAACTCCTATGAGATTTATTCAACTTCCTGGTGATTCTAAACTGATTAATGGTTTCAAATCAAGCTTCTTACATCTTTGTTCCTTCTGGTTTGATAAGAATCATGAAGATATTGCCATATGTCCGAACAGGCCAATCTGGAATCACCTGAATAGAAAGTGGGATAGCTTCTTCCTCATAACTCCTATGAGATTTATTCAACTTCCTGGTGATTCTAAACTGATTAATGGTTTCAAATTAAGCTTCTTACATATTTGTTCCTTCCGGTTTGATAAGAATCATGAAGATATTGCCATATGTCCGAATAGGCTAATCTAGGATCACCTGAATAGAAAGTGAGATAGCTTCTTCCTCATAACTCCGATGAGATTTATTCAAATTCCTGGTGATTCTAAACTGATTAGTGGTTTCAAATCAATATTCTTACATCTTTGTTCCTTCTGGTTTGATAAGAATCATGAAGATATTGCCATATGTCCGAACAGGCCAATCTGGAATCACCTGAATAGAAAGTGGGATAGCTTCTTCCTCATAACTCCTATGAGATTTATTCAAGTTCCTGGTGATTCTAAACTGATTAATGGTTTCAAATCAAGCTTCTTACATCTTTGTTCCTTCTGGTTTGATAAGAATCATGAAGATATTGCCATATGTCCGAACATGCTATTCTGGAATCACCTGAATAAAAAGTGGGATAGCTTGTTCCTCATAACTCCTATGAGATTTATTCAACTTCCTGGTGATTCTAAACTGACTAATGGTTTCAAATCAAGCTTCTTACATCTTTGTTCCTTCTTGTTTGATAAGAATCATGAAGATATTGCCTAAATATGGTAATATGGGATCCCCTAAATAGAAAGTGGGATAACTTCTTCCTCATAACTCCTATGAGATTTATTCAACTTCCTGGAGATTCTAAACTGATTAATGGTTTCAAATCAAACTTCTTACATCTTTGTTCCTTATGGTTTGATAAGAATCATGAAGATATTGCCATATGTCCGAACAGGCCAATCTGGAATCACCTGAATAGAAAGTGGGATAGCTTCTTCCTCATAACTCCTATGAGATTTATTCAAATTCCTGGTGATTGTAAACTGATTAATGGTTTCAAATCAAGCTTCTTACATCTTTGTTCCTTCTGGTTTGATAAGAATCATGAAGATATTGCCATATGTCCGAACAGACCAATCTGGAATCACCTGAATAGAAAGTGGGATAGCTTCTTCCTCATAACTCCTATGAGATTTATTCAAGTTCCTGGGGATTCTAAACTGATTAATGGTTTCAAATCAAGCTTCATACATATTTGTTCCTTCTGGTTTGATAAGAATCATGAAGATATTGCCATATATCCGAACAGGCTAATCTTAAACACCTGAATAGAAAGTGTGATAGCTTCTGCCTCATAACTCCTATGAGATTTATTCAACTTCCGGGTGATTGTTAACTTATTATTGGTTTCAAATCAAGCTTCTTACATCTTCGTTCCTTCTGGTTCGATAAGAATCATGAAGATATTGCCATATGTCCGAACAGGCTAATCTTGAATCACCAGAATAGAAAGTGGGATAGCTTCTTCCTCATAACTCCTATGAGATTTGTTCAACTTCCTGGTGATTATAAACTGACTAGTGGTTTCAAATCAAGCTTCTTACATCATTGTTCCTTATGGTGTGATAAGAATCATGAAGATATTGCCATATGTCCGAACATGCCAATCTGGAATCACCTGAATAGAAAGTGGGATAGCTTCTTCCTCATAACTCCTATGAGATTTATTCAACTTCCTGGTGATTCTAAGCTGATAAACGGTTTCAAATCAAGCTTCTTACATATTTTTTCCTTCTGGTTTGATAAGAATCATGAAGATATTGCCATATGTCCGAACAGGCCAATCTGGAATCACATGAATAGAAAGTGGGATAGCTTCTTCCTCATAACTCCTATGAGATTTATTCAAGTTCCTGGGGATTCTAAACTGATTAATGGTTTCAAATCAAGCTTCATACATATTTGTTCCTTCTGATTTGATAAGAATCATGAAGATATTGCCATATGTCCGAACATGCCAATCTGGAATCACCTGAATAGAAAGTAGGGTAGCTTCTTCCTCATAACTCCTATGAGATTTATTCAACTTCCTGGTGATTCTAAACTGATTAATGGTTTCAAATCAAGCTTCTTACATCTTTTTTCCTTCTGGTTTGATAAGAATCATGAAGATATTGCCATATGTCCGAACATGCTAATCTGGGATCACCTAAATAGAAAGTGGGATAGCTTCTTCCTCATAACTCCTATGAGATTTATTCAACTTCCTGGCGATTATAAACTGATTAATGGTTTCAAATCAAGCCTCTTACATCTCTGTTCCTTCTGGTTTGATAAGAATCATGAAGATATTGTCATATGTCCGAACATGCCAATCTGGAATCACCTGAATAGAAAGTGGGATAGCTTCTTCCTCATAACTCCTATGAGATTTATTCAACTTCCTAGCGATTCTAAACTGATTAATGGTTTAAAATCAAGCTTCTTACATCTTTGTTCCTTCTGGTTCGATAAGAATCATGAAGATATTGCCATATGTCCGAACATGCTAATCTTGAATCACCTGAATAGAAAGTGTGATAGCTTCTTCCTCATAACTCCGATGAGATTTATTCAATTTCCTGGTGATTCTAAACTGACTAATGGTTTCAAATCAAGCTTCTTGCATCTTTGTTCCTTCTGGTTTGATAAGAATCATGAAGATATTGTCATATGTCCGAACAGGCCAATCTGGAATAACCTGAATAGAAAGTGGGATAGCTTCTTACTCATAACTCCAATGAGATTTATTCAACTTCCTAGCGATTCTAAACTGATTAATGGTTTAAAATCAAGCTTCTTACATCTTTGTTCCTTCTGGTTCGATAAGAATCATGAAGATATTGCCATATGTCCGAACATGCTAATCTTGAATCACCTGAATAGAAAGTGTGATAGCTTCTTCCTCATAACTCCTATGAGATTTATTCAACTTCCTGGTGATTCTAACCTGATTAATGGTTTCAAATCAAGCTTCTTACATCTTCGTTCCTTCTGGTTCGATAAGAATCATGAAGATATTGTCATATGTCCGAATAGGCTAATCTTGAATCACCTGAATAGAAAGTGGGATAGCTTCTTCCTCATAACGCCTATGAGATTTATTCAACATCGTGGAGATTCTAAACTGATTAATGGTTTAAAATCAAGCTTCTTACATCTTTGTTCCTTCGGGTTTGATAAGAATCATGAAGATATTGTCATATGTTCGAACAGGATAATCTTGAAACACCTGAATAGAAAGTGGGATAGCTTCTTCCTCAAAACTCCTATGAGATTTTTTAAACTTCCTGGTGATTGTAAACTGATTAATGGTTTCAAATCAAGCTTCTTACATCTTTGTTCCTTCGGGTTTGATAAGAATCATGAAGATATTGTCATATGTTCGAACAGGATAATCTTGAATCACCTGAATAGAAAGTGGGATAGCTTCTTCCTCATAACTCCTATGAGATTTATTCAACTTCCTGGTGATTCTAAACTGATTAATGGTTTCAAATCAAGCTTCTTACATCTTTGTTTCTTCTGGTTTGATAAGAATCATGAAGATATTGCCATATGTCCGAATAGGCCAATCTGGAATCACCTGAATAGAAAGTGGGATAGCTTCTTCCTCATAACTCCTATGTGATTTATTCAAGTTCCTGGGGATTCTAAACTGATTAATGGTTTCAAATCAAGCTTCATACATATTTTTTCCTTCTGGTTTGATAAGAATCATGAAGATATTGCCATATCTCCGAACATGCCAATCTGGAATCACCTGAATAGAAAGTGTGATAGATTCTGCCTCATAACTCCTATGAGATTTATTCAACTTCCTGGTGATTGTAAACTTATTAATGGTTTCAAATCAAGCTTCTTACATCTTCGTTCCTTCTGGTTCGATAAGAATCATGAAGATATTGCCATATGTCCGAACAGGCTAATCTTGAATCACCTGAATATAAAGTGGGATAGCTTCTTCCTCATAACTCCTATGAGATTTGTTCAACTTCCTGGTGATTCTAAACTGACTAATGGTTTCAAATCAAGCTTCTTACATCTTTGTTCCTTATGCTTTGATAAGAATCATGAAGATATTGCCATATGTCCGAACAGGCTAATATGGGATCACCTGAATAGAAAGTGGGATAGCTTCTTCCTCATAACTCCCAAGAGATTTATTCAACTTCCTGGTGATTCTAAAATGATTAATGGTTTCAAATCAAGCTTCTTACATCTTTGTTCCTTCCTATTTGATAAGAATCATGAAGATATTGTCATATGTCCGAACAGGCCAATCTGGAATCACCTGAATCGAAAGTGGGATAGATTCTTCCTCATAACTCCTATGAGATTTATTCAACTTCCTGGTGATTCTAAAATGGTTTCAAATCAAGCTTCTTACATCTTTGTTCCTTCTGGTTTGATAAGAATCATGAAGATATTGCCATATGTCCGAACAGGCCAATCTGGAATCACCTGAATAGAAAGTGGGATAGCTTCTTCCTCATAACTCCTATGAGATTTATTCAAGTTCCTGGTGATTCTAAACTGATTAATGGTTTCAAATCAAGCTTCATACATATTTGTTCCTTCTGGTTTGATAAGAATCATGAAGATATTGCCATATGTCCGAACATGCCAATCTGAAATCACCTGAATAGAAAGTAGGGTAGCTTCTTCCTCATAACTCCTATGAGATTTATTCAACTTCCTGGTGATTCTAATCTGATTAATGGTTTCAAATTAAGCTTCTTACATCTTTGTTCCTTCCGGTTAGATAAGGATCATGAAGATATTGCCATATGTCCGAACAGGCTAATCTAGGATCACCTGAATAGAAAGTGAGATAGCTTCTTCCTCATAACTCCTATGAGATTTATTCAAATTCCTGGTGATTCTAAACTGATTAGTGGTTTCAAATCAAGATTCTTACATCTTTGTTCCTTCTGGTTTGATAAGAATCATGAAGATATTGTCATATGTCCGAACATGCCAATCTGGAATCACCTGAATAGAAAGTGGGATAGCTTCTTCCTCATAACTCCTATGAGATTTATTCAAGTTCCTGGTGATTCTAAACTGATTAATGGTTTCAAATCAAGCTTCTTACATCTTTGTTCATTCTGGTTTGATAAGAATCATGAAGATATTGCCATATGTCCGAACATGCTATTCTGGAATCACCTGAATAAAAAGTGGGATAGCTTGTTCCTCATAACTCCTATGAGATTTATTCAATTTCCTGGTGATTCTAAACTGACTAATGGTTTCAAATCAAGCTTCTTGCATCTTTGTTCCTTCTGGTTTGATAAGAATCATGAAGATATTGTCATATGTCCGAACAGGCTAATCTTGAATCACCTGAATAGAAAGTGGGATAGCTTCTTCCTCTTAACTCCTATGAGATTTATTCAACTTCCTGGCAATTCTAAATTGATTAATGGTTTCAAATCAAGCTTCTTACATCTTTGTTCCTTCTGGTTTGATAAGAATCATGAAGATATTGCCATCCGAACAGGATAATCTTGAATCACCTGAATAGAAAGTGGGATAGCTTCTTCCTCATAACTTCTATGAGATTTATTCAAATTCCTGGCGATTCTAAACTGATTAATGGTTTCAAATCAAGCTTCATACATATTTGTTCCTTCTGGTTTGATAAGAATCATGAAGATATTGCCATATGTCCGAACATGCCAATCTGAAATCACCTGAATAGAAAGTAGGGTAGCTTCTTCCTCATAACTCCTATGAGATTTATTCAACTTCCTGGTGATTCTAATCTGATTAATGGTTTCAAATTAAGCTTCTTACAACTTTGTTCCTTCCGGTTAGATAATAATCATGAAGATATTGCCATATGTCCGAACAGGCTAATCTAGGATCACCTGAATAGAAAGTGAGATAGCTTCTTCCTCATAACTCATATGAGATTTATTCAAATTCCTGGTGATTCTAAACTGATTAGTGGTTTCAAATCAAGATTCTTACATCTTTGTTCCTTCTGGTTTGATAAGAATCATGAAGATATTGTCATATGTCCGAACATGCCAATCTGGAATCACCTGAATAGAAAGTGGGATAGCTTCTTCCTCATAACTCCTATGAGATTTATTCATGTTCCTGGTGATTCTAAACTGATTAATGGTTTCAAATCAAGCTTCTTACATCTTTGTTCATTCTGGTTTGATAAGAATCATGAAGATATTGCCATATGTCCGAACATGCTATTCTGGAATCACCTGAATAAAAAGTGGGATAGCTTGTTCCTCATAACTCCTATGAGATTTATTCAATTTCCTGGTGATTCTAAACTGACTAATGGTTTCAAATCAAGCTTCTTGCATCTTTGTTCCTTCTGGTTTGATAAGAATCATGAATATATTGCCATATGTCCGAACATGCTAATATGGGATCACCTAAATAGAAAGTGGGATAACTTCTTCCTCATAACTCCTATGAGATTTATTCAACTCCCTGGCGATTCTAAACTGATTAATGGTTTCAAATCAAGCTTCTTACATCTTTTTTCCTTCTGGTTTGATAAGAATCATGAAGATATTGCCATATGTCCGAACATGCTAATTTGGGATCACCTAAATAGAAAGTGGGATAGCTTCTTCCTCATAACTCCTATGAGATTTATTCAACTTCCTGGCGATTCTAAACTGATTAATAGTTTCAAATCAAGCTTCTTACATCTTTGTTCCTTCTGGTTTGATAAGAATCATGAAGATATTGCCATACGTCCGAACATGCCAATCTGGAATCACCTGAATAGAAAGTGGGATAGCTTCTTCCTCATAACTCCTATAAGATTTATTCAACTTCCTGGCGATTCTTAACTGATTAATGGTTTAAAATCAAGATTCTTACATCTTTGTTCCTTCTGGTTCGATAAGAATCATGAAGATATTGCCATATGTCCGAACATGCTAATCTTGAATCACCTGAATAGAAAGTGTGATAGCTTCTGCCTCATAACTCCTATGAGATTTATTCAACTTGCTGGTGATTGTAAACTGATTAATGGTTTCAAATCAAGCTTCTTACATCTTCGTTCCTTCTGGTTCGATAAGAATCATGAAGATATTGTCATATGTCCGAACAGGCTAATCTTGAATCACCTGAATAGAAAGTGGGATAGCTTCTTCCTCTTAACTCCTATGAGATTTATTCAACTTCCTGGCAATTCTAAATTGATTAATGGTTTCAAATCAAGCTTCTTACATCTTTGTTCCTTCTGGTTTGATAAGAATCATGAAGATATTGCCATCCGAACAGGATAATCTTGAATCACCTGAATAGAGAGTGGGATAGCTTCTTCCTCATAACTTCTATGAGATTTATTCAAATTCCTGGCGATTCTAAACTGATTAATGGTTTCAAATCAAGCTTCTTACATCTTTGTTCTTTCTGGTTTGCTAAGAATCATGATGATATTGCCATATGTCTGAACAGGCTAATCTTGATACACCTGAATAGAAAGTGTGATAGCTGCTTCCTCATAACTCCTATGAGATTTATTCAACTTCCTGGAGATTCTAAACTGATTAATGGTTTCAAATCAAGCTTCTTACATCTTTTTTCCTTCTGGTTTGATAAGAATCATGAAGATATTACGATATGTCCGAACAGGCTAATCTGGAATCACCTGAATAGAAAGTGGGATAGCTTCTTCCTCATAACTCCTATGAGATTTATTTAACTTCCTGGCGATTCTAACCTGATTAATGGTTTAAAATCAAGCTTCTTACATCTTCGTTCCTTTTGGTTCGATAAGAATCATGAAGATCTTGCCATATGTCCGAACAGGCCAATCTGGAATCACCTGAATAGAAAGTAGGATAGCTTCTTCCTCATAACTCCTATGAGATTTATTCAACTTCCTGGTGATTCTAAACTGATTAATGGTTTCAAATCAAGCTTCTTACATATTTGCCCCTTCTGGTTTGATAAGAATCATGAAGATATTTCCATATGTCCGAACAGGCCAATCTGGAATCACCTGAATAGAAAGTGGGATAGCTTCTTCCTCATAACTCCTATGAGATTTATTCAACTTCGTGGAGATTCTAAACTGATTAATGGTTTAAAATCAAGCTTCTTACATCTTTGTTCCTTCTGGTTCGATAAGAATCATGAAGATATTGCCATATTTCCGAACATGCTAATCTTGAATCAACTGAATAGAAAGTGGGATAGCTTCTTCCTCATAACTCCTATGAGATTTATTCAACTTCCTGGCGATTCTAAACTGATTAATGGTTTCAAATCAAGCTTCTTACATCTTTTTTCCTTCTGGTTTGATAAGAATCATGAGGATATTGCCATATGTCCGAACATGCCAATCTGGAATCACCTGAATAGAAAGTGGGATAGCTTCTTCCTCATAACTCCTATGAGATTTATTCAAGTTCCTGGTGATTCTAAACTGATTAATGGTTTCAAATCAAGCTTCTTACATCTTTGTTCCTTCTGGTTTGATAAGAATCATGAAGATATTGCCATATGTCCGAACATGGTATTCTGGAATCACCATGTGGGAACCGAAATTCGCACTGTCGATTTTAGTTAATTTTAAACGTAGGAAAACTAAGTTGACCTAGTTTTCCCCGAGGATCCCGGATATCTGCTGGGCCACGCACGACGAAGTTAATACGAGTTTAGTTTGGGAATAAATGCGTAAAATAAAGAGAGCAAAAGAAAGAATCTTATTTCCGAATTCGCGGAGAGCGTTTGAACAACAGGTCGAGATCTCGGCCGCAAGAGCTGTCGATCGTCGCTAGTCTCAAAACCTAGATCTAACCTAGTTGAGTCGCAGCTCGCTAAAAAGGAAATAAAAGCCTAAGTTCTAAGTTGCTCTAGAGTGGTTTCTTTCTTCTGATTTCGGATCCCCCTTCCTCTGCTCCTAGCCTTGCTTATATACTCCCATATGACGGTCTATTCTTGATGGGCTGAGTCTGCCGCGAGCTGGGCTTTTTCCATTTTCGTCGGCCTTCGTGTTTATCGGGAAAGTTGACATTTATCCTTTCGGAAATTTGACATTTATCCTTTCGGAAGTTTAACATTTATCTTGTTATGTGAAGATAATTGTAAACCGTCGTATCTATCTTTTAAAAAATCGTAAATGGGCCGTCCGATCGGGTTTGGTCCCTTTCGGGCCGTCTTCCGGACTTTCGTTGTTTTCTACGATTTCTTTGAAAGAATGCTCCTACTTGGATGTCGAGTCTTTCGGAAGATCTTCGATCCATTGCTGAGGCGAATGGTGTTTTAAGATAACCATCACCGTTTTATACGAAGTCTTTCTGTCCGTTGACGTCTTACGGGTTCTCCAAAATCTTGGAGCAGGAAAAGGAGTTTTGTTTGCGGGATCTCAGAAAGTCGCAAAACACGGATTTCTGGCGACCCGGGGGCCTAGAACTTACGCACGAAGACTAGCCGCCCGACGACCCGAGCCAGCACGGGGCTAGCCGCCCGGCGACCACGGCCGGCACGGGCGCTAGCCGCCGGCGGCTACGGCCAGCACGGGGGCTAGCCGCCCGGCGGCCACGGCCAGCACGGGCGTTAGCCGCCGGCGATCACGGCCATCACGGGGGCTAGCCGCCCGGTGGCCACAGCCAGCACGGGCGCTAGCCGCCGGCGGCTACGGCCAGCACGGGGGCTAGCCGCCCGGCGGCCACGGCCAGCACGGGCGCTAGCCGCCGGCGGCAACGGCCAGCACGGGGGCTAGCCGCCCGGCGACCACGGCCAGCACGGGCGCTAGCCGCCGGCGGCCACGGCCAGCACGGGGGCTAGCCGCCCGGCGGCCACGGCCGCGACCGGAGTCGGCTGCTCGGTTCCTTCGGCTTGTGCGTGTTTTTGCGTTCTTTTTAGTTTTCCGTAGGTTTTTTCTCGTGTAGAAAACGTTTCTAGCCGTTGATTTCGAGATGATTAATCTCGAACTTAATATTTTTCCAAGGTTTCTCGATTAACAATTAGTCTCTCGAGGTTGCTTTAACATCTTTCATGTTTTTCCGAGACTTTCGGACATCGATTTCGTCTTTACCGATTTTGACCCCAACAGTTAGCCCCCCAGCTAGCTAGGAGCCGTAGGGTTTGTAGGTCCTAGCTTGCGGTATGGTTCGTGAGAAAGTATGGAGACGAAATCGTGTCGAAGGTCGGGGTGAATAGTCAAATCCTTGCCTATAAAGACTTGTGAATTCTTTACCATTCTTATTTCACCCAAGAATCTTAAGTTAATCTCTCTCTTGCAAATTCTCTCTCTACCTTTAAGAAAAGAATGACTTCAAGATCAAAATCCTCGAGGAGGCAGTCTCACTCGTCTTCGGATTGTTTCCATGCCGAGGAGGAAGTTCCGAAACCCGAGGTTCCAGAGATTGACAGGAGCGCGTATTGCGACGCCGTCTTCGGTTCTGATGCTCCCCTTCCCGTGATCCCGATTCCCCAGCGACCTCTGAGGGCGCGTAAGGAAACTGACTCGCCGAGCGAAGTATCCCCTGAATATCTCGGAACTCTTCGAGAGTTTTATGAGGTTCCGAAGGGAGTCATGTTTCGCATCCTCGTGGGAATGAGAGTTCGGAGCATCCTCCGAAGGGTTACTTTACTTGCTACGAGGCGTTCCTGACGCAATGCCGACTGTGGTTCCCAATCCCTGGGGTCATTGTTCAGGCTCTCAACCGTTTCGGAATCGTAATCAGCCAGCTGAACGTGCCGGCTTTGGAAAGCTGGCTTGGCGTTGTGATTTTGAATTACGAGTTAGGGATGGACCTTAGCCCTGCTGACTTCGAAGGGTTGTGGAACTCCAAGACGACGAGCATCAATGGAGTATACTCCATGAAGGCGAGGACCAATTTTTCGGTAATCCATGGAGTCACCTCGCACGCCAAGGATTACTTTGACCGTTTCTTTTTCGTGAGGATAGATGGAGAGTCTGTCGAGGAAGGCTTTCTCCACCTATTCCCGACGGACTGGTTGTACCAACGAGGTAAGATTGTCGCATCCCCTTTCTTAGAATCCGAAAAGCGAGTACTGAACGTGTGTGTTTTTTTTTTTTTTTTGTTCAGAGAACAGGTGTCTCACGCATGTTCCTTCCGATCTTTCGACCAAGAGAGACATTTTTAGGACAATGCCTTGTTCCTGGAACTCCTTTACTCTTGACCGGATTCGAGGGGCGGTCGCGCTTCACCGATCGCGAGACGGTACGCGGCCCTGTGTCAATGATGGATCCTACGTTTTTGCCCCTTTAAGGCGGAGGCGGAGATCTCGGTAGGATAAAGGGATTGCTTTCGAGGCCTCGTCGGGAAATGGTGAGCTGCCGAGATACGATCCTGACTTCACTACAGAGAATCAGGGTGTTCCTCCCCCGGGTGACTTCTTTGATGAACTCCCTCCGGCGTTTTCCCGTGACGAGTCTTTGGACAACGAGGAGAGGGACAAGGTGACTGCGGAGGGTGCTCGCTTGGTCAACGAGGTTTGTTTTCGAAACTTGAGTAAATCCCCTTTTCTTTTTATTTGACCTCGACTTCTTTGCAGGCCGTGAGAGTGTGGAACGCATCGATCGATGGAAGTTTCCGTACTGCCCGGCTGGCCCGTTTCAAAGCGGAGGAAACGGAAAGGGAATTCGCCAAGTATCGGTTGGAGGTGGAGGAGCAAAAACGCCGGCAAGCCGAGGTCCAGGCTCGAGCCCTCGTTCGTGCGGAAAGGAGCGGACGGAGAAGAGCTGCCGCCGAGCTGAACCGAAGGGCCGAAATTTTCTCTACCGAATTCGAAGCGTACAAAGAGGCTCAGGACTTTGTAGGCGATTTTCGCAAGTGTCGTGGTTCGGTCGGTACTCTACACAAGATGCAGCGTGAGGGTTTCTCTCTTTCCGGCGAACTTGCCGCGATGGATGGCTCGATGAGAATATGCGCTAACGCCGAATCCTTTGTTCCTCCGATCGAAGGGAGAATTCGAGAGTTATGGAATCTTATCCAAGTCTCGGAAGATACGGCGGATGTAGGCGCGGGTTTGAATGCAGGCGACGGGGGTGAAGAGGTCGACCAGCCCGACTCCTCGTTTGGAATATCTCTAACCGATTGTTATGCATTCGATTATAATTTGTGATAGGCCAAGTGTGGCTGTTTGTATGTATGTGTTGCGACCCTTAAGAGGTCGCGTGACTTTGTGTTTCTCGGGATTGGCCGTTGGTGGCTTTTGAATCCCTGCTATGAATGCTTTTATGAATTCTGCGTCTTGATTTATACTTTCGTCAAGTGTAGAGGGTTTGAATACGTGCAGTCACTTCGTATTCAATCTCTTTTTTTTTGTCGCTTGATCCGTAGGTTACTTTGTAGCGAACGTTAGGTTTGTAAGCGATAAGAGGCAAATTTTGGAATCTCGTATTCTGGATACTTATGCCTATGAGATGTCTTAGATACCAGCAAGGCCGGGTTTAGGGCAAGACCTAGGTCTACTTTCGGACTGAAGCTGTGCGATGACAAATCGGCTTTCGTTTTGCCTGTTTGCGATTTCGGCCTGACTCGTACCGTTTTAAAATCTGCGAAGTGCTTATCGGCTTATATGATTCGTTTGGATACGAGTCGAGCTACTTCCTTTACGAAGAGCTAACCAAAATTTGGATTTTTTTGTATAGCGCGCTATGGTATCCTTGTCGGATGCAAGAGGACTTCGTTAGAAGCCAGACTACGAATTTGATTGAGTGAAACGTTTCTATGTTTTTCCGTCGGGTCCAATCGACGGAAATGAACTTTAGAGTCGCGGACAGACTGGTTGATAGAGTTTTTTAGAGTCGCGGATGGACTGTTTGGAGGAGAATGGAGAATCAAGACTTTTCGGGAACTAACGACGTCTCGCGTTCCTCAAAGATATGATTTTCGTTTTCCGTAATGTTTATGCGTTGAGTAAGCATTTGAATTAAAGACTTTATAATGTAGAGTACATGTGAAAAGTATTGCTGCGGGAGTGCAAGGATGTTTGTCCCCATCTTCCCCCCCCCCTTTTTGGTGAGGGGGTTAGCTGAACTCGTCGGGTTGCGACGAGCTGCCTACGTACCTCTTGCGAGGATCAAGCCATCTCGTAGTTCTGTTTCTATCGCGGTTGCTATTACTCCACGATTTCCGGCGCCTTGACTGTTTCAGCTAAGTCGGTGGTCGCATTGGGAGTTAGGTCATCCGTTCTTTCGGCGATGGACTCGAGGATTTTCCCGCTATCCTGAGTTGTGGCCTGTTCGGAAAAATCCGAGCTGTTCTTTGCTGAGTTCTCGGAGATACTCAGATGCTTCTTAGTTCGCTTCGGGTTAGCTACTGGGGCGTTCCGATTGCTGCGCAATTTATGTTCGGCCAGGAAGCAGAGTCGCGACTGTTTTTGGCTTCCCCAGATTACCGCTGTTCCAGTCGGTGTTGGAAACTTGACGCTGAGATGGTAAGTGGACGGGACTGCCTTCATGGCGTTTATCCAAGGAGTTCTGATAGACCCCGGCCCAAGGATCAGTACATGGAACCAACTCAGCATGGAGTTCAGGACGTCCAGATCAGTTCAGCCGAGGTTCAGCCGAGGTTCATCCATCCGGCCGTACTAGACAGACAGACCGAGCCGTGTACCGGATCGACCCACGTGCACCCGTGTACCAGGCCGTATCCACGTCCAGACGATGGAATTGATCGACCCACATCACTTCTTTCTCGACCCATTCATCATTCTAGGGCCAACAGTCGAGCCAGAATCCATGATCATCGTGATCATCGTGATCAACACCCGGATCATCGTGATCATCACCCGGATCATCGTGATCATCACCCGGATCATGCTGATCACGACCTTTCCGACCACTTTGATGATTTCATGATGATCGTTGCTTCTAACTTCTCCAAAAGAATGTTTCTTAAGCTCTCTGAAGATTTGGGTCAAGAAAAGTTGCCATCCGTTCATGAAGATTCACTGAACAGCCCGCGGACAGCCCTTCGTGCGTCCGGGTCCATACCGTGATGAACTTGATCAACACAGCAAGGTTCATTGAACCTGGACAGAAGAATTTGAAGGATTCAACTGCAGTCAACATGAGATTTTGTGCCTTGACCAGATCTGGTCAATATTTATATTTTCTATGGAATATTTTCTTTTTCTAGGATTACATTTCCCATGATTATTTATGTCTTTCTTTGACTTGTAATTCTATAAATAAGGCCTATGAGCCACGAAATAAGACATACCTTTTTCTCCTTTTTATGAGTTTTAACTCTTTGTTCTTGGTTGAACATTTCTTAGTTTCTTGGTGAAGTTATCTCCAAGTCTCGATCCTTCCTTTGTTGGACCGGTGCGTCACATCCGGCAACATTTGAAGTCTGGTAGTATCATTGGGCCTTTCCGCATCCCATTGTGTCACCATTCATTCCATCAGTTCTCTATCCTTCCGGATCAGAGTCCATATCAACCTTACCGAAAGAGTGATCCCGATTTTGGTTCTATCAAGTGGTATCAGAGCCACTCTTCCGGTAACTCATTTTCTATCCATCTTTCTCATCTCTCCATTTCTTCTAAACACTCCTGATCTATCTATCTTGAACCCGGGCCCCTCATTACCCCCATAAAAAAAAAGAAGATCTAAGTTTATGTTTTAAAAAGAAAAAAAAAAAAGAAAGATTCAAAGTTTGATTGTTTGTGGTGAGGTGGTGGAAGAGAAAGCCTGCTGGCCGAAGAGAAATCCGGCCTTTGAGGTGGTTAAGGCGGGTTCCCATTTTTAAATCTCTTATCTCTCTATCTTAAACACTTTGATCTTGCTTGGATTTGCCCATTGGGATTCTTGATCTGTTCTCTTAGAACCTTGAGAATAAACTTCTGTGATCACCATAAAATCTGAGAGAAAACACTTGAGAGGGTGAGATTAAACACTTGAGAGAATGAGGAATTTTATCTACTAACTTTTGTGTTGAGATTTTCAGGTTACAATGTTTGGTCTTCACCGGAGAAGTAGCAAGGAGAAGTCTCCACGACCATCTGTCTCTCAAACTCCACTTAAATATTCTTTGAACAATTTTGATGAGTTTGTTAGTGTGCAGGAAAAGCCAAAGAGGAGGAGCAAGGAACAAGTCAAATCGTCCAAAGGAGAATCTGTTCCAAAAAGGCGATCTTTTCAGTTTGATGTCCAAGAGATCTGTGACAACTTTGGGAAGGGAATGATGCAAGCCCTCGAGGACGTCAGCAAGAGCCACAAGAAGAGCACATCCACACGTGCACATGTAGCTGAGCCATCCTTGTTCATCAGTGAGAAAACTCAAGGTGAATCTGAAAACCATTTTGAAAAGCTTAAAGATTTTTCAGATTCTTTACCCATTTATGATGAATCTGATGAAGAGCTAATTGAAATCTTGATCACTTGTGAGGACAAATGTGATCTTCCCTCTCTTGAACCTGAGTTTGTGTTTGAAAATGAGCAAGCTAATGTAGAACTAACTGTTTTGCAACCGGAGCTTCCGAGTAGTCTTGTTTTGTCTCCACAGGTTTTTGAGGAAGAGACATTCAACTATCCACATCATGGACGACTTCCTGGCACTAGGACACCTTTGGATGAAGATCTAGGTCCTATCTTTGATGAGGAGGACGAACCTGGTCCAGTCTTCGATGAGGAAGCAACAAGCATCACATCCATCGCTATGGAGAGTCATCTATGCTTTGATCCCGGCACATCTCCTGCCCCTTTGTCTCCTGATCTTCAAAAGCACTGTGAGAACTCTGATTTGTTTAATTCTCTGCCTGACATGTTTGTCAAGATTAGTTCTCATGATGTAACTCGTTTTGGTCTTGAAAAGATGAAAGAATTTTGTGTTTCGAAATCTGTTTTTGAAAACATGATTAATTCTTTTAAAATCCTTAAACCTGATGAACTTCTTGATCATAAATATTTTCAAAATGATAAAGGCATCAACTCTGAAATTATCTTGACCTTTGATCAGTACTTGACACATAGCAAATATTTTGATCATTTTGAAGAAACTCTTGAGCTTGATTTGCAGCTGCCTGATTTCTATACTAGAAAACCGTTTGACTCATTTGTTTTCAAAGGCATTGGCTTTGATCTGAGTTCTTATATTCATGCACTGATCACTGATAATTTATTTGCATCCTCTTGTGCCTTGGACAGAATTTTGGTTAAGAAGTTGCTGGAACATGAATCACTTAGAACTGAAAATGATTTTTGTAATCTTGATTCTTGTGATTATGTTTTGCAGCCTGATCTTGTGTGTTTTGAAACTGATAAAACTTGGCATCTTTTGAGATCATCTCGTGATCAATGTGTTGTTTTGAGCCTTGATGATATTTTGGTTTACAACACATTCTTTGATAAGTCTCTTAAGTCTTTGATAAATGTTTCTCAATCTGAACTTAAGCTTGTGTGTTCAGATGTTGAGCATGATATGCACTTTCTGAAAATGTCTAATATTTTTGCATGTCTTGAGAAAATTCTGGTCTGTAACATCTATTTTGATGAGCATCTTGAAAGGCTGAAATGTGTGCTACTTGTTCTTGGAAATGATATTTTGGTGTTTGATTTGAACAAGTATCTCTCTTGCACATTTGATCCTGGTCTTTTAGTGTTTGTTTTGAGTATCCAGGAAAGACAGGTTCAGCCTCTGAATGAAAGCATTGATCGTGCCCAACAGCCTGAGTTTTGGAGAAGCATTGTTGTCCAAACCGGCTACCTTGGAGATGCCAGCGATTGAGGTTCAGTCCACGAAGGGTATCTCGACTTTCAGAAGGTCTTTTGTTATGAAACCAATTTTCCGGGAAGGCTAACTTACCAAGGATTCTCTGAGGCTTGGAATCACTTGAAAAGCTTTGCGGATGAAGGAGATATGAATTTTTCAAACCGGAGGTTCTCCAGCCCATCTATCCGCGAGTACAAGATTTCTAAAGGAGATTCATGCCCAAGAAGGGAACGACCTGAGCCAAAACCGATCCTCCATGAACCAGAGGTGTTTCCTCAGTCAACTACCTGTCCAAACCAAAAGCACTGTAAGGATCATGGGTTGATTGTCTCTACTCTTCATGAAAATGTTTTGAAACCGAGAATTTCTAAGCAAAAACACATTTTTACTTGGTTGAAAAACGTTTTGCTTAAACCTTTTCATGAATTGTTTTCATTAAGCTGTGCTTTGAAAGAGATTTGGTGTAGGAACAAGCATGAACCGAAATTGCTTAGGCAAAAAGATCATTTTGATTTCGTTCATGAAGAAAATCTTTTAAATTTGGCATTGTCTCTTGCTTTTCCTATCAGTTTGACACCTTGGCCAAATTTTGAACTTGAGAAACCAATTTTTGGTGATCAGTTTGATTGTTTGCTGCTTGCCCACGTTCTTGATAATTTTCCTAAAAGCTTTGATCCTGTTTATGATGTCTTAAGGATAGAGAAACCCTTTGATTATTTCTTTCGCAGATTTGATGTGGTTTCTCTAGTTGTTTTGAATGTACAGGATAAGCATGATCGGTTTCTAAGAAGAGCAAGCAATGATGGATGCCAATAGACTTGGAATTACTTGTGGGAAACGAGTTCAAACCACCAAGGAAGTTTCTGTCCAAACTTTTCATTCACTGATTTTTTCTTTGAACTTTAATTCCTCTGAATCTGATTTATTTCCTTTTGATACAGGTACTATCGATTTGAGGACAAATCCTTTTGAAGAGGGAGGGAATGATAGACCCCGGCCCAAGGATCAGTACATGGAACCAACTCAGCATGGAGTTCGAGACGTCCAGATCAGTTCAGCCGAGGTTCATCCATCCGGCCATACCAGACAGACAGACCGAGCCGTGTACCGGATCGACCCACGTGCACCCGGGAAGGACCTTAGGCCGTATCCACGTCCAGACGATGGAATTGATCGACCCACATCACTTCTTTCTCGACCCATTCATCATTCTAGGGCCAACAGTCGAGCCAGAATCCATGATCATCGTGATCATCGTGATCAACACCCGGATCATCGTGATCATCACCCGGATCATCGTGATCATCACCCGGATCATGCTGATCACGACCTTTCCGACCACTTTGATGATTTCATGATGATCGTTGCTTCTAACTTCTCCAAAAGAATGTTTCTTAAGCTCTCTGAAGATTTGGGTCAAGAAAAGTTGCCATCCGTTCATGAAGATTCACTGAACAGCCCGCGGACAGCCCTTCGTGCGTCCGGGTCCATACCGTGATGAACTTGATCAACACAGCAAGGTTCATTGAACCTGGACAGAAGGATTTGAAGGATTCAACTGCAGTCAACATGAGATTTCGTGCCTTGACCAGATCTGGTCAATATTTATATTTTCTATGGAATATTTTCTTTTTCTAGGATTACATTTCCCATGATTATTTATGTCTTTCTTTGACTTATAATTCTATAAATAAGGCCTATGAGCCACGAAATAAGACAGACTTTTTCCCCCTTTTTATGAGTTTTAACTCTTTGTTCTTGGTTGAACATTTCTTAGTTTCTTGGTGAGGTTATCTCCAAGTCTCGATCCTTCCTTTGTTGGACCGGTGCGTCACATCCGGCAACATTTGAAGTCTGGTAGTATCATTGGGCCTTTCCGCATCCCATTGTGTCACCATTCATCCCATCAGTTCTCTATCCTTCCGGATCAGAGTCCATATCAACCTTACCGAAAGAGTGATCCCGATTTTGGTTCTATCAAGTTCCCATTATGGCGTTATAGATAGACGGGTTATCCACTACCGCGAATTCGACGATCTTCGTGACTTCTTTAGCCATGACCGGGAGTCTGATTTTTCCGAGGGTCATGGACGTGACGCCCGAGAATCCAGTCAACGGTCTTGGTTCTGGGATGACTTCTCCGAGGGGTATGTTCATCCTCTGCAGAGTGTCGCGGAACATGATGTTGACCGTACTTCCTGTGTCGATGAGGATGCGGCCGACTTCGAGATCCTGAATCACCAAGTCGATGACCAGAGGATCGTAGTGGGGTTTATCGAGTCCGGCCGTATCCTGTTCCTCGAAGATGATTGCGTGATTGGGAACGTCGTCCTCTAGACACCATCCGGGGCTTGTTTTGGCCCTCCGTCCGTAGGCTTTGATCGACGAAACGGAGTCCTGGTAAAAATGCGATCCTCCGATGATCATGTTGATCCTTTGGCAGTTGTTGTTGTTTCCTTCGCCGTCTTGTCTCCGTCCGCGTTTTTCGCCCGATTGAGTTCCAGGAGCGTTATTCTCAGGATTGGCTCCGTCTGTGACAACCCGTCCCGTGGAACACCTGCCAATGGACCCCAGGCTCACAGCGCTGCAGCGCACCGACCCCAACCCCTCCATTATGAGATCTCACTATCTCCATAATTAGGTTGTTGGTGAGACTCGAACCCAGGTCCTCACCCTTTAACAGCATTCCCACAGGACAAGCTGTCACCAATTCACCAATTGCAGGTCAATTGGTGACAGCTTGTCCTGTGGGAATGCTGTTAAAGGGTGAGGACCTGGGTTCGAGTCTCACCAACAACCTAATTATGGAGATAGTGAGATCTCATAATGGAGGGGTTGGGGTCGGTGCGCTGCAGCGCTGTGAGCCTGGGGTCCATGGGCAGGTGTTCCACGGGACGGGTTGTCACACCGTCGGTCTTCGGCGGACGGTCAGAATCTAGGAGCAGGTCTTTCACGCTCCTGACCGTTGCTAGTTCGCCAGCAAGCAGCTTCGTAATGAGTCTAGCGCCGAGGACTTTGCAGTTGGCGGTGGAGTGACCTCTCGTCTGATGGAACTCGCAGCTGGAATTGTCCTTGTACGAGTTCCGCGTCCAAGTGTTTCTGGCGGTCCTTCCTTGTTCGGAATTGACGGCGTAGTTATGTTCGCCTTGGACGTCTTCCCCTTCGTGATGGACGTACTTGTCATTACGAGAGGTTTTCTTCTTGCCGGACGCTTTCTGCGGTCCATGCTTTTGCGCTAGGACTTTCATCTCTTCTTCCATGATGATGAAATCCGTCGCCTTGTGGAGAGTGTCCTGGATGGTGCGTGGCCTCTCCAAAGAAATCCACTTTCGGAATTTCGATTTGTACCAGAGGTTTTTTCTCAGGGCGTCGATGGCGACTCTGTCGCTGAGGCCTGTTACCCTGGACATCACGAGTTTGAACCTCCTTATGTAGTCGCGGAGCGGTTCATCTTCCTTTTGAATTAGACTACAAAAGTCTACGTCGGAAGTTTCCCTGTCCATGAACATGGAGAATTGCTTCAGAAAAGCTGAAGCAAGCTGGCGGAAACTTCCGATGGAGTTTCTTTTCAAGTGTGAGAACCACTCGAGCGCAGCACCTCTGAGGTTCTCGACGAATAGGAGACAGCAGCCGACGTCCTTTTCCCGCTCTGGAAGTTTAGACCTCGCCATCGCAATCTGGAAGGACTGCAGATGTGCCTTCAGATCTGTGGTTCCGTCGTAGGTGGGAAGCTTTATTTTCCCGGGATCTGAGACTCGTTCGTCCGTGATTCGAGAGGTGAACGGAGTCTTTCTCGATTCCTCGAGGAGCAGGTCGATCTCGGGGGCAGTGCTGGTTGCGTGGTGAATCTGCGATTTTACCGCTTTCACCTCGGCTGCAGTTTTTGCGATGTACTCGCGCAAATCATGGATCTCGTTGGCGCCGTTCGCGCTCCTTTGTCTACGTTGGCTGCGATAGGCCCGAGTCTGGTCTTCAGCCAACCTCTCTTGCTCTGACCAGTAGAGGTTTTCTTCCTCTTCTGTCATGGGTTTTTCGAAGGTTGCCGCCAGTCGAGCTGACTGACTTCGGGTCCTTCTGTGGTGGATGTCGGCGTCTTCGTCGGACGGATCCGATTGATCGCTGATATCCAGATTGATTCTTTCGACGTCGTCTCCTTCGTTTTCCCTTGCGGGAGGTGGGAGGTTATCCGTCGTTTTCTTCTGCCCTGCCGGAGTGGTATCGTCAGGGATGAGTTCCGGGGATTTTCTCGGGGCATCTTTTTCTTGGTCTCCGGCAGTTCCGAAGTCGAGCCTCCTGTCACGCCTCACCTTGGTGGATCCGCGCGGGAGTTTGCTTTTCGCTGTTAAGGTATTGACCTGTTTAGCGAGTGAAGCCATTAGTTTCTCTTGTTCTTCCGTCCGTTTCTGGGCGGTGGCGAACAGTTCCTTCACCTGGTCCAGCATCGCGGTGTTTGCCTCGGCAGTGACCGTCGATACGTTTCCGGCAGGAGTCTTCTCATCGTTGGCATCGGCGGCTGGTCCGTCGTGCGTTTGCTTGTCTTTTTCCGCGTTAGCAGACATGCTTAACTGGGCGTGCGTAGCAGACATGCTTAACTGTTGACCTAGTTTTCCCCGAGGATCCCGACTATCTGCTGGGCCACGCACGACGAAGTTAATACGAGTTTAGTTTGGGAATAAATGCGTAAAATAAAGAGAGCAAAAGAAAGAATCTTATTTCCGAATTCGCGGAGAGCGTTTGAACAACAGGTCGAGATCTCGGCCGCAAGAGCTGTCGATCGTCGCTAGTCTCAAAACCTAGATCTAACCTAGTTGAGTCGCAGCTCGCTAAAAAGGAAATAAAAGCCTAACTTCTAAGTTGCTCTAGAGTGGTTTCTTTCTTCTGATTTCGTATCCCCCTTCCTCTGCTCCTAGCCTTGCTTATATACTCCCATATGACGGTCTATTCTTGATGGGCTGAGTCTGCCGCGAGCTGGGCTTTTTCCATTTTCGTCGGCCTTCGTGTTTATCGGGAAAGTTGACATTTATCCTTTCGGAAATTTGACATTTATCCTTTCGGAAGTTTAACATTTATCTTGTTATGTGAAGATCATTGTAAACCATCGTATCTATCTTTTAGAAAATCGTAAATGGGCCGTCCGATCGGGTTTGGTCCCTTTCGGGCCGTCTTCCGGACTTCCGTTGTTTTCTACGATTTCTTTGAAAGAATGCTCCTACTTGGATGTCGAGTCTTTCGGAAGATCTTCGATCCATTGCTGAGGCGAATGGTGTTTTAAGATAACCATCACCGTTTTATACGAAGTCTTTCTGTCCGTTGACGTCTTACGGGTTCTCCGAAATCTTGGAGCAGGAAAAGGAGTTTTGTTTGCGGGATCTCGGAAAGTCGCAAAACACGGATTTCTGGCGACCCGGGGGCCTAGAACTTACGCACAAAGACTAGCCGCCCGACGACCCGAGCCAGCACGGGGCTAGCCGCCCGGCGACCACGGCCAGCACGGGCGCTAGCCGCCGGCGGCTACTGTCATGTCCCCGATCCTAGATAGGATCGGCCGGATGGACCATGGTGCGAGGTAATGCACCAAATCAGGTCTAATGACCTAAAACAAGGCGTATCATGGTCCGGGAAGTGGGTTAAGGGTATCAGAAGGCTGAAACTTAACCAAGGCAAGGAAGGTTCAAGCTTAAGGAATCTGGACAAGAGTTTAGACAGCTGGCCGGGGTGCGAAACAAGCTCGGGCAGCTAGAATGAAGTGTGAGGGAGCTCACGGTAGCTCACAAGAGTTCTGGTCAGCTCCAGTAGCTGGAGTGTTAGCTCACTCAGCTGGGGACACTGATGGTCAGCTCATCTCAGCTTGGGGGAGTGTTATGGGTTGACATGGTGTGACCGGACCATGGTCGGTTATGGTCCGGTGGGATGTGGTGCGGTCCGGATGGGACCAGAGGTGTTTGGTGGTGCAGCCAGGCACTTGGCAATGTGCCAAAGGATGAAGTTCGATGTATGGGAGCAGTTGAGAGGCAGTTGAGGGGCGGTTGGACCGAAGGGATGCGGTGATTCCCACATGTGCCCATTCGGCCATTCACTCGCGCCCATTCGCCCAAAAGCAGTTATCCACGCCTTTCTCTATAAATAGAGACCTTGGGCATCGATAGTTGTCATCAGACAAAGAGGGGAAACTCTGCCAAAATTGCCAGAGAATCCAAGAGAGAAAGAGACCGGCGGTTTTACTTGTTGGCCGTGTGAGTGTGGTGGTGATTTGTTCTTGACCGGCGACCAAAGAAGAGTTGTGGGAAGGAACCGTGTGAAGATGGATACAAGAGGAACCGAGAAGGCTAGTGGGAAGGATCAGAACCCATCGTCGGCCACTCCTAAGGTTAGTGATGCTAACCATTTACCATCGCCATGATCCATGGGTCCGGATGGATGGTCCGCATGGACCAAGTGATGTTGGTTGCATCCGTTCTCCCTTTTCTCTCATCCTATCTCTTTTATTTTATATCTTGATGTTGTCCGTGGGTTTAAACTCATGGTCGGACCCTCAAGGCATGGATTGGTCAGTGTAATCTCTCCATGGCCTTGGTTGGGCATGTAAGGTTGGATCTCTGACTTCCGGTTGAGGTTTGGGGATTCCGACTTCATATATCTCTTAATTGGGATTTATCATGAATTATCATGATGAGAGGATAATTTTATATCACTGAAATAGAGGTGGTAAGTTATGGCCATGGGGGCGGGTCTAGGATGAGATCGGTATGATCCGGACCTGTTCTGTGGGATCTGACTTGACCATTCTCTTAGTTGTGAATTATCATGATTTATCATGATGTTTGTATAATTTTTAGAGGCCTATCCGAGTGGGTCAAGGTTTGGGACATAAACTAGTTCTAAGGGACTTAACCATGCATTGCTAGACTTGTTGCTAGGATATCGGTTTGATTGTGTATTTGATGGGTTTTATATGATTGCAGGATCTGGTCAGGATCGTGGGAAAGCCTAGGAGCTGTGAAGACTCAAGCCAAGGATGGATGTGTGATGTGTGTTTAGATAGTATGGAACTTATGATAGCCTATTGTGCAAATTGATTGATATTACTATATTGTATGGATCACATGGTTTATATTAATAAAATGAATGTTTATCTTAGCTTCCGCATTGCATATAATTTGTATATGAACCTCAGATCACTTGAAAATGACTTAGAATTATTTGGGCATAAACCGGCCAATTGCACTTAGATGTTTAGGTTAAGGCCGCGGATCAGTTGGGTCTTGGGATCCAGGTTCGGGTCTTACAAGTTGGTATCAGAGCATGCTTGATTCTAGGACTTGTGGGTTATGGTTTGATCATCACACATCCGGCTGGGGTCTCACAGTATAGGGCTTGATTTATTTTTGTCTTAGGAACTGTTTTGATGGATCATTGGTTAAGTGTTACTAACATTGATCTTATGTGTTGTTTTTGATGTTCCTAAGGGTGGTAAGAGTCGGAGCAAGTCCAAGAGGGCTAAGGATGGAGCTGGAGCATCTGGCCAAAGTGGCGCGGATGGAGCCAATCCAAGTGTGGTGCTGCCCAATCCAAGCATTGGCGTGGACAGTGCAACTGGATTGCCTCTGGCTCGGATCAATCCGACTGAGGTTCAAGGAGGTCTAGTGGAACAGCAGCAAAAGGCGGCTGAGGAAACTAGGCAGCAGCTGGAGCAAGCTGAACTAGCTAGACAGCTGCAAGAGCAAGCTGAGGAAGCTGCAAGGCAGCTGCAAGATGACATGGAGGCTGAGGGAGAGTCCTCCCATGCTGGTGATCAGGGCGGCCGAGGCATTGGTGCAGCCAATGGTGGAGCCAACCAAGGAAACCAGCTGGTGGAACCTACCATGAAGGAGGTGCTTGATGCAATCAGGCTCATGGGTAGTCAGATGCTGGCTATGACCCAAGTGATCACTCCATTGGTGAATTCATCAGTGGGGCAAGCTCCACAAGTTCAGGTGGTGGTACCAGGAGCTGTTGGACAAGTTGCACCAGTTGATGAGGTGATTGAACTTGATCCGCCAGCTAGAAGATCTGGTAAGGTGGATTACCTGAAGGTGCTGGAGCACATATCTCGCCTAGGGACAAAGCATTTTGCTGGAAGTGCTGACCCTATGGAGGCGGATGAATGGAGGGACAGGCTGGCCCGGAACTTCAAGTCTACAAGGTGCCCTGAGGAGTACCAGAGAGACATAGCTGTGCACTTCCTGGAGGGAGATGCACACAACTGGTGGCTGTCTGTGGACAAGCGCACCAATGGTTCTATTGAGAAGTTCTCTGACTTTGAGGTTGAGTTCAACCACAAGTACTTCCCAGCTGAAGCATGGGATCGTTTGGAGGCCAAGTTCTTGGATTTGACCCAAGGGCGTAGGTCAGTCAGGGAGTATGAAGAGGAGTTCAACCGGCTCAGGAAGTATGTGGGTAAGGAGTTGGAGGATGAGAAGGTTCAGGTCCGCAGGTTCATAAGAGGCCTTAGGGTCGAACTCCGGACTTACTGCTCAGTCCGTACCTTCCGTACTTTCTCTGAGTTGGTGGAACGCATGGCAATGCTGGAGACTAACCTTGCTGAGGAGGCCAGGCTCAAGACTAGGAGTCAGGCAAGTGGTACTGGTCATGCTGGTGACCGGAAGAGGAAGAGAGACTCAGGTGATGAGGGTAAGACCTCAGGTGGAAGGCCGGAGTGCCAAAAGTGTGGAAGGCGCCATGGTGGTGAGTGCTGGAGAGCTATGGGCGCTTGCACAAGGTGTGGCAAGATGGACCACTCAGTCCGGGACTGTCCTGGACCGGATCAGAGTCGTGGTCAAGCGGCTGGTGGTGACTCCAGAACTTGTTTCCAGTGTGGGAAGACCGGACACTTCCGAAAGGACTGTCCTAAGCTTCGGGCTGGATCAGGCAGGATGAAGTCTGAGGTTAGCAAGCCGGAACCAAGCCGTGGCCAGACATCTGCACCAAGGGTCTATGAGTTGTCTAAGGACACTGATGAGGCCAAGCCTTTCATGGCAATCACTGGTAATGATCTGATCTTATTCTTTTTAAAATTTTTAGAAATGCATGGTATGGAACATAGAATGGATTAGATGCTTAGATTGGGTTTCCTGTAGGGACCCTAAGTATTGGTGGTGTGAAAACACATGTACTTTTCGACACTGGAGCTACACATAGTTTTGTGAGTCCATGTTTGGTCGGAAAGGGTTTGTTCCAGATTGGGACAGGGGATGATCCTGGCCTAGTGAGTGCGGCTGGAGGCCAATTGATGCCCTCACTAGGACGAGTGAAGGATATCCCAGTGGTGATCCAGGACAGGGTAATGCCTGTGGATCTTGTTGTGGTCCAACTCAAGAATCATGAGGTGATCTTGGGTATGGACTGGCTTGGAAAGAATCGGGCCACCTTAGACTGTCACCGGGGGAGGGTGCTGTTTGAGAGTGGGTGTGGACCCCCGATCAGGTTCCAAGGTATTCGTCCAACCTCTGGATGCTTAGTGGTATCAGCAGTCCAAGCGGAAAGGATGCTTGAGCGGGGTTGTGAGGCTTATATTGCCACAATCACCACTAAGGAAATTGTTGGGGGTGGTAACCCGGACGGGATTCCGCTGGTCAGTGAGTTTGAGGATGTGTTTAGGTCTCCACAGGGCATTCCCCCTGATAGGTCAGACCCATTCATAATAGAACTGGAACCAGGGACGGCCCCAATGTCAAAAAGTCCCTACCGCATGGCTCCTGCTGAGATGGCCGAGCTAAAGAAACAACTAGAGGAGTTGTTGGATAAGGGTTTCATACGCCCTAGTGTGTCGCCTTGGGGAGCACCAGTCCTCTTTGTGAAGAAGAAGGATGGTAGCTTTAGGCTGTGTATTGACTATCGAGGGCTGAATAGGGTTACTATCAAGAATAAGTACCCATTGCCTCGGATAGATGAGCTGTTGGATCAGCTTAAGGGAGCAAAGTGGTTCTCCAAGATTGACTTGGCTTCAGGGTATCATCAGATCCCAATTGAACCAAGTGATATAAAGAAGACTGCATTCAGAACCAGGTATGGCCACTATGAGTTTGTGGTTATGCCATTTGGTCTGACCAATGCACCAGCAGCATTCATGAAGATGATGAATGGTACTTTCCGAGACTTCTTGGATGAATTTGTAATCATCTTTATAGATGACATACTTGTATACTCCAAGAGCAAGGAGGATCATGAAAGGCATCTTCGGGCTGTGCTGGGGAGATTGAGAGAGCAGCAGCTCTTTGCTAAGTTAAGCAAGTGTAGCTTCTGGCAGAAGAGCATTGGCTTCCTTGGACACATTGTGTCAAGTGAAGGTGTGTCTGTTGATCCGGAGAAGGTAGTGGCCATAAAGGCATGGCCTCAGCCTAAGAATGCCACAGAAGTCAGGAGCTTCTTAGGGCTGGCCGGCTACTACAGGAAGTTTGTGAAGGGCTTTGCTAGCTTGGCACAGACTATGACTCAGTTGACAGGAAAGGATGTTAAGTTTGTATGGTCAGAGGAGTGTGAGAGAAGTTTCTCTGCGCTTAAGGACATGCTTACTAGTGCACCAGTCCTTGTCCTGCCTGAGGAGGACCAACCATATGTGGTGTACACAGACGCCTCCATTACTGGACTAGGATGTGTACTGACCCAACATGGGAAGGTCATTGCATACGCCTCAAGGCAATTGAGGAAGCATGAGGGTAATTACCCCACACATGACCTGGAGATGGCAGCTGTGGTGTTTGCCCTGAAGATTTGGAGATCATATCTTTATGGTGCCAAGGTTCAGATACTTACAGACCACAAGAGTCTGAAGTATATCTTCACTCAGCCTGAGTTGAACTTAAGGCAAAGGAGGTGGATGGAGTTTGTGGCAGATTATGATCTGGACATAACCTACTATCCAGGGAAGGCCAACTTAGTGGCTGATGCTTTGAGCCGGAGAAGGGCTTAGGTTTCAGCTGAAAAGGAGGCTGATATATTGGAAGGGATGGTCCGGTCACTCAACCTTAACACACTGGCTAGTGCTGATGAGCCATTGGGGTTAGAGGCAGTGGATCAGGCCGATCTCCTTACCCGGATTTGTGCAGCTCAGAAGCTGGATGAGAACCTTCAAAAGGTTGCTCTCAATGACAAGACTGAGTACCAAACCACAAGCAATGGTACCATCTTGGTTAATGGGAGGATAAGTGTTCCTAACAATAAGGAACTCAAGGAAGAGATTATGAGGCAAGCTCATAGATCTAAGTTCTCAGTACATCCTGGACTGAACAAGATGTACAGAGATCTGAAGAGGTATTACCATTGGGTGCGCATGAAGACTGATGTGGCCGAGTGGGTGGCAAAGTGTCCCATTTGCCAATTGGTCAAGGCGGAGCACCAAGTGCCCAGTGGATTACTCCAAAGCTTACCCATTCCAGAATGAAAGTGGGATCACATTACCATGGATTTTGTGACTGGTTTCCCTACGACCAGAAACAAGAAGGATGCTGTTTGGGTGGTGGTCGATAGGCTAACCAAGTCGGCTCACTTCTTGGCAATGAAGAAGGGGGATGGTGTGGATGAGATTGTGCAGATTTACATCAATGAAATAGTGAGATTTCATGGTGTACCTGCAAGCATTGTGTCGGATAGAGATCCGAGGTTCACATCCTACTTTTGGCAAGCTTTCCAAAAGGCCTTAGGCACAAGAGTGCACATGAGCACAGCTTATCATCCTCAGACTGATGGTCTGTCAGAGAGGACAATCCAGACGTTGGAAGACATGCTAAGGGCCTGTGTTTTGGACTGGGGAGAGACCTGGGAGAAGCACTTGCCTTTGGTAGAGTTTGCTTACAACAATAGCTTCCATACAAGCATTGGTATGTCACCATATAGGCTTTGTATGGGCGGCCATGCAGGACACCATTATGCTGGACCCAAGTGGGGGAGCGCAGCATGATTGGTCCTGAGATTGTGGAGGAGACCACAAAGAAGATCAAGTTTGTCAAAGAGAAGATGAAGGAGGCTCAGGATAGACAAAAGAGCTATGCGGACAAGAGGAGGAAGCATCTTGAGTTTGAGGTTGGTGACCTAGTGTATCTCAAGATGATTACCTTCAGAGGCAGGACCAGGGTTTCTGGAAGAAGGAAACTGGATCCTAGATACTTGGGTCCATTCAGGATCACAGAGAGAATGGGCGCAGTGGCATACAAGTTGGATTTGCCATCAGCAATGGATGCATACCACAATGTGTTCCATGTGTCCCAGTTAAGGAAATGCCTATCCGAACAGGATGTGGTGTTGCCTGAGATTCCCAAAGATCTTGGTAAGAACCTAACCTTAGAGACAAGGCCGGTTCGAATCATAGATAGCACAGAGAAGGCAACAAGGAAGAAGACAGTACCTATGATCAAGGTAGGGTGGGAGAGTAATGGCAAGGACATTATCACTTGGGAAACCGAGGCAAGAATGAAGGCTGAGTATCCTGAGTGGTATGATCAGTATGTAAGTGAAGATGCACTTGGTCTGGATTCGAGGACGAATCCCTATCAAGTGGGGGAGACTTGTCATGTCCCCGATCCTAGATAGGATCGGCCGGATGGACCATGGTGCGAGGTAATGCACCAAATCAGGTCTAATGACCTAAAACAAGGCGTATCATGGTCCGGGAAGTGGGTTAAGGGTATCAGAAGGCTGAAACTTAACCAAGGCAAGGAAGGTTCAAGCTTAAGGAAGCTGGACAAGAGTTTAGACAGCTGGCCGGGGTGCGAAACAAGCTCGGGCAGCTAGAATGAAGTGTGAGGGAGCTCACGGTAGCTCACAAGAGTTCTGGTCAGCTCCAGTAGCTGGAGTGTTAGCTCACTCAGCTGGGGACACTGATGGTCAGCTCATCTCACCTCAAATTAATAACACGCTAACACCACATGTTACTAGTCTATTATGGGTTGACATGGTGTGACCGGACCATGGTCGGTTATGGTCCGGTGGGATGTGGTGCGGTCCGGATGGGACCAGAGGTGTTTGGTGGTGCAGCCAGGCACTTGGCAATGTGCCAAAGGATGAAGTTCGATGTATGGGAGCAGTTGAGAGGCAGTTGAGGGGCGGTTGGACCGAAGGGATGCGGTGATTCCCACATGTGCCCATTCGGCCATTCACTCGCGCCCATTCGCCCAAAAGCAGTTATCCACGCCTTTCTCTATAAATAGAGACCTTGGGCATCGATATTTGTCATCAGACAAAGAGGGGAAACTCTGCCAAAATTGCCAGAGAATCCAAGAGAGAAAGAGACCGGCGGTTTTACTTGTTGGCCGTGTGAGTGTGGTGGTGATTTGTTCTTGACCGGCGACCAAGGAAGAGTTGTGGGAAGGAGCCGTGTGAAGATGGATACAAGAGGAACCGAGAAGGCTAGTGGGAAGGATCAGAACCCATCGTCGGCCACTCCTAAGGTTAGTGATGCTAACCATTTACCATCGCCATGATCCATGGGTCCGGATGGATGGTCCGCATGGACCAAGTGATGTTGGTTGCATCCGTTCTCCCTTTTCTCTCATCCTATCTCTTTTATTTTATATGTTGATGTTGTCTGTGGGTTTAAACTCATGGTCGGACCCTCAAGGCATGGATTGGTCAGTGTAATCTCTCCATGGCCTTGGTTGGGCATGTAAGGTTGGATCTCTGACTTCCGGTTGAGGTTTGGGGATTCCGACTTCATATATCTCTTAATTGGGATTTATCATGAATTATCATGATGAGAGGATAATTTTATATCACTGAAATAGAGGTGGTAAGTTATGGCCATGGGGGCGGGTCTAGGGTGAGATCGGTATGATCCGGACCTGTTCTGTGGGATCTGACTTGACCATTCTCTTAGTTGTGAATCATCATCATGATTTATCATGATGCTTGTATAATTTTTAGAGGCCTATCCGAGTGGGTCAAGGTTTGAGACAAAAACTAGTACTAAGGGACTTAACCATGCATTGCTAGACTTGTTGCTAGGATATCGGTTTGATTGTGTATTTGATGGGTTTTATATGATTGCAGGATCTGGTCAGGATCGTGGGAAAGCCTAGGAGCTGTAAAGACTCAAGCCAAGGATCACTACAAGAAAACTGTTGATTTGAGACTGATGTTTGCGACCAATGTTTTGGTCACAAATAAATGTAACTTCTTTGCTATAGTATTGTGACTTTTGAATGACTACCGCTTTTCTAGACGTTAAGTAGTCACATATCTGCGACGACATCAATTAGTAATTAATATGTAGCATAATAGCAACGAAAATGAAACTCATCAATAAAGTCATTAATTCAGTTGCAAAATAGTCTCAAAATGAGACAACTTTACAATTAGAAATACAGTCGCAAACGGTTGTCCCAAATGAACCGTTCTTTTGTGAATTTTCATTTCCTTACACTTTAATTGCAAACTAATAACATGAAATGTTTCTTTTTGCAATTGACACCTATGATATATGTGCCAACACGTGTGGAAATTTTGATTCATTTGTCACCAATTACCAACTCATCTCAATATTCTTTCAAAAATTCTACAATACGTATGTATTATGCGATACTACACATATCTATATATATATATATATAACTTTTCTTCATATATCTATCTTATTAAAACAGAAACATTCTGTTGGACCTAACATTTATTTTGTAAGTTTTTAAATTAAATACACATTTATACTTTATAGTTAAACCTACATTAAATCACTAATGTTCATTTCTTTATACTACTATCCATGTTTCCAAACAATATACTTATTTCTTTATACTACTATCAATGTTTCCAAACAATATATTTTTATACTACTATCAATGTTTCCAAACAATACAATAATTAATCTTAATATTTTATATCTATCATTTTCTCTTTAAAATTTTGTAGAAACATCATAATTTCATAAATTGCAAAATAATGAACTTTAAAATTTGGATTATAAGATTACAAATTATGAAACTATTACAATTTAAATCAAATTAGATTATATATTGGTCATCTATCAGTTCAATCGGTTAGTCTCGGATTTTAGTGATTTTTGTTAATATGAATATTCTAAAAAACTAAATTGAATTGTCAGATCTCCGGATTAACCGGTATAATCACAATCGGATTGAATTTAGAAACACTGATTTAAATGCAAAAATATTTTAAATACACTCTTTAAAAGTTACCAAAATATTTGTTAAGTTATTAGTGAAAATTTTCATCGTAAAATATTCCGCGCTTCCAAAGCGCGGGTCATAATCTAGTATATATATATATATGAGAAACTGCAAATAATGAATCTTTATAATACCTCATAAAATTCTAATTCTTAATACTTTGATGAACGTATTAGGGTATAACACCTAAACGTGTTATGTGTTTGCATTTTTCTATGGAATGATTTTGCATGTTGTTATTGTTTTCAAAATTGACTTATCCCATATTATCTTACTTTATTGTGAGACATGTACTTCAGAATTAGAGGAGGAATGATTATAGATGCATATTTGAAGTAATGAAGGGTTACAAAATTTAGGGATTAAATGTGACTTACATAATAGTATCACAAAATAGTTACACTTTGTCACTACTTCGTGACTATTTTTTTGTTTTTGTTTTGTGCACCACTACTTTGTGACTACTTAAAAGCGTAATATTTAGTGAGAAGATAAAAGCTTTTCATTGGCTGAACCATAAAGACGAAGATCGCACTTCGTTGCATCATCCACCGTTCTTAACATTTTATAATCCAACGGATCATATCTTCTCCTTCTATTTCTCATCTTCTTTGCCTTTCTCCTTTCCAGTTCAACAAATCAAAAGATCATCTTTCTTTACAGTAACTCTAGATCTTGGTGAGTATTCATCTCAACATAAAAACATCATCTTTCTTCTTCTCCTTTTCTCTTCTACTTATCTTACGACCTCTTCTTTCATGACTAGTGAGCTATTGGGGCTGGTGCTTTTACCGATGGATGAAATGAGATTTTTGGGGTCGGTGGTTCTGCTATTCGGGATGGCGATTCCCATGGTGGCTTCTCTCCGGCTCGGAGACTTCCTTCGCCGCCGAAAGTGTGGAAGGTACATAGTGTTTCGAACCTAGGAGAAGGTGTGAGTTTTCTGATTAGGATTCTTGCGTTTTCCATAACCGGCGTTAGGTGCCGCGGGGCGACTCCGGGGGAGGCGGGTTGACGGTTACAGGCGTCGGTCTTGGACACATCGGCGGCGCCGTGAAATCCCAATCGATATCTTCCACCGGTGTCCACCGGAGTTGGAGCTTTGCTCCTTTAGCTTTCTTACCCTCTCTACTGTACTCTCCTTTTATGTTCAGGTTTCTGCTTGTAATTTTAGTTCTTTCACATCTGTAACCTAGCCTATTGTTTCTCCGGCGAACGGCGTTGTACGGTTCCTCTTCCCAAAATTTTTGGGTTGATTTTAATGAATTTTAATTAATTAAAAAGTAAAAATATGTATTTCTTATTTAATCAACTAATTTAATAAAAGTCAGTTTTTTAATTTATTACTTTTTATAAATAATTGAAATTTTTTTTTTTTCAAAACACAATGAAAAGTCACAAAGTGGTCGTTACGCAAATACCATCACTGTTTAGTGGTTAATGCGTGACTATAAATTTATGTCACACAATAGTTGCTAATATAGGACTATTTTACGGAGTCACATTTTAGTCTGAAACTAACCTCTATTTTGCCACCAATCTATTTAGCGACCAAAATTTAGCGACTATAGAAAACAGTCATAATTTAGTCTTGAATAACGATTCTGCGACCAATCCAAGACTATTTTGTTGGTAGCAAAACACATGTTTTCTTGTAGTGATGGATGTGTGATATGTGTTTAGACAGTATGGAACTTATGATAGCCTATTGTGCAAACTAAATGATATTACTATATTGTATGGATCACAGGTTTATATTAATAAAATAAATGTTTATCTTAGCTTCCGCATTGCATATGATTTGTATATGAACCTCAGATCACTTGAAAATGACTTAGAATTATTTGGGCATAAACCGGCCAATTGCACTTAGATGTTTAGGTTAAGGCCGCGGATCAGTTGGGTCTTGGGATCCAGGTTCGGGTCTTACAGCTACGTCCAGCACGGGGGCTAGCCGCCCGGCGGCCACGGCCAGCACGGACGCTAGCCGCCGGCGGCTACGGCCAGCACGGGGGCTAGCCGCCCGGCGGCCACGGCCAGCACGGGCGCTAGCCGCCGGCGGCTACGGCCGGCACGGGGGCTAGCCGCCCGGCGACCACTGCCAGCACGGGCGCTAGCCGCCGGTGGCCACGGCCAGCACGGGGGCTAGCCGCCCGGCGGCCACGGCCGCGACCGGAGTCGGCTGCTCGGTTCCTTCGGCTTGTGCGTGTTTTTGCGTTCTTTTTAGTTTTCCGTAGGTATTTCCTCGTGTAGAAAACGTTTCTAGCCGTTGATTTCGAGATGATTAATCTCGAACTTAATATTTTTCCAAGGTTTCTCGATTAACAATTAGTCTCTCGAGGTTGCTCGATTAACAGATTAATGGTTTTAAATCAAGCTTCTTACATCTTTGTTCCTTCTGGTTTGATAAGAATCATGAAGATATTGCCATATGTCCGAACAAGCTAATCTTGAATCACCTGAATAGAAAGTGTGCTAGCTTCTTCCTCATAAATCCTATGAGATTTATTAAACTTCCTGGTGATTCTAAACTGATTAATTGTTTCAAATCAAGCTTCTTACATCTTTGTTCCTTCTGATTTGATAAGAATCATGAAGATATTGCTATATGTCCGAACAGGCCAATATGGAATCACCTGAATAGAAAGTGGGATAGCTTCTTCCTCATAACTCCTATGAGATTTATTCAAGTTCCTGGAGATTCTAAACTGATTAATGGTTTCAAATCAAGCTTCTTACATCTTTGTTCCTTATGGTTTGATAAGAATCATGAAGATATTGCCATATGTCCGAACAGGCCAATCTGGATCACCTGAATAGAAAGTGGGATAGCTTCTTCCTCATAACTCCTATGAGATTTATTCAAGTTCCTGGTGATTGTAAACTGATTAATGGTTTCAAATCAAGCTTCTTACATCTTTGTTCCTTCTGGTTTGATAAGAATCATGAAGATATTTCCATATGTACGAACATGATAATCTTGAATCACCTGAATAGAAAGTGGGATAGCTTCTTCCTCATAACTCTTATGAGATTTATTCAACTTCCTGGTGATTCTAAACTGATTAAGGGTTTCAAATCAAGATTCTTACATCTTTGTTCCTTCTGGTTTGATAAGAATCATGAAGATATTGCCATAAGTGTTAACTGGCTAATCTTGAATCACCTGAATAGAAAAGATGATAGCTTCTTCCTCATAACTCCTATGAGATTTATTCAACTTCCTGGCGATTCTAAACTGATTAATTGTTTAAAATCAAGCTTCTTACATCTTTGTTCCTTCTGGTTTGATAAGAATCATGAAGATATTGTCATATGTCCGAACATGATAATCTTGAATCACCTGAATAGAAAGTGGGATAGCTTCTTCCTCATAACTCCTATGAGATTTATTCAACTTCCTGGTGATTCTAACCTGATTAAGGGTTTCAAATCAAGCTTCTTACATCTTTGTTCCTTCTGGTTTGATAAGAATCATGAAGATATTGCCATAAGTCTGAACAGGCTAATCTTGAATAACCTGAATAGAAAGTGTGATAGCTTCTTCCTCATAACTCCTATGAGATTTATTCAAGTTCCTGGAGTTTCTAAACTGATTAATGGTTTCAAATCAAGCTTCTTACATCTTTGTTCCTTCTAGTTTGATAAGAATCATGAAGATATTGCCATATGTCCGAACAGGCCAATCTTTAATCACCTGAATAGAAAGTGGGATAGCTTCTTCCTCATAACTCCTATGAGATTTATTCAACTTCCTGGTGATTGTAAACTGATTAATGGTTTCAAATCAAGCTTCTTACATCTTTGTTCCTTCTTGTTTGATAAGAATCATGAAGATATTGTCATATGTCCGAACAGGATAATCTTGAATCACCTGAATAGAAAGTGGGATAGCTTCTTCCTCATAACTCCTATGAGATTTATTCAACTTCCTGGTGATTCTAATCTGATTAAGGGTTTCAAATCAAGCTTCTTACATCTTTGTTCCTTCTGGTTTGATAAGAATCATGAAGATATTGCCATAAGTCTGAACTGGCTAATCTTGAATCACCTGAATAGAAAAGATGGTAGCTTCTTCCTCATAACTCCTATGAGATTTATTCAACTTCCTGGCGATTCTGAACAGATTAATTGTTTAAAATCAAGCTTCTTACATCTTTGTTCCTTCTGGTTTGATAAGAATCATGAAGATATTGTCATATGTCCGAACATGATAATCTTGAATCACCTGAATATAAAGTGGGATAGCTTCTTCCTCATAACTCCTATGAGATTTATTCAACTTCCTGGTGATTCTAAACTGATTAAGGGTTTCAAATCAAGCTTCTTACATCTTTGTTCCTTCTGGTTTGATAAGAATCATGAAGATATTGCCATAAGTCTGAACAGGCTAATCTTGAATCACCTGAATAGAAAGTGTGATAGCTTCTTCCTCATAACTCCTATGAGATTTATTCAAGTTCCTGGAGATTCTAAACTGATTAATGGTTTCAAATCAAGCTTCTTACATCTTTGTTCCTTCTAGTTTGATAAGAATCATGAAGATATTGCCATATGTCCGAACATGCCAATCTGGATCACCTGAATAGAAAGTGGGATAGCTTCTTCCTCATAACTCCTATGAGATTTATTCAACTTCCTGGTGATTCTAACCTGATTAAGGGTTTCAAATCAAGCTTCTTACATCTTTGTTCCTTCTGGTTTGATAAGAATCATGAAGATATTGCCATAAGTCTGAACAGGCTAATCTTGAATAACCTGAATAGAAAGTGTGATAGCTTCTTCCTCATAACTCCTATGAGATTTATTCAAGTTCCTGGAGTTTCTAAACTGATTAATGGTTTCAAATCAAGCTTCTTACATCTTTGTTCCTTCTAGTTTGATAAGAATCATGAAGATATTGCCATATGTCCGAACAGGCCAATCTTTAATCACCTGAATAGAAAGTGGGATAGCTTCTTCCTCATAACTCCTATGAGATTTATTCAACTTCCTGGTGATTGTAAACTGATTAATGGTTTCAAATCAAGCTTCTTACATCTTTGTTCCTTCTTGTTTGATAAGAATCATGAAGATATTGTCATATGTCCGAACAGGATAATCTTGAATCACCTGAATAGAAAGTGGGATAGCTTCTTCCTCATAACTCCTATGAGATTTATTCAACTTCCTGGTGATTCTAATCTGATTAAGGGTTTCAAATCAAGCTTCTTACATCTTTGTTCCTTCTGGTTTGATAAGAATCATGAAGATATTGCCATAAGTCTGAACTGGCTAATCTTGAATCACCTGAATAGAAAAGATGGTAGCTTCTTCCTCATAACTCCTATGAGATTTATTCAACTTCCTGGCGATTCTAAACAGATTAATTGTTTAAAATCAAGCTTCTTACATCTTTGTTCCTTCTGGTTTGATAAGAATCATGAAGATATTGTCATATGTCCGAACATGATAATCTTGAATCACCTGAATATAAAGTGGGATAGCTTCTTCCTCATAACTCCTATGAGATTTATTCAACTTCCTGGTGATTCTAAACTGATTAAGGGTTTCAAATCAAGCTTCTTACATCTTTGTTCCTTCTGGTTTGATAAGAATCATGAAGATATTGCCATAAGTCTGAACAGGCTAATCTTGAATCACCTGAATAGAAAGTGTGATAGCTTCTTCCTCATAACTCCTATGAGATTTATTCAAGTTCCTGGAGATTCTAAACTGATTAATGGTTTCAAATCAAGCTTCTTACATCTTTGTTCCTTCTAGTTTGATAAGAATCATGAAGATATTGCCATATGTCCGAACATGCCAATCTGGATCACCTGAATAGAAAGTGGGATAGCTTCTTCCTCATAACTCCTATGAGATTTATTCAAGTTCCTGGTGATTCTAAACTGATTAATGGTTTTCAATCAAGCTTCTTACATCTTTGTTCCTTCTGGTTTGATAAGAATCATGAAGATATTGCCATATGTCCGAACAGGCCAATCTGGAATCACCTGAATAGAAAGTGGGATAGCTTCTTCCTCATAATTCCTATGAGATTTATTCAACTTCCTGGTGATTGCAAACTGATTAATGGTTTCAAATCAAGCTTCTTACATCTTTGTTCCTTCTGGTTTGATAAGAATCATGAAGATATTGTCATATGTCCGAACAGACCAATCTGGATCACCTGAATAGAAAGTGGGATAGCTTCTTCCTCATAACTCCTATGAGATTTATTCAAGTTCCTGGTGATTCTAAACTGATTAATGGTTTTAAATCAAGCTTCTTACATCTTTGTTCCTTCTGGTTTGATAAGAATCATGAAGATATTGCCATATCTACGAACAGGCCAATCTGGAATCACCTGAATAGAAAGTGGGATAGCTTCTTCCTCATAACTCCTATGAGATTTATTTAAGTTCCTGGTTATTCTAAACTGATTAATGGTTTCAAATCAAGGTTCTTACATCTTTTTTTTCCTTCTGGTTTGATAAGAATCATGAAGATATTGTCATATGTCCGAACAGGATAATCTTGAATCACCTGAATAGAAAGTGGGATAGCTTCTTCCTCATAACTCCTATGAGATTTATTCAAGTTCATGGTGATTCCAAACTGATTAATGGTTTCAAATCAAGCTTCTTACATCTTTGTTCCTTCTGGTTTGATAAGAATCATGAAGATATTGCCATATGTACGAACAGGCCAATCTGGAATCACCTGAATAGAAAGTGGGATAGCTTCTTCCTCATAACTCCTATGAGATTTATTAAACTTCCTGGTGATTGTAAACTGATTAATGGTTTCAAATCAAGCTTCTTACATCTTTGTTCCTTCTGGTTTGATAAGAATCATGAAGATATTGCCATAAGTCTGAACATGCTAATCTTGAATCACCTGAATAGAAAGTGTGATATCTTCTTCCTCATAACTCCTATGAGATTTATTCAACTTCCTGGCGATTCTAAATTGATTAATGGTTTCAAATCAAGCTTCTTACATCTTTGTTCTTTCTGGTTTGATAAGAATCATGAAGATATTGCCATATGTCCGAACAGGCCAATCTGGAATCACCTGAATAGAAAGTGTGATAGCTTCTTCCTCATAATTCCTATGAGATTTATTCAACTTCCTGGTGATTGTAAACTGATTAATGGTTTCAAATCAAGCTTCTTACATATTTGTTCCTTCTGGTTTGATAAGAATCATGAAGATATTGCCATATGTCCGAACAGACCAATCTGGATCACCTGAATAGAAAGTGGGATAGCTTCTTCCTCATAACTCCTATGAGATTTATTCAAGTTCCTGGTGATTCTAAACTGATTAATGGTTTTCAATCAAGCTTCTTACATCTTTGTTCCTTCTGGTTTGATGAATCATGAAGATATTGCCATATCTACGAACAAGCCAATCTGGAATCACCTAAATAGAAAGTGGGATAGCTTCTTCCTCATAACTCCTATGAGATTTATTCAACTTCCTGGTGATTCTAAACTGATTAATGGTTTCAAATCAAGGTTCGTACATCTTTGTTCCTTCTGGTGTGATAAGAATCATGAAGATATTGTCATATGTCCGAACAGGATAATCTTGAATCACCTGAATAGAAAGTGGGATAGCTTCTTCCTCATAACTTTTATGAGATTTATTCAACTTCCTGGTTTATTCTAAACTGATTAAGGGTTTCAAATCAAGCTTCTTACATCTTTGCTCCTTCTGGTTTGATAAGAATCATGAAGATATTGCCATAAGTCTGAACTGGCTAATCTTGAATCACCTGAATAGAAAAGATGATAGCTTTTTCCTCATAACTCCTATGAGATTTATTCAACTTCCTGGCGATTATAAACAGATTAATGGTTTTAAATCAAGCTTCTTACATCTTTGTTCCTTCTGGTTTGATAAGAATCATGAAGATATTGCCATATGTCCGAACAAGCTAATCTTGAATCACCTGAATAGAAAGTGTGCTAGCTTCTTCCTCATAAATCCTATGAGATTTATTAAACTTCCTGGTGATTCTAAACTGATTAATTGTTTCAAATCAAGCTTCTTACATCTTTGTTCCTTCTGATTTGATAAGAATCATGAAGATATTGCTATATGTCCGAACAGGCCAATATGGAATCACCTGAATAGAAAGTGGGATAGCTTCTTCCTCATAACTCCTATGAGATTTATTCAAGTTCCTGGAGATTCTAAACTGATTAATGGTTTCAAATCAAGCTTCTTACATCTTTGTTCCTTATGGTTTGATAAGAATCATGAAGATATTGCCATATGTCCGAACAGGCCAATCTGGATCACCTGAATAGAAAGTGGGATAGCTTCTTCCTCATAACTCCTATGAGATTTATTCAAGTTCCTGGTGATTCTAAACTGATTAATGGTTTCAAATCAAGCTTCTTACATCTTTGTTCCTTCTGGTTTGATAAGAATCATGAAGATATTTCCATATGTACGAACATGATAATCTTGAATCACCTGAATAGAAAGTGGGATAGCTTCTTCCTCATAACTCTTATGAAATTTATTCAACTTCCTGGTGATTCTAAACTGATTAAGGGTTTCAAATCAAGATTCTTACATCTTTGTTCCTTCTGGTTTGATAAGAATCATGAAGATATTGCCATAAGTGTTAACTGGCTAATCTTGAATCACCTGAATAGAAAAGATGATAGCTTCTTCCTCATAACTCCTATGAGATTTATTCAACTTCCTGGCGATTCTAAACTGATTAATTGTTTAAAATCAAGCTTCTTACATCTTTGTTCCTTCTGGTTTGATAAGAATCATGAAGATATTGTCATATGTCCGAACATGATAATCTTGAATCACCTGAATAGAAAGTGGGATAGCTTCTTCCTCATAACTCCTATGAGATTTATTCAACTTCCTGGTGATTCTAACCTGATTAAGGGTTTCAAATCAAGCTTCTTACATCTTTGTTCCTTCTGGTTTGATAAGAATCATGAAGATATTGCCATAAGTCTGAACAGGCTAATCTTGAATAACCTGAATAGAAAGTGTGATAGCTTCTTCCTCATAACTCCTATGAGATTTATTCAAGTTCCTGGAGTTTCTAAACTGATTAATGGTTTCAAATCAAGCTTCTTACATCTTTGTTCCTTCTAGTTTGATAAGAATCATGAAGATATTGTCATATGTCCGAACAGGCCAATCTTTAATCACCTGAATAGAAAGTGGGATAGCTTCTTCCTCATAACTCCTATGAGATTTATTCAACTTCCTGGTGATTGTAAACTGATTAATGGTTTCAAATCAAGCTTCTTACATCTTTGTTCCTTCTTGTTTGATAAGAATCATGAAGATATTGTCATATGTCCGAACAGGATAATCTTGAATCACCTGAATAGAAAGTGGGATAGCTTCTTCCTCATAACTCCTATGAGATTTATTCAACTTCCTGGTGATTCTAATCTGATTAAGGGTTTCAAATCAAGCTTCTTACATCTTTGTTCCTTCTGGTTTGATAAGAATCATGAAGATATTGCCATAAGTCTGAACTGGCTAATCTTGAATCACCTGAATAGAAAAGATGGTAGCTTCTTCCTCATAACTCCTATGAGATTTATTCAACTTCCTGGCGATTCTAAACAGATTAATTGTTTAAAATCAAGCTTCTTACATCTTTGTTCCTTCTGGTTTGATAAGAATCATGAAGATATTGTCATATGTCCGAACATGATAATCTTGAATCACCTGAATATAAAGTGGGATAGCTTCTTCCTCATAACTCCTATGAGATTTATTCAACTTCCTGGTGATTCTAAACTGATTAAGGGTTTCAAATCAATCTTCTTACATCTTTGTTCCTTCTGGTTTGATAAGAATCATGAAGATATTGCCATAAGTCTGAACAGGCTAATCTTGAATCACCTGAATAGAAAGTGTGATAGCTTCTTCCTCATAACTCCTATGAGATTTATTCAAGTTCCTGGAGATTCTAAACTGATTAATGGTTTCAAATCAAGCTTCTTACATCTTTGTTCCTTCTAGTTTGATAAGAATCATGAAGATATTGCCATATGTCCGAACATGCCAATCTGGATCACCTGAATAGAAAGTGGGATAGCTTCTTCCTCATAACTCCTATGAGATTTATTCAAGTTCCTGGTGATTCTAAACTGATTAATGGTTTCAAATCAAGCTTCTTACATATTTGATCCTTCTGTTTTGATAAGAATCATGAAGATATTGCCATATGTACGAACCGACCAATCTGGAATCACCTGAATAGAAAGTGGGATAGCTTCTTCCTCATAACTCCTATGAGATTTATTCAACTTCCTGGTGATTGTAAACTGATTAATGGCTTCAAATCAAGCTTCTTACATCTTTGTTCCTTCTTGTTTGATAAGAATCATGAAGATATTGTCATATGTCCGAACAGGATAATCTTGAATCACCTGAATAGAAAGTGGGATAGTTTCTTCCTCATAACTCCTATGAGATTTATTCAACTTCCTGGTGATTCTAAACTGATTAAGGGTTTCAAATCAAGCTTCTTACATCTTTGTTCCTTCTGGTTTGATAAGAATCATGAAGATATTGCCATAAGTCTGAACAGGCTAATCTTGAATCACCTGAATAGAAAGTGTGATAGCTTCTTCCTCATAACTCCTATGAGATTTATTCAACTTCCTGGTGATTCTAAACTGATTAATGGTTTAAAATGAAGCTTCTTACATCTATGTTCCTTCTGGTTTGATAAGAATCATGAAGATATTGCCATATGTCCGAACATGCCAATCTGGAATCACCTGAATAGAAAGTGGGATAGCTTCTTCCTCATAACTCCTATGAGATTTATTCAACTTCCTGGTGATTCTAAACTGATTAATGGTTTCAAATCAAGGTTCTTACATCTTTGTTCCTTCTGGTTTGATAAGAATCATGAAGATATTGTCATATGTCCGAACAGGATAATCTTGAATCACCTGAATAGAAAGTGGGATAGCTTCTTCCTCATAACTCCTATGAGATTTATTCAACTTCCTGGTGATTCTAAGCTGATTAAGGGTTTCAAATCAAGCTTCTTACATCTTTGTTCCTTCTGGTTTGATAAGAATCATGAAGATATTGCCATAAGTCTGAAATTGCTAATCTTGAATCACCTGAATAGAAAAGATGATAGCTTCTTCCTCATAACTCCTATGAGATTTGTTCAACTTCCTGGCGATTCTAAACAGATTAATGGTTTAAAATCAAGCTTCTTATATCTTTGTTCCTTCTGGTTTGATAAGAATCATGAAGATATTGTCATATGTCCGAACAGGATAATCTTGAATCACCTGAATAGAAAGTGGGATAGCTTCTTCCTCATAACTCCTATGAGATTTATTCAACTTCCTGGTGATTCTAAACTGATTAAGGGTTTCAAATCAAGCTTCTTACATCTTTGTTCCTTCTGGTTTGATAAGAATCATGAAGATATTGCCATAAGTCTGAAATTGCTAATCTTGAATCACCTGAATAGAAAAGATGATAGCTTCTTCCTCATAACTCCTATGAGATTTTTTCAACTTCCTGGCGATTCTAAACAGATTAATGGTTTAAAATCAAGCTTCTTATATCTTTGTTCCTTCTGGTCTGATAAGAATCATGAAGATATTGTCATAATCTTGAATCACCTGAATAGAAAGTGGGATAGCTTCTTCCTCATAACTCCTATGAGATTTATTCAACTTCCTGGTGATTCTAAACTGATTAAGGGTTTCAAATCAAGCTTCTTACATCTTTGTTCCTTCTGGTTTGATAAGAATCATGAAGATATTGCCATAAGTCTGAACTGGCTAATCTTGAATCACCTGAATAGAAAGTGTGATAGCTTCTTCCTCATAACTCCTATGAGATTTATTCAACTTCCTGGTGATTCTAAACTGATTAAGGGTTTCAAATCAAGCTTCTTACATCTTTGTTCCTTCTGGTTTGATAAGAATCATGAAGATATTGCCATAAGTCTGAACTGGCTAATCTTGAATCACCTGAATAGAAAAGATGATAGCTTTTTCCTCATAACTCCTATGAGATTTATTCAACTTCCTGGCGATTCTAAACAGATTAATGGTTTTAAATCAAGCTTCTTACATCTTTGTTCCTTCTGGTTTGATAAGAATCATGAAGATATTGCCATATGTCCGAACAAGCTAATCTTGAATCACCTGAATAGAAAGTGTGCTAGCTTCTTCCTCATAAATCCTATGAGATTTATTCAACTTCCTGGTGATTCTAAACTGATTAATTGTTTCAAATCAAGCTTCTTACATCTTTGTTCCTTCTGGTTTGATAAGAATCATGAAGATATTGCCATATGTCCGAACAGGCCAATCTGGAATCACCTGAATAGAAAGTGGGATAGCTTCTTCCTCATAACTCCTATGAGATTTATTTAAGTTCCTGGAGATTCTAAACTGATTAATGGTTTCAAATCAAGCTTCTTACATCTTTGTTCCTTCTAGTTTGATAAGAATCATGAAGATATTGCCATATGTCCGAACAGGCCAATCTTTAATCACCTGAATAGAAAGTGGGATAGCTTCTTCCTCATAACTCCTATGAGATTTATTCAACTTCCTGGTGATTCAAAACTGATTAAGGGTTTCAAATCAAGCTTCTTACATCTTTGTTCCTTCTGGTTTGATAAGAATCATGAAGATATTGCCATAAGTCTGAACTGGCTAATCTTGAATCACCTGAATAGAAAATATGATAGCTTCTTCCTCATAACTCCTATGAGATTTATTCAACTTCCTGGCGATTCTAAACAGATTAATTGTTTAAAATCAAGCTTCTTACATCTTTGTTCCTTCTGGTTTGATAAGAATCATGAAGATATTGTCATATGTCCGAACATGATAATCTTGAATCACCTGAATAGAAAGTGGGATAGCTTCTTCCTCATAACTCCTATGAGATTTATTCAACTTCCTGGTGATTCTAAACTGATTAAGGGTTTCAAATCAAGCTTCTTACATCTTTGTTCCTTCTGGTTTGATAAGAATCATGAAGATATTGCCATAAGTCTGAACAGGCTAATCTTGAATCACCTGAATTGAAAGTGTGATAGCTTCTTCCTCATAACTCCTATGAGATTTATTCAAGTTCCTGGAGATTCTAAACTGATTAATGGTTTCAAATCAAGCTTCTTACATCTTTGTTCCTTCTAGTTTGATAAGAATCATGAAGATATTGCCATATGTCCGAACATGCCAATCTGGATCACCTGAATAGAAAGTGGGATAGCTTCTTCCTCATAACTCCTATGAGATTTATTCAAGTTCCTGGTGATTCTAAACTGATTAATGGTTTCAAATCAAGCTTCTTACAAATTTGATACTTCTGTTTTGATAAGACTCATGAAGATATTGCCATATGTACGAACCGACCAATCTGGAATCACCTGAATAGAAAGTGGGATAGCTTCTTCCTCATAACTCCTATCAGATTTATTCAACTTCCTGGTGATTGTAAACTGATTAATGGTTTCAAATCAAGCTTCTTACATCTTTGTTCCTTCTTGTTTGATAAGAATCATGAAGATATTGTCATATGTCCGAACAGGATAATCTTGAATCACCTGAATAGAAAGTGGGATAGTTTCTTCCTCATAACTCCTATGAGATTTATTCAACTTCCTGGTGATTCTAAACTGATTAAGGGTTTCAAATCAAGCTTCTTACATCTTTGTTCCTTCTGGTTTGATAAGAATCATGAAGATATTGCCATAAGTCTGAACAGGCTAATCTTGAATCACCTGAATAGAAAGTGTGATAGCTTCTTCCTCATAACTCCTATGAGATTTATTCAACTTCCTGGTGATTCTAAACTGATTAATGGTTTAAAATCAAGCTTCTTACATCTATGTTCCTTCTGGTTTGATAAGAATCATGAAGATATTGCCATATGTCCGAACATGCCAATCTGGAATCACCTGAATAGAAAGTGGGATAGCTTCTTCCTCATAACTCCTATGAGATTTATTCAACTTCCTGGTGATTCTAAACTGATTAATGGTTTCAAATCAAGGTTCTTACATCTTTGTTCCTTCTGGTTTGATAAGAATCATGAAGATATTGTCATATGTCTGAACAGGATAATCTTGAATCACCTGAATAGAAAGTGGGATAGCTTCTTCCTCATAACTCCTATGAGATTTATTCAACTTCCTGGTGATTCTAAGCTGATTAAGGGTTTCAAATCAAGCTTCTTACATCTTTGTTCCTTCTGGTTTGATAAGAATCATGAAGATATTGCCATAAGTATGAAATTGCTAATCTTGAATCACCTGAATAGAAAAGATGATAGCTTCTTCCTCATAACTCCTATGAGATTTGTTCAACTTCCTGGCGATTCTAAACAGATTAATGGTTTAAAATCAAGCTTCTTATATCTTTGTTCCTTCTGGTTTGATAAGAATCATGAAGTCATATGTCCGAACATGATAATCTTGAATCACCTGAATAGAAAGTGGGATAGCTTCTTCCTCATAACTCCTATGAGATTTATTCAACTTCCTGGTGATTCTAAGCTTATTAAGGGTTTCAAATCAAGCTTCTTACATCTTTGTTCCTTCTGGTTTGATAAGAATCATGAAGATATTGCCATAAGTCTGAAATTGCTAATCTTGAATCACCTGAATAAAAAAGATGATAGCTTCTTCCTCATAACTCCTATGAGATTTGTTCAACTTCCTGGCGATTCTAAACAGATTAATGGTTTAAAATCAAGCTTCTTATATCTTTGTTCCTTCTGGTTTGATAAGAATCATGAAGATATTGTCATATGTCCGAACAGGATAATCTTGAATCACCTGAATAGAAAGTGGGATAGCTTCTTCCTCATAACTCCTATGAGATTTATTCAACTTCCTGGTGATTCTAAACTGATTAAGGGTTTCAAATCAAGCTTCTTACATCTTTGTTCCTTCTGGTTTGATAAGAATCATGAAGATATTGCCATAAGTCTGAAATTGCTAATCTTGAATCACCTGAATAGAAAAGATGATAGCTTCTTCCTCATAACTCCTATGAGATTTTTTCAACTTCCTGGCGATTCTAAACAGATTAATGGTTTAAAATCAAGCTTCTTATATCTTTGTTCCTTCTGGTCTGATAAGAATCATGAAGATATTGTCATAATCTTGAATCACCTGAATAGAAAGTGGGATAGCTTCTTCCTCATAACTCCTATGAGATTTATTCAACTTCCTGGTGATTCTAAACTGATTAAGGGTTTCAAATCAAGCTTCTTACATCTTTGTTCCTTCTGGTTTGATAAGAATCATGAAGATATTGCCATAAGTCTGAACTGGCTAATCTTGAATCACCTGAATAGAAAGTGTGATAGCTTCTTCCTCATAACTCCTATGAGATTTATTCAACTTCCTGGTGATTCTAAACTGATTAAGGGTTTCAAATCAAGCTTCTTACATCTTTGTTCCTTCTGGTTTGATAAGAATCATGAAGATATTGCCATAAGTCTGAACTGGCTAATCTTGAATCACCTGAATAGAAAAGATGATAGCTTTTTCCTCATAACTCCTATGAGATTTATTCAACTTCCTGGCGATTCTAAACAGATTAATGGTTTTAAATCAAGCTTCTTACATCTTTGTTCCTTCTGGTTTGATAAGAATCATGAAGATATTGCCATATGTCCGAACAAGCTAATCTTGAATCACCTGAATAGAAAGTGTGCTAGCTTCTTCCTCATAAATCCTATGAGATTTATTCAACTTCCTGGTGATTCTAAACTGATTAATTGTTTCAAATCAAGCTTCTTACATCTTTGTTCCTTCTGGTTTGATAAGAATCATGAAGATATTGCCATATGTCCGAACAGGCCAATCTGGAATCACCTGAATAGAAAGTGGGATAGCTTCTTCCTCATAACTCCTATGAGATTTATTTAAGTTCCTGGAGATTCTAAACTGATTAATGGTTTCAAATCAAGCTTCTTACATCTTTGTTCCTTCTAGTTTGATAAGAATCATGAAGATATTGCCATATGTCCGAACAGGCCAATCTTTAATCACCTGAATAGAAAGTGGGATAGCTTCTTCCTCATAACTCCTATGAGATTTATTCAACTTCCTGGTGATTCAAAACTGATTAAGGGTTTCAAATCAAGCTTCTTACATCTTTGTTCCTTCTGGTTTGATAAGAATCATGAAGATATTGCCATAAGTCTGAACTAGCTAATCTTGAATCACCTGAATAGAAAATATGATAGCTTCTTCCTCATAACTCCTATGAGATTTATTCAACTTCCTGGCGATTCTAAACAGATTAATTGTTTAAAATCAAGCTTCTTACATCTTTGTTCCTTCTGGTTTGATAAGAATCATGAAGATATTGTCATATGTCCGAACATGATAATCTTGAATCACCTGAATAGAAAGTGGGATAGCTTCTTCCTCATAACTCCTATGAGATTTATTCAACTTCCTGGTGATTCTAAGCTTATTAAGGGTTTCAAATCAAGCTTCTTACATCTTTGTTCCTTCTGGTTTGATAAGAATCATGAAGATATTGCCATAAGTCTGAAATTGCTAATCTTGAATCACCTGAATAAAAAAGATGATAGCTTCTTCCTCATAACTCCTATGAGATTTGTTCAACTTCCTGGCGATTCTAAACAGATTAATGGTTTAAAATCAAGCTTCTTATATCTTTGTTCCTTCTGGTTTGATAAGAATCATGAAGATATTGTCATATGTCCGAACAGGATAATCTTGAATCACCTGAATAGAAAGTGGGATAGCTTCTTCCTCATAACTCCTATGAGATTTATTCAACTTCCTGGTGATTCTAAACTGATTAAGGGTTTCAAATCAAGCTTCTTACATCTTTGTTCCTTCTGGTTTGATAAGAATCATGAAGATATTGCCATAAGTCTGAAATTGCTAATCTTGAATCACCTGAATAGAAAAGATGATAGCTTCTTCCTCATAACTCCTATGAGATTTTTTCAACTTCCTGGCGATTCTAAACAGATTAATGGTTTAAAATCAAGCTTCTTATATCTTTGTTCCTTCTGGTCTGATAAGAATCATGAAGATATTGTCATAATCTTGAATCACCTGAATAGAAAGTGGGATAGCTTCTTCCTCATAACTCCTATGAGATTTATTCAACTTCCTGGTGATTCTAAACTGATTAAGGGTTTCAAATCAAGCTTCTTACATCTTTGTTCCTTCTGGTTTGATAAGAATCATGAAGATATTGCCATAAGTCTGAACTGGCTAATCTTGAATCACCTGAATAGAAAGTGTGATAGCTTCTTCCTCATAACTCCTATGAGATTTATTCAACTTCCTGGTGATTCTAAACTGATTAAGGGTTTCAAATCAAGCTTCTTACATCTTTGTTCCTTCTGGTTTGATAAGAATCATGAAGATATTGCCATAAGTCTGAACTGGCTAATCTTGAATCACCTGAATAGAAAAGATGATAGCTTTTTCCTCATAACTCCTATGAGATTTATTCAACTTCCTGGCGATTCTAAACAGATTAATGGTTTTAAATCAAGCTTCTTACATCTTTGTTCCTTCTGGTTTGATAAGAATCATGAAGATATTGCCATATGTCCGAACAAGCTAATCTTGAATCACCTGAATAGAAAGTGTGCTAGCTTCTTCCTCATAAATCCTATGAGATTTATTCAACTTCCTGGTGATTCTAAACTGATTAATTGTTTCAAATCAAGCTTCTTACATCTTTGTTCCTTCTGGTTTGATAAGAATCATGAAGATATTGCCATATGTCCGAACAGGCCAATCTGGAATCACCTGAATAGAAAGTGGGATAGCTTCTTCCTCATAACTCCTATGAGATTTATTTAAGTTCCTGGAGATTCTAAACTGATTAATGGTTTCAAATCAAGCTTCTTACATCTTTGTTCCTTCTAGTTTGATAAGAATCATGAAGATATTGCCATATGTCCGAACAGGCCAATCTTTAATCACCTGAATAGAAAGTGGGATAGCTTCTTCCTCATAACTCCTATGAGATTTATTCAACTTCCTGGTGATTCAAAACTGATTAAGGGTTTCAAATCAAGCTTCTTACATCTTTGTTCCTTCTGGTTTGATAAGAATCATGAAGATATTGCCATAAGTCTGAACTGGCTAATCTTGAATCACCTGAATAGAAAATATGATAGCTTCTTCCTCATAACTCCTATGAGATTTATTCAACTTCCTGGCGATTCTAAACAGATTAATTGTTTAAAATCAAGCTTCTTACATCTTTGTTCCTTCTGGTTTGATAAGAATCATGAAGATATTGTCATATGTCCGAACATGATAATCTTGAATCACCTGAATAGAAAGTGGGATAGCTTCTTCCTCATAACTCCTATGAGATTTATTCAACTTCCTGGTGATTCTAAACTGATTAAGGGTTTCAAATCAAGCTTCTTACATCTTTGTTCCTTCTGGTTTGATAAGAATCATGAAGATATTGCCATAAGTCTGAACAGGCTAATCTTGAATCACCTGAATAGAAAGTGTGATAGCTTCTTCCTCATAACTCCTATGAGATTTATTCAAGTTCCTGGAGATTCTAAACTGATTAATGGTTTCAAATCAAGCTTCTTACATCTTTGTTCCTTCTAGTTTGATAAGAATCATGAAGATATTGCCATATGTCCGAACATGCCAATCTGGATCACCTGAATAGAAAGTGGGATAGCTTCTTCCTCATAACTCCTATGAGATTTATTCAAGTTCCTGGTGATTCTAAACTGATTAATGGTTTCAAATCAAGCTTCTTACATATTTGATACTTCTGTTTTGATAAGAATCATGAAGATATTGCCATATGTACGAACCGACCAATCTGGAATCACCTGAATAGAAAGTGGGATAGCTTCTTCCTCATAACTCCTATCAGATTTATTCAACTTCCTGGTGATTGTAAACTGATTAATGGTTTCAAATCAAGCTTCTTACATCTTTGTTCCTTCTTGTTTGATAAGAATCATGAAGATATTGTCATATGTCCGAACAGGATAATCTTGAATCACCTGAATAGAAAGTGGGATAGTTTCTTCCTCATAACTCCTATGAGATTTATTCAACTTCCTGGTGATTCTAAACTGATTAAGGGTTTCAAATCAAGCTTCTTACATCTTTGTTCCTTCTGGTTTGATAAGAATCATGAAGATATTGCCATAAGTCTGAACAGGCTAATCTTGAATCACCTGAATAGAAAGTGTGAAACCTTCTTCCTCATAACTCCTATGAGATTTATTCAACTTCCTGGTGATTCTAAACTGATTAATGGTTTAAAATCAAGCTTCTTACATCTATGTTCCTTCTGGTTTGATAAGAATCATGAAGATATTGCCATATGTCCGAACATGCCAATCTGGAATCACCTGAATAGAAAGTGGGATAGCTTCTTCCTCATAACTCCTATGAGATTTATTCAACTTCCTGGTGATTCTAAACTGATTAATGGTTTCAAATCAAGGTTCTTACATCTTTGTTCCTTCTGGTTTGATAAGAATCATGAAGATATTGTCATATGTCTGAACAGGATAATCTTGAATCACCTGAATAGAAAGTGGGATAGCTTCTTCCTCATAACTCCTATGAGATTTATTCAACTTCCTGGTGATTCTAAGCTGATTAAGGGTTTCAAATCAAGCTTCTTACATCTTTGTTCCTTCTGGTTTGATAAGAATCATGAAGATATTGCCATAAGTATGAAATTGCTAATCTTGAATCACCTGAATAGAAAAGATGATAGCTTCTTCCTCATAACTCCTATGAGATTTGTTCAACTTCCTGGGGATTCTAAACAGATTAATGGTTTAAAATCAAGCTTCTTATATCTTTGTTCCTTCTGGTTTGATAAGAATCATGAAGTCATATGTCCGAACAGGATAATCTTGAATCACCTGAATAGAAAGTGGGATAGCTTCTTCCTCATAACTCCTATGAGATTTATTCAACTTCCTGGTGATTCTAAACTGATTAAGGGTTTCAAATCAAGCTTCTTACATCTTTGTTCCTTCTGGTTTGATAAGAATCATGAAGATATTGCCATAAGTCTGAACTGGCTAATCTTGAATCACCTGAATAGAAAATATGATAGCTTCTTCCTCATAACTCCTATGAGATTTATTCAACTTCCTGGCGATTCTAAACAGATTAATTGTTTAAAATCAAGCTTCTTACATCTTTGTTCCTTCTGGTTTGATAAGAATCATGAAGATATTGTCATATGTCCGAACATGATAATCTTGAATCACCTGAATAGAAAGTGGGATAGCTTCTTCCTCATAACTCCTATGAGATTTATTCAACTTCCTGGTGATTCTAAACTGATTAAGGGTTTCAAATCAAGCTTCTTACATCTTTGTTCCTTCTGGTTTGATAAGAATCATGAAGATATTGCCATAAGTCTGAACAGGCTAATCTTGAATCACCTGAATAGAAAGTGTGATAGCTTCTTCCTCATAACTCCTATGAGATTTATTCAAGTTCCTGGAGATTCTAAACTGATTAATGGTTTCAAATCAAGATTCTTACATCTTTGTTCCTTCTAGTTTGATAAGAATCATGAAGATATTGCCATATGTCCGAACATGCCAATCTGGATCACCTGAATAGAAAGTGGGATAGCTTCTTCCTCATAACTCCTATGAGATTTATTCAAGTTCCTGGTGATTCTAAACTGATTAATGGTTTCAAATCAAGCTTCTTACATATTTGATACTTCTGTTTTGATAAGAATCATGAAGATATTGTCATATGTCCGAACAGGATAATCTTGAATCACCTGAATAGAAAGTGGGATAGCTTCTTCCTCATAACTCCTATGAGATTTATTCAACTTCCTGGTGATTCTAAACTGATTAAGGGTTTCAAATCAAGCTTCTTACATCTTTGTTCCTTCTGGTTTGATAAGAATCATGAAGATATTGCCATAAGTCTGAAATTGCTAATCTTGAATCACCTGAATAGAAAAGATGATAGCTTCTTCCTCATAACTCCTATGAGATTTTTTCAACTTCCTGGCGATTCTAAACAGATTAATGGTTTAAAATAAAGCTTCTTATATCTTTGTTCCTTCTGGTCTGATAAGAATCATGAAGATATTGTCATAATCTTGAATCACCTGAATAGAAAGTGGGATAGCTTCTTCCTCATAACTCCTATGAGATTTATTCAACTTCCTGGTGATTCTAAACTGATTAAGGGTTTCAAATCAAGCTTCTTACATCTTTGTTCCTTCTGGTTTGATAAGAATCATGAAGATATTGCCATAAGTCTGAACTGGCTAATCTTGAATCACCTGAATAGAAAGTGTGATAGCTTCTTCCTCATAACTCCTATGAGATTTATTCAACTTCCTGGTGATTCTAAACTGATTAAGGGTTTCAAATCAAGCTTCTTACATCTTTGTTCCTTCTGGTTTGATAAGAATCATGAAGATATTGCCATAAGTCTGAACTGGCTAATCTTGAATCACCTGAATAGAAAAGATGATAGCTTTTTCCTCATAACTCCTATGAGATTTATTCAACTTCCTGGCGATTCTAAACAGATTAATGGTTTTAAATCAAGCTTCTTACATCTTTGTTCCTTCTGGTTTGATAAGAATCATGAAGATATTGCCATATGTCCGAACAAGCTAATCTTGAATCACCTGAATAGAAAGTGTGCCAGCTTCTTCCTCATAAATCCTATGAGATTTATTCAACTTCCTGGTGATTCTAAACTGATTAATTGTTTCAAATCAAGCTTCTTACATCTTTGTTCCTTCTGGTTTGATAAGAATCATGAAGATATTGCCATATGTCCGAACAGGCCAATCTGGAATCACCTGAATAGAAAGTGGGATAGCTTCTTCCTCATAACTCCTATGAGATTTATTTAAGTTCCTGGAGATTCTAAACTGATTAATGGTTTCAAATCAAGCTTCTTACATCTTTGTTCCTTCTAGTTTGATAAGAATCATGAAGATATTGCCATATGTCCGAACAGGCCAATCTTTAATCACCTGAATAGAAAGTGGGATAGCTTCTTCCTCATAACTCCTATGAGATTTATTCAACTTCCTGGTGATTCAAAACTGATTAAGGGTTTCAAATCAAGCTTCTTACATCTTTGTTCCTTCTGGTTTGATAAGAATCATGAAGATATTGCCATAAGTCTGAACTGGCTAATCTTGAATCACCTGAATAGAAAATATGATAGCTTCTTCCTCATAACTCCTATGAGATTTATTCAACTTCCTGGCGATTCTAAACAGATTAATTGTTTAAAATCAAGCTTCTTACATCTTTGTTCCTTCTGGTTTGATAAGAATCATGAAGATATTGTCATATGTCCGAACATGATAATCTTGAATCACCTGAATAGAAAGTGGGATAGCTTCTTCCTCATAACTCCTATGAGATTTATTCAACTTCCTGGTGATTCTAAACTGATTAAGGGTTTCAAATCAAGCTTCTTACATCTTTGTTCCTTCTGGTTTGATAAGAATCATGAAGATATTGCCATAAGTCTGAACAGGCTAATCTTGAATCACCTGAATAGAAAGTGTGATAGCTTCTTCCTCATAACTCCTATGAGATTTATTCAAGTTCCTGGAGATTCTAAACTGATTAATGGTTTCAAATCAAGCTTCTTACATCTTTGTTCCTTCTAGTCTGATAAGAATCATGAAGATATTGCCATATGTCCGAACATGCCAATCTGGATCACCTGAATAGAAAGTGGGATAGCTTCTTCCTCATAACTCCTATGAGATTTATTCAAGTTCCTGGTGATTCTAAACTGATTAATGGTTTCAAATCAAGCTTCTTACATATTTGATACTTCTGTTTTGATAAGAATCATGAAGATATTGCCATATGTACGAACCGACCAATCTGGAATCACCTGAATATAAAGTGGGATAGCTTCTTCCTCATAACTCCTATCAGATTTATTCAACTTCCTGGTGATTGTAAACTGATTAATGGTTTCAAATCAAGCTTCTTACATCTTTGTTCCTTCTTGTTTGATAAGAATCATGAAGATATTGTCATATGTCCGAACAGGATAATCTTGAATCACCTGAATATAAAGTGGGATAGTTTCTTCCTCATAACTCCTATGAGATTTATTCAACTTCCTGGTGATTCTAAACTGATTAAGGGTTTCAAATCAAGCTTCTTACATCTTTGTTCCTTCTGGTTTGATAAGAATCATGAAGATATTGCCATAAGTCTGAACAGGCTAATCTTGAATCACCTGAATAGAAAGTGTGATAGCTTCTTCCTCATAACTCCTATGAGATTTATTTAAGTTCCTGGAGATTCTAAACTGATTAATGGTTTCAAATCAAGCTTCTTACATCTTTGTTCCTTCTAGTTTGATAAGAATCATGAAGATATTGCCATATGTCCGAACAGGCCAATCTTTAATCACCTGAATAGAAAGTGGGATAGCTTCTTCCTCATAACTCCTATGAGATTTATTCAACTTCCTGGTGATTCAAAACTGATTAAGGGTTTCAAATCAAGCTTCTTACATCTTTGTTCCTTCTGGTTTGATAAGAATCATGAAGATATTGCCATAAGTCTGAACTGGCTAATCTTGAATCACCTGAATAGAAAATATGATAGCTTCTTCCTCATAACTCCTATGAGATTTATTCAACTTCCTGGCGATTCTAAACAGATTAATTGTTTAAAATCAAGCTTCTTACATCTTTGTTCCTTCTGGTTTGATAAGAATCATGAAGATATTGTCATATGTCCGAACATGATAATCTTGAATCACCTGAATAGAAAGTGGGATAGCTTCTTCCTCATAACTCCTATGAGATTTATTCAACTTCCTGGTGATTCTAAACTGATTAAGGGTTTCAAATCAAGCTTCTTACATCTTTGTTCCTTCTGGTTTGATAAGAATCATGAAGATATTGCCATAAGTCTGAACAGGCTAATCTTGAATCACCTGAATAGAAAGTGTGATAGCTTCTTCCTCATAACTCCTATGAGATTTATTCAAGTTCCTGGAGATTCTAAACTGATTAATGGTTTCAAATCAAGCTTCTTACATCTTTGTTCCTTCTAGTTTGATAAGAATCATGAAGATATTGCCATATGTCCGAACATGCCAATCTGGATCACCTGAATAGAAAGTGGGATAGCTTCTTCCTCATAACTCCTATGAGATTTATTCAAGTTCCTGGAGATTCTAAACTGATTAATGGTTTCAAATCAAGCTTCTTACATCTTTGTTCCTTCTGGTTTGATAAGAATCATGAAGATATTGCCATATGTACGAACAGGCCAATCTGGAATCACCTGAATATAAAGTGGGATAGCTTCGTCCTCATAACTCCTATGAGATTTATTCAAGTTCCTGGTGATTCTAAACTTATTAATGGTTTCAAATCAAGCTTCTTACATCTTTGTTCCTTCTTGTTTGATAAGAATCATGAAGATATTGTCATATGTCCGAACAGGATAATCTTGAATCACCTGAATAGAAAGTGGGATAGTTTCTTCCTCATAACTCCTATCAGATTTATTCAACTTCCTGGTGATTCTAAACTGATTAAGGGTTTCAAATCAAGCTTCTTACATCTTTGTTCCCTCTGGTTTGATAAGAATCATGAAGATATTGCCATAAGTCTGAACAGGCTAATCTTGAATCACCTGAATAGAAAGTGTGATAGCTTCTTCCTCATAACTCCTATGAGATTTATTCAACTTCCTGGTGATTCTAAACTGATTAATGGTTTAAAATCAAGCTTCTTACATCTATGTTCCTTCTGGTTTGATAAGAATCATGAAGATATTGCCATATGTCCGAACATGCCAATCTGGAATCACCTGAATAGAAATTGGGATAGCTTCTTCCTCATAACTCCTATGGGATTTAGTCAACTTCCTGGTGATTGTAAACTGATTAATGGTTTCAAATCAAGCTTCTTACATCTTTGTTCCTTCTGGTTTGATCAGAATCATGAAGATATTGCCATATGTCCGAACATGCTAATCTTAAATCACATGAATAGAAAGTGGGATAGCTTCTTCCTCATAACTCCTATGAGATTTATTCAAGTTACTGGTGATTCTAAACTGATTAATGGTATCAAATCAAGCTTCTTTCATCTTTGTTCCTTCTGGTTTGATAAGAATCATGAAGATATTGCCATATGTCCGAACAGGCCAATCTGGATCACCTGAATAGAAAGTGGGATAGCTTTTTACTCATAACTCCTATGAGATTTATTCAAGTTCCTGGTGATTCTAAACTGATTAATTGTTTCAAATCAAGCTTCTTACAACTTTGTTCCTTCTGGTTTAAAATCAAGCTTCTTACATCTTTGTTCCTTCTGGTTTGATAAGAATCATGAAGATATTGTCATATGTCTGAACAGGCTAATCTTGAATCACCTGAATAGAAAGTGTGATAGCTTCTTCCTCATAACTCCTATGAGATTTATTCAACTTCCTGGCGATTCTAAACTGATTAATGTTTTCAAATCAAGCTTCTTACATCTTTGTTCTTTCTGGTTTGATAAGAATCATGAAGATATTGCCATATGTCCGAACAGGCCAATCTGGAATCACCTGAATAGAAAGTGTGATAGCTTCTTCCTCATAATTCCTATTAGATTTATTCAACTTTCTGGTGATTGTAAACTGGTTAAGGGTTTCAAATCAAGCTTCTTACATCTTTGTTCCTTCTGGTTTGATAAGAATCATGAAGATATTGCCATAAGTCTGAAACAGGCTAATCTTGAATCACCTGAATAGAAAGTGTGATAGCTTCTTCCTCATAACTCCTATGAGATTTATTCAACTTCCTCGCGATTCTAAACTGATTAATGGTTTCAAATCAAGCTTCTTACATCTTTGTTCCTTCTGGTTTGATAAGAATCATGAAGATATTGCCATATGTCCGAACAGGCCAATCTGGAATCACCTGAATAGAAAGTGGGATAGCTTCTTCCTCATAAATCCTATGAGATTTATTCAACTTCCTGATGATTGTAAACTGATTAATGGTTTCAAATCAAGCTTCTTACATCTTTGTTCCTTCTGGTTTGATAAGAATCATGAAGATATTGCCATATGTACGAACAGGCCAATCTGGAATCACCTGAATAGAAAGTGGGATAGCTTCTTCATCATAACTCCTATGAGATTTATTCAAGTTCCTGGAGATTCTAAACTGATTAATGGTATCAAATCAAGCTTCTTACATCTTTGTTCCTTCTGGTTTGATAAGAATCATGAAGATATTGCCATATGTCCGAACAGGCCAATCTGGATCACCTGAATAGAAAGTGGGATAGCTTCTTCCTCATAACTCCTATGAGATTTATTCAAGTTCCTGGTGATTCTAAACTGATTAATTGTTCCAAATCAAGCTTCTTACATCTTTGTTCCTTCTGGTTTGATAAGAATCATGAAGATATTGCCATATGTACGAACATGCCAATCTGGAATCACCTGAATAGAAAGTGGGATAGCTTCTTCCTCATAACTCCTATGAGATTTATTCAACTTCCTGGTGATTGTAAACTGATTAATGGTTTCAAATCAAGCGTCTTACATCTTTGTTCCTTCTGGTCTGATAAGAATCATGAAGATATTGTCATATGTCCGAACAGGATAATCTTGAATCACCTGAATAGAAAGTGGGATAGCTTCTTCCTCATAACTCCTATGAGATTTATTCAACTTCCTGGTGATTCTAAACTGATTAAGGGTTTCAAATCAAGCTTCTTACATCATTGTTCCTTCTGGTTTGATAAGAATCATGAAGATATTGCCATAAGTCTGAACAGGCTAATCTTGAATCACCTGAATAGAAAGTGTGATAGCTTCTTCCTCATAACTCCTATGAGATTTATTCAACTCCCTGGAGATTCTAAACTGATTAATGGTTTCAAATCAAGCTTCTTACATCTTTGTTCCTTCTGGTTTGATAAGAATCATGAAGATATTGCCATAAGTCTGAAACAGGCTAATCTTGAATCACCTGAATAGAAAGTGTGATAGCTTCTTCCTCATAACTCCTATGAGATTTATTCAACTTCCTGGCGATTCTAAACTGATTAATGGTTTCAAATCAAGCTTCTTACATCTTTGTTTCTTCTGATTTGATAAGAATCATGAAGATATTGCAATATGTCCGAACAGACCAATCTGGAATCACCTGAATAGAAAGTGGGATAGCTTCTTCCTCATAACTCCTATGAGATTTATTCAAGTTCCTAGTGATTCTAAGCTGATTAATGGCTTTAAATTAAGCTTCTTACATCTTTGTTCCTTCCGGTTTGATAAGAATCATGAAGATATTGCCATATGTCCGAACAGGCTAATCTAGGATCACCTGAATAGAAAGTGAGATAGCTTCTTCCTCATAACTCCTATGAAATTTATTCAAATTCCTGGTGATTCTAAACTGATTAATGGTTTCAAATCAAGCTTCTTACATCTTTGTTCCTTCTGGTTTGATCAGAATCATGAAGATATTGCCATATGTCCGAACATGCTAATCTTAAATCACCTGAATAGAAAGTGGGATAGCTTCTTCCTCATAACTCCTATGAGATTTATTCAAGTTACTGGTGATTCTAAACTGATTAATGGTATCAAATCAAGCTTCTTTCATCTTTGTTCCTTCTGGTTTGATAAGAATCATGAAGATATTGCCATATGTCCGAACAGACCAATCTGGATCACCTGAATAGAAAGTGGGATAGCTTCTTACTCATAACTCCTATGAGATTTATTCAAGTTCCTGGTGATTCTAAACTGATTAATTGTTTCAAATCAAGCTTCTTACATCTTTTTTCCTTCTGGTTTAATAAGAATCATGAAGATATTGCCATATGTACGAACAGGCCAATCTGGAATCACCTGAATAGAAATTGGGATAGCTTCTTCCTCATAACTCCTATGATATTTATTCAACTTCCTGGTGATTGTAAACTGATTAATGGTTTCAAATCAAGCGTCTTATATCTTTGTTCCTTCTGGTCTGATTAGAATCATGAAGATATTGTCATATGTCCGAACAGGATAATCTTGAATCACCTGAATAGAAAGTGGGATAGCTTCTTCCTCATAACTCCTATGAGATTTATTCAACTTCCTGGTGATTTTAAACTGATTAAGGGTTTCAAATCAAGCTTCTTACATCTTTTTTCCTTCTGGTTAGATAAGAATCATGAAGATATTGCCATAAGTCTGAACAGGCTAATCTTGAATCACCTGAATAGAAAGTGTGATAGCTTCTTCCTCATAACTCCTTTGAGATTTATTCAACTCCCTGGAGATTCTAAACTGATTAATGGTTTCAAATCAAGCTTCTTACATCTTTGTTCCTTCTGGTCTGATAAGAATCATGAAGATATTGTCATATGTCCGAACAGGATAATCTTGAATCACCTAAATAGAAAGTGGGATAGCTTCTTCCTCATAACTCCTATGAGATTTATTCAACTTCCTGGTGATTCTAAACTGATTAATGGTTTCAAATCAAGCTTCTTACATCTTTGTTCCTTCTGGTTTGATAAGAATCATGAAGATATTGCCATATGTCCGAACAGGCCAATCTGGAATCACCTGAATAGAAAGTGGAATAGCTTCTTCCTCATAATTCCTATGAGATTTATTCAACTTCCTGGTGATTCTAAACTGATTAATGGTTTCAAATCAAGCTTCTTACATCTTTGTTCCTTCTGGTTTGATAAGAATCATGAAGATATTGCCATATGTCCGAACAGACTAATCTTGAATCACCTGAATAGAAAGTGGGATAGCTTCTTCCTCATAACTCCTATGATATTTATTCAAGTTCCTGGTGATTGTAAACTGATTAATGGTTTCAAATCAAGCTTCTTACATCTTTGTTCCTTCTGGTTTGATAAGAATCATGAAGATACTGCCATATGTCCGAACAGACTAATCTTGAATCACCTGAATAGAAAGTGGGATAGCTTCTTCCTCATAACTCCTATGAGATTTATTCAAGTTCCTGGTGATTCTAAACTGATTAATTGTTTCAAATCAAGCTTCTTACATCTTTGTTCCTTCTGGTTTGATAAGAATCATGAAGATACTGCCATATGTACGAACAGGCCAATCTGGAATCACCTGAATAGAAAGTGGGATGGCTTCTTCCTCATAACTCCTATGAGATTTATTCAAGTTCCTGGTGATTCCAAACTGATTAATGGTTTCAAATCAAGCTTCTTACATCTTTGTTCCTTCTGGTTTGATAAGAATCATGAAGATATTGCCATATGTACGAACAGGCCAATCTGGAATCACCTGAATAGAAAGTGGGATAGCTTCTTCCTCATAACTCCTATGAGATTTATTCGAGTTCCTGGTGATTGTAAACTGATTAATGGTTTCAAATCAAGCTTCTTACATCTTTGTTCCTTCTAGTTTGATAAGAATCATGAAGATATTGCCATATGTCCGAACAGGCCAATCTGGAGTCACCTGAATAGAAAGTGTGATAGCTTCTTCCTCATAATTCCTATTAGATTTATTAAACTTCCTGGTGATTGTAAACTGATTAAGGGTTTTAAATCAAGCTTCTTACATCTTTGTTCCTTCTGGTTTGATAAGAATCATGAAGATATTGCCATAAGTCTGAAACAGGCTAATCTTGAATCACCTGAATAGAAAGTGTGATAGCTTCTTCCTCATAACTCCTATGAGATTTATTCAACTTCCTGGTGATTCTAAACTGATTAATGGTTTCAAATCAAGCTTCTTACATCTTTGTTCCTTCTGGTTTGATAAGAATCATGAAGATATTGCCATATGTACGAACATGCCAATCTGGAATCACCTGAATAGAAAGTGGGATAGCTTCTTCCTCATAACTCCTATGAGATTTATTCAAGTTCCTGGTGATTGTAAACTGATTAATGGTTTCAAATCAAGCTTCTTACATCTTTGTTCCTTCTAGTTTGATAAGAATCATGAAGATATTGCCATATGTCCGAACATGCCAATCTGGAGTCACCTGAATAGAAAGTGTGATAGCTTCTTCCTCATAATTCCTATTAGATTTATTAAACTTCCTGGTGATTGTAAACTGATTAAGGGTTTTAAATCAAGCTTCTTACATCTTTGTTCCTTCTGGTTTGATAAGAATCATGAAGATATTGCCATAAGTCTGAAACAGGCTAATCTTGAATCACCTGAATAGAAAGTGTGATAGCTTCTTCCTCATAACTGTTGGGCCCGAATATGGCCCGATAGCTGATCATTCAATAATAAAAGATGACGATGGGCCGCGATAAGCCCATCACGAGTTCTAAGTATAAAAGAGCTAAGTAGAAGCCGAAGGCTGAAAGCTAAGGATCCTAACCAAGGAGGTCACGACGAAGAGGAAGCTCACGTCACAAAAAGAAGAAGCGCAGGACCCGGTCAAAGGGAAGCTGTTGCGGATTCCACCTCAAGCGGAGAAGATCTCGGAGATTAGTTGAAGACAACCTAAAGAAGTTCAAGGCTATTTAAAGAGAAGGTCGAGGACTAAAAAGAGGATCCGATTCAACTCATATTTTTACTCTACAATCATCAAAACATTCTTATCATAATATTCTTGTAATCTTTATAATCATCCAGAGAAACATCTCTTTGTAACCATTCCTTTACCATATTATCAATACAAATCAAAGTTCATTCATCAAGTTCTTACGGGGTTCAGCCCGCGATAATCTTTCCCTAACCTTTCCTAAACATAAAACCTGATCTAAAATCTAGGTGTGAGTTTTACCCCTCACAATTGGCGCCGTCTGTGGGGATCAAACAATCGAATCCCTTACTCTAACTTGAGGATGAATCCTACCGATCAGACAACAACCCCGTCTGACCTTAACCTCCCGATTCAGAGCGATGGCTCACCGAACGACGGAGGCTCTAGTTTTGTAATCACAGAGCCTCAACGTGGCGACCACCGATCTGGGCATCAGCTTCCGGTTGATGCTCAAACGAGCCAAACTACAACCGGAGTTACTAACCCGAGGTCATCAGGTGGAAACACCTCCGGGCTCCCGATTACCGAGAATCCTCAGTAGCAAGCCATTCCGAATCAAACGGAGGCTCAGCTCTCTGAGATCCGCCAGATGATGATACAATTGGTAGGCAGAGCTCAGGAAAGTGAGCGCACGATGCATCAACTGACTGTACGTCAACAACGATTCGAAGAGATAACTAGATCTCTAAACGCAACAACCCAACCATCGCAACGTCAAGCTCCGGGGGTCATCTTTCATGATCGATTAAACGATCCCTCATTTCCCCGAGCACGTTTAAACTTTTCCCCTGATAGCACTGCCCCGGAAGGACGCGGATCTGCTTTCCAGACACCTCATACTGGAACAGCTCCCGTGTTCAATCCACCTAACGCCAGTGCTATGGGAAGTAACATAGCGACAACCAGTTCCACACCCGGTCAGGTCACTGACAGGAGTACTCGTTTACCTCCTCCGCCGCCTGATCCTAGGTCCGGAGCAGGAATACCCTTCCCATCTGGGGGCAGAACGTCAGCTTCGGTTTATCAAACTAGAAGCTCGATCCCGAATGGAGACGGTTATCAAAGGATAGATTCCGATAACCCAAGAAATGCCGAGCGACTTAGCCCACCAACCGCATGGGAGGATGAGCCAACTCGATTCCGTCAGGAACCTGCCCGTCGGGTACCTGCGAACGATCCAAACGTCCTTCCGTTTGAAGGACCTGAAGATATCCGTAGATATATGGAGCGAACTCACGCGGCTCTCCAGAAATTGGGAGCTCAAGTCCATAAAGCTACGAGTTCAGCTCCCGAAATCGATAGCTTACTCGAGGAAACCCGTGGAACTCCATTCACGGACAGAATTGCCAGTTCTCACATAAGAGATACCCGAAAAATCAGAATTCCTGAGTATGATGGGACCTCCGACCCGAAAGCCTATTTGAGAGCTTTCCGATTGGCAATTGTTAAAGCCCATTTTACACAGGAAGAATGTGAAGCAGGATACTGTAGGACATTCGCCGAAAATTTGGTCGGAACAGCCCTCGAGTGGTTCTCCGGTCTCGAGCCAGCCTCGATAGACAATTTCGATCAATTAACAAACGCCTTTATGAAGCAATACTCAACCCATATCCGGAAGCAAGCCTCTGAGGCCGACCTTTGGAAGGTCAGTCAAGGAATGGGAGACCCATTACGAGTCTACATTGAGAAATTCAGGGCAATAAGGACTAAGCTCTCGAATCCTAACGACCTAATCGCCATCGAGGCCCTTAGGAGAGGTCTGATCCATAGATCGAAATTCTGGTCAGAGCTAACACTCAATGCTCCTCCAACTATTGATGACGCTCTTCATAGAGCTACCAAATATATTACTTTGGAGGAGGAGACAGCTGCACTGGATAAACTCCATAAGAAACCTCAGAATCATTCGAAAGGTGACTCCTCTGAGACTAAGGGACCTCATAAAAAGGGTAACCCTCGAAATAATCAGACTCAGGGAGAACATTCCTACGCAATCGAGGAAGACAAGGAAGAAAAACCTGTTGCAGCAGCAAACAAAACTCCCTGGTCAAAAGGCTTCGATAAAGGCAAACGTTGCTCTTATCACGATCGCGAAGGACACTCAACCGAAGAGTGTTGGGACCTCCAACGCCAGCTGGCAGCTAAATTTGCAGCTGGAGAAATAAAGGGCGTGGACCTTAAAAAGCCACCACCTTATCAGAAAAGAGGTTCCAGGGACACTTCCCCGAAACGCGAGAGGTCACCTGAGAAGGAGACCGATTCGCCACCTCCAGCTCCCAAGAAAAGAGTCGACATGATTCTTGGGAAATTCCCCCAAGGAAAAAGTTTACAAGTCGAAGCTCTCTTGAGCAAACCGTCCCCTCAATCGAGCCCCGACTCGAGGGTGGACTGTATCCTTGGAGGATCAGACATATGTCAAGACTCCGTCAATTCCATTAAGAATCACGTACGGAAGGCTGTGTCTAACACTGGACCTAAGCCTCCTAACCCTGAATCCAATACTAAGATTTCTTTCTGGGAAAGCGAGACCTCAAACCTTGACAGACCTCACGATGATGCGTTGATCGTCACCCTGAACATCGCAGGATACGAGGTTCCTAAGCTCATGATAGACACAGGAAGCTCTGTCGACCTCATTTTCTATAACACCCTAAAAGGGATGGAAATAGACGACTACGAAATTATTGGCCAGAAAGCTAACCTCGTAGGCTTCTCCGGAGAAACAGCTACCTCATTGGGAACTATCAAGCTCCCAGTCATAGCTGGCGGAATAATGAAAATGACCAACTTAGTAGTCATCGATAGACCTTCCCCGTTCCACGCGATTTTGGGAAGACCCTGGATTCACAAAATGAAGGCAGTAGCCTCAACGTACCATCAGTGCGTAAAATTCCCAACGCCCGAAGGGATAGCTACCGTACATGGTAGCCAGAAGATATCCAGGATCTGCTATTTGGGAGGATTCGAAATCCTCAAAAAGTCCCCCCAATAGCAATTACAGATCCAGGAGGGTCGCGAAATGCAACAAAATATTCGAGGTCCCCCCAGGAACCTAACCGAAAAAGTTCGCATCGACGACTCAGATCCTGAAAGACAGGTGAGCATCGGGTCCGAGCTACCTCCTGAGACAAAAAAGGAGCTCATTGATTTCCTGAAAAGCAATGTCAAAACCTTTGCATGGTCCACCAGTGACATGAAAGGAATAGATCCAAACGTCACCACCCATAAGCTAAAAGTTGACCCTACTTTCAAACCAATCAAACAGAAGCGTCGTAAGCTAGGCCTCGAAAAGGCTCAAGCTGTTAACGACGAAGTTGACCGACTTACGAAAGCTGGGTCCATTCGAGAGGTACATTACCCCGACTGGTTGGCTAACCCAGTAGTGGTAAAGAAGAAAAACGGGAAGTGGAGAATCTGTGTAGACTTCACAGACCTAAACAAAGCTTGTCCTAAAGACAGCTTCCCGTTACCTCACATCGACCGCCTGGTTGAAGCAACAGCTGGCCATCGACTCCTATCCTTCATGGATGCCTTCTCAGGATACAATCAAATCATGATGGATCCTGAGGACCAGGAGAAAACTGCATTCATAACCGAACGAGGAACCTATTGTTATAAGGTTATGCCATTCGGATTAAAGAACGCAGGAGCTACCTATCAGAGGCTAGTAAATAAGATGTTTGCTGGACAACTTGGAAAAACCATGGAGGTCTATATCGACGACATGCTAGTCAAATCCTCAGCTGGAGAAGATCATATCTCCCACTTAAGGGAATGCTTCGATATCCTGAATAAGTACGATATGAAGCTCAATCCCACTAAATGTACTTTCGGGGTACCCTCAGGCGAGTTCCTAGGCTATCTCGTGACCGAAAGAGGCATTGAAGCCAACCCGCAGCAGATAGCAACCTTCCTAGAAATGCCGTCACCTAAGACGACCAGAGAGGTACAGAGATTGACTGGACGAATCGCGGCATTGAATCGATTCATATCCAAGTCCACCGATAAATGCCTCCCATTTTACAAGCTTCTAAGAAATAATAAGAAGTTCTTATGGGACGAGAAATGTGAGGAAGCCTTCAAGCAATTGAAAGCTTACCTCTCCGAACCTCCGATCCTATCTAAACCAGTAATAGGAGAGCCATTGTACCTAGTACGAGAGGAACAAAACGAACAAAGACCTGTCTATTACACCAGTAAAAGTTTGATAGACGCCGAAACCAGGTACCCTGCAATGGAAAAACTAGCTCTAGCAGTCGTAACAGCTGCCAGAAAATTGCGACCTTACTTCCAATCGCACTCGATCGTCGTAATGACCTCACAACCATTACGAATGATCTTACACAGCCCCAGCCAGTCAGGGCGATTGGCTAAATGGGCCATAGAGCTCAGCGAATATGATATTGAGTATAGACCTCGAGCAGCAGCGAAAGCTCAGGTCCTAGCCGACTTTATCATTGAGCTAACATCCGAGCAGTTAGACTCCGAAATGGAATCTCCGAAGTGGAGCCTATACGTCGACGGAGCCTCATCAAAACAGGGCTCCGGTATCGGTCTAAGGCTAACTTCTTCAGCAGGAGAAACCATCGAGCAGTCATATAGGCTCGGATTCAGCGCCTCAAACAACGAAGCTGAATATGAAGCACTAATCGCAGGGTTGAAGCTCGCCCTAAGTCTCGGAATCCGAGAGCTAAACGCTTATAGTGATTCACAGCTAGTAGCTAGCCAGTTTCACGGAGAATATGAAACGAGGGACGAAAGAATGGGGGCATATCTCGAAGTCGTCCAGAACCTCACTAGGCAGTTCGACAAATTCGAGCTAACGAGAATCCCACGAGGTGAAAACTCCTCAGCAGATGCGTTGGCTGCTTTAGCTTCCACGTCAGACCCCCTCGTAAAACGAATCATACCCGTAGAAGGAATCGAGAAACCAAGCATCGACATAGCTACTAAAGCTGAGAAAGAGAGCAAACTAACAGCGCAACCCGAAGGTACCTGCCCTGAAACGGTAGCTACCCAGGTTTTCACAACATTTTGGTTTCCAAAAACCAGAATATGCAGCGCAAAAAAGCATACCTCCGGGAACACAATCCAAATCACGGAAGATATTCCTCGAAATTCAGACTCCTTAGAGCCTGATCTCGAGAATACCCCCGGGGGCACCAACTCAGACCCAGTCATCTGCAGAGTTAAAACCAGAAGCCGTACAGCTCTCCAAAATTCATCTGGAGGTAATCCTCAGAATTCAGACTCCCTGGAGCCCAATCCTACCAATACCTCCGGGGGCACCACGACATCAGGTCTCGACGAACAGGAACCTCCCTCGTCTCTTCATAACAAAGTTGTAGGAAGAGAGGATTGGAGAATTCCAATCACGCAATACATCCTGGAGGGAAAGACTCCACCCGATAAATGGGAGGCTCGAAAGCTCAAAGCATTAAGCGCGAGATATTGCGTAACTGAATCTGTCCTCCTCAAACGAAGCATTTCCGGACCTTACCTAAAATGCGTCCATGGCCTCGTTGCTATGAGACTCATGAAAGAAATGCACGACGGTTCCTGCGGGAACCACTCTGGAGGAAGAGCTTTAGCCATCATAATCAAAAGACAAGGATATTTCTGGTCTACCATTATTGCAGATTGTGAGGCCTATTCCTCTTCATGCGACAAATGCCAGAGGCATGCACCGATTATACACCAACCTGCGGAAAAGCTGTCTAACATATCTGCCCCTTATCCATTTATGAGATGGTCCATGGATATCGTGGGACCACTAGTACCATCAGGAAGTGGAAAGAAGAAGCTACGCTTCCTCTTAGTCTTAACGGACTACTTCACAAAATGGATAGAGGCTGAAGCTTTCCAGCAGGTAACCAGGGTTGAGGTCGAGCAATTTGTATGGAAAGATATCGTGTGTAGACACGGCATCCCATACGAAATCGTAACTGACAATGGAGGACAATTCATATCCCACGATTTCAAAATATTTTGTGACAAGTGGAATATTCGCCTGACCTTCTCATCACCTCGCCGACCTCAAGGTAACGGACAGGCGGAGGCTGCTAATAAATCAGTATTAGCAAACCTCAAGAAACGCCTCGGAACCCAGAAGGAACTCTGGTCAGAGAAGTTACTTGAAGTACTCTGGGCATGTCGGACCACCCCACGAAAAGCTACAGAAGAAACTCCTTTCTCCTTAGCATATGGGATGGAAGCTGTCGTTCCAGCTGAAACCATTGCTGGTAGCCTCCGCCGGGAACTCTGTACATCCAATCCCGCAGCTAATGATCAGCTCCTAACTGACAGCCTCGATCTAATCGAGGAAAGACGGGACCGAGCTTTGATTCGCATTCAGAACTATCAGCAAGCAATGGCACGACAGTACAATTCCAAAGTCAGGCTCCGGCAGTTCGCTGTAGGTGACCTAGTACTTAGGAAAGTTTTCGAAGGAACCAAAGAACCAAATGCTGGGAAGTTAGGAACTAACTGGGAAGGTCCCTATCAGATCATCCATGTAGTACGACCTGGCGTTTACAAGCTCCGAAAGGTGCGAACCGGGGTACCTGAAATCAGATCGTGGAACGCCACGAATCTTAAGAGATATTATCATTAGGTACTTAAAACTCATGAACTACGTTAGGCTTGATCCCTTGACTGGGTACGTAGGCAACTCCGTCATGAGTGCAGCCCCAACCTCATTTCAACACTTCGTTCACTACAATCAAAGGGGGCACATGTCTGATTAAAATCACATAGCCCACACAGCAATTGTATGATTACTAGGATACCATGTATCCAATTATCAATAAAGAAATTATCCTCGTTATCTCAATTCTTTAACAAAACAGGTCCCTGCAAACCTGAACCTAAGGTCTTAAAATCCTTAACAATCCTAAAGGTCTTAAAATCCTTCAAAGCAATATCAGGTCTCGACGAACCTGAACCTAAGGTCTTAAAATCCTTCAGACAATATCAGATTTCGACGAACCTGGACCTAAGGTCTTAAAATCCTTACCAAATCTCCAAGGTCTTAAAATCCTTGTCAATTCTCCAAGGTCTTAAAATCCTTATCAAATCTTCGAGGTCTTAAAATCCTCATCCAATCACAAAGGTCTTAAAATCCTAAGCAAGTCTCAACGGGTCTTGAAATCCCACAAACAAGTTCAGGTTCCCAAGAACCCCCACCTAAGGTGTCCAGATTAAACTTAGGTCCCTAAAAATCCTAAGCTAGTCCCGATACTCCAAGAATTCCTCTTAAGGAACTAAAAACTACCAAAGTCTTTCAGACTTATCACAAGATTCGATTATGATCAAGTTGTCATGTTTCACGACTAAAGCCAAAAGCTCAAAATGAAAAGAAAACCAAGTTTGAAATTAAACAAGGGTTTAAAAGCCTCCCCAGGCTAACAAAGATCCAAAGTACAAACAAAGGTTTAAAAGCCTCCTCAGGCTATAAGTCTTGAAAGCAAAAGATAAAGAAGCCCATTGGGCATAAGTTTTAAAACATAAAGAGCATCAGCTCTTAACCTTCCTTGGATCCAGGATCAGCTGCATCATCCTTATCCTCCTCGATAGGATCACCCTCCTTAACAGGAACCTCTTCTTCAACATCCTGGTCATCACCTCCCGGGGTCGTCTCAACGGGAACTAAATCAGGAGAGACCGAACCCAAGTTAGAACCATATTCTCCAGAAAACGTCGGATTAAACATATTGATATCGAAAGTACCTGAGCTCTCGGAGAATTGAGGAATGGGGAGCTTGCTAACTGAGAAATCAGAAACTTGAGCCTTCTCGTATGCAGCACCAGCATCCGGGATCAAAACCATCAAACGATGATACTCCTCCTCAGCATTCTCAATCTCTTTAGACAATAAATCCTTCAGAAGCTCGGTGTTTGCCTGAAGCTCCTGAGCATAGATCAGAGCGTCAGTCTCTTCCTTTTTCTTGACAAACTTCTCCTTCACAGAGGTCAGGATCTTGTTGTAGGCTTCAGCCACCTCCTTCTTACCTTTCCTGACAGCTAGCTTAACTTCAGCCTCTTTGTTCTGTTGACTAACCTGAGACGAGGCGATCAACTCTTGGACCTGGTGCTCAGCTATCCTGCGAGCAGCATCTAACTCATTGATCTTCCTACTCTTCACCCGAATATCGATGGCCTGACTTTTGATCTTCCCTTGTTGAGTATCAGCCTTCAAACCGAGCCTCCCGACCTCAGCTTCAAGCTCAGAAACTCGAGCACGAGCCAGGTCGAGCTCCGTCTTGGTAGTCTTGAACAACTCAGTAGCCTGAGCTAAGTCTCCAGCGCTAGGAGCACCATGCACGGTCTCTTCAAACCTCAGCTGAGCCCTGTTGATGGCTCCAGCTAGCTAAAACAAAAAAAAAATATATATACGTTTTAAACAAAAAAATTCTTTTGGATTGATAGCGAACCAGGGAGTAACAGGACTACGTACCTGACCCACGTGATGAGCTATCTCAACGTACTCTTCCTTGTTGGTCATACCATTGATTGAAGGCATGGAGCATCCTACCATCTTCATATGCCTCATGATGGTTGCCAAACCCCAAGGATCATCCAATATCGATCCCGGCTTAGAATGGGAGAAGTTCCAACCCACGATCCCTCCCCGCGAAGACGAGGAGGAAGATCTGGCGGGTCTATCTCCCAAATCGGTCCGAGACCTCTTGTTTCTCGGAGGTTCGACCTCGAAAGGGTCTCTAGCAGCTTGAGGGTTAGCTTCAACCGTCGGAGCCTCGGGACGGGGGATAACATCTTGAGCTCTGGGCTCAACTGGGTTAACATCCTTAGCAGGGACAGAGGTCCCGTCATCAAGGACCTCCATCAGTGAGCTGAGGAAGGCACCTCCTTGGGTCTTATCGCTGCCTCGCGAAGCGCTGGCAGCTGCAGCAGGCTTGTTCCTAGAACGAAAAGAAGGCCTCATCTTAGGAGCTTGAGTCTTTTCAGTTTCGGAAGTACTAGCTCCAGTCGAAAGATCTACCACGAAAGGACCTTCAGAAACTAAACAATGGAAAGCTCGTTAGTTATCTCTGAAAACGAATCTAGAAATAAAAAAAAAAGTATAATAATAATAAGCAAAATCCGAAAATTACCTTCTAAATCTTCAGCAGGGATCGGCTCAGGGAACCTGGCGTTGTACCGATCCGGGAACCTAGCTGATTCAATGCGAGAAGAGGCGAAAGATGCCCAGGTATTGGAGCTTTGATTTAGCTTTCGGAAAAGAGCCCTAGACAGCTTCTCAGTAAGCTTAGGAGGATCCTCAATATCTGCACATGAAAACGAGGGTTCAGCGAATAATACTAATTAGAAACAAGGAAGGCACGATCCTAAAAAGTCCTAACCAGATATATCGGACCAAACAACAGAGAGAGCACGACCCACGGGAACCGTCGTGGGGTCGATCTTGACATAGAAATATTTTTTCCTCCAATCATCATCACTACCGGAAGACTTGAAAAGACCAAGCCTAGGACGACAAGGAAGATAGTAGGTACCGCTACCACCATCTTTGCTAGAACTCTCCTTGATCGTGTAGAGGCTCATTAGCTCGGTCAGTCCAACAGCGATCCCCTCCTCCTTAGCCCTGGTGATGAAACCATTTATCACCCGGATAGCTGAGGGACAAAGCTGAGAAAGGGCTAGTTGGTAATGGTCAAGAAGATCTAACAGGAGATCTGGAAGTGGGAACCGGAGTTGGCATTTCGAGATATACTTCTCGTGAATGCAGAACCAACCTTCCGGGGCGGTTTCAGGAGTTTCGTCGGAGGAACAAACCTTGGCCAACTCCTTTTGGCCATGAGCTTGAACTATGAGGTTAACGACCTCTTGAATCTTTAGTGAGGAAGGCGAGTGAGGGCCCAGAGAGGTACTCCCGCCAGAAACTTCCTTCTTCTTCACCCGCTTGGAGACCCTCCCCGCAATTGAGTCCTTGACTTCCTTCTTGTCTCTTTTCATTTTCTCACCGATTTCTTGCTTAACCTTCATTAAACGCTTCCCGGAGGCAGAGATTCCGGTCTCGCCGGAACCTTCTTTCGGAGGGTCCATTAAAAAGAGAGGTAAGGAGAATCGAAAAGATTGAAAGGGGAAAAGAGGGAATAGGCTAACCAAATCTCTTAGGAACTAAGGATTCTAAGAAATTCGCAGGAGATTAATGGTGAATCGAAGGATGAAAGTAAAGTAAAAAAAAAAAAAATGATGATGAGAAAAACGTAGTAAAATAAAGGAGTGGAAGAGAAGTTACCTTGGAAACCGAGTGGAGGCGTGGAGAATATGGACAGCGGCAGTTAATGCTAGCTGCTTTATATCTTGTCAAGTCTCGAAAATCGGAGTAAATATTTCAAAACTCCTCTCATCAGAGTCGTTGATTTCATCAGAAGAGATCTCAACCGTTAATTCAAATAAATAATATCTTCGTTGAACGAAGCTAGTAATCATTATCTCAACAGAAAAGATTGAGGTTCAGCGATTAGTTTAAGCTCCCGAGTAAGAAATCTTATCTCGAAAGCTGGGGGCAACTGTTGGGCCCGAATATGGCCCGATAGCTGATCATTCAATAATAAAAGATGACGATGGGCCGCGATAAGCCCATCACGAGTTCTAAGTATAAAAGAGCTAAGTAGAAGCCGAAGGCTGAAAGCTAAGGATCCTAACCAAGGAGGTCACGACGAAGAGGAAGCTCACGTCACAACAAGAAGAAGCGCAGGACACGGTCAAAGGGAAGCTGTTGCGGATTCCACCTCAAGCGGAGAAGATCTCGGAGATTAGTTGAAGACAACCTAAAGAAGTTCAAGGCTATTTAAAGAGAAGGTCGAGGACTAAAAAGAGGATCCGATTCAACTCATATTTTTACTCTACAATCATCAAAACATTCTTATCATAATATTCTTGTAATCTTTATAATCATCCAGAGAAACATCTCTTTGTAACCATTCCTTTACCATATTATCAATACAAATCAAAGTTCATTCATCAAGTTCTTACGGGGTTCAGCCCGCGATAATCTTTTCCTAACCTTTCCTAAACATAAAACCTGATCTAAAATCTAGGTGTGAGTTTTACCCCTCACAATAACTCCTATGAGATTTATTCAACTTCCTGGCGATTCTAAACTGATTAATGGTTTCAAATCAAGCTTCTTACATCTTTGTTCCTTCTGGTTTGATAAGAATCATGAAGATATTGCCATATGTCCGAACAGGCCAATCTGGAATCACCTGAATAGAAAGTGGGATAGCTTCTTCCTCATAACTCCTATGAGATTTATTCAACTTCCTGATGATTGTAAACTGATTAATGGTTTCAAATCAAGCTTCTTACATCTTTGTTCCTTCTGGTTTGATAAGAATCATGAAGATATTGCCATATGTCCGAACAGGCTAATCTTGAATCACCTGAATAGAAAGTGTGCTAGCTTCTTCCTCATAACTCCTATGAGATTTATTCAAGTTCCTGGAGATTCTAAACTGATTGATGGTATCAAATCAAGCTTCTTACATCTTTGTTCCTTCTGGTTTGATAAGAATCATGAAGATATTGCCATATGTCCGAACAGGCCAATCTGGATCACCTGAATAGAAAGTGGGATAGCTTCTTCCTCATAACTCCTATGAGATTGATTCAAGTTCCTGGTGATTCTAAACTGATTAATTGTTTCAAATCAAGCTTCTTACATCTTTGTTCCTTCTGGTTTGATAAGAATCATGAAGATATTGCCATATGTACGAACAGGCCAATCTGGAATCACCTGAATAGAAAGTGGGATAGCTTCTTTCTCATAACTCCTATGAGATTTATTCAACTTCCTGGTGATTGTAAACTGATTAATGGTTTCAAATCAAGCGTCTTACATCTTTGTTCCTTTTAGTCTGATAAGAATCATGAAGATATTGTCATATGTCCGAACAGGATAATCTTGAATCACCTGAATAGAAAGTGGGATAGCTTCTTCCTCATAACTCCTATGAGATTTATTCAACTTCCTGGTGATTCTAAACTGATTAAGGGTTTCAAATCAAGCTTCTTACATCTTTGTTCCTTCTGGTTTGATAAGAATCATGAAGATATTGCCATAAGTCTGAACAGGCTAATCTTGAATCACCTGAATAGAAAGTGTGATAGCTTCTTCCTCATAACTCCTATGAGATTTATTCAACTCCCTGGAGATTCTAAACTGATTAATGGTTTCAAATCAAGCTTCTTACATCTTTCTTCCTTCTGGTTTGATAAGAATCATGAAGATATTACCATATGTCCGAACAGGATAATCTAAGATCACCTGAATAGAAAGTGGGATAGCTTCTTCCTCATAACTCCTATGAGATTTATTCAAGTTCCTAGTGATTCTAAACTGATTAATGGTTTCAAATCAAGCTTCTTACATCTTTGTTCCTTCTCATTTGATAAGAATCATGAAGATATTGCAATATGTCCGAACAGACCAATCTGGAATCACCTGAATAGAAAGTGGGATAGCTTCTTCCTCATAACTCCTATGAGATTTATTCAAGTTCCTAGTGATTCTAAGCTGATTAATGGCTTCAAATCAAGCTTCTTACATCTTTGTTCCTTCCGGTTTGATAAGAATCATGAAGATATTGCCATATGTCCGAACAGGCTAATCTAGGATCACCTTAATAGAAAGTGAGATAGCTTCTTCCTCATAACTCCTATGACATTTATTCAAATTCCTGGTGATTCTAAACTGATTAATGGTTTCAAATCAAGCTTCTTACATCTTTGTTCCTTCTGGTTTGATAAGAATCGTGAAGATATTGCCATATGTCCGAACAGGCCAATCTGGAATCACCTGAATAGAAAGTGGGATAGCTTCTTCCTCAAAACTCCTATCAGATTTATTCAACTTCCTGGCGATTCTAAACTGATTAATGGTTACAATACAAGCTTCTTACATCTTTGTTCCTTCTGGTTTAATAAGAATCATGAAGATATTGCCATATGTCCGAACAGGCCAATCTGGAATCACCTGAATAGAAAGTGGGATAGCTTCTTCCTCATAACTCCTATGAGATTTATTCAACTTCCTTGTGATTGTAAACTGATTAATGGTTTCAAATCAAGCTTCTTACATCTTTGTTCCTTCTGGTTTGAAAAGAATCATGAAGATATTGCCATATGTCCGAACAGGCTAATCTTGAATCACCTGAATAGAAAGTGTGCTAGCTTCTTCCTCATAACTCCTATGAGATTTATTCAAGTTCCTGGTGATTCTAAACTGCTTAATGGTTTCAAATCAAGCTTCTTACATCTTTGTTCCTTCTGGTTTGATAAGAATCATGAAGATATTGCCATATGTCCGAACATGCTAATCTGGGATCACCTGAATAGAAAGTGGGATAGCTTCTTCCTCATAACTCCTATGAGATTTATTCAAGTTCCTGGAGATTCTAAGCTGATTACTGGTTTCAAATCAAGCTTCTTACATCTTTGTTCCTTCTGGTTTGATAAGAATCATGAAGATATTGCCATATGTACGAACATGCCAATTTGGGATCACCTGAATAGAAAGTGGGATAGCTTCTTCCTCATAACTCCTATGAGATTTATTCAAGTTCCTGGTGATTCTAAACTGATTAATGGTTTCAAATCAAGCTTCTTACATCTTTTTTCCTTCGGGTTTGATAAGAATCATGAAGAAGACATTGCCATATGTCCGAACAGGCCAATCTGGAATCACCTGAATAGAAAGTGGGATAGCTTCTTCCTCATAACTCCTATGAGATTTATTCAACTTCATGGTGATTGTAATCTGATTAATGGTTTCAAATCAAGCTTCTTACATCTTTGTTCCTTCTGGTTTGATAAGAATCATGAAGATATTGCCATATGTCCGAACAGGCCAATCTGGATCACCTGAATAGAAAATGGGATAGCTTCTTACTCATAACTCCTATGAGATTTATTCAACTTCCTGGAGATTCTAAGCTGATTAATGGTTTCAAATCAAGCTTCTTACATCTTTGTTCCTTCTGGTTTGATAAGAATCATGAAGATATTGCCATATGTACGAACATGCCAATCTGGAATCACCTGAATAGAAAGTGGGATAGCTTCTTCCTCATAACTTCTATGAGATTTATTCAACTTCCTGGTGATTGTAAACTGATTAATGGTTTCAAATCAAGCTTCTTACATCTTTCTTCCTTCTGGTTTGTTAAGAATCATGAAGATATTGCCATATGTCCGAACAGGCCAATCTGGAATCACTTGAATAGAAAGTGGGATAGCTTCTTCCTCATAACTCCTATGAGATTTATTCAACTTCCTGGTGATTGTAAACTGATTAATGGTTTCAAATCAAGCTTCTTACATCTTTCTTCCTTCTGGTTTGATTAGAATCATGAAGATATTGTCATATGTCCGAACAGGATAATCTAAATCACCTGAATAGAAAGTGGGATAGCTTCTTCCTCATAACTCCTATGAGATTTATTCAAATTCCTGGTGATTCTAAACTGATTAATGGTTTCAAATCAAGCTTCTTACATTATTGTTCCTTCTGGTTTGATAAGAATCCTGAAGATATTGCCATATGTCCGAACAGGCCAATCTGGAATCACCTGAAAAGAAAGTGGGATAGCTTGTTCCTCATAACTCCTATGTGATTTATTCAAGTTTCTGGAGATTCTAAACTGATTAATGGTTTCAAATCAAGCTTCTTACATCTTTGTTCCTTCTGGTTTGATAAGAATCATGAAGATATTGCCATATGTCCGAACAGGCCAATCTGGATCACCTGAATAGAAAGTGGGATAGCTTCCTCCTCATAACTCCTATGAGATTTATTCAAGTTCCTGGTGATTCTAAAATAATTAATGGTTTCAAACAAGCTTCTTACATCTTTGTTCCTTCTGGTTTGATAAGAATCATGAAGATATTGCCAAATGTACGAACAGGCCAATCTGGAAACACCTGAATAGAGAGTGGGATAGCTTCTTCCTCATAACTCCTATGAGATTTATTCAACTTCCTGGTGATTGTAAACTGATTAATGGTTTCAAATCAAGCTTCTTACATCTTTGTTCCTTCGGGTTTGATAAGAATCATGAAGATATTGTCATATGTCCGAACAGGATAATCTTAAATCACCTGAATGGAAAGTGGGATAGCTTCTTCCTCATAACTCCGATTAAATATATTCAACTTCCTGGCGATTCGAAACTGATTAATGGTCTGAAATCAAGCTTCTTACATCTTTGTTCCTTCTGGTTTGATAAGAATCATGAAGATATTGCCATATGTACGAACAGGCCTTCTGGAATCACCTGAATAGAAAGTGGGATAGCTTCTTCCTCATAACTCCTATGAGATTTATTCAACTTTCTGGTGATTGTAAACTGATTAATGGTTTGAAATCAAGCTTATTACATCTTTGTTCCTTCTGGTTTGATAAGAATCATGAAGATATTGTCATATGTCCGAACAGAATAATCTTGAATCACCTGAATAGAAAGTGGGATAGCTTCTTCCTCATAACTCCGATGACATTTATTCAACTTCCTGGCGATTCTAAACTGATTAATGGTCTGAAATCAAGCTTCTTTCATATTTGTTCCTTCTGGTTTGATAAGAATCATGAAGATATTGCCATAAGTCTGAACAGGCTAATCTTGAATCACCTGAATAGAAAGTGTGATAGCTTCTTCCTCATAACTCCTATGAGATTTATTCAACTTCCTGGCGATTCTAAACTGATTAATGGTTTCAAATCAAGCTTCTTACATCTTTGTTCCTTCTGGTTTGATAAGAATCATGAAGATATTGCCATATGTCCGAACAGGCCAATCTGGATCACCTGAATAGAAAATGGGATAGCTTCTTACTCATAACTCCTATGAGATTTATTCAACTTCCTGGAGATTCTAAACTGATTAATGGTTTCAAATCAAGCTTCTTACATCTTTGTTCCTTCTGGTTTGATAAGAATCATGAAGATATTGCCATATGTACGAACATGCCAATCTGGAATCACCTGAATAGAAAGTGGGATAGCTTCTTCCTCATAACTCCTATGAGATTTATTCAACTTCCTGGTGATTGTAAACTGATTAATGGTTTCAAATCAAGCTTCTTACATCTTTCTTCCTTCTGGTTTGATTAGAATCATGAAGATATTGTCATATGTCCGAACAGGATAATCTTGAATCACCTGAATAGAAAGTGGGATAGCTTCTTCCTCATAACTCCTATGAGATTTATTCAAATTCCTGGTGATTCTAAACTGATTAATGGTTTCAAATCAAGCTTCTTACATTATTGTTCCTTCTGGTTTGATAAGAATCCTGAAGATATTGCCATATGTCCGAACAGGCCAATTTGGAATCACCTGAAAAGAAAGTGGGATAGCTTGTTCCTCATAACTCCTATGTGATTTATTCAAGTTCCTGGAGATTCTAAACTGATTAATGGTTTCAAATCAAGCTTCTTACATCTTTGTTCCTTCTGGTTTGATAAGAATCATGAAGATATTGCCATATGTCCGAACAGGCCAATCTGGATCACCTGAATAGAAAGTGGGATAGCTTCCTCCTCATAACTCCTATGAGATTTATTCAGGTTCCTGGTGATTCTAAAATAATTAATGGTTTCAAACAAGCTTCTTACATCTTTGTTCCTTCTGGTTTGATAAGAATCATGAAGATATTGCCAAATGTACGAACATGCCAATCTGGAAACACCTGAATAGAAAGTGGGATAGCTTCTTCCTCATAACTCCTATGAGATTTATTCAACTTCCTGGTGATTGTAAACTGATTAATGGTTTCAAATCAAGCTTCTTACATCTTTGTTCCTTCGGGTTTGATAAGAATCATGAAGATATTGTCATATGTCCGAACAGGATAATCTTAAATCACCTGAATAGAAAGTGGGATAGCTTCTTCCTCATAACTCCGATTAAATATATTCAACTTCCTGGCGATTCTAAACTGATTAATGGTCTGAAATCAAGCTTCTTACATCTTTGTTCCTTCTGGTTTGATAAGAATCATGAAGATATTGCCATATGTACGAACAGGCCTTCTGGAATCACCTGAATAGAAAGTGGGATAGCTTCTTCCTCATAACTCCTATGAGATTTATTCAACTTTCTGGTGATTGTAAACTGATTAATGGTTTGAAATCAAGCTTCTTACATCTTTGTTCCTTCTGGTTTGATAAGAATCATGAAGATATTGTCATATGTCCGAACAGAATAATCTTGAATCACCTGAATAGAAAGTGGGATAGCTTCTTCCTCATAACTCCGATGACATTTATTCAACTTCCTGGCGATTCTAAACTGATTAATGGTCTGAAATCAAGCTTCTTACATATTTGTCCCTTCTGGTTTGATAAGAATCATGAAGATATTGCCATAAGTCTGAACAGGCTAATCTTGAATCACCTAAATAGAAAGTGTGATAGCTTCTTCCTCATAACTCCTATGAGATTTATTCAACTTCCTGGCGATTCTAAACTGATTAATGGTTTCAAATCAAGCTTCTTACATCTTTGTTCCTTCTGGTTTGATAAGAATCATGAAGATATTTCCATATGTCCGAACAGGCCAATCTGGATCACCTGAATAGAAAATGGGATAGCTTCTTACTCATACCTCCTATGAGATTTATTCAACTTCCTGGAGATTCTAAACTGATTAATGGTTTCAAATCAAGCTTCTTACATCTTTGTTCCTTCTGGTTTGATAAGAATCATGAAGATATTGCCATATGTACGAACATGCCAATCTGGAATCACCTGAATAGAAAGTGGGATAGCTTCTTCCTCATAACTCCTATGAGATTTATTCAACTTCCTGGTGATTGTAAACTGATTAATGGTTTCAAATCAAGCTTCTTACATCTTTCTTCCTTCTAGTTTGATAAGAATCATGAAGATATTGCCATATGTCCGAACAGGCCAATATGGAATCACCTGAATAGAAAGTGTGATAGCTTCTTCCTCATAACTCCGATGACATTTATTCAACTTCCTGGCGATTCTAAACTTATTAATGGTCTGAAGTCAAGCTTCTTACATCTTTTTTCCTTCTGGTTTGATAAGAATCATGAAGATATTGCCATAAGTCTGAACAGGCTAATCTTGAATCACCTGAATAGAAAGTGTGATAGCTTCTTCCTCATAACTCCTATGAGACTTATTCAACTTCCTGGCGATTCTAAACTGATTAATGGTTTAAAATAAAGCTTCTTACATCTTTGTTCCTTCTGGTTTGATAAGAATCATGAAGATATTGCCATATGTCCGAACATGCTAATCTTGAATCACCTGAATAGAAAGTGTGCTAGCTTCTTCCTCATAACTCCTATGAGATTTATTCAACTTCCTGGAGATTCTAAACTGATTAATTGTTTCAAGTCAAGCTTCTTACATCTTTTTTCCTTCTGGTTTGATAAGAATCATGAAGATATTTCCATATGTCCGAACAGGCCAATCTCACCTGAATAGAAAGTGGGATAGCTTCTTCCTCATAACTCCTATGAGATTTATTCAACTTCCTGGTGATTGTAAACTGATTAATGGTTTCAAATCAAGCTTCTTACATCTTTGTTCCTTCTGGTTTGATAAGAATCATGAAGATATTGCCATATGTCCGAACATGATAATCTTGAATCACCTGAATAGAAAGTGGGATAGCTTCTTCCTCATAACTCCTATGAGATTTATTCAACTTCCTGGTGATTCTAAACTGATTAATGGTTTTAATTCAAGCTTCTTACATCTTTGCTCCTTTTGGTTTGATAAGAATCGTGAAGATATGGCCATAAGTCTGAACAGGCTAATCTTGAATCACCAAAATAAATAGTGTGATAGCTTCTTCCTCATAACTCCTATGAGATTTATTCAACTTCCTGTTGATTCTAAACTGATTAATGGTTTAAAATCAAGCTTCTTACACCTTTGTTCCTTCTGGTTTGATAAGAATCATGAAGATATTGCCATATGTCCGAACAGGCTAATCTTGAATCACCTGAATAGAAATTGTGCTAGCTTCTTCCTCATAACTCCTATGAGATTTATTCAACATCCTGGTGATTCTAAACTGATTAATGGTTTTAAGTCAAGCTTCTTACATCTTTGTCCCTTCTGATTTGATAAGAATCATGAAGATATTGCCATATGTCGGAACAGGCCAATCTGGAATCACCTGAATAGAAAGTGGGATAGCTTCTTCCTCATAACTCCTATGAGATTTATTCAAGTTCCTGGAGATTCTAAACTAATTAATGGTTTCAAATCAAGCTTCTTACATTTTTGTTCCTTCTGGTTTGATAAGAATCATGAAGATATTGTCATATGTCCGAACAGGCCAATATGGATCACCTGAATAGAAAGTGGGATAGCTTCTTCCTCATAACTCCAATGAGATTTATTAAACTTCATGGTGATTGTAATCTGATTAATGGTTTCAAATCAAGCTTCTTACATCTTTGTTCCTTCTGGTTTGATAAGAATCATGAAGATATTGCCATATGTCCGAACATGCCAATCTGGAATCACCTGAATAGAAAGTGGGATAGCTTCTTCCTCATAACTCCAATGAGATTTATTAAACGTCCTGGTGATTGTAAGCTGATTAATGGTTTCAAATCAAGCTTCTTACATCTTCGTTCCTTCTGGTTTGATAAGAATCATGAAGATATTGCCATATGTCCGAACAGGCAATCTGGAATCACCTGAATAGAAAGTGGGATAGCTTCTTCCTCATAACTCCAATGAGATTTATTCAAGTTCCTGGAGATTCTAAACTGATTACTGGTTTCAAATCAAGCTTCTTACATCTTTGTTCCTTCTGGTTTGATAAGAATCATAAAGATATTGCCATATGTCCGAACATGCCAATCTGGATCACCTGAATAGAAAGTGGGATAGCTTCTTACTCATAACTCCTATGAGATTTATTCAAGTTCCTGGTGATTCTAATCTGATTAATGGTTTCAAATCAAGCTTCTTACATCTTTGTTCCTTCTGGTTTGATAAGAATCATGAAGATATTGCCATATGTACGAACATGCCAATCTGGAATCACCTGAGTAGAAAGTGTGCTAGCTTCTTCCTCATAACTCCTATGAGATTTATTCAACTTCCTAGAGATTCTAAACTGATTAATGGTTTCAAATCAAGCTTCTTACATCTTTGTTCCTTCTGGTTTGATAAGAATCATGAAGATATTGCCATATGTCCGAACATGCTAATCTGGGATCACCTGAATAGAAAGAGGGATAGCTTCTTCCTCATAACTCCTATGAGATTTATTCAAGTTCCTGGTGATTCTAAACTGATTAATGGTTTCAAATCAAGCTTCTTACATCTTTGTTCCTTCTGGTTTGATAAGAATCATGAAGATATTGCCATATGTCCGAACAGGCCAATCTGGAATCACCTGAATAGAAAGTTGGATAGCTTCTTCCTCATAACTCCAATGAGATTTATTCAACTTCCTGGTGATTGTAAGCTGATTAATGGTTTCAAATCAAGCTTCTTACATCTTTGTTCCTTCTGGTTTGATAAGAATCATGAAGATATTGCCATATGTTCGAACAGGCAATCTGGAATCACCTGAATAGAAAGTGGGATAGCTTCTTCCTCATAACTCCTATGAGATTTATTCAAGTTCCTGGAGATTCAATACTGATTACTGGTTTCAAATCAAGCTTCTTACATCTTTGTTCCTTCTGGTTTGATAAGAATCATAAAGATATTGCCATATGTCCGAACAGGCCAATCTGGATCACCTGAATAGAAAGTGGGATTGCTTCTTACTCATAACTCCTATGAGATTTATTCAAGTTCCTGGTGATTCTAATCTGATTAATGGTTTAAAATCAAGCTTTTTACATCTTTGTTCCTTCTGGTTTGATAAGAATCATGAAGATATTGCCATATGTACGAACATGCCAATCTGGAATCACCTGAATAGAAAGTGGGATAGCTTCTTCCTCATAACTCCTATGAGATTTATTCAACTTCCTGGTGATTCTAAACTGATTAATGGTTTCAAATCAAGCTTCTTACATCTTTGTTCCTTCTGGTTTGATAAGAATCATGAAGATATTGCCATATGTCCGAACATGCCAATCTGGAATCACCTGAATAGAAAGTGGGATAGATTCTTCCTCATAACTCCTATGAGATTTATTCAAGTTGCTGGAGATTCTAAACTGATTACTGGTTTCAAATCAAGCTTCTTACATCTTTGTTCCTTCTAGTTTGATAAGAATCATGAAGATATTGCCATATGTCCGAACAGGCCAATCTGGATCACCTGAATAGAAAGTGGGATAGCTTCTTACTCATAACTACTATGAGATTTATTCAAGTTCCTGGAGATTCTGAACTGATTACTGGTTTCAAATCAAGCTTCTTACATCTTTGTTCCTTCTGGTTTGATAAGAATCATGAAGATATTGCCATATGTCCGAACAGGCCAATCTGGACCACCTGAATAGAAAGTGGGATAGATTCTTACTCATAACTCCTATGAGATTTATTCTAGTTCCTGGTGATTCTAAACTGATTAATGGTTTCAAATCAAGCTTCTTACATCTTTGTTCCTTCTGGTTTGATAGGAATCATGAAGATATTACCATATGTACGAACAGGCCAATCGGGAATCACCTGAATAGAAAGTGGGATAGCTTCTTCCTCATAACTCCTATGAGATTTATTCAACTTCATGGTGATTTTAATCTGATTAATGGTTTCAAATCAAGCTTCTTACATCTTTGTTCCTTCTGGTTTGATAAGAATCATGAAGATATTGTCATATGTCCGAACAGGATAATCTTGAATCACCTGAATAGAAAGTGGGATAGCTTCTTCCTCATAACTCCTATGAGATTTATTCAACTTCCTGGTGATTATAAACTGATTAAGGGTTTCAAATCAAGCTTCTTACATCTTTGTTCTTCTGGTTTGATAAGAATCATGAAGATATTGCCATAAGTTTGAACAGGCTAATCTTGAATCACCTGAATAGAAAGTGTGATAGCTTCTTCCTCATAACTCCTATGAGATTTATTCAACTTCCTGGCGATTCTAAACTGATTAATGGTTTAAAATCAAGCTTCTTACATCTTTGTTCTTTCTTGTTTGAGAAGAATCATGAAGATATTGCCATATGTCCGAACATGCTAATCTTGAATCACCTGAATAGAAAGTGTGTTAGCTTCTTCCTCATAACTCCTATGAGATTTATTCAACTTCCTGGAGATTCTAAACTGATTAATGGTTTCAAATAATGCTTCTTACATCTTTGTTCCTTCTGGTTTGATAAGAATCATGAAGATATTGCCATATGTCCGAACATGCTAATCTGGGATCACCTGAATAGAAAGTGGGATAGCTTCTTCCTCATAACTCCTATGAGATTTATTCAAGTTCCTGGTGATTCTAAACTGATTAATGGTTTCAAATCAAGCTTCTTACATCTTTTTTCCTTCGGGTTTGATAAGAATCATGAAGAAGATATTGCCATATGTCCGAACAGGCCAATCTGGAATCACCTGAATAGAAAGTTGGATAGCTTCTTCCTCATAACTCCTATGAGATTTATTCAACTTCATGGTGATTTTAATCTGATAAATGGTTTCAAATCAAGCTTCTTACATCTTTGTTCCTTCCGGTTTGATAAGAATCATGAAGATATTGCCATATGTACGAACATGCCAATCTGGAATCAGCTGATAGAAAGTGGGATAGTTTCTTCCTCATAACTCCGATGACATTTATTCAACTTCCTGGCGATTCTAAACTGATTAATGGTCTGAAATCAAGATTCTTACATCTTTGTTCCTTCTGGTTTGATAAGATCATGAAGATATTGCCATATGTCCGAACATGCCAATCTGGAATCACCTGAATAGAAAGTGGGATTGCTTCTTCCTCATAACTCCTATGAGATTTATTCAACTTCCTGGTGATTCTAAACTGATTAATGGTTTTAATTCAAGCTTCTTACATCTTTGCTCCTTTTGGTTTGATAAGAATCGTGAAGATATGGCCATAAGTCTAAACAGGCTAATCTTAAATCACCAAAATAAATAGTGTGATAGCTTCTTCCTCATAACTCCTATGAGATTTATTCAACTTCCTGTTGATTCTAAACTGATTAATGGTTTAAAATCAAGCTTCTTACACCTTTGTTCCTTCTGGTTTGATAAGAATCATGAAGATATTGCCATATGTCCGAACAGGCTAATCTTGAATCACCTGAATAGAAAGTGTGCTAGCTTCTTCCTCATAACTCCTATGAGATTTATTCAACATCCTGGTGATTCTAAACTGATTAATGGTTTTAAGTCAAGCTTCTTACATCTTTGTCCCTTCTGATTTGATAAGAATCATGAAGATATTGCCATATGTCGGAACAGGCCAATCTGGAATCACCTGAATAGAAAGTGGGATAGCTTCTTCCTCATAACTCCTATGAGATTTATTCAAGTTCCTGGAGATTCTAAACTAATTAATGGTTTCAAATCAAGCTTCTTACATTTTTTTTCCTTCTGGTTTGATAAGAATCATGAAGATATTGTCATATGTCCAAACAGGCCAATATGGATCACCTGAATAGAAAGTGGGATAGCTTCTTCCTCATAACTCCAATGAGATTTATTAAACTTCATGGTGATTGTAATCTGATTAATGGTTTCAAATCAAGCTTCTTACATCTTTGTTCCTTCTGGTTTGATAAGAATCATGAAGATATTGCCATATGTCCGAACATGCCAATCTGGAATCACCTGAATAGAAAGTGGGATAGCTTCTTCCTCATAACTCCAATGAGATTTATTAAACGTCCTGGTGATTGTAAGCTGATTAATGGTTTCAAATCAAGCTTCTTACATCTTTGTTCCTTCTGGTTTGATAAGAATCATGAAGATATTGTCATATGTCCGAACATGCAATCTGGAATCACCTGAATAGAAAGTGGGATAGCTTCTTCCTCATAACTCCAATGAGATTTATTCAAGTTCCTGGAGATTCTAAACTGATTACTGGTTTCAAATCAAGCTTCTTACATCTTTGTTCCTTCTGGTTTGATAAGAATCATAAAGATATTGCCATATGTCCGAACATGCCAATCTGGATCACCTGAATAGAAAGTGGGATAGCTTCTTACTCATAACTCCTATGAGATTTATTCAAGTTCCTGGTGATTCTAATCTGATTAATGGTTTCAAATCAAGCTTCTTACATCTTTGTTCCTTCTGGTTTGATAAGAATCATGAAGATATTGCCATATGTACGAACATGCCAATCTGGAATCACCTGAGTAGAAAGTGTGCTAGCTTCTTCCTCATAACTCCTATGAGATTTATTCAACTTCCTAGAGATTCTAAACTGATTAATGGTTTCAAATCAAGCTTCTTACATCTTTGTTCCTTTTGGTTTGATAAGAATCATGAAGATATTGCCATATGTCCGAACATGCTAATCTGGGATCACCTGAATAGAAAGAGGGATAGCTTCTTCCTCATAACTCCTATGAGATTTATTCAAGTTCCTGGTGATTATAAACTTATTAATGGTTTCAAATCAAGCTTCTTACATCTTTGTTCCTTCTGGTTTGATAAGAATCATGAAGATATTGCCATATGTCCGAACAGGCCAATCTGGAATCACCTGAATAGAAAGTTGGATAGCTTCTTCCTCATAACTCCAATGAGATTTATTCAACTTCCTGGTGATTGTAAGCTGATTAATGGTTTCAAATCAAGCTTCTTACATCTTTGTTCCTTCTGGTTTGATAAGAATCATGAAGATATTGCCATATGTTCGAACAGGCAATCTGGAATCACCTGAATAGAAAGTGGGATAGCTTCTTCCTCATAACTCCTATGAGATTTATTCAAGTTCCTGGAGATTCAAAACTGATTACTGGTTTCAAATCAAGCTTCTTACATCTTTGTTCCTTCTGGTTTGTTAAGAATCATAAAGATATTGCCATATGTCCGAAGAGGCCAATCTGGATCACCTGAATAGAAAGTGGGATTGCTTCTTACTCATAACTCCTATGAGATTTATTCAAGTTCCTGGTGATTCTAATCTGATTAATGGTTTAAAATCAAGCTTCTTACATCTTTGTTCCTTCTGGTTTGATAAGAATCATGAAGATATTGCTATATGTACGAACATGTCAATCTGGAATCACCTGAATAGAAAGTGGGATAGCTTCTTCCTCATAACTCCTATGAGATTTATTCAACTTCCTGGTGATTCTAAACTGATTAATGGTTTCAAATCAAGCTTCTTACATCTTTGTTCCTTCTGGTTTGATAAGAATCATGAAGATATTGCCATATGTCCGAACATGCCAATCTGGAATCACCTGAATAGAAAGTGGGATAGATTCTTCCTCATAACTCCTATGAGATTTATTCAAGTTGCTGGAGATTCTAAACTGATTACTGGTTTCAAATCAAGCTTCTTACATCTTTGTTCCTTCTAGTTTGATAAGAATCATGAAGATATTGCCATATGTCCGAACAGACCAATCTGGATCACCTGAATAGAAAGTGGGATAGCTTCTTACTCATAACTACTATGAGATTTATTCAAGTTCCTGGAGATTCTGAACTGATTACTGGTTTCAAATCAAGCTTCTTACATCTTTGTTCCTTCTGGTTTGATAAGAATCATGAAGATATTGCCATATGTCCGAACAGGCCAATCTGGACCACCTGAATAGAAAGTGGGATAGATTCTTACTCATAACTCCTATGAGATTTATTCTAGTTCCTGGTGATTCTAAACTGATTAATGGTTTCAAATCAAGCTTCTTACATCTTTGTTCCTTCTGGTTTGATAGGAATCATGAAGATATTACCATATGTACGAACAGGCCAATCGGGAATCACCTGAATAGAAAGTGGGATAGCTTCTTCCTCATAACTCCTATGAGATTTATTCAACTTCATGGTGATTGTAATCTGATTAATGGTTTCAAATCAAGCTTCTTACATCTTTGTTCCTTCTGGTTTGATAAGAATCATGAAGATATTGTCATATGTCCGAACAGGATAATCTTGAATCACCTGAATAGAAAGTGGGATAGCTTCTTCCTCATAACTCCTATGAGATTTATTCAACTTCCTGGTGATTATAAACTGATTAAGGGTTTCAAATCAAGCTTCTTACATCTTTGTTCTTCTGGTTTGATAAGAATCATGAAGATATTGCCATAAGTTTGAACAGGCTAATCTTGAATCACCTGAATAGAAAGTGTGATAGCTTCTTCCTCATAACTCCTATGAGATTTATTCAACTTCCTGGCGATTCTAAACTGATTAATGGTTTAAAATCAAGCTTCTTACATCTTTGTTCTTTCTTGTTTGAGAAGAATCATGAAGATATTGCCATATGTCCGAACAGGCTAATCTTGAATCACCTGAATAGAAAGTGTGTTAGCTTCTTCCTCATAACTCCTATGAGATTTATTCAACTTCCTGGAGATTCTAAACTGATTAATGGTTTCAAATAATGCTTCTTACATCTTTGTTCCTTCTGGTTTGATAAGAATCATGAAGATATTGCCATATGTCCGAACATGCTAATCTGGGATCACCTGAATAGAAAGTGGGATAGCTTCTTCTTCATAACTCCTATGAGATTTATTCAAGTTCCTGGTGATTCTAAACTGATTAATGGTTTCAAATCAAGCTTCTTACATCTTTTTTCCTTCGGGTTTGATAAGAATCATGAAGAAGATATTGTCATATGTCCGAACAGGCCAATCTGGAATCACCTGAATAGAAAGTTGGATAGCTTCTTCCTCATAACTCCTATGAGATTTATTCAACTTCATGGTGATTTTAATCTGATAAATGGTTTCAAATAAAGCTTCTTACATCTTTGTTCCTTCCGGTTTGATAAGAATCATGAAGATATTGCCATATGTACGAACATGCCAATCTGGAATCAGCTGATAGAAAGTGGGATAGTTTCTTCCTCATAACTCCGATGACATTTATTCAACTTCCTGGCGATTCTAAACTGATTAATGGTCTGAAATCAAGATTCTTACATCTTTGTTCCTTCTGGTTTGATAAGATCATGAAGATATTGCCATATGTCCGAACATGCCAATCTGGAATCACCTGAATAGAAAGTGGGATTGCTTCTTCCTCATAACTCCTATGAGATTTATTCAACTTCCTGGTGATTCTAAACTGATTAATGGTCTGAAATCAAGCTTCTTACATCTTTGTTCCTTCTGGTTTGATAAGAATCATGAAGTTTTTGCCATATGTCCGAACATGCCAATCTGGAATTACCTGAATAGAAAGTGGGATAGCTTCTTCCTCATAACTCCTATGAGATTTATTCAAGTTCCTGGAGATTCTAATCTGATTACTAGTTTCAAATCAAGCTTCTTACATCTTTATTCCTTCTGGTTTGATAAGAAGCATGAAGATATTGCCATATGTCTGAACAGGCCAATCTGGAATCACTTGAAAGAAAGTGGGATAGCTTCTTCCTCATAACTCCTATGTGATTTATTCAAGTTCCTGGAGATTCTAAGCTGATTAATGGTTTCAAATCAAGCTTCTTACATCTTTGTTCCTTCTGGTTTGATAAGAATCATGAAGATATTGCCATATGTCCGAACAGGCCAATCTGGATCACCTGAATAGAAAGTGGATACATTCTTCCTTATAACTCCTATGAGATTTATTCAAGTTCCTGGAGATTCTAAACTGATTACTGGTTTCAAATCAAGCTTCTTACATCTTTTTTCCTTCTGGTTTGATAAGAATCATGAAGATATTGCCATATGTACGAACATGCCAATCTGGAATCACCTGAATAGAAAGTGGGTTAGCTTCTTCCTCATAACTCCTATAAGATTTATTCAACTTCCTGGTGATTGTAAACTGATTAATGGTTTCAAATCAGGCTTCTTACATCTTTCTTCCTTCTGGTTTGATAAGAATCATGAAGATATTGTCATATGTCCCAACATGATAATCTTGAATCACCTGAATAGAAAGTGGGATAGCTTCTTCCTCATAACTCCTATGAGATTTATTCAACTTCCTGGTGATTCTAAACTGATTAATGGTTTCAAATCAAGCTTCTTACGTCTTTGTTCCTTCTAGCTTGATGAAAATCATGAAGATATTGACATATGTCCGAACATGCCAATCTGGAATCACCTGAAAAGAAAGTGGGATAGCTTCTTCCTCATAACTCCTATGTGATTTATTCAAGTTCCTGGAGATTCTAAACTGATTAATGGTTTCAAATCAAGTTTCTTACATCTTTGTTCCTTTTGGTTTGATAAGAATCATGAAGATATTGCCATATGTCCGAACAGGCCAATCTGGATCACCTGAATAGAAAGTGGGATAGCTTCTTCCTCATAACTCCTATGAGATTTATTCAAGTTCCTGGCGATTCTAAAATGATTAATGGTTTCAAATCAAGCTTCTTACATCTTTGTTCCTTCTGGTTTGATAAGAATCATGAAGATATTGCCATATGTACGAACAGGCCAATCTGGAAACAACTGAATAGAAAGTGGGATAGCTTCTTCCTCATAACTCCTACGAGATTTTTTCAACTTCCTGGTGATTGTAAACTGATTAATGGTTTCAAATCAAGCTTCTTACATCTTTGTTCCTTCGGGTTTGATAAGAATCATGAAGATATTGTCATATGTCCGAACAGGATAATCTTGAATCACCTGAATAGAAAGTGGGATAGCTTCTTCCTCATAACTCCGATTAAATTTATTCAACTTCCTGGCGATTCTAATCTGATTAATGGTCTGAAATCAAGCTTCTTACATCTTTGTTCCTTCTGGTTTGATAAGAATCATGAAGATATTGCCATAAGTCTGAACAGGCTAATCTTGAATCACCTGAATAGAAAGTGTGATAGCTTCTTCCTCATAACTCCTATGAGATTTATTAAAGTTCCTGGAGATTCTAAACTGATTACTGGTTTCAAATCAAGCTTCTTACATCTTTCTTCCTTCTGGTTTGATAAGAATCATGAAGTTATTGCCATATGTCCGAACAGGCCAATCTGGATCACCTGAATAGAAAGTGGGATTGCTTCTTACTCATAACACCTATGAGATTTATTCAAGTTCCTGGTGATTCTAAGCTGATTAATGGTTTCAAATCAAGCTTCTTACATCTTTGTTCCTTCTGGTTTGATAAGAATCATGAAGATATTGCCATATGTCCGAACATGCAATCTGGAATCACCTGAATAGAAAGTGGGATAGCTTCTTCCTCATAACTCCTATGAGATTTATTCAAGTTCCTGGAGATTCTAAACTGATTACTGGTTTCAAATCAAGCTTCTTACATCTTTGTTCCTTCTGGTTTGATAAGAATCATGAAGATATTGCCATATGTACGAACATGCCAATTTGGGATCACCTGAATACAAAGTGGGATAGCTTCTTCCTCATAACTCCTATGAGATTTATTCAAGTTCCTGGTGATTCTAAACTGATTAATGGTTTCAAATCAAGCTTCTTACATCTTTTTTCCTTCGGGTTTGATAAGAATCATGAAGAAGATATTGCCATATGTCCGAACAGGCCAATCTGGAATCACCTGAATAGAAAGTGGGATAGCTTCTTCCTTATAACTCCTATGAGATTTATTCAACTTCATGGTGATTGTAATCTGATTAATGGTTTCAAATCAAGCTTCTTACATCTTTGTTCCTTCTGGTTTGATAAGAATCATGAAGATATTGCCATATGTCCGAACAGGCCAATCTGGATCACCTGAATAGAAAATGGGATAGCTTCTTACTCATAACTCCTATGAGATTTATTCAACTTCCTGGAGATTCTAAACTGATTAATGGTTTCAAATCAAGCTTCTTACATCTTTGTTCCTTCTGGTTTGATAAGAATCATGAAGATATTGCCATATGTACGAACATTCCAATCTGGAATCACCTGAATAGAAAGTGGGATAGCTTCTTCCTCATAACTCCTATGAGATTTATTCAACTTCCTGGTGATTGTAAACTGATTAATGGTTTCAAATCAACCTTCTTACATCTTTCTTCCTGCTGGTTTGATAAGAATCATGAAGATATTGCCATATGTCCGAACAGGCCAATCTGGAATCACCTGAATAGAAAGTGGGATAGCTTCTTCCTCATAACTCCTATGAGATTTATTCAACTTCCTGGTGATTGTAAACTGATTAATGGTTTCAAATCAAGCTTCTTACATCTTTCTTCCTTCTGGTTTGATTAGAATCATGAAGATATTGTCATATGTCCGAACAGGATAATCTTGAATCACCTGAATAGAAAGTGGGATAGCTTCTTCCTCATAACTCCTATGAGATTTTTTCAACTTCCTGGTGATTCTAAACTGATTAATGGATTCAAATCAAGCTTCTTACATCTTTGTTCCTTCTGGTTTGATAAGAATCATGAAGATATTGCCATAAGTCTGAACATGCTAATCTTGAATTACCTGAATAGAAAGTGTGATAGCTTCTTCCTCATAACTCCTATGAGATTTATTCAAGTTCCTGGAGATTCTAAACTGATTACTGGTTTCAAATCAAGCTTCTTACATATTTCTTCCTTCTGGTTTGATAAGAATCATGAAGATATTGCCATATGTCCGAACAGGCCAATCTGGATCACCTGAATAGAAAGTGGGATAGCTTCTTACTCATAACACCTATGAGATTTATTCAAGTTCCTGGTGATTCTAAGCTGATTAATGGTTTCAAATCAAGCTTCTTACATCTTTGTTCCTTCTGGTTTGATAAGAATCATGAAGATATTGCCATATGTCCGAACATGCAATCTGGAATCACCTGAATAGAAAGTGGGATAGCTTCTTCCTCATAACTCCTATGAGATTTATTCAAGTTCCTGGAGATTCTAAACTGATTACTGGTTTAAAATCAAGCTTCTTACATCTTTGTTCCTTCTGGTTTGATAAGAATCATGAAGATATTGCCATATGTACGAACATGCCAATTTGGGATCACCTGAATAGAAAGTGGGATAGCTTCTTCCTCATAACTCCTATGAGATTTATTCAAGTTCCTGGTGATTCTAAACTGATTAATGGTTTCAAATCAAGCTTCTTACATCTTTGTTCCTTCTGGTTTGATAAGAATCATGAAGAAGATATTGCCATATGTCCGAACAGGCCAATCTGGAATCACCTGAATAGAAAATGGGATAGCTTCTTACTCATAACTCCTATGAGATTTATTCAACTTCCTGGAGATTCTAAACTGATTAATGGTTTCAAATCAAGCTTCTTACATCTTTGTTCCTTCTGGTTTGATAAGAATCATGAAGATATTGCCATATGTACGAACATGCCAATCTGGAATCACCTGAATAGAAAGTGGGATAGCTTCTTCCTCATAACTCCTATGAGATTTATTCAACTTCCTGGTGATTGTAAACTGATTAATGGTTTCAAATCAACCTTCTTACATCTTTCTTCCTTCTGGTTTGATAAGAATCATGAAGATATTGCCATATGTCCGAACAGGCCAATCTGGAATCACCTGAATAGAAAGTGGGATAGCTTCTTCCTCATAACTCCTATGAGATTTATTCAACTTCCTGGTGATTGTAAACTGATTAATGGTTTAAAATCAAGCTTCTTACATCTTTCTTCCTTCTGGTTTGATTAGAATCATGAAGATATTGTCATATGTCCGAACAGGATAATCTTGAATCACCTGAATAGAAAGTGGGATAGCTTCTTCCTCATAACTCCTATGAGATTTTTTCAACTTCCTGGTGATTCTAAACTGATTAATGGATTCAAATCAAGCTTCTTACATCTTTGTTCCTTCTGGTTTGATAAGAATCATGAAGATATTGCCATATGTCCGAACATGCAATCTGGAATCACCTGAATAGAAAGTGGGATAGCTTCTTCCTCATAACTCCTATGAGATTTATTCAAGTTCCTGGAGATTCTAAACTGATTACTGGTTTCAAATCAAGCTTCTTACATCTTTGTTCCTTCTGGTTTGATAAGAATCATGAAGATATTGCCATATGTACGAACATGCCAATTTGGGATCACCTGAATATAAAGTGGGATAGCTTCTTCCTCATAACTCCTATGAGATTTATTCAAGTTCCTGGTGATTCTAAACTGATTAATGGTTTCAAATCAAGCTTCTTACATCTTTTTTCCTTCGGGTTTAATAAGAATCATGAAGAAGATATTGTCATATGTCCGAACAGGCCAATCTGGAATCACCTGAATAGAAAGTGGGATAGCTTCTTCCTCATAACTCCTATGATATTTATTCAACTTCATGGTGATTGTAATCTGATTAATGGTTTCAAATCAAGCTTCTTACATCTTTGTTCCTTCTGGTTTGATAAGAGTCATGAAGATATTGCCATATGTCCGAACAGGCCAATCTGGAATCACCTGAATAGAAAGTGGGATAGCTTCTTCCTCATAACTCCTACGAGATTTATTCAACTTCCTGGAGATTCTAAACTGATTAATGGTTTCAAATCAAGCTTCTTGCATCTTTGTTCCTTCTGGTTTGATAAGAATCATGAAGATATTGCCATATGTACGAACATGCCAATCTGGAATCACCTGAATAGAAAGTGGGATAGCTTCTTCCTCATAACTCCTATGAGATTTATTCAACTTCCTGGTGATTGTAAACTGATTAATGGTTTCAAATCAAGCTTCTTACATCTTTCTTCCTTCTGGTTTGATAAGAATCATGAAGATATTGCCATATGTCCGAACAGGCCAATCTGGAATCACCTGAATAGAAAGTGGGATAGCTTCTTCCTCATAACTCCTATGAGATTTATTCAACTTCCTGGTGATTGTAAACTGATTAATGGTTTCAAATCAAGCTTCTTACATCTTTCTTCCTTCTGGTTTGATTAGAATCATGAAGATATTGTCATATGTCCGAACAGGATAATCTTGAATCACCTGAATAGAAAGTGGGATAGCTTCTTCCTCATAACTCCTATGAGATTTATTCAACTTCCTGGTGATTCTAAACTGATTAATGGTTTCAAATCAAGCTTCTTACATCTTTGTTCCTTCTGGTTTGATAAGAATCCTGAAGATATTGCCATATGTCCGAACAGGCCAATCTGGAATCACCTGAAAAGAAAGTGGGATAGCTTGTTCCTCATAACTCCTATGTGATTTATTCAAGTTCCTGGAGATTCTAAACTGATTAATGGTTTCAAATCAAGCTTCTTACATCTTTGTTCCTTCTGGTTTGATAAGAATCATGAAGATATTGCCATATGTCCGAGCTGGCCAATCTGGATCACCTGAATAGAAAGTGGGATAGCTTCTTCCTCATAACTCCTATGAGATTTATTCAAGTTCCTGGTGATTCTAAAATATTTAATGGTTTCAAACAAGCTTCTTACATCTTTTTTCCTTCTGGTTTGATAAGAATCATGAAGATATTGCCAAATGTACGAACAGGCCAATCTGGAAACACCTGAATAGAAAGTGGGATAGCTTCTTCCTCATAACTCCTATGAGATTTATATAACTTCCTGGTGATTGTAAACTTATTAATGGTTTCAAATCAAGCTTCTTACATCTTTGTTCCTTCGGGTTTGATAAGAATCATGAAGATATTGTTATATGTCCGAACAGGATAATCTTAAATCACCTGAATAGAAAGTGGGATAGCTTCTTCCTCATAACTCCGATTAAATTTATTCAACTTCCTGGCGATTCTAAACTGATTAATGGTCTGAAATCAAGCTTCTTACATCTTTGTTCCTTCTGGTTTGATAAGAATCATGAAGATATTGCCATATGTACGAACATGCCTTCAGGAATCACCTGAATAGAAAGTGGGATAGCTTCTTCCTCATAACTCCTATGAGATTTATTCAACTTTCTGGTGATTGTAAACTGATTAATGGTTTCAAATCAAGCTTCTTGCATCTTTGTTCCTTCTGGTTTGATAAGAATCATGAAGATATTGTCATATGTCCGAACAGAATAATCTTGAATCACTTGAATAGAAAGTGGGATAGCTTCTTCCTCATAACTCTGATGACATTTATTCAACTTCCTGGCGATTCTAAACTGATTAATGGTCTGAAATCAAGCTTCTTACATATTTGTTCCTTCTGGTTTCATAAGAATCATGAAGATATTGCCATAAGTCTGAACAGGCTAATCTTGAATCACCTGAATAGAAAGTGTGATAGCTTCTTCCTCATAACTCCTATGAGATTTATTCAACTTCCTGGCGATTCTAAACTGATTAATGGTTTCAAATCAAGCTTCTTACATCTTTGTTCCTTCTGGTTTGATAAGAATCATGAAGATATTGCCATATGTCCGAACAGGCCAATCTGGATCACCTGAATAGAAAATGGGATAGCTTCTTACTCATAACTCCTATGAGATTTATTCAACTTCCTGGAGATTCTAAACTGATTAATGGTTTCAAATCAAGCTTCTTACATCTTTGTTCCTTCTGGTTTGATAAGAATCATGAAGATATTGCCATATGTACGAACATGCCAATCTGGAATCACCTGAATAGAAAGTGGGATAGCTTCTTCCTCATAACTCCTATGAGATTTATTCAACTTCCTGGTGATTGTAAACTGATTAATGGTTTCAAATCAAGCTTCTTACATCTTTCTTCCTTCTGGTTTGATAAGAATCATGAAGATATTGCCATATGTCCGAACAGGCCAATCTGGAATCACCTGAATAGAAAGTGGGATAGCTTCTTCCTCATAACTCCGATGACATTTATTCAACTTCCTGGCGATTCTAAACTGATTAATGGTCTGAAATCAAGCTTCTTACATCTTTTTTCCTTCTGGTTTGATAAGAATCATGAAGATATTGCCATAAGTCTGAACAGGCTAATCTTGAATCACCTGAATAGAAACTGTGATAGCTTCTTCCTCATAACTCCTATGAGACTTATTCAACTTCCTGGCGATTCTAAACTGATTAATGGTTTAAAATCAAGCTTCTTACATCTTTGTTCCTTCTGGTTTGATAAGAATCATGAAGATATTGCCATTTGTCCGAACAGGCTAATCTTGAATCACCTGAATAGAAAGTGTGCTAGCTTCTTCCTCATAACTCCTATGAGATTTATTCAACTTCCTGGAGATTCTAAACTGATTAATTGTTTCAAATCAAGCTTCTTACATCTTTGTTCCTTCTGGTTTGATAAAAATCATGAAGATATTTCCATATGTCCGAACAAGCCAATCTCACCTGAATAGAAAGTGGGATAGCTTCTTCCTCATAACTCCTATGAGATTTATTCAACTTCCTGGTGATTGTAAACTGATTAATGGTTTCAAATCAAGCTTCTTACATCTTTGTTTCTTCTGGTTTGATAATAATCATGAAGATATTGCCATATGTCCGAACATGATAATCTTGAATCACCTGAATAGAAAGTGGGATAGCTTCTTCCTCATAACTCCTATGAGATTTATTCAACTTCCTGGTGATTCTAAACTGATTAATGGTTTCAATTCAAGCTTCTTACATCTTTGCTTCTTCTGGTTTGATAAGAATCGTGAAGATATTGCCATAAGTCTGAACAGGCTAATCTTGAATCACCAAAATAAATAGTGTGATAGCTTCTTCCTCATAACTCCTATGAGATTTATTCAACTTCCTGTTGATTCTAAACTGATTAATGGTTTAAAATCAAGCTTCTTACACCTTTGTTCCTTCTGGTTTGATAAGAATCATGAAGATATTGCCATATGTCCGAACAGGCTAATCTTGAATCACCTGAATAGAAAGTGTGCTAGCTTCTTCCTCATAACATCTATGAGATTTATTCAACATCCTGGTGATTCTAAACTGATTAATGGTTTTAAGTCAAGCTTCTTACATCTTTGTTCCTTCTGATTTGATAAGAATCATGAAGATATTGCAATATGTCGGAACAGGCCAATCTGGAATCACCTGAATAGAAAGTGGGATAGCTTCTTCCTCATAACTCCTATGAGATTTATTCAAGTTCCTGGAGATTCTAAACTAATTAATGGTTTCAAATCAAGCTTCTTACATCTTTGTTCCTTCTGGTTTGATAAGAATCATGAAGATATTGTCATATGTCCGAACAGGCCAATCTGGATCACCTGAATAGAAAGTGGGATAGCTTCTTCCTCATAACTCCGATGACATTTATTCAACTTCCTGGCGATTCTAAACTGATTAATGGTCTTAAATCAAGCTTCTTACATCTTTGTTCCTTCTGGTTTCATAAGAATCATGAAGATATTTCCATATGTCCGAACATGCCAATCTCACCTGAATAAAAAGTGGGATAGCTTCTTCCTCATAACTCCTAAGAGATTTATTCAATTTCATTGTGATTGTAATCTGATTAATGGTTTCAAATCAAGCTTCTTACATCTTTGTTCCTTCTGGTTTGATAAGAATCATGAAGATATTGTCATATGTCCGAACAGGATAATCTTGAATCACCTGAATAGAAAGTGGGATAGCTTCTTCCTCATAACTCCTATGAGATTTATTCAACTTCCTGGTGATTATAAACTGATTAAGGGTTTCAAATCAAGCTTCTTACATCTTTGTTCTTCTGGTTTGATAAGAATCATGAAGATATTGCCATAAGTCTGAACAGGCTAATCTTGAATCACCTGAATAGAGAGTGTGATAGCTTCTTCCTCATAACTCCTATGAGATTTATTCAACTTCCTGGCGATTCTAAACTGATTAATGGTTTAAAATCAAGTTTCTTACATCTTTGTTATTTCTTGTTTGAGAAGAATCATGAAGATATTGCCATATGTCCGAACAGGCTAATCTTGAATCACCTGAATAGAAAGTGTGTTAGCTTCTTCCTCATAACTCCTATGAGATTTATTCAACTTCCTGGAGATTCTAAACTGATTAATGGTTTCAAATAAAGCTTCTTACATCTTTGTTCCTTCTGGTTTGATAAGAATCATGAAGATATTGCCATATGTCCGAACATGCTAATCTGGGATCACCTGAATAAAAAGTGGGATAGCTTCTTCCTCATAACTCCTATGAGATTTATTCAAGTTCCTGGTGATTCTAAACTGATTAATGGTTTCAAATCAAGCTTCTTACATCTTTTTTCCTTCGGGTTTGATAAGAATCATGAAGAAGATATTGCCATATGTCCGAACAGGCCAATCTGGAATCACCTGAATAGAAAGTGGGATAGCTTCTTCCTCATAACTCCTATGAGATTTATTCAACTTCATGGTGATTGTAATCTGATTAATGGTTTCAAATCAAGCTTCTTACATCTTTGTTCCTTCTGGTTTGATAAGAATCATGAAGATATTGCCATATGTCCGAACATGCCAATCTGGAATCACCTGAATAGAAAGTGGGATAGCTTCTTCCTCATAACTCCAATGAGATTTATTCAACTTCCTGGTGATTGTAAGCTGATTAATGGTTTCAAATCAAGCTTCTTACATCTTTGTTCCTTCTGGTTTGATAAGAATCATGAAGATATTGCCATATGTCCGAACAGGCAATCTGGAATCACCTGAATAGAAAGTGGGATAGCTTCTTCCTCATAACTCCAATGAGATTTATTCAAGTTCCTTGAGATTCTAAACTGATTACTGGTTTCAAATCAAGCTTCTTACATCTTTGTTCCTTCTGGTTTGATAAGAATCATGAAGATAATGCCATAAGTCTGAACAGGCTAATCTTGAATCACCTGAATAGAAAGTGTGATAGCTTCTTCCTCATAACTCCTATGAGATTTATTCAACTTCCTGGTGATTCTAAACTGATTAATGGTTTAAAAATCAAGCTTCTTACATCTTTGTTCCTTCTGGTTTGATAAAAATCATGAAGATATTGTTATATGTTCGAACAGGCTAATCTTGAATCACCTGAATAGAAAGTGTGCTAGCTTCTTCCTCATAACTCCTATGAGATTTATTGAACTTCCTGGAGATTCTAAACTGATTAATGGTTTCAAATCAAGCTTCTTACATCTTTGTTCCTTCTGGTTTGATAAGAATCATGAAGATAATGCCATATGTCCGAACAGGCCAATCTGGATCACCTGAATAGAAAGTGGGATTGCTTCTTACTCATAACTCCTATGATATTTATCCAAGTTCCTGGTGATTCTAATCTGATTAATGCTTTCAAATCAAGCTTCTTACATCTTTGTTCCTTCTGGTTTGATAAGAATCATTAAGATATTGCCATATGTACGAACAGGCCAATCTGGAATCACCTGAGTAGAAAGTGTGCTAGCTTCTTCCTCATAACTCCTATGAGATTTATTCAACTTCCTATAGATTCTAAACTGATTAATGGTTTCAAATCAAGCTTCTTACATCTTTGTTCCTTCTGGTCTGATAAGAATCATGAAGATATTGCCATATGTCCGAACATGCTAATCTGGGATCACCTGAATAGAAAGAGGGATAGCTTCTTCCTCATAACTCCTATGAGATTTATTCAAGTTCCTGGTGATTCTAAACTGATTAATGGTTTCAAATCAAGCTTCTTACATCTTTGTTCCTTCTGGTTTGATAAGAATCATGAAGATATTGCCATATGTCCGAACATGCCAATCTGGAATCACCTGAATAGAAAGTGGGATAGCTTCTTCCTCATAACTCCAATGAGATTTATTCAACTTCCTGGTGATTGTAAGCTGATTAATGGTTTCAAATCAAGCTTCTTACATCTTTGTTCCTTCTGGTTTGATAAGAATCATGAAGATATTGCCATATGTCCGAACAGGCCAATCTGGATCACCTGAATAGAAAGTGGGATAGCTTCTTACTCATAACTCCTATGAGATTTTTCAAGTTCCTGGAGATTCTGAACTGATTACTGGTATCAAATCAAGCTTCTTACATCTTTGTTCCTTCTGGTTTGATAAGAATCATGAAGATATTGCCATATGTCCGAACAGGCCAATCTGGACCACCTGAATAGAAAGTGGGATAGATTCTTACTCATAACTCCTATGAGATTTATTCTAGTTCCTGGTGATTCTAAACTGATTAATGGTTTCAAATCAAGCTTCTTATATCTTTGTTCCTTCTGGTTTGATAGGAATCATGAAGATATTGCCATATGTACGAACAGGCCAATCGGGAATCACCTGAATAGAAAGTGGGATAGCTTCTTCCTCATAACTCCTATGAGATTTATTCAACTTCATGGTGATTGTAATATGATTAATGGTTTCAAATCAAGCTTCTTTCATCTTTGTTCCTTCTGGTTTGATAAGAATCATGAAGATATTGTCATATGTCCGAACAGGATAATCTTGAATCACCTGAATAGAAAGTGGGATAGCTTCTTCCTCATAACTCCTATGAGATTTATTCAACTTCCTGGTGATTATAAACTGATTAAGGGTTTCAAATCAAGCTTCTTACATCTTTGTTCTTCTGGTTTGATAAGAATCATGAAGATATTGCCATAAGTCTGAACAGGCTAATCTTGAATCAGCTAAATAGAAAGTGTGATAGCTTCTTCCTCATAACTCCTATGAGATTTATTCAACTTCCTGGCGATTCTAAACTGATTAATGGTTTAAAATCAAGCTTCTTACATCTTTGTTCTTTCTTGTTTGAGAAGAATCATGAAGATATTGCCATATGTCCGAACAGGCTAATCTTGAATCACCTGAATAGAAAGTGTTTTAGCTTCTTCCTCATAACTCCTATGAGATTTATTCAACTTCCTGGAGATTCTAAGCTGATTAATGGTTTCAAATAAAGCTTCTTACATCTTTGTTCCTTCTGGTTTGATAAGAATCATGAAGATTTTGCCATATGTCCGAACATGCTAATTTGGGATCACCTGAATAGAAAGTGGGATAGCTTCTTCCTCATAACTCCTATGAGATTTATTCAAGTTCCTGGTGATTCTAATCTGATTAATGGTTTCAAATCAAGCTTCTTACATCTTTTTTCCTTCGGGTTTGATAAGAATCATGAAGAAGATATTGCCATATGTCCGAACAGGCCAATCTGGAATCACCTGAATAGAAAGTGGGATAGCTTCTTCCTCATAACTCCTATGAGATTTATTCAACTTCATGGTGATTGTAATCTGATTAATGGTTTCAAATCAAGCTTCTTACATCTTTATTCCTTCTGGTTTGATAAGAATCATGATGATATTCTCATATGTACGAACAGGATAATCTTGAATCACCTGAATAGAAAGTGGGATAGCTTCTTCCTCATAACTCCTATGAGATTTATTCAACTTCCTGGTGATTCTAAACTGATTAAGGGTTTCAAATAAGGCTTCTTGCATCTTTGTTCTTCTGGTTTGATAAGAATCATGAAGATATTGCCATAAGTCTGAACAGGCTAATCTTGAATCACCTGAATAGAAAGTGTGATAGCTTCTTCCTCATAACTCCTATGAGATTTATTCAACTTCCTGGCGATTCTAAACTGATTAATGGTTTAAAATCAAGCTTCTTACATCTTTGTTCTTTCTGGTTTGAGAAGAATCATGAAGATATTGCCATATGTCCGAACATGCCAATCTTGAATCACCTGAATAGAAAGTGGGATAGCTTCTTCCTCATAACTCTTATGAGATTTTTTCAACTTCCTGGTGATTCTAAACTGATTATTGGTTTCAAATCAAGCTTCTTACATCTTTGTTCCTTCTGGTTTGATAAGAATCATGAAGATATTGCCATATGTCCGAACATGCCAATCTGGAATCACCTGTATAGAAAGTGGAATAGCTTCTTCCTCATAACTCCTATGAGATTTATTCAAGTTCCTGGAGATTCTAAACTGATTACTGGTTTCAAATCAAGCTTCTTACATCTTTGTTCCTTCTGGTTTGATAAGAATCATGAAGATAATGCCATAAGTCTGAACAGGCTAATCTTGAATCACCTGAATAGAAAGTGTGATAGCTTCTTCCTCATAACTCCTATGAGATTTATTCAACTTCCTGGTGATTCTAAACTGATTAATGGTTTAAAAATCAAGCTTCTTACATCTTTGTTCCTTCTGGTTTGATAAAAATCATGAAGATATTGTTATATGTTCGAACAGGCTAATCTTGAATCACCTGAATAGAAAGTGTGCTAGCTTCTTCCTCATAACTCCTATGAGATTTATTGAACTTCCTGGAGATTCTAAACTGATTAATGGTTTCAAATCAAGCTTCTTACATCTTTGTTCCTTCTGGTTTGATAAGAATCATGAAGATAATGCCATATGTCCGAACAGGCCAATATGGAATCACCTGAATAGAAAGTGGGATAGCTTCTTCCTCATAACTCCTATGAGATTTATTAAACTTTCTGGTGATTGTAATCTGATTAATGGTTTCTAATCAAGCTTCTTACATCTTTGTTCCTTCTGGTTTGATAAGAATCATGAAGATATTGCCATATGTCCGAACAGGCTAATCTTGAATCACCTGAATAGAAAGTGTTTTAGCTTCTTCCTCATAACTCCTATGAGATTTATTCAACTTCCTGGAGATTCTAAACTGATTAATGGTTTCAAATAAAGCTTCTTACATCTTTGTTCCTTCTGGTTTGATAAGAATCATGAAGATATTGCCATATCTCCGAACATGCTAATCTGGGATCACCTGAATAGAAAGTGGGATAGCTTCTTCCTCATAACTCCTATGAGATTTATTCAAGTTCCTGGTGATTCTAAACTGATTAATGATTTCAAATCAAGCTTCTTACATCTTTTTTCCTTCGGGTTTCATAAGAATCATGAAGAAGATATTGCCATATGTCCGAACAGGCCAATCTGGAATCACCTAAATAGAAAGTGGGATAGCTTCTTCCTCATAACTCCTATGAGATTTATTCAACTTCATGGTGATTGTAATCTGATTAATGGTTTCAAATCAAGCTTCTTACATCTTTGTTCCTTCTGGTTTGATAAGAATCATGAAGATATTGGCATATGTCCGAACAGGATAATCTTGAATCACCTGAATAGAAAGTGGGATAGCTTCTTCCTCATAACTCCTATGAGATTTATTCAACTTCCTGGTGATTCTAAACTGATTAAGGGTTTCAAATAGGGCTTCTTGCATCTTTGTTCTTCTGGTTTGATAAGAATCATGAAGATATTGCCATAAGTCTGAACAGGCTAATCTTGAATCACCTGAATAGAAAGTGTGATAGCTTCTTCCTCATAACTCCTATGAGATTTATTCAACTTCCTGGCGATTCTAAACTGATTAATGGTTTAAAATCAAGCTTCTTACATCTTTGTTCTTTCTGGTTTGAGAAGAATCATGAAGATATTGCCATATGTCCGAACAGGCCAATCTTGAATCACCTGAATAGAAAGTGGGATAGCTTCTTCGTCATAACTCTTATGAGATTTATTCAACTTCCTGGTGATTCTAAACTGATTATTGGTTTCAAATCAAGCTTCTTACATCTTTGTTCCTTCTGGTTTGATAAGAATCATGAAGATATTGCCATATGTCCGAACATGCCAATCTGGAATCACCTGTATAGAAAGTGGAATAGCTTCTTCCTCATAACTCCTATGAGATTTATTCAAGTTCCTGGAGATTCTAAACTGATTACTGGTTTCAAATCAAGCTTCTTACATCTTTGTTCCTTCTGGTTTGATAAGAATCATGAAGATAATGCCATAAGTCTGAACAGGCTAATCTTGAATCACCTGAATAGAAAGTGTGATAGCTTCTTCCTCATAACTCCTATGAGATTTATTCAACTTCCTGGTGATTATAAACTGATTAATGGTTTAAAAATCAAGCTTCTTACATCTTTGTTCCTTCTGGTTTGATAAAAATCATGAAGATATTGTCATATGTTCGAACAGGCTAATCTTGAATCACCTGAATAGAAAGTGTGCTAGCTTCTTCCTCATAACTCCTATGAGATTTATTGAACTTCCTGGAGATTCTAAACTGATTAATGGTTTCAAATCAAGCTTTTTACATCTTTGTTCCTTCTGGTTTGATAAGAATCATGAAGATAATGCCATATGTCCGAACAGGCCAATCTGGAATCACCTGAATAGAAAGTGGGATAGCTTCTTCCTCATAACTCCTATGAGATTTATTAAACTTCCTGGTGATTGTAAACTGATTAATGGTTTCTAATCAAGCTTCTTACATCTTTGTTCCTTTTGATTTGATAAGAATCATGAAGATATTGCCATATGTCCTAACAGGATAATCTTGAATCACCTGAATAGAAAGTGGGATAGATTCTTCCTCATAACTCCTATGAGATTTATTCAACTTCCTGGCGATTCTAAACTGATTACTGGTTTCAAATCAAGCTTCTTACATCTTTGTTCCTTCTGGTTTGATAAGAATCATGAAGATATTGCCATATGTCCGAACAGGCCAATCTGGATCACCTGAATAGAAAGTGTGATAGCTTCTTCCTCATAACTCCTTTGAGATTTATTCAAGTTCCTGGCGATTCTAAACTGATAAATGGTTTCAAATCAAGCTTCTTACATCTTTGTTCCTTCTGGTTTGATAAGAATCATGAAGATATTGCCATATGTCCGAACATGCCAATCTGGAATCACCTGAATAGAAAGTGGGATAGCTTCTTCCTCATAACTCCTATGAGATTTATTCAACTTCCTGGTGATTCTTAACTGATTAAGTGTTTAAAATCAAGCTTCTTACATCTTTGTTCCTTCTGGTTTGATAAGAATCATGAAGATATTGCCATATGTCCGAACATGCTAATCTGGGATCACCCGAATAGAAAGTGGGATAGCTTCTTCCTCATAACTCCTATGAGATTTATTCAAGTTCCTGGTGATTCTAAACTGATTAATGGTTTCAAATCAAGCTTCTTACATCTTTTTTCCTTCGGGTTTGATAAGAATCATGAAGAAGATATTGCCATATGTCCGAACAGGCCAATCTGGAATCACCTGAATAGAAAGTGGGATAGCTTCTTCCTCATAACTCCTATGAGATTTATTCAACTTCATGGTGATTGTAATCTGATTAATGGTTTCAAATCAAGCTTCTTACATCTTTGTTCCTTCTGGTTTGATAAGAATCATGAAGATATTGTCATATGTCCGAACATGATAATCTTGAATCACCTGAATAGAAAGTGGGATAGCTTCTTCCTCATAACTCCTATGAGATTTATTCAACTTCCTGGTGATTCTAAACTGATTAAGGGTTTCAAATAAGGCTTCTTGCATCTTTGTTCTTCTGGTTTGATAAGAATCATGAAGATATTGCCATAAGTCTGAACATGCTAATCTTGAATCACCTGAATAGAAAGTGTGATAGCTTCTTCCTCATAACTCCTATGAGATT